>CM070745.1:330311-953052 GCA_036346245.1 Bonia amplexicaulis
GTTGTATACCCAAGTACTTACAAAGCCATCTGCCTCAAAGTTTAGTTGCGTTTGTACTCCTCCTACCCTTGGCCATGTGCCGCCATCTTGCGTAAGCATGCTTTGTAGTGTCGGTTCAAGTGTCCTGTCTCTACAACTGTACGAGCAGTTAATTTAGCATTGCAATAATTACAAGTTGTGATCTCTACCGTTTTGCTATCTCGGATTTTCTAGCTTCATGTCATGTGTTTCCAGCATTGCACTCTTCGTTGAGACCCTCCAATGTTGTCGTCCGCAAGCTGGCGAGGGAATTCTAGAGTCCCCATTGGCTCCAGACCACCCTGGTACTCTTCATAGTCCTCTGTCTGTCTATATAGCGGTCACCCATACCATAGTCTCCCATGCTTGGTGAGCCGAGCGAGCATCAGCGGAGTCGAGCCAAGCAAGGACTGGGGGGTGACGGCGAGAGCTTACACTAAGTCGCTTTGCTACCCTTTTCATGTTTCAACTCCTCTGCATACCGCACGAGAGCTCCTTGGTACTCCGACTCCTTGGTAGTATAGTGGATGGATGGTGAATAAATAGGGAGTGTAGAGGGATGTTGAAGAAATGAGGAGTGTAGAGGGATGTTGAAGAAATGAGAGATTGGATAGCTTGTGAAGAAATGAGAGAAGCGAAGTGAATTTATAGGCATCAGCTCTCGAACATTGCTCTTTTGAACGTTGCTCTCCTAACATTGCTTGAGTTTTGACCATTGTGTGCATCTTTCGAGACTGCACCCATCGATCTCATCATACGAAAATGATTCTCTCTCGGGACAAGCGTCTTGGTCTCTAACTCTCATCTCTCTCTCTCCAACTTTATTCACTCAATACTCTCATCTGTCCTCCTCTCTCGAGCTCTCTCATCTCTCCCTCTCCTCTCTCAAAATCTCCTCTCCTCTCGGTCGGTCGGCCCGGCGGCGGCCAGCGGGCGGGGCGCGTGGGCGAAGCCAGGCGGAGTGGTGGCGGGCGGGCGGCGGTGCGGGAGGCCATGCGGGCGGCGGAGGAAGGCGGTCGGGCGCCAATGTGGGAGGGAGGCGGCGGTGCGGGAGGACGAGCGGATCGCCAGGACAGGAGGCGGCGGTGGTGCGGGGAGCTAGGCGAGTTGTGCAGGAGGCGGGCGTGAAGCTAGAGTGCCGAGGAGGCCGCCGGCGCTGGTGTGCCCGTCGTGCCACCCGTGCCTGCCATGCTCCCCGTGCCTATCGTGCTCCCTATGTCAGGCCGGCCGAAGCACGACCTAGTTCGCCGTGCCGCCCGACGGGCTGGCTTACCAGGCCCTACCCAGCCCACCGTTCATATCGTACCAGTATGGCTCGCCAGTGTCGGACTATGCTAGTATGGCTCGAGCTGGCCTAGCTTTTTATGCGCGTATATAAGGGTATTTACAAAATATGCTAAAACTATGAACTCCTTTACAAGTTTTTCATTTGGTTCACATTGGAGTATCTTATAATTAGTATACAAATGTACCTAAAGTGATAAAGGAGTATTTCAAGTTTGTTTAGGTGGTATATTAGAGGTGGGTGTAATTACACCCGGTGTAAATGTATTTTTTTATATATATATATATATATATATATATATATATATATATATATATATATATATATATATATATATATATATATATATATATATATATATATATATATACCGGTGGCAACTAGCTAGACAAGAAAGAAAGAAAAGGTAAAATCATAGTTGATGCATAGCATTGCCAAGAGAAGGTAAAATCGTAGTTGATGCATAGCATTGTCAATTAACTTCAAATATACTCTTGTTTGGTATTTATTTTAGTTTTTTTGTCAATTAACTTCAAAACCTTCGACGCTTTTCGAATCTTCTTGTCTTCAAACTCATGCAGAAGTTTTCCTTTCTCATGTCTATTTTTTCTTAGTCGGCATCTTCTAGAAACTACTAGCTTGGCCGATGCTTACGTCCGATTTTTTCGCAATCCTCAAGTTTTCTTAAAAATCATATTAAATACCAAAAATACTATTGCCGACTATTTTGCCAACCCAAAATCTGGCGGCAACAGGATATTATTTACACGGGTTTGTAGTTGAGAGTGTAGGGTGGACTTTCAATTATTATTGACGGGATATATGGACTTCTTTCTATTAATTATTATTGAGCCCGGCCAGGCCCGGCCCAGCGAGACCAACAATATTAATTTTCTCCTTCAAACACTACTACGGCCCAATAGCAACGTGCGGCTGTTCTACTGACCAGTAGTCACGAGATTCTGACTACATTTGAAAGGCAGGCTTTGTGCCCTAGGTCTCTTTTCCTCTCCGTGTATTTTTCTCCTTTTCTTTTCCATTATTGGCATACGGTCAGCACTCTCAGCTCATTTTCTTTGTGTAGAACATTGAAACCAAAACTATGGAACATTGTTCTATTCCTTCTTAGAACTAAATGTATGGAACATGTCAAAGAAATGTTGGAACGTCGAGACAAAATAGATGGAGCATTTTATTTTACCTATCGGAACATCCGACAACCACCTAATTCATTACACGTAAATAATTGAAAAGATGCTTACTAGAACATCATCAATGAAATGTTGGAACATTAAAATCAAATGTATGGAACATTGGCCCCTTCCCCTTAGAATTAATGCGGAGAATATTGTTGATGAATTGTTGGAACATTGGCCCCTTCACCATAGAATTAATGTGTGGAATATTGCTCATAAATTGTTGAAACATTGAAACCAAATATGTGGAATATTTTATTTTACCTGGCTACCACTTGTAGAGAACTTGTAAGGTAATGAATGGCATCACGAATACTGTTAAAATATGCACCAATTTTTTGCATACCATCTTGAACAACAAGGTTCAAGATGTGCATACACATCTCTAGTGGAGGACATAACCACCAATATATGTTTGCAACCTTGGAGTGAGAATGTTCATAGTCATTGTATTTGCCGATGCGTTATCAAGAGTTATAGAAATAATTTTATTATGTATCTTAAAATCATCAAGTATGTGTACTATACGCTTGGCAATGGCCTCTCCCGTGTATGTTTCATTTAGTACTTTAAATCCTATGACTCTCTTATTTATCTTATAATTATCGTCTAAATAATGGGCTACAACACTAAGATAGACACTTCTCTAATGTGATGATGTCCAAATATCTGAGGTTATAGCAAAAGAAAACTAAACTTGTCGGAATAGTTCTTTTAGCTCTACTAGTTCTTTTTTATACAACCGTAAAATATTAGATGTAGTAGTTCTCCTACTAACATGTTGGTACTGTGGGCAAAAGCTGTGTTAGATCATTCTTTCGAACACGTAACTTTCACCCATCATAATGAGTTAATCTTTTTGAAACAATATATCTACCAATTTCCTCACGGGCAGAAAGTGAGTTGTATACACAAGTACTTACAGAGCTATCGGCCTCAAAGTTTAGTTGCGTTTGTACTCCCCCCTTGGCCATGTGCCGCCATCTTGCGTAAGCATACTTTGTAGTATCGGTTCAAGTGTCCTATCCCTACAGCTGTACGAGCATTTAATTTAGCATTGCAATAATTATAAGTTGTGATCTCTATCGTTTTGATATCTCGGATTTTCTAGCTTCAGGTCATGTGTTTCCAGCAATTCGCTCTTCGTTGAGACCCGCCATGTTGTCGTCCGCAAGCTGGCGAGGGAATTCTGGAGTCCCCGTTGGCTCCAAATCACCCTTGTACTCTTCATAGTCCTCTGTACTGTCTATATGACAGTCACCCATACCATAGTCTCCCATGCTTGGTGAGAGCCGACGAGCATCAACAGGAGTCAGAGCCAGAGAAGGACTAGGGGAGTGACGACAGGAGCTTACATTAAGTTGTTTTGCTACCCTTTTGTGTTTCAACTCCTCTGCATACCGCACGAGAGCTCCTTGGTACTCCGACTCCTTGGTAGCATAGTGGATGGATGGTGAATAAATAGGGAGTGTAGAGGGATGTTGAAGAAATGGGGAGTGTAGAGGGATGTTGAAGAAATGAGAGATTGAATAGCTTGTGAAGAAATGAGAAAAGCGAAGTGAATTTATAGGCATCAGCTCTTGAACGTTGCTCTCCCTAACGTTGCTTCTGAGTTCTGACCATTGTGTGCATCTTTCAGAGACTGCACTCATCAGTCTCATCTCTCTGAGAAAATGATTCTCCTCTCAGAGACAACTGTCTTCAGATACTCCTAACTCTCATCTCTCTCTCCAACTTTATTCACTCAATACTCTCTCATCTGTCCTCCCTCTCTCAACCTCTCTCATCTCTCCACTCTCCTCTCTCTCTCTCTCAAAATCTCTCCTCTCATCTCAGTCGGTCGGCTTGAGGCCCGAGCGGCGGCGCGAGAGGCGGGAGCGCATGGGTGGGAGGTGGAGCGGCGGGCGGGAGGCCAGGCGGAGTGGCAAGCGAGAGGCAGAGCAGCGGTGCGGGAGGCCATGCGGAGCAGCAGGAGGGAGGCCAGTCGGAGCGCCAATGTATGGTTCGGCGCCAGTGTCTGGCCTGATCGTGTCTCGAGCTGGCCTAGAAAAACACGGTCCGTCTCCCACTTTCCTACAGCACCTGCAGATCGATCAACCACCTCTTTGGTACAGACCAATCAGTACGGTTAGAAATCTGGTTAGCCCTTCTTTTTCTAGTTAGTTGGTCGGTACACACTGTTGTCCCCCTTGACTGAAACACAGCGAGTGACTATTATCAGGTGTCATCCTCCTCCATATTTATGGTGTACAACAGTACAGTCTTCTCCATATATATGTACTATATATATATACTATATATATAGCACTACACTACAGTACACTAGCTTGTAGCACATGATTACAGTGTCCAGCTGGGAATGGATATGGGCGCGCCAACCTGGTTCTTCTCGTTGGCCGGCCTCGGCGGCTTGTATCTGGTGTCCGCCGTCTTCTTCCCCCTCCTCGCCCACCTCGCCCTCTGCGTGCGGCGGCCCAAGGACCTCCGCCGCCGGTACGGCTCGTGGGCGCTCGTGACCGGCCCGACCACGGGGCTCGGGCGCTCCATGGCCCTGGAGTTCGCGAGCCGCGGTCTCAACCTCGTCCTCGTCGACCTTAACGCCGGCAATCTCGAGGAGATCTCTGAGACGATACGGCGGACGCACGCCGTGCAGACCAGGACCGTGGTGTTCGACCTCTCCCTCGTCTCCACCGCCCAGGGGGACGACGCGATGCGTCAGCTCCGGAAAGCCATCGAGGGGCTGGACGTGGGGATCCTGGTGAACAACGCCGGGGTGATAAGGCCGGGCGCGCTGTACGTGCACGAGGCCGACGTGGAGCGGCTGGTGACGATGATACGGGTGAACGTGCTGGCGCTGACCGAGGTGACGGCCGCGGTGCTGCCGGGGATGGTGGCGCGCGGGAGGGGCGCCATCGTCAACGCCGGCTCGGGCTCCACCGTGGCCGTCCCATCCTTCCCGCTCTACACCGTCTACAGCTCCACAAAACGGTACTACATATATATATATATATATATATACGCATGCCATTCATTAATTATGTACAATATATATAGTGAGGTCAGTCCATGCATCAACATGTATATGTATATATGTATATGTGAAGGTATGTCGAGGAGCTGTCGAGGAGCCTGTACGTGGAGTACAGGGGCAAGGGGATCGACGTGCAGCTGCAGGTGCCGTTCTACGTGCACACCAACATGCTGTCGAGCGCCGTGAAGGCCAGGCTAATCTTCCCGGCCGTGTTCGTGGCGACGGCGGACGCGTACGCGCGCGCGGCGGTGCGGTGGATCGGGCACGGCCCGCTGTCCGTGCCCCACATCCCCAGCAGCTCCAGTGGTTCCTCGCCGCCTTCGTGCCGGACTGCGCCCACGACTGGTACCGACTTCGCCGGCATCTGGAGCACAGAGCCATCCTCTGGAGGCTCACAGCCTGATCGCCCCGCCCTCCGGCCCGCCGGCCGGCAATCCATCTCGGTCGGTCACCAGCCGCATGCATTATCGTCAGTACTCATCCATCATATCATGCATGTGTTTGTACGTAAACTTTGCTTGTGTGTGTTGCATGGCACCGTGCATTAAGTTAACGGTTTTGCTATTGTTAAGGCGACTAAAATTTTTTTATCTCTCAGTCACTTGAAGTTGCACTCTCAATCAACTAAAACTGTAGCCCCCCTCCAAAAAAATAACTGCAATTTCAGGTGTGATTCAGAGTGCAACTAAAGTTACACTTAGTTGCACTCTCAATCAACTAAAATTGCAGCCCCCTCCAAAAAAATAACTGTAATTTTAGTTAATTAAGAGTGCAACTTCAAATAACTGAGAGATAAAAAAATTTCAATCGCCTTGACAATAGTCACTCCCGTTGACGGTTTTAATTAGCTTGCATGTATGGCGTGAGTTTCGGCGAAGAGCTGTTGCTCGCCTCGTGTTTTGTTGTTCCTGTATTTTGCATGCACGACTCACTGGTTGAATAAACAGAAGAAGCAAGAAAACGACGCAAGGCTGTTATACGCGTCACAAAAACAATCTTCTTCGTCGCCGGGGCCAAAATTAGAACAAAAATAATCAGGGTTCACCGTACGTATAACAATATTATGTATAATTTCTAAGCAATATTATATACTAACTAGTAATACGTTCGACAATTTTTAGCATCAATACTTTAGCATAACTAATGGGGATATATATATGATGATAAAGAAGCAGCGTTCAGAATACTTACCAAATGAAGAAACTTGCTAATAATATTGGTTAATTACAACAAAGTGAAATACATAAGGGTGAAACCACGTACAAAAGTTGATCAACGTTAGCAAAATATGTACACCGTCCAACCTCAATAGCCTTTAAAAAGGAACATAATTACTTAAAATTTTCAAGTAAAAAAACTAGAATGATCGAATGAAGGTAAATAATCATCTCTTAGTATTTATATTCTTTCAAGTTCATGAAATGATGAACCACAACATCAATTGTAACTTTCTTCCATTCTAGTTTCTCCACATAGTAACCAAATCATCACCCGATTAATTGAAAAATCAATTAGATATGAGTATGTTCAATAATTCAAAAATAATATAGTGAAAAAATACGTCTAGTCGCTTAATTACTTGATATTGTAGTCAAATCTAAAGCTTGATCCAATATGATCACATGAATCATGATCATAATTTGACAAAAATCAACCAAAAATCATCACATCGAAATTGGAACTCACAAATTTAGCCCCTGTTCTTGAAATAAATTAGAAGAATTGAGATAAATTTAAAGCAAAATTAATATTGATGGGTAGGTCTAAGCTTCCTTCGACCGACAAGGGTGTGAGGCAATAGGGACCAGACAGCACTACAGCGAGATGGCAGGCGAGGGTGGCTGGTGGCACCGATTTCTCCTATTCTCCGATGACCAATCGTTGCCTTGTTGGGTGAGGCCACGGGGTGGTTGTGGCGCACACCTACTAGCCGACTGCACGAGACGAACATACATCAAGGGTAGCTGTGAGGTGATATATTTCGGGATCGAACGAATGGACGCTATGGTCTATTGAGGTCCTCACTTTTGGATTGGCTCGACACACACCACCCAGAAAGCAATTGCACCCTAATCCCTAAACAATAAACTATAAACTATCTTGAATTAACCCACAACGAGGGAAATTAACCATCGTTCCATCAGCCATGCATGCATGCCAAATATTGTCCTAACAATTAAGTAGTAAACCATAACATGCATTATGCGTTGCAAATGACCATTTATTTAACATGTTGGGCAGTCCCTGTCATGTGCGAATTATGCAAAGTTGCCAATATCTAATCTACCTGCAAGTGCCACAAATAGTTGATGAATTGAAAGCGTCGAACAAAGGGCCTTGAGTTCGATCGGCCCTTGATACCAAACAAATAGGGTCCTTAATGCAGCCGTTGCCAACAAACAAAACGTCTTTAGTAGATAGCAGCTGCTAGCTAGCTCCAATAACAGTTGCATGAATGAAGGCTAGCTAGATCAGTTTCCTTTGAACTGATTGAGCTCAAAATAACATATCCAAAACAAGCAAAAGGTAACAGATTTATTCTATGAACTCTGCAAAGAACAAATATAATAGGATAGCATCATACTACAGATTATATAAATAGGGTCCAAAGAAAGATGGTTCTGATCTGGATGAACTGTATGCTCTGGATAAAGTGAATATAATATGTAGACAGTATAATGTATTAATTTATTAACAAATAAAGGGGAAAAGAGAAAGTTAGACAGAGATGCTTGATGCCCAGACACCATGGTACCCTAATTATCTATACTATATATATATATATATATATATATATATATATATATATATATATATATATATATATATATATATATATATATATATATATATATAACAACAAAACCTTACAGCAAAGAGCAAACTTGTAAAATATTGGGCTTTACTATAGTTGCTAGCTAGGCACCACATCCAAAGGAAATATTGGTACCGATTCAACATCATAAGGCAAAACATCATATAAGCATTTAAGCATTGGAATGTAGGTGAAGAGACAAATCAGCTCGATCGCTTATGAACACATTTAAGCATTAGACGGCGTGATTAATGATCCGTATTAGGGTAAAACGACCAGGAACACACTCTCAGTTCTAGTTGCATTACATGTATCCCCATCAGAGACAAGAAAAATTAAAATTAACTGATTAATGCTGCAGAAGCAGCTGCGAGTATTTGTCGAGCAGCAAATGAAGGAGACGATCGAATGAATGCGAACTTGTTAACCAACCAATTCAAGGCCCAGCCGAGCCGACAAGACACACATAAATTAAGCGATTAGGTTTTCTCCAGCTAGTAGTAACACGGGATCGAGCAGCTGCTAACCTCCACAACAGTTCACAAGTTATAGGGTCTGTCCTTTTTTAGCTGCGGCTTGTGGCTTTTGGGCTACGGTTTGTGATTTTTGGGCTGTTTATACGAGAGATTACAGAGTAATTACAGAAACTTACATGCGATTTTTGAACTCACATTCGATAAAGTATGTACTACAATTAACTTAGTAGACGCTATCTTGAAAAAATACTTCGTTTAAAAGCTAGTTACTATATGAAAAGCGAAAAGCAACTTTTAGAAGCCGAAAAGAACAGTAAAGCCAAAACAACCAAAGGGACAGGTTTATTCTTCTATTAACTCTGCAAATAACAAATATATATATGATGCCTTATTTAGTATGATATCTTCAAGTTTAGCTGCGGCTTGTAGCTTTTGGCTACGGTTTGTGGTTTTTGGCCTGTTTGTACGAGAGATTAGAGAGTAACAGAAACTCACATGCGATTTTTGCCAATATAAATGAAGTCAATAACGTATGTACTACAATTAACTTAGTAGACCCTATCTTGAAAAAATACTCCGTTTAAAAGCTAGTTACTGTAGAAAAGCCGAAAAGTAGCTTTTAGAAGCTGAAAAGAACAGTGAAGCCAAAACAACCAAAGGATACTACTGTTTTGGGAATTCATAAGCAGTCACACAATAGAGGAACCGGATGAACTGTAAGCTCTGGATTAACTGGATAATGGACAGTATATATGATGCATTAATTAGTATGATATCTTCAGTTTTGCTGCGTTGCATGATAGCATTGGAGTGTAGGTGAAGAACACATTTGATTAGGTGCTGAGCAGCAGCAGAACCATAGCACGGGGTACATGTTAAACAGAAAAAAAGGCCTTCCAGAAAGCTAACCTAAAGTGCCGGTCCAGCGCTCCATCACGGACAAGGAGAACAGCAACAGCTTTCGCGGCGAGAATCGCCCGTCGACGGCGCCACGCACACCGCTAACCATCGACGGTGCAAAAGGTTGGACCGGCTGTTTGGGTAGGGTCCCGGCACTACCTCAGATCAGATCAAAAAAATGGATAGGGTTCGCGATCACTTCGAAGCGACGGTGTTTATTGAAATGTCTGCTTCGAGCCAAGCTCATAAGTCAACCTTGGACGAAGTACACAAGCTGATACAACTCACGCATGTAAGGTCAACCCCAAAGGGGTCCGAGGCTAACCCCGAGGCCGACCCCGGACGAAGCCCCAAAGCATGCCACGAACCAACCCCGGAGTCCCTGATATAGCGTGGCCCGCACGAGGCAAATGACATAGATACCCTTATGAGTAAACTGAGTCCCTGATATACCCCAGGCTCCATCCGGGCAGAGATACCCCAGACTCCACCTTTGGACTCCGTCCGCGAAGATGCCTCGGACTCCGCCCCAGGCTTTGTCCGCGCGGAGATGCCCTGGACCAGCTCTAGACCGTCTTGACCCCAACACACTTTAATGGCTTGGCCTCAGTGTGGTTCAGCTTGGTGAGAAGGGAGAGAGGTGATCTAGAATGCATGTGTTGCATCTAGATGTGGATTTTATGTCCAAGTGAGCTTGTGCATTCGTTGCACGTGGTGAGAGTCAAATGAGGGACTTGGTTTGTTACTCTTGGAGTTTGCCGACTCGTAAACGGCGTTGGAGGTGTCGTGCGCGGTGATCTTCTCAAGAAGGTTGTCAGAAGACTCGGCGAAGTGTGAAGGTTGGAGCTCACCTACCCAGAGCGGGAAAGAGTTATCACTAGTGGATTGAGGTGTTTCGTCTTAATTCATGGAGCCGGTTTGATTTGTTCGGGCTAACCTCAACGTGGATTAGAGGAAAGTGGCAACTCTCCGAGCACCACGTTAAAACATCGACGTGTCAATTGTGGTTTGTTTCTTGTGCTCAATTCATACTCAAGCAATTTACATTCATAGAATTAAATTGATTGCTTGTATACCTAGAATTGCAAACCTTGACCTAGGATATAATTTGGTGCACTTAGATGAATTTAATTGTTATAGGCGCTATTTGAGCTAAACCAAATTAATTTACGCTTCCGCATTATATACTTGGTTTAGGCAAATAGAAAAGCTCTTGAATTGATTAGTATTAATTTGTAGAGATTTTCTAAACCGCCTATTCACCCCCTCTAGTCAGCCTCCTCGATCTTACAAAAGGTGGCCTTCCCCAAGGGTCCTAGGTCGAGCAACATTCTTCCCTAGGGGGTCCCATATGGAGAGGAAGCCCTCATTGGAGTTGTCCACGAGGAAGAGAAGCCGAGGGATTTGTAGCCCAAGGGTAGTCTGTGGTGGATCATATGGGTGCATGGTCCAAGACACAGCATGAGTCCAGTCCATGGAATAGTAGTCGGTTAGGCCATGAACAGTGACTTGGGCAGTTCTTGAGTGGTGGCGTCCCTAGAGATGCGTGCATTCGGGAAGGGCGTGGGCCTACCTTGGCAACCTAACACCAGCGAGTCTAAGCTCACCCCTAATGACCAAAGAACGGCGAATTACCACCGCAAGCCGGCTCCAATGCCAAGGTAACATCTTATCAATTCGTTGTAGGCTCGAAGGAATAGTTGGCCCAAGGCAGCACGGCGACCCTTCCATAGGTCGGTATGTCGGCCCGAGCAGGCAATGGACAACTGCCCGGATCGACGAGAGGCTACTGTTGGGGAGGATTCCCGCACTAACTTGGGCTCACGACCACTATCAGTGCTTGTTGGAAAGTCTACCCCGAGCTAAGCTCACGAATCAACCTTGAATGAACCCTATTGGGGTCCAGGGCCAAATCCGAGCGAGGTGTACAAGCCCAACCCCAAAGATATCTAGGGCCAATCTTAGCCGAGGTACACAATGCCAACCTCGGAGAGGTCCGAAGCCAACCCTGGGCGAGATCCAAAGCCAATACTGGACAAAGTCCAAACGCCTACCACGAACCAACCTTAAGAGTCCTAGACGTGACGAAGCAAGTGCAAGACAAATGACGTAGATACCTTTAGGAGTAAGTTAGACCTTAAGAACAAACTTATAATTCCACTCACCTCCCTTTCCCTTTTATAAATAAAACTTCTTGTAATAACAGAAGAAAAACTATTTGTAATCTTAGATACTCATATTAAATACACTTTATTTACGTGTTTCTTCTTAAGTCCCTTCACATTCTCAGTAGTCTCCGCATCTAACCCGCAGTAGTCTCCGCATCTAACCCGGAGTACTTTTAAATTTACCATCCGATCTCTTACCTGCGACACCGGCCATCGACCCTGTGAGCATCACGGCTCAGCGTCAACTCGACTCGATTTTGTGTTCGCTCCCAACTCGTCTCGACCGCAGTCCAGCCCAATTCCAGGCCAAGTTCATCAGCAAAGAAAACCATCCATCACACAATGCCGCAACAAAACTTGCCTGAATTCTAACACCCCAAGTTCGAAACAAATAAAAAACAAGGATATCTGCTTCTCCTTCCTGATTTCAAGTCATTCGACGGAGGAATTATTACAAAGCATAACTAAGATTGAACTCCCAGCTGGGTTTTCATTTCAGACAAGATGTCCACAAATCATAAACCAAATGCTCGTATAGGCGAGGGGAACATTGCGAATCTACGACGTCCTTCCGTTGGAGCTACCACGCCGCGTTCCTGCCCTTAGTGATGGGCATGGGCTTCCTCCTTTTTGTCGGGTTTCGTCGCCTGGAGAGAAACGTGGAGTAATAAGAAATTGGATCACAACAAGGAATCATGAACAAAATAAATTAATTTCAAGGCCAATTAGGTGTACAAACAAGGAGACGTCTTAAACTTTCACTATAACCAGTCAAACATGCTATCTTAAAAGAGGTTCAAAATATCACAAAGAACATGTTTTACGATAACCATGGTCATGCCATCTTGAAACATGTAGATAGAATAGAACACAACAACTGTCACCTTGGTAAGATTACAGAATGGCAAAAGCATTTCACAGACTATACAAGCAGGTCTGTTAGTTACAGAGAAACATAGGGAAAAGCAAACTACATGCAGATAGGTAAAGACTGGTTCAATCTCAAATGCTGCAACAAGATTTACTGAACCACAGCTCACTATCAAGCTTAGAAGGGGGCATGCCAACGAGTTAAGCATTATTATCTCTAATCAGCTAGTTATAAAGACAACGGTTTTACTTATTGATGCATGCAGCAGGCAAAACTAGAATCTTAAGATTTAGCAGCGAAAAGCTCGATATGCCATAAAGACAACGTTTTTTACTTATTGATGCCTGCAGCAGGCAAAACTAGAGTCTCATGATTCAGCAGTGGAAAGATCGATGCGTGTACATTCATAACAAAACATCTCAGATTTATAAAATAACAGTAGTGGGAGGGAGGCGCGCGGGGAGAAGGGAGGGACCGAGGGGGAGGAGGAGGAGGCCGGGGAGGTAGTGGGAGCCGGGGAGGAGGAGGAGGCCGGGCATATTTGGAGATGGAGGCCACCGGCGCGCCGCTTAGAGGATGGTGGCGCGACGGGGAAGGACCGATGGAAGCGGCGGCGCGGCGCTAGGGTTCGACTTCGGCGCCTCCGCTTATGCGACAGGTTCCCCACTGCCCCCCTCATCCCGTGTCGTCTCTTTGTCCTTGCCTTTTCGAGTCTTGGGCGCCCACCGCCGCCGCCGCATTTCTTCCCTCACCGACGCTTAAGCGACGCCTGGCTTGAGGCGGACGCCATACGGCATACAGGCAAGGCGAGGCCAACGCCTTGCCTTTCTTCGCCGCCTTACCGCCTAAGCGTCGCTTAAGGCGACGCCTTAATAAGCATGTGTACATTCATAACAAATCATCTCAGATTTATAAAATAACAGTAGTTTTGGTTTCAACAATACAAACCAAAGCAATGTACGAAAACAAATGCTTCCAATCAAGTGCGCTCAAGCAATCTTCAAATGTTCTGGACCGGAGAACAAAGCCAAAAAAAAAAACACTACAGGGATCATAGATATCCCAGCAAGACTGGCATGCTTAACCAACAACAAGAACTTTCAGTTGGATAATTTTTGAGAACTACTCAGGCGTAAGTACAAGTAATGCCCTATGTCCTAGTTAAATACAAACCAAGAGGTCTTGTAAACATGCCAGGAGGCGTATAAACCATCGATCAGGAGACCCATGCATCATATAAAAGAGAAGACCCATGCATCATCAGGTGATAGAACCAAATATAAACCACTTACAAATACAGTCCATGGAAACACGGATTGATATGCTACGGCCATAGATAGAACCAGCGGAAGAATTAAGCCGCTCTAACAGAAACTGCAGTTTCTCAAGCCTGAACCAAATCAAACCGCTTAGTTAATTTCAGCGTCACAAAAATACCACCACACCGTCTCATCCAATCCAGTGCTAGAGTTGAATCCAACCGATGCCTTACACACAATGGAAGCCTCCTAACCCTAATCTGACAGCAACATGGGAATACAAACAAACTCGCGCCCCCAGATGCTACCAGACCGCGCCAATTCGGGACCAAACCAGCATCACAATTGACGGGTCATCACCGGTAATTAAAAGCAAGGGCGGCGGGGGAGTTAGCTACCTTGAGGATGGAGAGCTTGAGGGTGCCGTAGACGACGCCGACGCCGAAGGCCGACGCCCTAGCCACCTGCAGGAAGAAGCGAGAGAAGGGAAGGAGGGTCAGATCCGATCCGGAAGCACATAGACGAAGCATCTGGGGGAGAACCGAGAGGGATGGGGCCATCGGAGAGGCTTACGAGGGCGAGGGTGCTGACGCCGGAGTAGGGGCCCGGGGCGAACGGCATGGCGGCGGGATCCGAGTCTGACGAGGGTTCGGAGGCTTCGTCGTGGGGGAGAAGAAGGCTGAAGGCGACACACCCAAGCTCGACTAATCGGTGGGCCGGGCCGGGCGTTATATGGGGCCATGGATCCCGTGGGACCCGCGTGTCATCCACCTTGCGAGGGAGGGAGCCAGCTTCTTCTCGTGCCGCAAGAAGGGATTGATTGATGCGGTTGTAGTTTCAAGGGTATTTTTGTAATTTCTCAACTGAGAAACGAAATGGAAAGAAAAAAAGAGAATAGGGCCACCTGTGGGTGGACCAGCTCGAAGAGATAAGGTCTCCACCCATGCGGCGGCTCACTCGGCAGATCTGGTCCTTAGGGCGACGACTATGGCCATGAGAGGTGGCGCGCGCTGGAGGCACTTGCGGCCTAGGTGCCTCAGCTCCGGCCGTTGGTGGACACCGCGTCGATCTCCTCTTCTTCCTCCTTCACTCGGCTATAAAAGGAGGTTGCCTCCTCCATAAGATTCATCGGAAAAACAGTGAGCTCTATCTCTTCATTCCCCTCTTTTCCCGAGTTAGCTTTGGATTTTGGTCCTTTGGGCCTCTTCTTCGATGGTAATCGCCGGTCTCGGTGGTGATTCGTGGTCCCTGGTGCTTGATGACAAGGCGCACTAGGCCGGTGCTTCTCGGCATCCTTGTGCAGCTTCTCCTTCCCTCGACTTTGCTAGTTCCGGTGTGTCCCGAATGGTAAAAGGGCATTGTATCTCCGTCTACCACACTCTCTTGGCGGCATAGAGGGGCGCTAGGTTTTCTAAGTCAGCACCTTCAGGTGTGCCTTGCCTGGTTCTTATCGGTGGTTTTTGCTTCCGCCGGTTTGGTTCACTTCTGGACGGCTTTGAGTGACGTCTGCACCGTGAGTATTTCGGTCCTTTTGATTGCAAATATTGTGAGTTGTGCTAGTTCATTAATCTCTGATATATGTTCTAGTACTGGGAGACATCGTTTGCTAGTGGGCTCGGTTTAAAGCTCGATGATGATACTGGTCTAATACTTAAATTGGATGTTCAAACTTGAGCTCTAAATTATTACATTGTTGTCATCTGTTTGACAATCTTGCAGTCTGTCACTTTCGGAATAGTTGGCTAATTAGTTCTGTGATCTTTAGTACTTCATGATATATACTTCAATTGTTAGCTATTTGGGTTTGTTGTCAAACTTGTTGAATCTATGATTGTTTTACTAGGAGTATATTAAGTTGAAGTATTGTCATGTGGTCACTTGATTTGCCTTCCGATGGCCGAAATCCTGATAAAATTCATCAATTTGTTGTCCAAGGGTCCGTCGTATTCACAAGGCATTCAGATTCAGTATTCATACAAGCAAAATTTCTTCCATGATAATGAATCATCCAAGCAAAAAACTAAATAATCTGAGCATCATCATTTCCCCTTAAAAAATGTAAATACACACATATGTGCACTCGCACCTAGAAATATGTATTCTTCGTATTCATACATGAATGTTACAAACATGCATATCAAGAAACATTCAGAAATCAAACCAGCAAATATGTAACAAACACTAGGGGCATCCTCATGTCCCAACAATAATGTTACGAACCCCTCATGGTTAAATAGTACGAATCTTGGCTGCTATGGTTGACAATTGGGTCGTGGTGGCGATCATATGCGCATCCATTTGCCCAGCGCCAACAAATATGTTACAAACACTCTCTCAAAAGAAAGGTGAGAAATATGTTACAAACACAATATCCGGTTTTAGAGGGAACAGAGCGAGCAAGCAACACAAAATAAACTTAACCTCATCGTTCACTACTACAAAAAGAATCATCACAGACAGTTCAGAACTATCATCACAGACTGTTTTCTGAACCGTCTAAATTTATGGGCCAATGATAATCGGAGGTTATCACAGACGGTTTATGAGCCGTCTGTGGTAGCTACAAGATAGACGTTTGTTTCTAGAACTATCTCGTAATACTCTAACATCATAGACGGCTCGGAATAAAACCGTCCGTGATACTCTAACATAACGAGATGGTTCTAGCCACCAATCGTGCGTGATGGGTGAGTATCACGAGCGGTTGCAATATAGAACCGTCTGTAATAGTCCTTCATAGACAATTTATATGATAAAACTATTTGTGATAGTTTATTCTATACCTAACATTTTTTTGTTTTTCTGGCTAGCCTCAAGAAATGTTAGCTATGCCCTTCGAAAACAAGCAAATACAGCAGCACATTCTATTAGAATCCATCATTACAGCATCATAAGATAACAAGTAGGTTACCTATCTAACATAGCAAAAACATGGCAAGAACACATCTCCTAACCCTACGAACCCATAGCAAAAACATAGAAGAATGAAAGATCCTATCGTCAGTATAAGATGGATGTCCTGGCGCCGACTTGAGCACCGTCTTGGTAGCCATTTGCTTCCGCAATGCCTTGCAATGAAGGAGAGGCGACAATAGCGGCACCTTTGTATCCGACGGTAACACCGCACAAGACACTAGTAGAGTTGCCTTGTGCGGTGAGCCGTGTAGTGTCATAACGGAGGTGCTATCTCATGGCGTGGTCGGGGTCGGAGAAACAAGCTAGGAGTGGATGAACTAGGAGCAGCCAGTAGAACTCACGCATCCTGGAGTGAAATTGGGGAAAGGGAGAGTGGGAGTAATTAATAAGGGGCGAGAGGTGGGAGGAACCGGTGCCTACCGTTCGATACGGAAAGAATGGACGAGTGAGATAAGAATCACGGGAGATACCACGATCGATGTCGTAGCATTATCGAGCGGTTTGTTATCTGAACGTACGTGATAATGCACATAACAAATCGTGATAATGCACATATCGAGACGGATTGTTTTACGAAGACTTCCTCTAGAACGTCGTCACCTATTGCGATCGCCATATCGCTATGCGCGTATTCAAAAAGCGGAATTGGAGTGTGCCGAGATGCTACGGCAAGGCATTATTCGCCATAGTTCATCAGCCTTCTCCGCGCCAGTGCTACTGGTAAAGAAGTGGTTTTGCGTCGATTTTCGTGCACTCAACGATAAAACTATTAAAGATAATTTTCAATACCAGTCGTGGAGGAGCTGTTGGATGAGCTCAAAGGCGCTAAATGTTTTTACCAAATTGGATTTACGTTCAAGGTATCACTAAGTTCATATGCACCATGACGATGTGGAGAAAATAGCTTTTCGGACACATCAAGGTCATTCAATTTCTAGTTATGTCATTCGGTTTAACTAATGCACCAACAACTTTTCAGGCCCTCATGAATGGAGTTCTTCGTCTTTACCTTTGATAGTTCGTCCTTCACCTCCGACGGTCCGTCTGGTTTCTTTGATGACATTCTAATATCTGAGTCCTTCTTGGTCCGAACACCTTCTACATGTTCGTACTGTCTTGTGGGTCCTTGACGTCAACTTGAGCTCCGTCTTGGTAGCCGTACCGCCTGCGGTGCCTTGCAATGAAGGAGGCGTTAGCGTCACCTTGTATCCGACGATGACCTCGCATAAGACACTCGTAAGAGTTGTCTTGTGCGGTGAATCGTGATGTCATCATGAGGCGCTAGCTCACGGTAGTAGTCGGTGTCGTTGAGGAAAAAGATAGGAGTGGATGAACTAGGAGCAACCAGTAGAACTCACGCATCTTGAATTGAAATTGGGGAAAATGGAGTGGGAGTAATTAATAAAGGGCGAGGTGGGAGGAGGCAGGTGCTGTGGTTCGATCGGAAAGAATGGATGGGTGAGATCGAATCACGGGAGATGCCACGGATCGGTGTCATGGTATTACCGCACTCTCTTGGCGGCATAGAGGGGTACTAGGTTTTCTGAGTCAGCACCTTCAGGTGTGCCTTGCCTGGTTATTATCGGTGGTTTTTGCTTCCGCCGGTTTGGTTCACTTCTGGGCGGCTTTGAGTGACGTCTGCACCGTGAGTATTTCGGTCCTTTTGATTGCAAATATTGTGAGTTGTGCTAGTTCATTAATCTCTGATATATGTTCTAGTACTGGGAGACATCGTTTGTTAGTGGGCTCGGTTTAAAGCTCGATGATGATACTGGTCTAATACTTAAATTGGATGTTCAAACTTGAGCTCTAAATTATTACATTGTTGTCATCTGTTTGACAATTTTGCAGTCTGTCACTTTCGGAATAGTTGGCTAATTAGTTTTTGTGATCTTTAGTACTTCATGATATATACTTCAATTGTTAGCTATTTGGGTTTGTTGTCAAACTTGTTGAATCTATGATTGTTTTACTAGGAGTATATTAAGTTGAAGTATTGTCATGTGGTCACTTGATTTGCCTTCCTGATGGCCGAAAGTACGTATAAACTGATGTTTTTTAAGTTTGGCAGATAAGTAACTTGTTATTTAAAAGCTTAAGGTTTGAATCTCATTGGACATATCCAATTAGTGAAGAGTATAGACCATAGTAGTGGCATGCCCAAGATTACATCTTGAGTAACCCTACATCTGAGAGCAATAATCAATAATTTAAAACTTGAGCTTTATGCTAGTTTTAGTTTTTCCCTGGTTCATGAGAATACCCTTTATGCTCATTTCGACAGTGATCATGCTTCATGCTTTAAGTTTATGCTCTTATATAAATGATATGGTAGAATTACGTGTTTATATGCAATTTCTGTAATGTATATATTGCTAGAAATGTGCTTTAATTATGCTTAGTTATGCTGGAATTAAATCTAAATATATGATTATACCGCATTATTTACAATAGATACTACCCTACACTAATTGGATTTTGATTGAAAACTTAGGTCAGTTCAACCTTAATTTGTGCTATAAATCTGAACGACAAAAACAACAAGTTCCTGATAAAATTCATCGAATTTGTTGTCCAAGGGTCCGTCGTATTCACAAAGGCATTCAGATTCAGTATTCATACAAGCAAAATTTCTTCCATGATAATGAATCATCCAAGCAAAAAAACTAAATAATCTGAGCATCATCATTTCCCCTTAAAAAATGTAAATACACACATATGTGCACTCGCACCTAGAAATATGTATTCTTCGTATTCATACATGAATGTTACAAACATGCATATCAAGAAACATTCAGAAATCAAACCAGCAAATATGTAACAAACACTAGGGGCATCCTCATGTCCCAACAATAATGTTACGAACCCCTCATGGTTAAATAGTACGAATCTTGGCTGCTATGGTTGACAATTGGGTCGTGGTGGCGATCATATGCGCATCCATTTGCCCAGCGCCAACAAATATGTTACAAACACTCTCTCAAAAAGAAAGGTGAGAAATATGTTACAAACACAATATCCGGTTTTAGAGGGAACAGAGCGAGCAAGCAACACAAAATAAACTTAACCTCATCGTTCACTACTACAAAAGAATCATCACGACATTCGAACTATCATCACGCATTTTTCAACCGTCTAAATTTATGGGCCAATGATAATCGGAGGTTATCACAGACGGTTTATGAGCCGTCTGTGGTAACTGCAAGATAGACGGTTTGTTTCTAGAACTATCTGTAATACTCTAACATCATAGACGGCTCGGAATAAAAACCGTCCGTGATACTCTAACATAACAGATGGTTCTAGCCACCAATCGTCTGTGATGGGTGAGTATCACAGACGGTTGCAATATAGAACCGTCTGTAATAGTCCTTCATAGACAATTTATATGATAAAACTATTTGTGATAGTTTATTCTATACCTAACATTTTTTTGTTTTTCTGGCTAGCCTCAAGAAATGTTAGCTATGCCCTTCGAAAACAAGCAAATACAGCAGCACATTCTATTAGAATCCATCATTACAGCATCATAAGATAACAAGTAGGTTACCTATCTAACATAGCAAAAACATGGCAAGAACACATCTCCTAACCCTACGAACCCATAGCAAAAACATAGAAGAATGAAAGATCCTATCAGCGCGCAAGATGGATGTCCTTGACGCCGACTTGAGCACCGTCTTGGTAGCCAGCTGCTTCCGCAATGCCTTGCAATGAAGGAGAGGCAGCAATAGCGTACCTTTGTATCACGACGGTAACACTGCACAAGACACTAGTAAGAGTTGCCTTGTGCAGTGAACCGTGGTGTCATAACGGAGGTGCTATCTCATGGCAGTAGTCAGGGTCGTCGAGAAACAAGCTAGGAGTGGATGAACTAGGAGCAGCCAGTAGAACTCACGCATCCTGGAGTGAAATTGGGGAAAGGGAGAGTGGGAGTAATTAATAAGGGGCGAGAGGTGGGAGGAACCGGTGCCTACCGTTCGATACGGAAAGAATGGACGAGTGAGATAAGAATCCTGGGGGAGATACCACAGATCGATGTCGTAGCATTATCAGAGACGGTTTGTTATACGAACTGTCTGTGATAATGCACATACAAACCGTCTGTGATAATGCACATATCAGAGACGGATTGTTTTACGAAGACTTCCTCTAGAACGTACGTCACCTATTGCAGTCTGGCCATATCGCTATGCGCGTATTCAAAAAGCGGAATTGGAGTGTGCCGAGATGCTACGGAAGGCATTATTCGCCATAGTTCATCGCCTTCTCCGCCGATTACTCGGTAAAGAAGTGGTTTTGCGTCGATTTTCGTGCACTCAACGATAAAACTATTAAAGATAATTTTCAATACCACCGTGGAGGAGTCTGGATGAGCTCAAAGGCGCTAAATGTTTTTACCAAATTGGATTTACGTTCAAGGTATCACTAAGTTCATATGCACCATGACGATGTGGAGAAAATAGCTTTTCGGACACATCAAGGTCTGTTCGAATTTCTAGTTATGTCATTCGGTTTAACTAATGCACCAACAACTTTTCAGGCCCTCATGAATGGAGTTCTTCGTCTTTACCTTTGATAGTTCGTCCTTCACCTCCGACGGTCCGTCCTGGTTTTCTTTGATGACATTCTAATATACAGTCCTTCTTGGTCCGAACACCTTCTACATGTTCGTACTGTCTTGTGGGTCCTTGACGTCAACTTGAGCTCCGTCTTGGTAGCCAGCTGCTTCTGCGGTGCCTTGCAATGAAGGAGGCAGCGTTAGCGTCACCTTTGTATCACGACGATGACACTGCATAAGACACTCGTAAGAGTTGTCTTGTGCAGTGAATCGTGGTGTCATAACGGAGGCGCTAGCTCACGGTAGTAGTCGGTGTCGTTGAGGAAAAAGATAGGAGTGGATGAACTAGGAGCAACCAGTAGAACTCACGCATCTTGAATTGAAATTGGGGAAAATGGAGTGGGAGTAATTAATAAAGGGCGAGAGGTGGGAGGAACCGGTGCCTGTCGTTCGATACGGAAAGAATGGATGGGTGAGATCAGAATCCTGGGGGAGATGCCACGGATCAGTGTCATGGTATTATCAGAGACGGTTTGTTATACGAACCGCCTATGATAATGCACATATCAGAGAAGGTTTGTTTTACGAACCGTCTGTCATAATGCACATATCGGAGACCGTTTTTTATATGAACTGTCTATGATAATGCAATCAGAGATGGTTTGGACTACGAACCGTCTATGATAACGCTTAAAAATGAGTGGCCTACTCCCGCCTATTAATATTCTGATGTAAGTGACTAAACTTCCACACAGTTGGCTTTATGTGCAGCGTGGTGTACAATTCCTTGATACCACAAACTCAATCTCTTCTAAACTATCATCTCCCTCATCTTCTTCACCAGATTTCTCAATAATGACATCTAGTATTCTTTTGATCTCATTCCTCTCATCTATCCATCATGAGTTGTTCGGCCGCAACCTTACACATGCGGCCAACAACTTATGTCTAGAGCAGTTCCTTCGCTCACGTCCTGCTCTTCTTCCTCGAGTCGCTTCCATCCGTCAGCTGGACCTCATCATCGGCCGTCGACGGAGGTGTCTCCTTGCCGCTCAGGAAAGGGAATCCACCCTCATCCTAATTCTTCTCTTCAATCTGCGCAAAGCGGAAGAAACTCTTGCGGCAGTAGAGAGACACATGGATAACCTTTCCGATAAAGCAGAAGCGGCTGATTCTGAGGAAGCTTATCATGGCATCCTCTTTGAGATTATGGGTCATGCTAATGATTTGCCCAAACTAGAGGAGGAAGTGGAGAGGGCAAAGACAATCTTCACAGCATTCGAGAACTAAGTCGCTAATCCTGCACTCCAAAAGTAGAAGAGAAAGTATATAAAGCCCAGAAAACCAAGATCTAGGATCTCTTTTTTTTGGACTTTGTAATAAATTTGACTTGAATTTGTCTTTTGTAAAAATGATTAGTCACACTTGTCTGTTCCAGCTGATTGATCAGTAGCTTCCGTAGTCATATGACAAAGGACAAAACACAGGCGTTCTATTTAAAAGCCATCTGTGATAATTGACATCACAGACGGTTTTTAATCCGAACCGTTTGTGATATTACGTCATCACAGACGGTTTTGGAGAACCGCCTCTGATGTAACGTCTAATATTATCCTTTTTATAGTAGTGGTTAACTCCGCCTAAATGTTGTCAGAGCCTGTTGTGTATCAGTGTATGAATTAGGGTTGTTATGGTTGAAAATTGAACTATTTCAATAGTTAAAATGGGGTAGGCAGACTTGTCTCTAAAAATATGGATGTGAATATATGATTCAATTTTTCCATCTAAAAAGTTGTATGGCCCACATTCGAATTTGAATTCATTAATGCAATACATATAACTTGCTGCAACATGTCTAATCGACTAGAGCGGACCGATGTGAAACTTCAGAATCCCGGGAGCCAGCAGCTGGCCATGCAAGCGTTTGTTCCTCCTATGAAGAAAGTGCACCTCTTGGCAGCAACGAACCAACAATCTTGTATTGGGTGTGCAGTGGTTACGCACCCTTGGTCCGATCGTATGGGATTTTCAGCGGATGAAATTTTCTTTTCGCCATGCAGATCAAATGGTGACATGGCAGGGACTGTCCGCTCCATCAGAAGCCTCCCACGCACTCTTCACTAAGTTCGTATGCACCCTGACGATGTGGAGAAAATAGCTTTCGGACACATCAAGGTCTGTTCGAATTTCTAGTTATGTCATTCGGTTTAACTAATGCACCAATGACTTTTCAGGCCCTCATGAATGGAGTTCTTCGTCTTTACCTCCGACGGTTCGTCCTTCACCTCCGACGGTCCGTCCTGGTTTTCTTTAATGACATTCTAATATACAATCCTTCTTGGTCCGAACACCTTCTACATGTTTGTACTGTCTTGTGGGTTCTTCAGGAGCAAAATTTTTTCTTAAGAAATCCAAGTGCACATTTGGCTCATTATCTGTGTCTTATTTGGGTCATGTGATTACTGGGAGTGGTGTTGCCATGGACCAACAAAAGGTGCAAGCAGTGGTGGATTGGCCAGTGCCTCGGTTGGTACATGTGTTACGTGGATTTATGGGCTTAGTTGGGTATTATCGCCGGTTTATCAAAGATTATGATGTGATCGCAGCTCCCCTCACAAAACTTTTGCGCAAGGAAGGTTTCAGTTGGATTACAAAGCATCCAGCACCTTTGAGATTATGAAGCACTCATTGTCATCAGCACAATTCTCCAACTTCCGGATTTTGGTAAGGAATTTATTGTCGAATCTGATGCTTCTAGTTCTGGCATTGGAGCTATGTTACATCAAGGCGCATGACCCATTACTTTCTTCAATGGGCCTATGACTTCCAGGCATAAACAATTGGCGGTAAATGACCAGGAGCTTGTTGGCTTGGTCCAAGCAATTAGACATTGGAGGTCATATTTGTGGGGACATAATTTTCTTGTCCATACAGGCCATTATAGTTTGAAGTTTTTATTGGATCAACGTTGGCTACTATACCACAGCATCAACGGGTTAGCAAGCTTCTGGGATTTTCATTTAGAGTGGAATATCGGTCGGGTCGTCAAAACGTTATGGCCGACGCTTTATCTCGGTGCAACACGCCAGCAACGAGTCTACTTGCACTTTGGTCCCCTCGTTTTGCTATTTTTGAGGACATCCGCAACGAGATCACCAACTCTATTCACTTACAAACACTTAGGGATAGGGGGTGCAATCGAAGCGGCAGTCTAGATCTGAAATTTAAGACAGAGGGTCAACAGGTCTGCGCGCAATTAATATAGTGGAATTATCACATATATTTTTTTAATAAAAATCATTTGTGATCACTTAATTATCACGGACGGTTTTTAATACAAACCGTCTGTGAAGTATCACATACGGTTAAAATGGAAAACCGTCTATGATTTTTTGAGAATATCACAGACGGTTTTGTTAATAACTGTCTGTGATATTACATCTTCGCAGATGATTTTTAGCGCTGGCATCAACACAAACGGTCTCTAAACTAAAATCGTCTGTGATTGTTTTTAATACTGACGGTTTTGGGTAACCGTCTATGATGTAGCATCTAGTATTAATCTTTTTGTAGTAGTGTAAACCATATTTCTGTAATAAAATTTAGTTTTTGTATTGTAAGTATGTATTGATATAATGCACACTCGTATACAATATTCCGCAGCTGAACAGTTCTAAACAGCTACAAGGATTTCTAATGGTCCCAAAAACAGGGGACGTTACAAAAATTCTAAACTTTCTTAAACACGTCCGACATGGTCGATGTGGAACCTCCTAAAATGCCTCTCTTCTCACGCTGATGTTGGCAAGTTTTTTCAGCTGTCCATTGGCTCGGCATGGTTGGCAAGTTTTTGCTTGCACATTTGGCTTAATCAGCGTACCCGACGATATGAATAATATAGGCTATCTAGGTTGAATCATAAAAATATTACTTAGACTGGACTAAATTTATTCGGGCTGTACACTAGATATTTTTTTTATATCCTGGGCTAAAGTCTACCCTACCTAGGGTGGGACTCGCCCCTGTACTTCTCTGATTTCTAAAATCAAATAATTCCAACAGAGAACTCCAAACCTTGGTGGTATTTAAAAGAGAAAAATTTAGAATTTGCTACCAACTGTCTCACTGACAGGCGACATACACATCATGGAGCGATAAACGCAAAATCCCTTGGAAAATACTAACACGCGGTCCGACCCATTTCTGTAAATTGCTTCTCCAAAATGGGTTTTACTGGAAAAATCCCGTTCCATAAAGAAAAATTGATCATATACCTCCATTTAGATGGAATTGGTGATTTACCTCCTACCACGAGTCGTGACTTATGATGACCCTACACGTCATGAGATGTGGAATCAATTTCCCAACCAAAGGAGGTGATATGATCCAAGAGCCCTCCATAAAACCCTTCCTGCTGCCTGTAGTAGCTCCGTTTCTCATCGCGCCGCCGCCACGCCGCTACCATGGCCGCGACCACGCCGGCCGACCCGCCGGACCCCTCCCCCGCTGCCACCACGGATTCCTCCCCGCTGCGGCCCACCCCGGAGGAGCTGGTGGCCCGCGCCGTCGCCCCCGTCAAGCCTGCCTTCCTCCGCCCGCCACCCGTCCGCGAGATCCCCAAGGAGGAGAGCAAGGCCAGCGGCACCGCCGTCGTCATGGAGAAGAAGTCCAAGCGCCAGCTCAAGCGGGAGCGCAAGCAGGTAACCAACCGTAGCAGTGGACCAAAGGTGTTTGCTTTAATGCCCCAGTGTTACGGGGCTCTGCTCGCCAGGTGCTTGCTGTAATGCCTACGTGTGGTTGCTTTGCATTTGGACGGCATTTCCGGTGTGCTGTATGTGTTGCACAACAAATTCGTTGCTAAGCTCCGTGATATGTGTCTGTGCAACTATGACTGGGACAAAATCTGTGCCAGATTAATAAGCTCTCGGGTATAGTTGATGCTATAATGAGCAAATTTTGAGAAGATGTAGTTATAGAAAATGATTAGTAAGTATGCTATAATGAGCATACTTGCACTCTGGCACAGTTCGTCCCCGCAATGTGCTTGCGTTTCGGTTATGCATGTGTATGTATATACTGCTGTTATGCAGGCTACAGTCATATTTGTTGTATTAGTGCAAATTGTTTCTCATCAACTTAATTTGGATGCTTATGTGCTTCACTAAACTTGTTACTTTGTGCAGGAACAAAAGTCTTCATCGCATCTTTGTATAGAAGTAGGAAAAAGTGGAAACGTGGACTCTTGCAAATACGGCGCTTCTTGTCGTTTCAGCCATGACATAGATGCTTATTTGGCTCAGGTATTGTTTTGTTTGGCTCTATTCTTCGCCCTTGTTGATTTGATGTTTTCCTGAACTTTGTAGCTCATGGCTAATTTTGTCATTACTTCCGTGTGCAGAAACCAGCTGACCTGGAAGGAATGTGCCCATTTACTGCTCTGGAGCAGTTGTGTCCATATGGACTGACTTGTCGATTTTTGAGTACACACAAGGACAACCATGTAGCTTCTGAAAATCCTCCAGAGAGAAACCATGAGATAAATACTTTCAACAAGGATATTCAGAAGCTCTTATGGAAGAACAAATATAAATTTCCCAAGGCCAGTGCCAAGATCAAACTTCTTGGTCTTAAGGTACATAATTAAATTTTTGTCAAATTCTAATTGTCTATCTGATCTTCCTATTCAGCAAATGGCAATACTATGTTATTCTGCAGAACAAATTATGTAAGTGCAAATAATAGCAACTATCATGTCCAATGACCTTCAGAGTTATGCTTAGCATTTCTCTACTTTCCTATGTAGTTGGCATGCAAGAAATATGTTGTGCTTGCTGCCTCTTCTGCTTATGCTTCTGCCTATAAGATATTGCTGATTCCAACTGCTGCTGACTGCAGTATGGAGGAACCTGACTTGCTTGTACACTATTCCTAGTTTATGAATCTGCCAAAGAGAACCCTTGTTCTGATTGGATATTTGGTGGTTGCATGGGGCGGCAAAGAATTGAAAATATGTTGGACAGGTAGCAAACAAGTAAAATTTGTCAGGAAGCAAATAGTGGTCTGTTTATATAGAGGTCCTCTCATACTCTTAAATATACATAAAGAGATGTTGGTAGTTAGTATGTGCCCAATACAGGTATAAGATCCTGGAGGAAATGTCATTTGTCAACACATGGTCAATGACTGTGAGTGTTAGGTCATTGCTCTGACACACTGTTGGTTTAGAATGTATGTTATGAAGTTTCTGCGGCAACATGTGGTGTTGGTCTAGAATCTGTCATTGCCACTACTTTCTGATTCCTGCCACAGGATATTTTGTTGATTTATTTTCTCTTTGTTCGATATGTTTTGTAATGCAGGAAGTCGTCAAGACTAAAGCAAATGCAGCTACTGATGATCAGAAAGCTGCTCATTGTTATCCAGAGGAATCATGTCAACTAAATGGTGATGATAAAACTGAATCTCTTTGCAGTCCTCCTGTGAATGTGGAATGTGATTCTACTTTGTGTGAAGAAATGGATAAATCAGAAGGAGAACCTTTAGTTGGTAACTCAGTTCCATGTGCTGAACCAAGGCCATTGAAGAAGTCAAAGGTTGAAGTTGATGAAATTCACAAACATGGAGCTGGTAATTTGTTTGTGAACTTAATCCATGGCATTGTTTTTAATGCTCCTATTGCTTATATTGTGATTTCATTTATTGACCTTTTGACTAACGTTATGGCTTAGGTATTCATGACACTAAGGCAGAATCTGAAGATCCTAATTTAAGAAATGGATTGGAAGTGCCCTCAAATAACCCAAGTTCTTGCAGAGTTGACCTCATCTCAACACCTCATTTACGTGAAAAAAAGATAATAGATTTCCGAGAGAAGTTGTACCTTGCTCCCTTGACCACTGTTGGGAATCTTCCTTTTCGGAGGCTGTGCAAAACCTTGGGGGCTGATATTACTTGCGGAGAAATGGCTATGTGCACAAATCTTCTACAAGTTAGAATCATATGCCCTTTCTGTGTCTTTGAGTGGAGTTGTTTCTTACATGCATTACAAAATGTTGCTAGAAGCAAAGTTAATAAATATTTTTTTATATTCTTCATGAAGTCCTTTCATATGAATATATTTCATGTAGGGGCAAGCTTCAGAGTGGGCTTTGCTGCGACGACATCCATCAGAGGATTTGTTTGGGGTGCAAATATGTGGTTCCTATCCAGATACAATAGCACGAACAGTTGAACTTGTGGATAACGAGTGTTCAGTTGACTTCATTGACATAAATATGGGCTGCCCAATTGATGTAGTTGTAAACAAGGGTGCTGGATCATCATTGCTCGCGAAACCTATGAGGATTAAGAGTATTGTACAAGCAGCAACTACTGTTACTGAAAAACCTTTAACTGTTAAGGTAATGCAGCAGTGCAATTATTGAGGGATCTCATAGAAGCTAGTTAATGCATGAGGGCCTAGATCTTTTGTGACTTCAACCTGATGCTGATATGCCATGCTCAATGCGTCCTCACTTGTAGGGTCAATGCTCTATGAAAGACCAAGCATTATTTCAGTGAAATATTTTTTATGGTGCTACATATGTACGTATTAAATAGAATTAATTGAATTGTTTTGCTCACCTTGTCTTTGTTGCTTGATTCCAGGTCAGAACAGCTTTCTTTGAGGGAAGGAACCGTGCTGATTCTATAGTTTCGGACATTTATGACTGGGGTGCTTCGGCCATAACAATACATGGTCGATCGCGGCAACAACGCTACAGCAAACTTGCCGATTGGGACTATATTTACCAGTGTTCACAAAAGGCCCCTGACTACTTGCATGTCATTGGAAATGGTGATGTATTCTCCTTTACTGACTGGAACAGGCACGTTTCAGATTGCTCTAAAATTTCCACTTGCATGATTGCTCGAGGTGCACTTATCAAGGTTAGTGTATCTAGCAGTTTACAGCTTTACATGCTTTTACATATATATATATTATGAGAAAAATGTCAATGAGATGATTCTTTCAGCTGTATTTTCTTATGCAACTTCTGTTGACCCTCTTAACATCACAGTACAACCAATGAGAACATCTGAGAGCTTTGACCATTGTGGGACCACATATTTGAAAACCTCTAAACTGAAATTACAATGGAGGCTTAATCTGAAAGGAGTACACTAAATTAGAATGATCTTACAACAGAATGTTTTTTTTCTGACTTTCTACTGAAGAGAACAACAAGGTTCACAAATATTTCCATCTTCAGAGTTTTTTTATGCTCTCTTGTGAGATTTAGAACATCCCAGCATTTTAGCAGCGACCTTATTGTCCATGGTTTTAAGTATTTTTTATTTCCTTTATCCTCTGCGCAGTCCAGCATGAGCAAATATCCCAGCATTTTAGCAGCAACCTTGTTGTCCTGGGATTTGATGTATTTTTTTAGTTTCCTTTATCCTTGCACAGTCCAGCATGAGCACATAAAAAGGTGTGTCCAGTGCTTCCTGTCCTTTGAATGTTCTACTCGTCAGCCATATGAACCACCGGATCTGGATCCTACCACTGAAAGGAGGTGGGGATGTGGGGTGACATTTTCCCATGCTTCCCGACACCTCTGTAGAATAGCCCTGCTGAGTATAAAAATACCCTTTCATGATCTAATCAGTCTCATCGACCCTTTGAAGCCCCAACCAAAATGGAACTCACTTCATTCTTCTCTTCGGCTCTTCCTCTTCTCCACCTTCCCTCCTCCTAAGTGCGATCTTCGGCCTTGGTTGTAGCACTAAGATAGTGGATTTGACCTGCTGTTCTCAATGCTGTATCTCAACAATTCTGGCAGCTTGATCTGAGGCACCAACGGAAGTTGGCAGCTCCATATACTCATGTGCTGGAACCTGGAAGACTCCCGGAGCCTTCTCAAATACTGTAGTGGTGGTCGCCTTAGGGCTGGATCAGAGTTGCTGGCCTAATTAAGGCTAAATCTGAGCAGCGCCTTAACCAGCACAAGGGACGCAACCATCATTCCTTATATGATCGATAGGCATGCACGAGCCTTGCTCTTTGATGCTCTGCAGGCTCCAACCTGTAATGTTGCTACATCTTAGAGACTTGTGTGATTAACTCCTTTTCCTGTACAGAAAAAAAATCTGTTGTTTGGCCTTGGAACTGTGAGCCCTGTTGTTCAGTTCTTGATCATTGAATGGTGCTCTGGTGAATTTAGCCATGAAGAGTTCTAACTGTTGCTCCAACTGTGAATGGTGATTTGCTGTAAGAACAATTGCTACTCTGAAATAAAAATGGCATATTTGTGACAGCGTTTGATGCCCTGCATAATTTGACTCAGTTCAACGATTCAAGCATGTTCCCTTAAGTATTTTACACGAAAGATTTTTTTTTAAAAAAATACTTCTGTCTGTTCTAGATTAGAAACAGTCGTTACCTATGTCTTTTGCATCTGGAGCATATTTTTTGATTTTTTTTTTTTTCACATATGGTATTTCTTCTTTCACAAATGTCTCATACTGGTCCCTGGTGTGAACAATCTGCTAAATGGCTGCTGACTTTGCATCCATGCGGTGTACATAGTCCATGAAAGTTGTGGGTTTACACTTGGACTTGCAAAGTATTAAGAGAGCTTTTTATGTAGTTCAAATGCATACTTACGTTGGGCAACTTTATTGACAAAGTAAATTCTAGCATGTAAGGCTTGTAATTCATGCTGAGACATGAAAACTTATTATTACTTGAGTACTACCAGGTGCCTGGCATTTCTGTATGTTTTGTGTTTGTGTCATGCTGTTACTAGCTTAATAAAATCTATGTATCTCTGTACTACATGCCTGGACGTTTGATGAATTAGTCTAGTATCTGTACTACATGCCTGGACGTTTGATGGATTAGTCTAACTGATTGTTGCATGGATAAGTGCCTGATCACCAGCAATAATTCATGCACATATTTGTTGAACATCATGCAACAAAGACATGTCACATGGTCAGAAGGAAATATTGGTGCCAGTGAGCTTGCCCTCTAAACTTTTTTAACGCCCTATTTCTAGGGGGTAGGCTTCAGATCCATTGGCTTATATGGCTGGCTGAGTAGGGAAGCACTGGATACTTTTGCTAATAATATCACAAAACACAAATAACATCAAAATCTGAAGTTTGTACTACCACTGTAGGGAGAAATGCATACATTTCATGCTGTTTATAATATGCCCTGTCATTTTTTTATTACTTTCAATGACACGCTGTTGTTCCCTCAAGAATATCCATATCTATATTGGCATGCCTTTATGTATAATTGTATTAACTGATTTTGTGCTAATGCAATGATGTTTCACACTTGTCAGCCTTGGATATTTACTGAGATAAAAGAACAAAAGAACTGGGATATTACATCTGGCGAGAGATTCAATATTCTTAAAGACTTTGTGCGTTATGGTCTGGAACATTGGGGTTCTGATTCCAAAGGTGAGTTCTCTCATCTGTGTAGACTGTAGATGCTTAGGCAGATTCTGACTTTTGTGGGGAGTGGAATCATGTAAACAATATTGGCTCATGATTGCATCACTGTGTTTTGGTTTTCTGACTATATTCAACCGTTGAATGTGAAGCCAACTTGTCTTCTGAAGAGTATAATGTTTATTATTGAACCAAGTATTCTGATTTCATGAACTTTCAGGTGTGGAGACAACACGCCATTTCTTACTAGAATGGCTTAGTTAATGTTTATTATCGAACCAAGTATTCTGATTTCGTGATTTTTCAGGTGTGGAGACAACACGCCATTTCTTACTAGAATGGCTTAGTTACACCTGCCGGTACATTCCAGTTGGCCTGCTGGATGTCATCCCGCAACGATTGAATTGGAGGCCCCCAAGCTACTGCGGGCGTGATGATCTTGAAACCTTGATGGCCTCTGATTCAGCAGCTGACTGGGTAAGCAGTCTTCTTTTTTCAGTGTTGGATGAGCCACTTATTACATTGACTGAGAAGCTGATGTATCTTGTCTTCGTACACAGATAAGGATCTCAGAGATGTTGCTTGGCAAAGTTCCAGAAGGATTTACCTTTGCACCAAAGCATAAGTCCAATGCGTACGATCGAGCAGAAAATGGTTGAAATGTCAGGGGGCGTTGTTCTGGCACATCGGGAACTCAGCAAACCTGGGACTGCATCTCTTCACAGTAGTGTCAAACTCTGAATCTCTGAGCTCCATGCTGCCTGATAATGGTTGCTTGAACCCATCGTTAGCGGAACGACATGATATATGTTGCTTTGCCTAAACGATTGCATTTTTATTTATTTGAATATAGGATGTTGCTAATTGCAAGCCATCGTAATTCTCTCGATGAAAAAGCAACATGTGATGTACGAATTACAGCGCGGGCTAAATGTCATCATGCCTGCTCATGAGGTAAAACACATATGACTATTTGCTTCTTTTTTTTCTCGTTCTCTTTCTGAGTCGAATCAGCGAACACAAATAGGCCATTCTGGTTTCAACTCAACACATACTTTGGCTGATGACTCGCCTCACTGTTCAGCACATACTTTTGCTTAGCAGCTCACGATGTGATCAAGATACAATAGGGTTTAGGAATTGGTTCAATTTTTGGCTTTCCTCGAAATGGTTTCAGTAATTAGTTAAATTTTGGCTTTCCTCTTGAAATGAAATAACTTTTAATATAAAGTTCTATCTTATATCTGTTCATGAGCCACTTCAAATCTGGCTTGCAAGTGCTCAGGTTGCGTTTTACAAGAGGCGGAACAAGAAGAGGTGTTCGGTGTTCTTTAGGAATTTTTCTGAAGTAGTTGTTTCTTTTCGATTTCATGGTAAAAAGAAATATAATTATAAAATAAAGTGGTTCGTTGTTTATCGTGAGGTCCAATCTTATTACTTCTCTTCAACCTTTACGGAAAGTAACAGAACCTCTCCTTCCTATCCTCTCCTTTTTCTCTCCCTCTCCTCTCCTTTTCTTTTCTCTCATCTTCTCTTCTTTCTTTCCCTTCTCCCTTTCTCTCATCTTCTCTTCTTTCTTTCCCTTCTCCCTTTTCTCTCAGCGTGCCAGGTGAAATGGCTAGGGGTACCGAGCGATCAATTTATACAAGTCTCCGGTCGCCGAAAGGTTGAGCAACTGGTCGCAGTTGCCTAACTATTCGATGACTACAATTATATCACCAAACGGTCCACAGGCTGCCTGCGCGTCGCGTGGCCGTTGGACAATAGGTTTCAATCGCCCAACGGTTGGACGCCTGGAGGCTATTCCTGTAAAAAAAAATTTCATAAGTATATTTCTGTTATTTTCAATAAAAATTGATTATTTTAAAAAAATTCGATGAAGTTTTACCTAGCAATACTACATTAAAAGGATTCAGCTGTACATCATCCAAATGCCATGTATTTATGGCAATGTACTTCTACATCTAGCCTCAAAAGAAATGAAACAAACGAGTCTCTTTTCAAAAAACAAAGAATTTTAAAAAGTATCTTTTCAAAATAAAAGAAACGAAAATAGGGAATATTCATTTCTCGACCAACGAGACGTTAACAAGCTCACATTTTGATCACTGATGCATGTAATGTAGCGAGCTCAATGTTGTAGCAAACGTGATATGCCAAACAACTTGGACCATATTCGATACAGGACTTGATGATTTTGAGTTTTAGGCTGCCAGAAAGAAGTACAGGCCCTAATCCTCATGCAGTCCGCAGGATGATGTGAACCCCGCTTTCAGTGTCGACGATGTCGCTAAGCTCGCCGACGTTGAGAGCAAATGTGGCGTCTTCGAAGGGTTTCTGCATCTGCCTCCGCCCAAAGGTACCTTTCAAGGATTGCACGATAACAGTCAGAAAGCTCACAGGTGCAGTCAGCAGCGACAGCACATGCTGCAAACAACAATTCCATGTTGGAAAGGCACAATGTATTTATGCAAAGATCAGATTAGTGAACAAGTGCAAAAAACGTTAGAAGCAATAATACGATGGTTACAGTGTCATGGTAGTCACTTTTTTCTTCTTTCAGATCACTCTAATCAGCAGGACTGCAATATTTTTCACAGCATCTTAACACCAAAGCAACAGATGCACACTGATATCATCCTTCCCTGCAACACGATGTCCGCGTCTGAGTTACTATGCCTCTGGCAAACTTGTGAGTTAACTGATCTCACATTTGTGAGTTAACAAGAGTACAAGACAACTTCCGCTTCACACAAACTAGTTAGTAACGTCAGGTTCAGACTGAGTTGTGGCATATCATTCAGTCTTTTATTCTCATTATACAATGGGTTTGATTACTCATAACTCATAAGAGTTAGCTGATCTTAACTACAACTAAAAACTCTCCTTGACAGACCAATCTCACACTCATCATTCAGAATGGGAATGCAGAAGAGTAAAGAAGGCAGTGTCATAGGCTCATAGCATGAATCTTTATAACATGACATAAAAACGAATATATTCCAGTAGCAGACAAGTCTAAAAGCATAATGAACTTGCACTATGGATCATCATAGCATCAGGGAATAATGAGGTACTGCAGAACATGCACAAGCAAACACACAGGGGACGCAAATGGAAGATATCGCAATTGATACTATCAAACAATTCTAAACTGCTTATTCTCACAAACACTTACCATCAAAGATCTAACAAAAGGAACAAACTATGAACTCCATTACAATACATGGCTCCCTTTTTTTCAGCTTATGGCTTATATCTTATAGCTTGTAACTTCCCCCGAACCAACAATCAGGACGGCTCCTTTGCGAACTTTTCGAAACGGCTTATTGGGACAGCTTTCTTGAAACGGCTTATCAGCTTATCGACATTTGGTTTGTTCGCATAAGCGCTCACGCTAGGGTTAAAAACCATCCGCTGCAGATGAAAAGAACCCACCCTAATATTCTGGTTTTCAAGACAAGCTAAAACTCTCCAAAACATTTATGCACTTTTAGTTGAACTCTGTCCTTTCTCATCTCTCTTAATGTAAGCCTAGCTAATAATTCTTGACTGCTACATTCCTACCTGCACGTTAACCCGCAATGCAACCGAGATTACTAACAAAGTAGAGGAAGTGGGGGAATGGGCGCCCTCTCATGCCAGATCAATCAGAGAATGTGGCCTCATGGGAGCTCAAGTTACGCCCATAAAACAGTAGTTCTATTGATTAGTTAGACACCTTCCATCATTCATGATCGACCCTGATCCTTGGCCATGTTACGCAATAGCTATTACACATTGTAACTAGTTGCGCACTAAAAAGAACCTTCGTACATGCAGAATACCGCAGCAGCTAGCCAGCACGTTTTACTTCCTTGTATTAACAGTTTATCACTAATGAATGAATAAGTTTAATCAGTGACAGTCTAATGCCCAAATTACACGAGTTCACGAGTTCAATCAGCAAATGAAAGGTTAATTAGCCAGCTGCAAGGTTGAATGAACAGTTTTCCTCTGCAATGATTGAAAAAAAACATCGAATCACAAGTACATCAACTAATCAGCTACCGGTAACATCACAGCTAACTGAGCCCACCAGAGCAACTCCCCAATTTAATGCATATACCACCCTAGGTTCAAGTTTGGTCGGCAAGAGTGCCTCCAGCCCTCCGCAAAGCCTAGATCATATATATTTCACATCAGACGAGAAGATCTGTTACTTCATTTGCCTTCTACCTAGTCCCCAAGAATCGAGCAAGAATCGAATGGATGCATCGACTCTACATCAACAAGATTCAGGAACCGACTGGATCCATCGCTTCGAGTAACCACCGGATCTCAGCGGGATGTACAAATCTAACAATGCAACAGCGCGCAAGCGAGAGCAAAGAGTAGGAGCGGATGGAGGGGGTGGGCGCCGCGACGTATCGTACGATCTAGACGGACGGACGGACGTACCGAGGTCGCCGCCGCGTCGGGCGGAGGAGCAGTCGGAGTGGCGCGCGGCGAGGTCGGCGAATGTGGCGCGGGCGGAGAGGATCTGGTCGCGGAGCTCGAGGAGGCGCGCGGCGGCGTCGGCGCGGGTGGTGGCGGAGATGACGCGGCCCTCGGGGTCCTTCCAGGAGGCCTTGCGGCGGGAGCCCTCGTGCTTGATCAGGATGTGCGAAGCCCGCACCGTCTCCCCCTCTCCGGCCGCCGCCATCTCTTCCTTCTCCTTCCTCGCTCGCTTCTCGCTCGCTTCCGCTCGGGCACGAACCAAGTAGGGATTTCTTCTGTGGGCAAAACCTAATAAAGTAAGTTGCTGTAAAAGCACAGCACATAGCGTATTCGTAGAATACGCCTTCAGAGCCTCGTTTGCAGAAAGCACAGATCAAGTCGTTAGCTAGCCTAGGAGGAACCGAGGAAGACAATAATGCATTGGACTTCTCAAAGGAATTTTAACATGAGTTTTGAGCTCATGATTAGGGCCTCTTTGATTGAAAGAAATTTCGAAGAAAAAAAAGAGGAATTGAATTCAAAGGAAAACGAATTCCAATGAGAGGTGTTTGGTTTGTAGGAATGCTTCGAAGGATAGAAAAAATTCTACAAGTTTTGAGGAAATTCTAGCATGTGGTCAAACCTCATGTTATCGATTCTTTTGAGAGTTCCAATATACCTTCTCTTTTCATCTCTCTATTCTCTCTCAAATCTCAAAATTTCTGCATTTTTCCTGTGAGACATTGGGGCCCTCTTTGATTTACATGACTTTCAAAGGAAAAAAACATAGGAATCAGGATTCCGTAGGAATGGCGACTACTATAATCAGAGAGAAGTGAATGATTGTCACAGCTTTTTGAAGTCTCCTGATGATCGATGATGTTTTCGACCACCCTATGATCAAACACCTGATCAAAGACCCAACATACAACTGCTTGATGAACCGTTCTGCCCTACCTCCCGCTCGATCGACCGATCTGTTTGACTGCTTCACTCGATCGCTTTGCACATTATCATAAGATCCAAACCACCGGTAACCACTAGCGCACTTCAAGCAAATCAAGAACCATATTGATTCAAGACTATTTATATTGCTGGAATTTCATGAATTTATAAAATACCCTCACAAGCATCCATAAGACCTTCTCGATGAAAGCCCTCTCAAAACCGTGTATCACTTAATCCATAGCATCTCCCTGCTTTTATAGATTAATATCACAAACCATATCTATCTCAAACAAGGACTCAAAACTCTATCTCAACCGAAAACCAAGGGACCCGAAACCCTTCCTAACACGGGTTTCATTCAAACTCTCAATCTTCTCAATTATAGACTCAATCCACAACTTCTAACTCAACACGTGACGAAGCATCTAGGACCACACCTCATGTATCTTCATCACACAGCATCACCTTCTGAGTTGAAGCCTCCTGAACCGCACCGCTTGTAGCTTATCCACGGATCACCACCTTCGATCTCCAAGTGCTCCAGTGTGAGCCTAACCATCTCGCGTGAATCCTTGATCGCCTGGACCTCAGACTTCCCATCCTAACCCATATACTCCTCGTCACCGACTATGATCGAGTGCTCGTCCGTACTACTACGCGAGTGGCTGCTACGTCCATCTCACAGGCTATGCATGGGTATGGCAACACACTGGTATATAATGAGGACGCGTGAAAGTGTGATTTTGTACCATCCTAAATTCTAGGGCATGCAAAAATGAGAAAAAATTAAAATTTTTGAATGCATTTTGTTTCCTTAGCTCTTTATTAGAATTTCTTTGAAAAGTTTGAATTTTAAAAACAATGGTGCTAAGAATACAATTCAAATTAAAACTCAAAAATCATAAAAAAAGGATCAAATGTTGGCATGAGAAAACTTATGGTGAAAACCATCCTAAATGTCCACGAGTATAACGACAGCCGGAGTCAAAATCTTCGGCTGCTGTCGTGTCAAAATATTTGACTATAGGTGGAGTCGAAATCTTCGATCGATGCCATTGTCGAAATCTTCGACCACAACCATTGTCGACCTCTTCGACCTTAGTTGATGTCGAAATCTTCGACCGTTGCCGCTGTCGAAATCTTCGACCGCAGTTAGTGTCGAAATTTTAACTGCTGTTGTTGTCAAAATCTTTGACCAAAGCCGGAGCCAAAATCTTCGACTTCTGTCGTGTCGAAATCTTGACTGCAGCTGCTGTCTAAATCTTTGATCGCTGTCATTGTCAAAATCTTTGACCACAGCCGTTGTCGAACTCTTTGACCATAGTTGGTGTCGCAAATCTTTGACCTCTGTCGCTGTCGAAATCTTCAACCGTAGCTGGTGTCAAAATCTTCGACCGTTGCCGTTGTCAAAATCTTCGACCGCAACCATAGTCAAAATCTTCGACTGTTGCCATTGTCAAACTCTTGGACCACAACTGGTGTCAAAATCTTCGACCGCTATCATTGTTGAAATCTTCGATCGCTGCCATTGTCGAAATCTTCGACCACAGCTGGACTCGTAATCTTCGACATCTGACCGTAATTATAAGCTACAGTACCCGATCGATAGTCGTAAACTACAGAACCTACTTGGTAGTCGATAGTTGAAACCTACAGAACGTAGTTGGTAGTCAAAAGCTACAGAACCTACTCGGTAGCTGGTAGTCGAAAGCTACATAAGGTAGCCGGTAGTCGGTTTTCGTAAGCTGTAGTACCCGTTCGGCGCTCGGAAGACCACCGTGGTTGAAGACCGGTAATACCGGCTTTGTGCTAGTGGTACGATCAAAGTTGCGGTAGGTCAAAGACCTGTGTAGTCGAAGCGCCATGGTTGGTAGTCGGTATTCGGTAGTCGGAGCGTTCGAGTACCGTAGCGGCCAAAGAACGTTAGTAGTACTGTACCAACCGAGAAAAGATAATTCAAGCCAAGCCAAAACACAAATGCTTATAACTTTTGCATATGAACTCGAATTTAGTGATCTTTGTTTCTAAAATTTTCTAAAATCATTATCTTCCTGAATATACAAAGGTATTTAGGTTGTCTATGTCTATTTGGCTTTTATTTGCATTATTTGGATTTTTATCGAATAGACGACTCCACGCCGGACAACTCTGAGAACGCATCTGAAACATTCTCTGAGTAACAAGAGTAGGTAAGCACCCATTGATCATGTTGATCCCAGATTTCAATTATTGTATACTATTTATAAAATCTATTATGCATGTGTGTATGTTTCACTAAAATGGCTATACCATGGGTATTGGTAGTTACAACCGCTCGTATGTATTGAACCTCCTTTGTCGATTTGATATCTCCACATGTTGTAACCCTTAAGACATGGTTAGACATAGCTAATGTCAAAATTGGATATAATACATTGAGTACATGTTTTAGATGCTTAGCCACGCACTAGTTTCTGTCAAGTTTTAGCTTTCGAATAAATTTTCACGTGGACTTGGTGGTTTCAAAATATTAGACCAGAGGAGAAACCTCTGATAGTTTGGTATAAAACAAAATAAAAAAACCTAATTTTTGGACGCATGCGAGTTATATGATAAACTGTTAAATGTGAGGAGGAACCTCGTATATAGAAAAGGAGATATTCTTGTCCGGGTCAATTAAGGGCCAAACATGGTTGCCACACATTAAGTCACACCGTACAACTACATGTGCTATAGGGGCTTTGGTTTTAGCTGATTAAGTTGTCTAAGTCTAGTCTTATATTGTGATAGCCACAGATGTAATAAAAGCATTTAGAGTGCACGGGCTCGGCGGCGAGGTCACCTTCATCGCCGCCTGCAGCCACTCGGGCACGGTCGACCGTGGGGATTACTGATAAAGTATACTAGCACACTTTGTTTGGCGAAATGTTTAGTTCATACACCATACAAAAAAGCATAGTATGCTCCTATACCTGGTAAAATCAGATGGGATTCATTTGTTAATACCACAGGAATTACCATTCGAGTGGTTGCATCACTGCGAGCTGTGTCAAATCTCTTTTCGAGATGAAGCATCGCTTACGATTTGGATACATTTATGAAGTGGGATAGGATAGGTTTGAGGATTCCCACTGAATTCTCTTATGAAACTAAAAAGATGTTTGGATTCTCTTTCCAAACTAGAAGGATGTTCGTGAGGAACTGTATAATGATCATAGCTTAACAGAAGATAGGTGACAGATTAGCAGCCAGACAGAAACATAACAGTGCAATAAATGACAGAAAACAAGCATACTAAACGCTGTGACATAGACACATAGCAGTGTCTTGAAGTGCAGAAGGGCAGGTCCAAATTATATAATACAGGAGTTCATGTCAGTTAAACAGAAAGCTCCGGTACAGGTACAGAATTTCTTGCTACTAGTGCTGGAGCTAGAAAGGCAGATACAAGCTGCATACTACCAGAACTGAGATAATTATTCAATCAGTCATATGCTCTTCTATTCGCAGGTGGGGATCTAGATCGCTGGACAGGAGATCGGCTGCAACCATAAAAAGGTTTTGGTCAAATAACAGGAAGCAATAAGCTGAATATACAATGAGAAAAAGAGAAATTGAATGGAGCTCAGGAAACAATATTGCAAGTGGAATTTAAAGAGAGATCGAATCTACAATGTTGGCAACCAGGCGATTCCAAGAGCACGACAAAGTAACTTAGTGTAATTAACATTGAGAAATTTAACGACTAACCATTGAATTCGGAAGTCAACCATAACAATTCAGGAAGCAGGTAACACGAACAGCAGTATATGCATATCACACAAAAAGCAGTGCAATTACTAATCAACCGCCCTAAATTGGGATGACTAAACTGAATGGTTTTACCAAACATAAGAAAATGTTCTTCCGTCCTAACAGAACATTTGCCAACAGGACTCCTGGCATAACATGGTCAAGCATGATAATGCAACATAATGAAGACCAAACAAAAAAAAACAAGGGCATTACTTCCGATAGCGACCACGAACAGGACTCCTGCTCCTGTCATATGAACCATACACAGGACTGCGTGCACGGCCATAGTCGGGACTCGGCCGTGACCTTTGGTGCACTGGGCTAACAGATCGCCGATATGGACTATCATCTTGCCTACCATAGCCACCTCTTCTTGGGCTGTCATACCTGTCACCTCGATCAGTATCATCCCTAAATGCGTACTCAACAGAAATCACCCTGTCCAATATCTTGCTGCAGAGGGAAAAAGAATTCATAAGATACATGGTTACATGCTAAGGTTAATTTCAAACAAATACAAATCATATGGACATCCTCAACTAAGCTTAAGCTTCAGAAATAGCATACAGTAAATTCCTCAAAAACGGGGAGGGGGATGGCCAGGAGCTGCGTGCCTCTACTAACATTCGTTTAGGCTAAGATAGTATTTAGTTTAAGTTACATTGTTGTACCAAACTTCTGTAGACAAATCAATGTTAACCAGTTCCATTTCCTCGTTGACTAATGCAACACTTGAATTTTTTTGCAATGTACAGCATAAGATATTCAAACAGTTAAACCATAAATATTAAATATGTCAATGAAAGTCAAATTTCACTCACTCAATGAACTTGGGAACAAAAAGTGGAACTTACGTAGAATGAGTAGCTTCGAGGGCCTTTGTGGCTTCTTCCTGTGTTTCAAACTGCACAAACGCAAAGTTCCTCCTGATCCGAACATTTGAAATCTTCCCAAATGGTTCAAAATGCCTTTCAATATCACTAACTCTTGTGTCGATGGGGTCAAAATTAATGACAAACAGTGTCTTAGTGGCCTTAGTATTTGCTGCTGGTTTATTATAGCCATCACGTCTGGAACCACGTTCACCCTGTTGTTGGAAATGCCAGAAGAAGATGAATTACCAAATATGCTGACCACAACACTATTTGGCATAAATACCAACTAAATCAAACAGTAATCACTCTCAAAATGTGAGTGCACAGGTTTCAGATTATTTAGGGCTAGAGAGGTTGCAAGAACAATAAGAGAAATTACCCGTGACCACTCCACCGAAAGCCTGCGCTTCCCAGGGCCAAAGGGATAACCATCAAGAGCCCGTATGGCATCATCACCATCACGCTCATCCTCAAAGTAGACAAAAGCATATCCTATGAAAGTAAATATGCAGGTAAGAATAGTAGAAAATTAAACTGAAATATGCAGGTAAGAATAGTAGAAAATTAAACTGAGACTGCCTTGCACCAACACCATTCACTGACAACATTTTTCCTTCTTTCTTTTATGATAAGCAACTCAACGCATCAGCTTATTCAATCAAGCCTAATAGAAACAGAAGAGTACTGCACCTGCATACATCTGGTGGTAGGAAGAGCAATAGTGAGGTTATTGCTATATTCCATTCATGATGAGAGCTAAGCATGGTGTTGTACAACTTATATCCAAAGTAAAAAGGTATGACTGGAGATATTGAACATGCTTCACCATTAATAGAACAAGCCTCACAGACATTGCTTATTGAGACAGCACATATAACATGTTGTCATGTTGATGCCGGGACGATGGTATGGTGATACCGCTAGTCATGGCATGGTGATACTGCTAGATGGAACTGATGGCATGGCATGGCATGGCATGGCATGATGATCACAGTCTCCGCTAAACATGCTTGGGCAGTGGTAGCAGTGAACAGTGTGCATCATGGAACGGATGGTCAAGTGAAAGGAATGATGGCCGGAAGAGTGCATGGATGGTGTTTCAGGAGTTGAGGAGGCCCGGGGGAGCTATGTTTGCCTCGGTAGTTCCTGCGTCACAGTAAACATTTAAACATCTTGCTGCCTACTATACATACATTGCAACTCTGTTTACATGACATGTTAAACACGCACAGGCACAGCTGATAGAGATCAGTAAAGGTAAACATCTTAATTGTTGCAACCACAGATTAATACAATTTATATTCAGATTCTTGGTTGTTTGGCTTTTAAGTGGCACGAAACACGCACGGCATAAAAAACATTCTTACGCAAACAAATTATTCCGACGATTATTCAGCAATCAATCAAGACTAGTTGATAACTCCATTGCGACGGTGGCGGAGGATGCATATTATCAAGAAGAATTACACTCCATCTACCGCTAATTTTGTTTTCCTCCCTCTTACCCAAGAAACCTAGACATCGAGAACTCGACTCTCTAAGTGATGAACAAATTATATTTCGTCAAAAAAAAAAGCGATGAACAAACTGGGGGAGGGGGCACATGTTAATCGAATCGAATTCGAGGCAATAGAACATAAGAGAAGAGAAGAGAAGAGGGGAAAAGAAGAGGAGAGGAGAGATGGGGAGGGAGGCACCAGACCTGACTTCATGTCGATGCGCTCGATCCTGCCATAGCGGTAGAAGAGGCGGTCGAGCTCCGAGTGGCGGGTGTCGTAGTCCAGGTTCCCCACGAACACGGGCTTCATCTTCCTCACCAAGAAGGATTCCCCGGAACGAAGATCCAATATCGAGCAGGAAACCCTAGCAAAGGAGAGGAGATCAAATCAACCCTAGCAAAGGAGCAGGAAACCCTCGCCAAGAAGGATTTGGCAGGCAGGAGGAGCCGATGACCCTAGCCTAGAAGGAGAGAGGGAGAGCAGAGCGCGACACCTGCGCCGTCGTCGTCGTCGTGAGGAAGACGCGAGAGAGAGGGGGAGGCGGCTAGGGCTTTTGCGCTGCGGCTGTGGTTGCTTGGGCGAGCCAGTTGGGCCGGGCCCGGCCGGGCCGGGCCAGGTTGTATAGTCTTTTAATCTATTGGTCGGCCAGGGGACTGGAAGCACTAGCTGACTGTTAAGAGAACAAATCCTGATCTTTTAGCTCAAGGTAGGATCAAAGGCACTCACTAAGTGAGATTCCTTCACCTTTGCTTCCTTAAGGCAAACACTGCCCTTCCCTTCTACCATGCAATGTGAAATCAGAGGTGAAAAGTTGAAGGAGTTGGGAGTTGTAAATAATGCGGCATAAGCATATATTTAGATTTAATTCTAGCATAATTAAGCATTACTAAAGCACATTTCAAGCAGTATATAAATGACATAAACTCCGTATAAACATATAATTCTTCCATGCCATTTATATCAGAATATATACTCACCATATGAACCATTATTATTGTTGAAATGACCATGTAAAGCGTTTATAGGGGCCAGTGAATAACTAAAACTTGCATAAAGCTCAAGTTTTAGATTATTGATTAGTGCTCTCAGATGTAGGGTTACATAAGATTTAATCTTGGCCATCCCGCTACAATGTCGTCACTCTTCATTAATGATCAGACAATTAGTAAGCATCATTTGAGCTCTAGTTTATGCTTATACAATCACAAACTTGCATATATAATGGATAGCAATATCTAACTTTCGGAATAATAAGTGTTCACAAGCAAAGGATTATCAAGCAATATTCTGATCGACAATGTCCAGATGATTGAAAATACAATATCATATGAAGAATATCAAAGAGAAAAATTCTCTTCAGAACCGAACTGAACAAAGGATATCACTAATGCATGACAAATAATCACAATGCTAGTTAACGGATCTGACCAACCAAAACAAGTAACTCAAAGAGCTATGGAAGACAGTCTTAGGCACCCAGATAGAGCTCAAATCTACTCTAGTTATTCAGATCAATTTTAGTAATCGACAAGTTTCATCATAGAGCTTTAAACCGAGCCAACAAACAAATAATATCTCTTAGTACTAGAGCATGTATTAGAGATTAATGAACTAGCATAGCTCACAATGTTTGCGAAAAAAGAGCCAAAATACTCATGGTGCAGACGGCACTCAAAGCCCGTCCAGAAGTGAATCAAGCCAGTGGAAGCGAAATCACCAACAAGAACCGGGCAAGGCACACCCGTAGGTGCTAACCCAGAAAACCTAGCGCCCTCTATGCCGCCGCGAGAGAGGAACGTGATAGACAGAGATACAATACCTTCTTCGCCATTTGGGACAATCCAAATCAACGAAGTCGAGGTACAGGGGATGGCCGCACAAGAACACTAAAGTGTACCGGCCGGATGCACTTTGTCTCAGAGCACCAGAACCAAGGAACTCGCCACCAATAGGCCATAGATCAACACAGTAGAGCAGCAACTCCAAAAACCCAAGATCAAAGCCAAATCGGAGAGAACCAAGAAGGGGATTCGGAGGAGTTACTGTTTTTGGCCACACGATCTGCACGGGAGAGCCGCCTCCCATTATAGGAGGAGGAGGAGGAGGAGGAGCTCACGCGGCTGTTGCCAATGGCCGATGTTGAAGCCGCTGGGCTACTAGTGCATCCAACACCGCCTCCTTTCTTCGAAACCGCCGCCCCCTCAAGACCCGATCGAACGAAAGAAGCAGCCACAGGTTGGAGACTCTGTCTCCAATCTTATCTCAATGCGAAGTCCCACTGACAGGTGGGCCCCACCATTTTTCCCTTTTTCCATTTGAGAAATTCCCATATTGCCCACATAACACCAACAGTACCCACCAATTTATCAAATTAACAAAAGATGCTCAAAGTCTTGTTTAAATATACAGCTGTTCGACGATGGGTACATTTTAGGTTTGAACCCAAAGCCTAGCAACAAGAACTACGACTCTGCATAGACAAAGGAGGACTCTGCCTTGATCCATTGCCTTGTGTGGGAATTTTTGCCCAAGTTACATTTTGTACTAGACGGCTTGCCCTTTACCCTCTTGGGTTGAGACGTTACGGTCATGTCCCCGTATCTAGCTCATGAGTACTTTAAGAAAGTATACCCCTTATCTTTTTTTGATCGCAACCTCACGATCATACTCAAGTTGGTGAATTCTTCTAGGAATCCTATAGGATAATTCCCGAAGTCATATAGACATCGAATTCATTAAGAGTTGTTGCTCAACCTTCCAAACAGAAAGAGCACTACAACTAATGGGACTCGATAGATGTGCTCTCTAATCCCATACAGTTTGTTATCCAAGAGCCTAGTTCATAGGATCTCCGATCTTTCCTTTAGTGAAATGATCTGTCAAGTTTCGTTCAGACTGGATGTATTCCACAGAAATAACACATGTCTCTCTGGCATGTCTTATCGACTTAAGTCGTCTCTTTATATGTTTTGAGGACTTCATATTGTACTTCCTACTCTTCGCTTTAACCAGAACAGTTTGATTATCGTAGTAGGTTAATATAGCTGGAATAGGCTTTTCCAACACTGGTAGGTCAGAAAGGAGTTCTATAATCCATTCTGCCTCTACAGCCACTGAATCGAGTGCTACTAACTTAGCCTCCATGGTGGACCGTGTAAGGATAGTCTATTTTGAAGACTTCCACAAAACGGCCCCACCTACTAGGGCGAATATATAGCCACTCATAGTCTTCATATCATCCGAGTCACTAATCCAGTTAGAATAATTGAATCCTTCCAAGACTGTCGGATGGCCGGAATAATATATTCCCAAATTTGAGGTCCCTTTTAAGTATATGAGCACTCTTTCTAGTGCTATCCAATGATAATCTCCTGGATATGACGTATGACGACTCAATCTACTCATAGCATATGAGATGTCTGTCCACGTTGCACTAGTTAGATATATCAAGAATCCTATTATTTAAGAATATTTAAGCTGGTCCTTTCCATACCCAGTGTTTTTATGTAGCTTTGCATTTAGATCATAAGTGTGGCTACTGGCTTACAGTCCATAAATCCAAATCTGGTTAGGACCTTGTCCACATAATGGGATTGTGAAAGAGTAATCCTATTCTCACCATTTATAAGCTTGATGTTTAAGATAACACCAGCCTCACCCAGATCTTTCATATCAAAATTTTGGGAAAGGAAAGACTTTACTCCATTGATAACATCCATGTTGGTCCCAAAAAGCAATATTTCATCTACATAAAAACATAGAATGACACCTTCACCCCTGCTAAACCGATAGTAGACACATTTATCGGCTTTGTTCACACAAAAGCCTACCGAGGTCATGGTACTATCAAATTTATCATACCATTGCTTGGGAGCTTTCTTTAGACCATACAAGAATTTAATCAATCGACATACTTTCTTTTCTGGCCCTTCAACCTCAAAACCATCAGGTTGTTGCATATAAATCTCATCATCTAACCTCTCTATTTAGGAAAGTGATCTTTACATCCATTTGATATACTTGGAGTTTGTATACGGTGGCTAGTGCTAAAAGCACCCGAATTATGGGTAAACGAGCCACAAGAGAGTATGTATCAAAGTAGTCTTCTCCTTCTTTCTACGTGAAACCTGTAGCCACTAAGCGGGCCTTGTACTTTTTTATAATACCATCAAGTCTGCGCTTTCCTTTAAAGATCTATTTGTAGCCTACTGGCTTACAACCAGGCGAAAGATCCGTAATCTCCCATGTTTCGTTAGCTATGATAGAATCTATCTCACTATGGACTGCCTCCTTCCAGTAATCCACATCCGGGGATGCGTATGCCTCTGAAAGAGTTCATGGTTCATCATCCACAACATATGTGACATAGTTATTGCCAAGTGACTTTTCAGTCCTCTGCCACTTACTCCTCCTCAACTCCAACTCTCGAGTGGTGTTATCCATACTAGGAAGAATAGAGTGTTCATCTGAAGCAATGTGGTCAATGACTTCATTTGGTCTCATAGGAAACACATGCTCGAAGAATATCACATCATGAGACTCCATCACTATATTTGTAACAGTGTCACTCACCTCGGATTTGACCATTAGAAATCTATAAATTGTGCTATTTATAGCATACCCTAGAAAAGACATAATCAACAGTTTTTGGACTAAACTTTCTTTTCTTCGGTAACAACACGTGCACTTTCGTAAGGCAACCCCACGTCCGAAGAAAAGACAAGTTAGGTTTTCTCCCTTTCATCCTTTATAGGGTGTCTCTTCCTGATTGCGAGGTGGAACCCTATTTAGGACATAATTAGCTGTGAGAACTGCTTCACCCACCAATAATCCGGCATATCTGAACTCTGGAGTATGGCGTTAATCAAGTCACAAAGAGTTCGGTTTTTTCTTTCGGTTATTCCATTCGATTGGGGTGAGTATGGTGGAGTAATTTTATGAATCATTCCACTTTCTTCACGGGATTGAGAGAATTCATGTGAGACGTATTCACCGCTTCGGACCGACCTTAACCGTTTGATTTTCCTTTCTAGTTGATATTTAACTTCGGCTTTATAGACTTTAAAGTGTTCTAGTGCTTCATCTTTCGACTTCGACTTTATAGACTTTAAAGTGTTCTAGCGCAGCAAGAAGACTAAAGGGTGCAGCTTTTCGCAGTCCGAAGACCTGACTAGGCAGTTTCACGTGCCCACAATACCACACTTTGTAGCTTTGCACAGTGATGCGACCACACGGGCATCTTTATGTACCGAGAAGGCCATAAGGGGCCCTATAAAAGGAGGTCGAAGATATTTATGAGAGAACATTGTACAAGCAAACCCCACACTACACCAGCGCTTACTTCATCACACTGGGATGGACAAGAGGCAGAAGAAGCAATGAGATAAGATGATGAAGCAATGGGAGGAGACCCATGACTTAGCACGGTTAGCTGCTGCCCGCGATGAGAAAGCAAGGGCTACTGCGGCCCGAGCAGAATAAGCCCAATGTGCTACGAGGTCAGCTTACTGCAATGACGCGCCCCGTAGCAACAACCCCATCCCGAACGTTCCCACTGAGCGTTCACTGCAATACCCACCAGAGGGGGAGACGCCCCCTTTGTTAGTGCCGGACCCATGCAAGTTCTTCAAGTCTAAGCACCGCCTCAGGCCCTAGGTATGCGTTATTGGGGTTGCGCAAACTACTCCAGTGACTATCTCGACCGCCGTCTAGACACCGCGACTTATCGGCAGTCGGTAAGGACCAGATGCATCATTTTTTCTCTACTTTTTCTCCTTGAAAGCACGCACTAACAACCTCTCCCCTGTATTCACAGTCCCCAGAACCCCTATGTGGCTATTGCAAATGGATCGATCTTGAGATCCACCCAGAGGACCAATGGGCCCTCGACTTCGAGGAGTGGAACGTCACAAGTTACTCGAAGATCTGGGAGGAGGAGCACCGCAAGAACGAGCAAACCCTGCATATACAACGCGAGACAAAAGCTCATCTCGAGGCGTGCATGCATAGGGAGTGGGAGGCTCGCGAAAAGGAGCGTGAGAAAAAGAGAAAAAATGGCGACCAAGGCAAAAGAGGCCGCCGAGGAATTCAACGCTGAGCTGACAAGGAAGAGAAAATAGCCCCGGTCCACACAGTAGGTCGTACGAGCAGTTGGGTTGGTTAGTCGCACATGATGCTATATGTTATGCATGTAATCAAAACGTACGCGGCATATTACTCCCAATTGTATTATGAAGTCTATTTAAATTTAGACAAGCTTATTTCCTTGTCTTTTCATATTCAATTATTCCCATAGTAAGTCATCCAACAATATTAACATACCAGTTTTCCTCCGTATACGAATTCCCGGTAACATCACAATATCACTTACCATCGTACTTACCGATCGTTCTAAGTTCAATCATTCTTAAAAAAATTCACAAATTTTTTATGCTCCAACAACATACAACGATCATAAATTTTTATTATAAATCTAGCTGATTATGCTCCAACAACATACAACGATCATAAACTTTTATTACAAATCCAGCTGATTATCTTCTAGTTATAATCTACAAAATTCACAAAATCTACAAAATTCACAGGGTGGTGTATCATCTTGTTTGCAGTCGCTGTAAGGCTGGGTGACTCTAGATGCTATCACCTTGTGGTTGGGCGACAGGTTCCAGTCGCCTAACGGCTGGGCGACTAGAACCTGTCGCCCAACGACCTGCAGACAACGTTGTTGTCGCTTGGCCATTGGGCGATAGGCTTCAGTCACCCTACGGTTAGACGACTAGAGCCTATTTCTGTAAAAAATATTGCCGCGGGTATATTTCTGTTAATTCGAATAAAAATAGAATATTTGTAAAAAAAAATTCTTGGTGCAATGGTGTTGTGGTGAACTAATAAGGTCACTATGTCATTCACAATTCATGTCAACTTTGGTAAATATAATATTTACCGATACCATACCAAAATAAATTAGGATTTGCCGACACCGAACCGTATTTTAAAAAAATACTGTATTTACCAAACTAACAATATCGTATTTGCCATATGTACCTATTTACCGACCGTATTTACCGAAACAATCGAATGAAGATCCATTCCTATGTGAGGTTTTCCGTATGGGCGCTTGCAGATACAACCGAATCATAATATGAATGGAAACAATTGATACATGTCATGAATGGATCATGAATATAATCATGAATGGATTACGAATATACCAGTTACTCACACTTAACTTTGATGTAGAGCTAGTCCAACATTGTTGTTTAAAGTTGTATTGCACTGTGACATTTAGTTTGCCAAGGCAATCTTTTCCAGCAAAAAGTTTCTATTGTGTTACCAATTACCCTAGTTAATATATCCAAAATTAATAAAAGAAAAGTTTTAAATTCAGCACAGTACCAAACTGGGTTGTTGATATGGACTCAAAAGTAACTTAGGTTCGTATTGTTAGCGAGCTTAATCTCGCATATTTTTATGGCATAGCAACCTTGTCATTTTACTGCTATAGTTCTAATACATTTTTGTGCTCTATTTGGGCCTATTCTTTTTGGCTGCGGTTTATGGCTTTTAGCTGTGGCTTGTGACTTTTAACCTGTTTGTACGAGAGATTACAGAGTAACAGAAACTCACGTGCGATTTTTGCCGGTATAAATGAAGTCAGTAAAGTATGTACTACAATTAACTAACTAGTAGATCCTGTCTTAAAAAAATACTCTGTTTAAAAGCTAGTTACTATAGAAAAACTAAAAAACAACTTTTAGAAGCCGAAAAGAACATGTCCTTTATCATATCCACCATGACACGATAAATATATACGCTTCCAACAAAGACAAAAAAAAAAAAATGACGAAATTTCTTGCTACACATCGGTGCAACAAGAATTTTCCTCCTAGTGAAGAGTGTCGATACCTGTCGTTTTTGTGTGTGAGTGTTGGAATGTTGGATGAACAAGCGAGAAAGTAGTAGTTCCGCAGCCGCCACCGCCAGCCAGCGTTGCCCAGAGTAGCTCTGCTCCTCTCCGTCCTCGTTCTCTCCGCCCCTCTCCCGTCTCCTCCCTTTATACGCCTCCACCTCTCTCCTCCTCCTCCTCCTCGTTGCGGTGCCCACGCGCGCAAGCCAAGCAGCACGCCAAGAAGACAAGGGAGGGAGCAGGGAGCAGATGGCCGCCGCCTCCTTCACCGCCGCCAAGTTCTTGGTGCCGGTGGCGGCGAGATCCGGCGGCGACAGGGCGCCCCTCCCTGCCACCTCCTCCATGAGGCAGCGCCGCAGGCCCGCGCCATCGCCGCGCCTGCGGATGGCGCTCGCCGTCTCCTCCGACGTGCTCGCAGGCAACAAGGCCGCGCCCGCCGCCTCCGCGCATCCGGTGAGAAATCTTTCTTTCCCTCCCTCTCTGAATAAAAAAATGCGATCTTGGACGCTACCCGAGTGTAAAAAAAAATTCCGATCTCGAGGCCGCATTTCTATGCAACTTTTCTGTATTCTGATCCTCTCAATTGAGCTTTCTTTTAGTAGTTTTGGGGGGTCACTGGCACGATCGTCTGTAAAGATCCTTCTTTAGCTCTGCTAAACTCTAGCTTTGCAATTTCTAAATTGGAGGATTGCCTCCTTCTGAATATGCATCTTGAAAATGTTGTAATATCAGACTTTCTGTGGTGCTTGGATCTGCAAAAGTTTTTGTCCTCTATTGTTAAATATTGCAAGTCCGTTCAAGTTAAGCAATTACTTTGTTTTTAACTCAAGGTGTCTCGTTTTCTCCAGGCTGTGACGAGGGAAGAGGCATTGGAGCTGTACGAGGACATGGTTCTTGGCCGTGTTTTTGAGGACATGTGCGCTCAAATGTACTACCGTGGCAAGATGTTTGGTTTCGTCCACCTTTACAATGGGCAGGAGGCCGTCTCCACTGGCTTCATCAAGCTGCTCAACCAAACTGACTGTGTTGTTAGCACATATCGTGACCACGTCCATGCACTGTCCAAGGGCGTCCCAGCCCGTTCTGTCATGGCTGAGCTCTTTGGCAAGGCCACTGGCTGCTGCCGCGGACAGGGTGGTTCCATGCACATGTTCTCTGGTCCTCACAACCTCCTCGGAGGTTTTGCCTTTATTGGAGAGGGCATCCCCGTTGCTACAGGTGCTGCCTTTGCTGCTAAGTACCGCCATGAGGTGCTCAAGGAGTCCGGCCCTGATGGGCTTGATGTCACACTTGCATTCTTTGGAGATGGTACCTGTAACAATGGCCAGTTCTTTGAGTGCCTGAACATGGCTCAACTGTGGAAGCTTCCTATTGTGTTTGTTGTGGAGAACAATCTATGGGCAATTGGGATGTCGCACCTTAGGGCTACTTCAGACCCAGAGATTTATAAGAAGGGCCCAGCATTCGGAATGCCTGGGGTGCATGTCGATGGGATGGATGTCCTGAAGGTCAGGGAGGTGGCTAAGGAGGCAATTGAGAGGGCAAGGAGAGGTGAAGGACCAACCCTAGTGGAGTGTGAAACTTACCGGTTCAGAGGTCACTCTCTTGCCGATCCAGATGAGCTCAGGAATCCTGGTACAGATTACGTTCCTAGTTCAGTAGTTCTTTTTTACTAAATCACTTTCATTTTATCAGTAGCAACATTGCTGGGTCTCCTAGGCTAACTAACCGGATATATCGACAATGGAGGAAAAATATTCTAGTAATTAAGTTTGCACCATTGTTGTTTAACTATCTACCTTGTATCTGAGATGAAGTACTATATACTAGATTAGTAATACATCACATATAATTTCGCTCAGGCAAGTCCTGTGTTCTTGTTTAGTGGCATCATAAATGTGAGAACTACCTAGGGTTTTACATGATTACAAGCAGGATCTAATTACATGTCTGAATGAGTGGTAATAAGATTTCAACAGCAGTTACCATGTTAATAATACATGCAAATTTTGGTTAGTAAATTTAGTTTATCTTCTTTTGTTAGCTATGTGAATTTATGATTTGCTTGGCTGACGGGATGGCCAATAGGATCATTTGATTTGATGAAAACTGGTTAGAATTGGTTATTGCGATACAACAATCTGGTTTGAAATTATAGTTTTGTGGTGCCAATTGAACTAGTGAGTGAAAAAATTCTCAAAGGCTGTAGCTTTTGTTCTTATCATCATCGCAGAAATCTTATCTGATATGTCAAAATCCTGTAGGTATGACTAGATTGTCTCATAACCACTTCATAGGGCATCTGGCACCACTTGTTTTTCCAATTTTAAATCCGAAGAAGAAAATACCAGCTTTTGGGAAAGCATGCCCTGCCGTCCTGGGCTTCTATTTTTCTTAACTGCAATTCCACTTGGTGATAATTTTGCTCTTGTGATCATGTGCGAGGTGATGTATTGCATTTTCTAGGTCTCCAATGAATTGTAACTTAGTTTGTCTTGGAGTTTCTTTCTGTGTTAACCTTCATCAGAAGGGAATGTCCCTTTTCCCCTTTATTTTGAGGGAAAAGTGCTTCAATGAACTTGATACTTGAGGGGAAAAGTAGATGATATGTTTTAATAAATGGTTTTCTTAACTATGTATACAGGTTGTTGGTTCGTAGGATCTCATGACCGTTGAAATCTGCCATACTTGGTGTTTCCAATACTATCACTAGATTGAGTCAGCATAGGGTCACTCATAACCTTGTGTGCCAATGTGCCACGCTGTTTAGCTTTTTCATCCACTTGATCTCTAGTCATTTTCCCCTGTTAGTAACGGTATCTATTAGCTCTGAAGTCATAAAGGTGGAAGCACTTTAGTTAGCTCAGTTTGGATCTTCTTTACTGCATTACGAAAATAAGACCATAACTGCAGCTAGTTATCTCTATCTTTTATCATCCACTGAACTTTTTTGCTTTCTGTAATTTCACCATAAGTTTTCCACTGAACCTGTGCAGCTTGTTTCACCACAACATTATCGGTATATATCTGCATCCATATTCTTATTCTTATTGCATTGTATGATTTGTTAACAGCACACTTAGTTATTGGCTCCTGAAATGTCAAGCTGCACAGGTTTCCTCCTCCTTTCGTAATTTGTTCTGACCCCATCATCTGATGACTTTGTGCACAGATGAGAAATCGAATTATGCTGCAAGGGATCCCATTACAGCCATGAAGAACTACATCATTGAACAGAACCTTGCAACTGAATCCGAGCTGAAGAGCATCGAGAAGAAGATTGATGATGTTGTTGAAGAGGCTGTGGAGTTTGCCGACGCAAGCCCAGCCCCTCCACGAAGCCAGCTGTTGGAAAATGTCTTTGCTGATCCCAAAGGCTTTGGCATTGGTCCTGACGGGAAGTACAGGTGCGAGGACCCTGAGTTCACACAAGGAACGGCTCAAGTCTAAGGCTGCACAGAAGCACTGATCAATTTTTTCGTCTTGCTTCCTGTACCTCTCTAGCTACCCCATCATAGTTTTGTTGAACATGCGGTCATGGTAAGCGTACTGTAAGCACAAGGCACATCACTTCTTTTATTCTTAGACGTCCTATATTACTGTGTTATTCATCACTGTGCTCAATTACTGCCCCGGTTTAACCCAATGTGTTCCAGTTGATCTTCAATAGTTCTACATGTGGTTTGAAGTTCGGACAGAGTTATATCTGTAGTTATTATTATTAGTTGCCCTGCTTGTGAAACAATATATATATATATATATATATATAGAAAAATACCTTTTACACCCGGGTGTAATTACACCAACCTCTAATATACCACCTAAACATTGTCCTTTTTTACTGGGTTACTTGGGAGATCATGAACAGACAGTGACATCTTCCTTCTTCAGTCCCAGTTCATGAGAACCATATATGTGTCTTGTCAGATGCCATTGTTATCACCTCAGAGCTTCGAGTTGGTAATCCAACAAGAATGTCAATACATGTAGGTTAAAACAATACATGTCACTATGTTTGTGACAAAGGCGATAATTCTTGTTAATAACTAACAAAAGCACCATATTTTTTTTGTGTGCACTAAACCTATTTCTGAACTGATCTAACATGAAAAAACTGGTCCTTATCTGCAACATGAGCATATCTAAAACTGATACTGAATAGCATTGCCCTGTTGTGCATTGGTACACAGATTTTGTAGGACGTAGCATCGCACACCAAGCTTTGCAATTTCCCATGGAATCCCCGTGTCTCCATGATGAAACAAGAGCACCTCACACGCGGTCGTTCCGCCATCACCCATCGTCCTTCACAGACACGATGAGGTTTGTTGCGTCTTGGGACAGAAGGACGAGGCACACCCTGAAAAATTTACAGTAGAAGGTTATTGGCCTAATTCACCTAAATAAATCAGCATTTGAGTAAAGCAACTGCAGTCTGTAACTCTGTAACTAGACGTAACCAAGATGCTTACGAGAAACTGTAGATAGAAAGACAAGTATGCTTGGCACTCTTCTGATAACCAACTGGCAGGGGATTAAAAAAGCTGGCTTTAAACTCTGTTATGAAGACAAAAAAATCATGCCATTATCATGTGCAACTCTAGCAAAGCAACAAATCCAGCTCAAACCTTCCCATTGAAAAGAAGAAAAATCCAGCTCAAAAGGAACCCCAACGCATACTTGTAAAAATTACGGGAACCAGACATTCGCTTTGATGTTAGTGTGCTCACAGATAAAGGAAGCAAGCCCAGAAGGGAAGAATTGGGATTTGAGCTGCTGCTGCTGCTGCTGCTTTAACAGCGGCAATTCCGGCGGCCATCCCGGTGTTTTCAAGGGTCCCGTAGCCTGTGCTGCGGGAGAAGCACGGCCGCCTTTCAGTTTCAGAGTTGAGACTTGGGCTGGCAATCGAACACGGTGAGTATGGATAGCGCTCTTCCATATTTGTACCTGTAATTCCGACTTACGTTCATGAATATGTCTGTGAAGGACGATGGGTGAAGAACTCCGTCCATACCTATCGTTTGTGGGCATGCCCGTTTACCCGTGAACTAAAAGTTGAACTAATGATTATTAGAATAGTCCCACATTGGTTATAGAAGGGCAAGAGATCTAACTTAAAAATGGGATAGTCCCTCATCTCGTTGGCTCGCTTTTGGGGTGAGAATGCCCTTACGATCCAACAACCCGTTGAAAAACTCGCTTCGAACATCAGAACCTCGCCAGAAACCTGGCTCCACCGCCGCCCGCCTGCTCGCCTACCACCCCACTGTCTGCCGGTACGGCCGCCGACGCCGCTTGCTCGCTCTGCCCATGAGCCGATGTGCCACACCCGAGCCGCCTCGCCATGAGCTGCAGCTAGATCCGGGCCATCGCCTTGCCGTGGACAGCACGGCCTGGCGTGGCGGTGGGCGGGGGCGGATGGCCCGCACCAGAGGAGACTGGAGAGAGGAGAGAGGAGAGAGGAGAGAGAGAGCAGAGAGAGGAGTGGAGCAGAGAGAGGAGGATATTTTAGGAAAATATGAATACATAATAAATACAAGGAGCGGCATGGATACGCACGAATCTTAAAGTGGAGTCGGTGGTGGATTCATTGTACTACTTTTTTGTTTTGTGTTTGTGTGCTACTATGAAATGATGCACCAAAAACTGTTGGTTACTTGCTCGGTCAAGGCACTCCGCATGACACCTAAGGCTTCATTGTAAAGCCCATCTGAGCTTTAGCTTGAAAGCTCGATATCAAACTACAGGAGCCAGCTCAGGTGTTACTTAAGAATCGTCCTAGTAGTGGATTTTTGGGCAATTATAGTTACCAAAACCTTGGGTATATGTGAAGCAAACAACCAAAGCTGATTGCAAACTGCTATCATGTAACTGTATAGAAAAGGTAGAAGCCAATATAAAGTAGCTTCTCCACTCTTCTCAATCCTGTCTTGCTTCGGAGATAAGGTAGGGATCATTGGCACATCATACGCCACACTTCTCTTACTCTCGTCTTACACACATATCTCTCTCTTATTTTTTTCACTGCTTGTCTCTTCTTTCAGCTACTTCTTTCAACCACTACTATTTATTTACAACAAAAAAAAAACCATGAGACGTATCCAATATAAACAAGCCCTTTGTCCAGAGCTATCTTATCAATGGTGAGAGAATAGGTTGTAGTGGTGATCAGGGTTCTTAGAACTGGGGCTGATTTCAGAAAATTGGCAGTTTTCTCCCAGTTTTCAGGCAGAAAACTGAGCCAGTTTGCAACTTCAATTTGAAATTTGAAAAATTTAGTCTCTTATAAAAAAACATTTCTACATGATGCCTGATCTAAGGAACATGATTTTTGGTAACAAATGTTTAATTTTATTAATATCCAATTTAAATACATACTAAATAGCTTATTTATTAACTCCAATAATTAACCTTTTACTATTTGGTTATATAATTTTACTAATATTTGAATTTCATTAATTTATATTACATTATAAATTAATTAATTTATACTCCAACTCATCCTTTGAAACTTAATTGGCAATTAATCAGTATGCACATGGAAATGTTCCAAATGACATTTACAGTAATGTGCATTCAAATCCAATTCGCATTTCCATTTGCGTCTGCCATGAGCAAAATCACTCTTAAACATTCCTATTAAATAAATGTTTGTCTCTTAATCAGCTTACCAGGTTGTTCACTCTCTTCCCATTTTCCTGTCTTTCACATTTATCTATGTTATTCTTGTCAAACCTCTTTCTTTCCTAATTTCTTTTTCCTATTCTTAACCTCCATTTCTCCTTTTTCTCCTTTTCTCTTCCTTTTTCTCTTTCTCTCCCTGTCTTTTTCTTTCCTTCTTTTCTTTCTTTCTTTCTCTCTCATTTCATCCCTTTTCTACCTCTTCCTTTTCTTTCTTTTTTTCCTTTTACTTCTTTCTTTCTTTTCTTTTCCTTCTTTCTCTTTCGCATTTCTTTTTTCTTTCCTTTTCTTCTTTCTCATGGCTTTCTCTCTCTCTTCACATCTCCTTTTTCTTCTTCACCGACCTCACTTCTCTTTTTTCACTTTCTTCTCTCTCTTCTTTCTTCTCTCTTTCTTCCCCTCGCATTTCCCACCACTGCTCTTTCTTCTTTTTCCTCTCTCAACTCTTTCCTTCTTTCTCCTCTACCTCTCTCCCCTTGCGTCCTCACGCTGCTCCCCGGCTCCCTCGCTCGTCGCCACTCACCGACTCCCCCGAGCTCTCACGTCCCGCTCGCTTCTGCTCTCACTCGCTACAACGCCGCTCTGCTGTTCCTCTTCGCTCCCCTCAGCACTTGCTTCCTCTCCCTTCTTCCCGTCCGCCGCGAAAACATAAAAATCTACAATGGCGAAAATTTAAATATAATTGTTCGTACTACAGATTACAACTGAAATAATATAAAGAAATTATAAAATAATTAAGAATTAAAAATTATCGTGACGATGCTTTAGGCCTTGGAAAGAGTATGATTCAATCTTCACACAATTCTTCACATTGTGTGCATGAACAATATATGCCTACAATAATTCAAGTTATGTAACCACTATTTTGTCTACAAATAGCAGCAAGAATCTAACAAAATATTTGCAAAACAAGCACAGTACATGAATCATAATCATCAACATCCAAGGCTTGGCAAAGTTATCAGAAAAGCTTCACATTCATATTTAACAGGATTTGACAGATGTGTAGTTTACTGAAAGGTTTGTCCTAAGTACCTGCAGCTTAGCAAAATTCATTTTGAAACTTGTAGCTTCTTGATTACTATGCCAAAATACTTGTAGTTTTAAGAAATTTACTCCACTTGCAATTTACATTAGTAGGGATACTTGTAGTTTTAAGAAATTTACTCCACTTGCAATTTACATTAGTAGGAATGTTGTAAACAAAATAAGTTAAGCAAGAGTTAAAGTTTACCCGTATGTGAATGTTTCTTTTCAGACATCATGCTATCTCTCGGGATTTGGTGCTAGAATAGCCACAGGCCAAAACAAAGGCACTTTGCTTCAAACATTCAGAAAAAGGGGGCTCGAATATCATCTCATGCCTAAAGCAAAGGTAATCGATCGTCATGCTTAAGCCGCCTCCTGTTTTCTAGCCTAGAATATCTCAAAAGCATTCACAGGAGAGCGAGAGGCCTCACAGGAGGACGAAACTATGCCTGACCGCCCGTGCGCCGCCAGCTCGCCAGGGAGAGCGAGAGGCCCGCCATGCCGGAGTGCTAGACGCCTCACAGGAGGACGAAACTGCGCCCAAACCGCCGTGCACCGCGAGGGAGAGGCGACTGGAGAGCGAGAGGCGGAGTCGCTGAGGAGTGAGGACGAACTAGCGAGCCCTAGTCACCCGGTGTCCCGTGGGCCTACCACTGGGCCAGTTGCCCACTCGGCCTGGCTGCCTGGGCCACGGTCGGTCCGGCGCGGCGACGCCAGGTTGGGCCCGGAAGACAGAAATGAGATGAATTAGGCCCGGTTACTAGTATACATATGTATTGCATCTAGTATATAGTGGATTTTTTTATAAAATTTTTTAGGTATTCAACTGAATTACTGTAGATCCACCCCTAGGGCCTAGGTGCTGGGTGGAGCTCCGATGCCGTGTCTTGGCCAAAATCGGTGAGCTAGGCAGCCAGCCCGCCTAAGCGGCCGTCGGCGATCAAAGACGACTGTCGACTGTCAAAGGTGGGGTGAGAAGATGGTCCAGGGCAGACGGAAGGTGATCCGAGGAGAAAGAGAGAGGCGTCTTAGAGATCTCTCGTCGGCCCGCGCGTTGCTGGCATATTTGCAGGCCATCGTTGTCGTAGATGGCCCGCATCGTGCCAACACATCCCCAGACCGTCGACACCATGTACAGCACCGTTAGCGATTAGATCCAATCGCTTCAAGAACAGCACAAGTGACTTGGAACGTATGGTATGAAATCATTATTTGCAGTGACCATGCATGCTTAATAATAAATTACCTTGAGAACTCCAGGATAGACATGCGTGCTTAATAATAAATTACCTTGAGAACTCCAGGATAGAGAGGGCTAGGCCCCCTCGAAGAGAAAGACGCTATTTTGGGGGCACGAACTCCATTTCCAATAGCTGTTCGAGCAAAAGATATCTTTACCTTTGAGCTATCAGTGTACCTGTAATTTTTTGCATAGTAAAAGGAAAAATGATTATTAACTGAAACCTACAAATTAAGGAAAAGAAAGCATGATATATACTTGAACATTAGCTAGCATCGATCCTCACATCCAAAAAAAAAAAAGAGGACGAAGTGATCGAATTATATATGCAAAAAAGGAATTATATATCTAGCTACTTACTGCTTCAAGTACTGCAAAATCTGGTTGGAGATCTCGAAGTCGACGGCAACACATGCAAGCGACTTGCAGGTCTTCTCCGTCAGACTCAAGGTGTCTGTGTTCCACTGCGAGTATATGATTCCTTTGCCCCCGTGTTTGGCCAGTACCGACGCGACACCACGGTAGTCGGGCCGTAGAGAAGGGGGGCTGGGTGTGCCGCAGAAGACGACCACCCCCTCGATCATGTCGGTGCCGGTGCTGTTGACGAAAGACGCGTCGCATGGCAGGTCCTTTGAGAACCCTAAGGGAAGAAGTTGGTAGAAGCTGTCATCGTCGTGCGGCCCTCCCGTGGCCGCGAACAAGGACTGCCCCTGTAAGGATCGAACAATCGTGTGGAACGCTGCACTGGTTATGTTCCAAAGATGCACCACATATACACCAAAAAGTACAACACCTGATCTATATGAAGAAATGTCCTTTATTGACTGGTGGCAAGTAGCTAGCTTGATAGGAGCTCGATCCTAGCCATGGCCGGATCCATTGACGCGCTAGCTAGCTAGCTAGTACGTCGGTGGCCATGCATGCGCCGCCGATGCAATCTTTTCTGATATAGTTTGTAGTCTTATTTTCTCGTTTAAAAGTGAAGGTTGCAAGTCGTAGCAGAGTCGAAAGTCACGGTCGTATTCGAGTTCGAGTACGAGTATAAGTCAGTCTATTGAGTTCAAGTCCACTTTATAGTCGTAAAAGTAGTAGTCGTAGAAGTAGTAGTCGTAGTCGTAGAGCAGGGTATAAAGGGCAGAGCATTGTACCGAGAGGCAGAGCGAGTTGAAGCCAATGCGATCGGTGTGATCAAGAGGCAAGGAAAATAGAGAGAGCGATCAGGGTAATCGTAGCGATCTGTGTGATCGAGAGAAAGAAATAAAGAAGAGAAGAGCAGTTTGGCTCTGAAAAATCTATCGAGTTCATCGTGTTAGTAGACGTGGTCGTAAACAGAGTTACAACCACGGTGACGAACGGAGGTGTCCTCAGGTGCTAAAGACGTGGTCGTAAAGGAGTTACATGGTCGACAGAGAATACATGGTCGTAAGCGACCACAACATGAAGGCGTGGTTGTAAAGCGTTACGACCACAGCAGTCGACAGAACCTACAAAGTGTCGGAGGAAGTGCAGCGCAAAGGCGGTGAACATGGTCGTAACTTTAGCTAAAGTTACGACTACGTGGTTGGAGCAGCGAGACGTGATCAGAGAGGTCACAACATAGTCGTAACGATTGCAGGATGATCGAAGAACCAACAGAGCGGTCATAACGACTCAGGAGGCAGTCATAGCTTCTTCAACGTGGTCGTACGGCTGTAGGGAGTGGTTGTAACGACTACAAGGTGGTCGTATGACTCCTAGGAGTAGTCGTAGGACTGCTACACCTCCCGCATGCCCGAGCTGTTGGCTGCCTCCCGGTATTAGGTTTGGCGACACACCGTACATTGGCATTGCCAAGGGATCGGCCAGCCCGCCCATCATCGGAGGGACACCGCCGGCGTTGGGTGGCATCTGCCCGGCCTGGCTCCCGATCCTCCTCAGCTTTATCCAGCAAGAGCCTATCGTGTGTCGCATTCGCAAATGCCCGATCATAGGTGATCCCCTACGAGAGCGTCACCGGGTCCCGCATGATCTCTAGCGAGATCGGGCACACCAAGTCGAAAAAATTAATCTTGTGTCACTTGTTTCATTTATAATTTTATTTGTTTGGAGATTCTACTACAAGTAATGTGGATGGTAGTATAACTAAATTCGAACTAATCTAAATTATTAGATTATAAAGATTGAACGATTCATATTCATTCTAAGATATCGTAAAAGAGCTCAAAATATAACCCACAGGAAGAATGCGACACGTTTAGAAGGAAAAATGCAGAACCTCCACCCAAAAAATGCAAGCGAGGGAGAAACGCAACTCATCAAAGAGAAAATGCAACGGTTAACACTACAAATTAAAAATGCAACCTCCACCGCAGTTGCTTCCCACATATTCTCCTAGCTCCCGTCGCACGCGTCGTGATTTTCGGTCATGTTTTAAATGCACAAAAATATAGACTTTCTGAAACTTTTCGATGCATTTCTGGTGAAACTTCTCTAATATTATGAAAAACCAACGACATGTCAAAAGGTTAACTATGAAAAACCTTCTCTATTTGCATAACTATGAATTGCTCGCTAACAAAATTGGTTTCATCAAAATGTTAGGTCATATATAGGTTTGGAAATTAGTGTATGTCTTATTTAAAACATGGCTTTAGGCACAAAAGAAACCCAGTTCTCCCTTGGATGCCTGGCTTTACAGTAATGCTGGTGTGCACAGTGGGCACCGGGAAGGTAATGCAGGTCCGACGTGCGGTGGAGTGTTATCGGCATTCGGTTCATTCACATAAACACTTTTGCTAGAACACAAACCGGGAAGGTAATGAAAAAGTTTAGTCTATGATGCAGTCGTTATAACTTGACGGAACATACCACAAGCTTCTGGTTGTTCCCGAGAGTGATAGCCGTGGGGAACTGTCGATCGACCGTGGTTGCTGCGACGGTGAGTAGCCATGGCGACGAGTTCTCCACCGTTTGTGCGGTAGGTCCGTCGTTTCCAGCCGAGTACACGACCGTGACGCCGTTCGCGACGGCGTGCAGCGTCCCCGGATCCTCCGTTGGACCGCCGATCGACACAGACAGGACGTCAACGCCGTCGTGGACGGCGTCGTCCATGGCTTTCAGCATGCCTGCATGAGAGCACTGACCACCCCAGCAAACCTTGTACACGGCTATCCGGGCGCGAGGTGCACCCCCGCGAGCGGTCCCGGCCGCCAGCCCGCGAAAGCTGGCGTTGTGGACGATGTTGCCGCCGGCCGTCGAGGCCGTGTGGGTGCCGTGTCCATTGGCGTCCCTTGGAGACTTGAACTCTCCTGTGAACAAGCTCTTATCGACGTCGCCTTCGGCGTACCACCGCGCGCCGATGAGCTTCCGGTTGCAGTTGTGGGGGCCGAATGAGACGCCGGCTTGGCAGATTCCCTTCCATTTGGAAGGAGGGGGTCCATAGCCATCGTCAGCGAAGCTTTGCGACTCCGGCCAAATACCTGAAATATACACTCCAATGCCGGTGATCGATCAAAGTTTTAATTGTTTTGATTTGTCTCTGTTCTAAAACAACATCTACTTTAGAGTAACCTGAGTCGAGGACACCGATAATGATGCCATCTCCATATTTTGCTTCTGCAAGTAGCCCGTTTGGCTGGCTGTAGTCCATCCCAAGGAAATCCCAGCTTCGAGTCGTATGCATACGGCGGATCTGGTTCTTCCGCACGCTCACCACACCAGGAAGTGCTATATATGTAACGAAAACATGCAGCAATCCATCATGGTGTGATAAACAAGCAATTAGCTATAATTAGAGTACGTAATGTCCCTATATATGTTTTTTCGAAGAGTAGAAGAAAAAAGAGAATCGGTTACTTTGTATCTTTCTCGCTTGTGATTTTGTGAGCCATGCGGAAAAGCCTGAGAAACTGTGTTTGTAGCTGTAGACAATCGACTCAAGAGCCTCCTCCTCGCTTCAAAACCATAAAATTGCAGTACATTAATCAACTTGGGTTATGCTAAGGTATAAGCCCTAGCACACGAATTTCCCATCAGATTGTTCTAAGGCAAAATTTCCTAAAATTCTTTATTTAATTGCAACATTCGTGCCTATATATAATTAATAGTTATGCTCTTATGCCAAGACATCTTAATTAAAAACTCTCCCCATTTCATTTTGCGCTTCATCTTGTTTTGAGAAGCAAAGGTGCATTTGGGCAACAGATTCCTACTTATACCTATACCAATAGTGCTTATATACCTTTAGTCCAAAATAGATGCACTGTCGTAGACAAAAGTACGTAGGATTACAGACATTTTAAAACTTTTTATCACTAATATAGACAAAAGTACGTAGGACTACAGACATTAAAATTATATTAGTAGAGTTAATTATCATCAAAAAGTACTTCCATATTGTTACATTTTTAACAACTTTTTCTGCCACATAATCATGAAAGTAATGGTCGAAGATGATCTGCCTCGAGCAGTACGTACTATTGGAGAGGGACTTCATATATACCTTCCGAGAATGGAGGCGAGCATGTCGTGGTGCGAAGCAGTGACGAGATCAGCATCTTCATGTCGTCTCTCGCCGAGGTAGACGACGTATATCTGGCGACCATTAATGGCAAGGTTGATAAGCATGCATTGATATGCTTCGTCCTGCTTAGCAAGATTGACGAAGATGGCAATGGCGGCTTACTTGTCTTGGTTCGTCGTCCTGCTCATCTTGTAGCCCGTGAGACCACTGCAATTGCAGCGAAAAGCACAGGAGAAGAAAGAACACTGCAAGGGACAGAGCTTGTAGCTCTGAGAGCCTCGTCATCGATCTGCTCTATTATTGCAGCATAGGGCTCTAACGTTTTCCTTTTTATACTGAGCAAACATGGATGCGGTTAGGAGCAGGGTAATCCACGGAATTTATCAGAAAAATAAAAAATGGTCAAAATCAGACGTCAGGATTATGAACAGGACATTAATTCTAAGTCGATTTTTATTTGTATGGTGCCCCATTTTTTCTTAATATATTCTAAGTCGATTTTTGTGGCAATTGAATTTTTGCAGAGATTAATTGATGCAACATTTAATAGGACGTCGATCCAATAGTTGAGAATGTCACTTACGGTTGAGCTATAATTTTTGTGGCCGGTTTGTTTCTAAACCTTGGTAGCAGCGAAAGTTCAGACTGCAAGTTATGATAGCAGCGAAAGTTCAGACTGCAAGTTGGATTCGATTTGAGCTAAATCTCATAAATAGTTCAAAGGATTGGAGTGCCCACACTCATATGATCTATAATAAGTTAGCTCAACCGTCAGTTCGATATCTGGAAGGAACATATGACTTTATAGATGCCATTTTTTCGATGGAGCCACTGTCATGCATCACTAGTTCCTGTCGATGATATGACTTTATAGATGCCATTTTTTAGATGGGGCCACTGTCATGCATCACAAGTTCCTATCGACGTTGCTCCTTGCACATCAGAGCTTGATGAATAGACCAATCATCATTCCAACGATAAAGCCATACTCCCTTCTCTCTCTTTTTTTACAATGATGTGTGAGACCATGTAGAGGTCACTCTATAGTTGTGATCAGTAATTAACATTTGGATTAGAGTATATGTGGAGGCTGAGTTTGTTTTCTTTGAGGATTTTGCAGAGGTTTGATTTCTAGCTGTCGACTTCGTGGCCTACAACTACTGGTGTTGTCTCGCTGTTTACAACTTTACGGTCGGCCAGTCCGATCGGCAGGCTGATCGGCAGAACGACCACGGGGTAACGATAGCTTTTGTAATCTGGTCAATGGTCGTAGCTTCTGCTGGTCATGATCGCTAGTCGTAAGACGTGACGATCGATAGTCGTAGCGATCGGTTGTGGAAGTTGTAGCCTGGTGATCGATGACCGTAGCTTACTGCCTGGTCGTGATCGGTAGTCATAAGTTGTGTGTTCGATGGCCATAGCGATCGGTCATAAGCAATTGTAGCTTCTACTAGTTGTGATCGATAGTCATAGCTGATGTGAGCGGTGGTCGTAGCGATCTGTGCGGTAGTGGTAGCGTGTGTCTTCGATGGTCATGGCGATTGGTGGTGATGGTCGTAGGCTACTGGTTTATCTCGATGGGCTGAGTTTGTTCTCTGGAGTTCTTGGGTTCTGATCAGGGTTGTCCGGGGTGTTTGTTGCTAATGTGCACATGAGTTTAGTGCTTGGTTCTAGGATTATGATCAATATTTTAGGTGCATATTTTTGCATTGTGCATTGTATGTATAAATTACGCAAATTGATAATGTTTGTGTATTGTACGGTGCTACATGATGGTTTGCTTGTTGGTGTTGGCTGCAGGACTTCGGAGCTAGGTCATGGTGAGACGTAGGAGGACCGGGACTAGGCACAGGGAGGTGTTGAGGTCCAGAACGGTCGGGAAGACGCTGAAAATGACAGAGGCTGGTGAGGTGGTTGCAGGCCGGGACGACGAGAAACCAGAGTGGGAGCTACCGGAGGTGCACATGACGGGCAACGGCAAGGTGGACCGGGACTAGGCTCAGGGAGGAGCCAAGGCCCTGTGTGGTCAAGGATGCCGGGTGCCGTCATGCATGAGGAGAAGCACGTGGTGCGCCAAGTGATTTGGGTCGTTTGTAAGCAAGGACGGTTCGGTGGGATCCGGACGTGTGAAAGGCTTGATGACAAGTCATTGGGGCCACATGGAAGATGGCGAAGCATGGGCGAAGCTTCGTGGCAAAATAAGTGGGAAGCTTTGAGGAAGGTGGTAGAGGGGTATTTTGGTAAATTACCTAATACCGGAAAAAGTGACGGTGTGTGAAACTGTGGCGTTGGTCTAAGTGGTTTAGGTCTTGTGTGTGCAGTAATTGTGAAGTGGATCAAGTGTTGGTTCACTAATAGGTTAATGGATGTAAGCCGCTTTGAGAAGCGTGCATGAGTAAAACCCGATGTTAGGTGGGGTTAACGGGTTATCCCCGATTTGGACTACTGGTAGGATCCATTAGGTCTTGGGTTCATTGGTAAGCCTATAAAAGAGGAGGAGAGGCAAGAGTTAGGGTTTGAGAAGGTTGGCTAGGCCTTGTGGTGGCTAGCTCCTCTTCCCTCCCATGGGAATCAGGTTAGAGAGTGGGTGTGGGCTCTAGGCTTAGAGCTTTGTCCTCCCGAGGGGAGTGGCTGTAAAACCAATGATCTTAGGTGAGTAATACATCAGTCTTTGATCTATCTTTTGTGTATCTTTTCTCTAATTGAGTTTTCTTGGCTTTGATTCGGTTCTTCCTCTATTTTCTTCTTCTACTTCTCGGCTCTGTCCATTTACCTTCTTGTTATGAGAGAGTGTTGTTGTTTCGGTTGGGTTGATCCCTCTTTTGCTCATCTCTTGATCTTGCTGTGCCAAGGACTTGGACGACATGGAGAGTATCTCGTAAGACTGAACTCCAATCAATTAGGCACATCAATAGCAAGTCTATCAAGAAATCCTATGTTCACTTGATTTGGTTCTGTTCTTTGGTTTTGTTCCTTTACCTTATTAATCTGAGAGGTAGTTCTTGTTTGATCTTGTTGATGCTCTGATTCGTAGTAACAGGTGGGAATGTAACCAAAGCCATCTTGGCTATCTTTAACCCACGCGCGGTTCTGATCAACGACCTTGGTTTTAGAACTCAGTTCATGTGCGCTTGATCAAATCGTAAAAAAGGTCTCAACTTGGTTAATAAGTTTTCAATTGAAGATTGGAGCAGCCTCTTGAGACCTTAACCAATTTGCGTACAAAGTTTCACGTCCATTTGATCCTAGTTGGTTTGCCTGCTGGTTCAAGAAAAAAGGGCATAAGACACTGTGAGTCGGTTTGTAGTTGTTGAGAAATACATGTCACATCACTCAAAATCCTAGTTGGAGGATAAACAAATTGTGAGGGTGTATGAGGTTGGAAGTTGTGGTGAAAATAATAATAAAAATAGCTAGGGAATAATTTTAGAGATAAATTGTTGGAGCTGTTGTTTCTAAGTGAGTTAGATTTCTTACAGACAATCTTAAGGGAGGGTCGTGTTATTGCTACAAGATCTATTTGAAATGGCATGTTGTATTCCAAAGAGACCTTATAGGAATAATATATGCCAAAGAGACCTTGTAGCAATAATATATGCCAAATCACACATTTCAGTTTGTCAGCTTGTATAAAGTAAGTTATGGTTGTTGTTTCTCTCTCCTCATCATGTTGTATGTTAGACTTGGTTGCTATCTTAGGCATAAAAGAACCTTTGGGCTATCACGCCATTTATGTGTAAATGAAGGGCATGGCCATCCAAAGGTTTTTACGCCTAAGACAACAACCAAGCCTAACATTTAGAACCGGTGGGTTTCCTCAACCCACACTTGGTCTCTGAGCAATCCATCAAGGAAAATGTATCCTTCATTGAAGATTACATAACGACAAGATTGTTTGCTCAGAGTGACAAGGACTACATTCTGGTACCCTTTAAATAGGGGTAAGTGCTTCACTAGTTACTATACAAGTTTTATTTGTACTTTATATGAAACATGAACTTAGGATTAATCAGTATGGTGACATACATAACTAGGTCTAATTGGATTCTGATTGTGATTGTACCAAAGTGGAGTAAGGTAATATACATTGATTTCCTACTTAGGAACAAGCATGGCTTCACCTGTGTGCAACTAGCAATTGACAGGTAAACTCATTTCCTCTATACTTAACTCTATTATAGTGTTTCCTTCATTTGCAATGGTCGAGGCTAACCTTTTGGAATCACGTAGGTCGTTTAGTACTTACGTTGCCCGGAGAGGGAGACATAAGGAATCCAGTGCCACACTGTGACACAAGATGCAATTTTTAGTACATGCTATAACAAAACTGTCAGACCCCAGATTTTACATCCGGAATCCTCTGTGATTTATTGCACTATTCACTGGATCAGTAGATAGTGCTCACAGCTTCAGAAATGAATATCAAATACATATCAAGCGGAAGCGTAACTAATATAGTAAACTTACACATGGGCCGATTAGGCCGAAATCAGAAAACTGCAGCAGCGGAAGAACGAAGCACGTAGAGGGAACCCTCAAGACATGCCCACAGGCAGCCAACTGGAGGTTCGCGACCTAGCCCTTGACATCTTCATCTTCTTTGTCCTCATGATCTGTAATGTTGCTGATGCGCAGGGATTTGATTCCTTGACTCTGGATTTGTTGTGAGAGCGAGTGTGAGCACACTAACCACCGTGCTCCGCGAGCCAATACACAGAATGCAAATAAATAGTATGCAAGGCTTATCAAGGAAGGCTCGGGTTGTTTTATTTGCCAGCAACTTCTCTTTTGTGGTAGCATTATCATTATTGAACCCTAGTGTTACAGTGGCAACCTAGGACTCCACACGGCGACTGCCATAATTGACTTACTCCACCAAAGACATATTTTCTTTACTGATTGCTGTCTAAGGCTCCAAACAGCGGTTGAAATCATTTAGTTAATCCACCAAACATATCGACATTATTTATTTAATCCACCGAACATACACTTTCTATGTTGATTGCCGACTAAACTCCAAACGGCAGGTGACATCCTTTAGTTAATCCACCGATCATATGTATTCTATATACATATTACCTTGTTCAAATCCACACATACCTTTGTATTCCGGATTCCTAATACTCCAATCTTGCAATCATTAATCACCAATTATTATTTAATCCACCGAACATACACTTTCTATGTTGATTGCCGACTAAACTCCAAACGGCAGGTGACATCCTTTAGTTAATCCACCGATCATATGTATCAGAATATTCTAACAATTCAATCCTTTTGTTAATGATCCAACTCCGTAATTTACTCTGCCCATAATTAATCCTTACTTTCCATCATCTATCTCTAACTATTTCATCGGTATTTCTCCACCAAGATTGAATCAAGTTTACATCACAATTCTCATATCTCCAAATTTCCATCAATTCAATTCATCCAACTGGATCAAGTCCTATTAATCCCATTAATTCCAACAATTACCTTTATACCCTTCTAATCCTTCAAAACCACTTAAATCATCTATCTAGCCTATCTATTTGTTTAGACTCCACCATTTTATTTCTCCTAGACTCCTTTCTATCATTCCCTTATCGACACGAATCCACCAAGCATTGTTTAGCATTTACCCTCGGCCGTCATTTTCTTTTCTTACGACCCTATTTGTTTTTCCTACATTTTAGTTTAGGAGAAGCATTGTCATTATTTGCTTTTGAAATATAATACGTAGAAACATCCTGAGACTTAGCAGTTTGAACAAAACATAATGTGAACATGCAATAGTAATAACGATCCAGATTCCATCCACCATTTCCATAGTCTCTGCATCATATGCTTAACCTTTCAGCGTTATAGCCGCTTAACTTACCACTGGGACGACACCCAGGACAACTCAATAAGGGCCTTTCTCTGCCCTCCATTTTTCCATTTCCACCCACAAAGTTTTGAAACAGAACTATATCTAGTTAAGTTCCCATGTCCGCCCTTGACCGTGGGCACGGCTATTCGAATAGTTTTGACTCTGCAGAGTGTGTACACTTTACCCACATGAGATAGATCTGCTCATTGCCCCACACGATTCCTTAGCCATGCGGTTGAGTAGACTATCACAGGACTTTTACAATGCATTTTTCCTAGCAGAGTTACGACCGCTAAGGTTTCCACTTCCTCCGGGTACGACCACCCTTTCAGAAGCCCCCTCTTGCGCCATCACGTCGGAGGATGTGGCCATCCTCTACCCGCCTGTGTTCACACCGACGCAACTCTTACTAAGTTGATGCAAATTAGTTAGCCCTGCCTACACTTTGCCAGCATGTGGTTGTACTTGTTGTACCTTGGGAGGTCATCACAAGATTCAGTCCTTAATGGTTATCTGGGCGGTTCTACCATGATCCCCTTTGTGCTATCACGGCACCACTCTATCACAATTTGTGCTATCACGGCACCCTTCAAACACTCACACCCTCCAACCATCCGCCCAGATATTTAAGCATGTGGGGTCTTTGGGAGCATAAAATATTCATACCAACATATACCAGTCATCATCACAACGACTGCCCAACAAAATTCTCACATGTTTGAAAGAGATGCTTGGGCGTTCTCACGCCCGTGAATTTCTAAGCAATACTAAGCATGGTATATAGTTACGGACTTATTTTCGAAAGGTTACTATTATAATTTTGCTATGGAGACAAGGTTCACATAATCAAGTATTCAAAAGAGGGTGTAATATTAGTCAAGGAAGACATGGTCATATGACTAGGATCTTAAATTAAACATGTATTTGCATATAAGATAATAGCATGCAATTTGATAATTTAAACGAAAGTAATTTGCAGAAAAGTAGGTTCAAGATGATCAAAGTATTGACTCGCCTGGCGCGGTTTACCGCGGTCTTGAGCTCACACAATGCCCTCTCTGGAGCTTCCGGTCTTTATCTTCACTCCGCTTCTTGTCCACGCTTGATTCGTTGAATCTTCACGACTTCCGATTCTAATTACGTGCTAAGCAACTGAATCCAAATAAATACAAATAACTCAAAAGATCCAAATAAATCCGAATGAACTCAATTTAGTTTTATTATGAGTTAATGATCGGCTTGGGTGGTTTGAGACAAGGTTGGTAGGAGATTATAATGACTTGGTCTTTTTTTATTAATAATCTTCTTTTGTTATTCTCGTATTTATTTAGGAAGTTCCATGAGTTACGGTCAGATGTATGATTTTATCTGGCAAGGTTTGTTATATTGGGTCATATTGATATTCAGCAAAAACTACCACTAAGACTTATTATTGGTGGCTTGCTAACATTGGCCTTTATCTTAATTTTGATTAAGGGCAACCTTTACTGGATTTGGACATTTTAACAAAACTCATTTTTCTTTATGGATGCCTTTAATTGACTTTGGATTTAAAATAAACACTAAAGGCACATTAATCCTTTATGACAACTAATTCCATTTTAAACATCCCATAATCTATTTTGCATTAAATTTCATTAGCTTCTCTAAATTATTTCTAAATTCAAATGAGCTTCAAAAATCGGGATTCGGGTTCCGTTGGACAGATCTTGATTTTAGATGAATTTAGAAATTTGTTTCATTTAATTTGGAGCAAAAATGAATAAGTTATGCTCATTTAAAGCTTTTCGGTTTGGTTAAATCCTAGAAATAGCAAAATTTGACAAGTGGGGCCCACTGACAGCACCCACTCACGCGGGGCCGACAGGCGGGGCCCAGCGGCAGCAGCTCACTCACGCGGGCGCCGGTAGGCGGGGCCCGTTGGCAGCGGCTTCCTCTCTCCCCTTCCGTCGCCGGCAGCGGGCCGGCCGTCGGTGGACACGCTGCGGCGGTCACGACAGTGGGGCCCACTTGTCAACCCGCGATTTAAAGAAATGGGCTCAACCTCGGCTGCGTGAGCGAGGGCTCGAGCAGCGGCCGAGGGGCCGGGGAGAAGAGAATTAGCGGTGCTAGCCAAGTGGGTGGGGGAGGCATTGCCTACCCATATAGGGTAATATACCCTCTTAACCCATCCGCCGGGGAGGGCCGGGCAGAGGAGGCTCCGGGCCGAGGGAGGGCGGTGACGTCACCGGCGAGGAGCGGCCAGGGAGACGCCGGGGTGGCCAAAATGGATTCCTGGCGCCGAGGGAAAGCCGATGGGAGTGCCGGAGGGGGCCGATGGGCTCCGAGGCGCGGGTGAAATGGGGCGGCGGCGCCGGGGAGGGAGAAGAAGGAATTGGAGGGCAGTGTGAGCATGAGGTACATCAGGGGAGCTTACCCCGGTGGTTGGCGCGGTCGGAGGGGGGCCGAGGTGCGCCGGCGGCAGGAGCCTGCGGCGACGCGGGTATGCTTCACCGTGTCCTGAGGCAGGTTGGGGGCAAAGGAATCGAGCAATGGCGGCCCGACGCGATGGCGAGCTCGGCGGCCGGCCGTGGGGAAGAAGGGGGCGCCGACGAGCTACGAGGCCCCACGGGTCGATTCCTGGAAGTGAGGGCGAGAGGAGGATGTGGCGATGCGAATGGGGGGTTTTCCCGGGTTTTATGTGTGGCGGGGCGCGGTTGGCCGCGACGAGGCCGGGGCGCACGCCGAGCTTGTCGGGCGGCGATGGCGAGGCGTGCGGGGCATGGCGCGCGTGGGGAAGGGACGCAGGCGGCGTCGACACGCGGAGAGGAGGCGGGGACAGGCGCGGCGGGTGCGCCGGACAGAGGAGAAGGCGAGGCGGCGGCGGCGCGGCGCTCGGGGAGAAGGAAGGAAAAAGAGAGAGGGGGTCAGGCTACTGGGAAAGAAAGGGAAGGCTGGGCAATGGGCCAATGACGAGGAGAGAAAATGGAGGAGAGGAGAGAAAAGAAAGGAGGGGCCCACAGGAGAAAAATGATAGGTTCAAGTAGATTTGTAAATTCGATTTTAATTTAAATTTTACTTCTGATTAAATCATATATATTCGGGTTTATTGCTTTCTATTTTTACATGACATTTGAACATAAAATTTAAATTTTCAGCTATTAAATGAGTTTATATTAATATTATTATTACTTAGGTTTTATGCGTGTATTTATCTATGTATAAGGGTTTGTATTTTAGTCACTCACTTTTATTACTCTTCATGTCATTCAGATTCGTATTTATAGTTCAAATTTTCTATTACTTGCATTTGGAGTTATTCTTTTGATATTTAATTTGCATGCCACAAATCTCAAAAAGATTTCAACCAAATACTCAAAAGAAATTTAAATGCCAACCAAATGTAGGAAATGATTTTAAAATTCCATATTTTTGGACTAACCAAATTTCAGGATTTTACAAAAACAATCCTATATCACACTTCATAATAATACCTCTAGAACTGACAATTTCTATGTATGTAGTTCTATTTTTGTAGCGCTACCAGCAGCTACATGCAATGTATGTGGATTCTACATTTGCAGACATATGTAGGAAATCATGGGCACTAAGATGAAAGATCTAGAGGTTTATTAACCTGCCAATATTTATTTTGTAATTATCTATTTATATATATGTATATATATGCTAATGACTATTATGTATAATCTCTAATTACCACATTTTACTAACAGTTCCACGACTCTATGCTTCATGTTTTACACTCTAGATGATAAGGCACACAAACAATCAATTCTGAAGTAACTATTTTTGGGTGCATACAATATTATACAAGTAGTGCACACCATGAGTCATGTGTACGAGAATGATGCATATGAGAGCTATGGATATGAGAAGAATGCTCGAGACAGCTCCCAAATTTGACTATGTTTGCCAATCACAATCTCCTAGAATAACCAGTCAAAAAACATACATACTATGTAAATCATACCTTCCATCAAATATGGTAATATACAAGCTAGGGCTCCTCTAAATCGACACAAGCATTACCAACCAAGGTTGTCCACTGCTCATAATCCCATAAATTTAGTCCCCTCGCCATATAATCCATTTGGCTAGTTCATAAGTGTTTAATCTGATGATCATATCCATAATTATATTCTTAAATCACATAGTACTCTTGATTTGAACCCTACACAATAGTACCTTCTCTGTTTCCTCCCTTTTTTTTTTCTTTTTTCTCTCCTTTTTCTTACCTTTTTCACTTCTCTTTTTCTCTTTTCCATTTTCTCTTTTTTGTCTTTTTTCTTACCTTTTTTCACTTCTCTTTTTCTCTTTTCCATTTTTTCTTTTCTCTCTCTCTTTTTTTCCTTTTTCACTTCTCTTTTTCCATTTTTCTCTTTTTTCTCTTTTTCTTTCCTTTTTCACTTCTCTTTTTCTCTTTTCTCTTTTCTCTTTCCTTTTTCACTTCTCTTTTTCTCTTTTCCATTTTTTCTCTTTTTTCTTTCCTTTTTCACTTCTCTTTTCCTGGCATGTGCTGCTGCTCTCTCTCTCTCAACATCTCCTTTTTCTTCTTCACCGACACCACTCTCTTCTTCCTTTTTCTTCTTCACCGACGCCACTCTCTCTCTCCTTCATTTTCTTCTCTTTCTTTCTTCCCACCGACAGCCAGCTGCTGCTTCTCTCTCCACGTCTCCTTTCTTTCTTCTTTCACCACCAACAGAGCAGCTCGTCACTTTCTTCTTCCCTTCTTTTCGTTTCTTCTTTCCATCTCCACCGACGCCTCCTCCTGCTGCTGCGGTCTTTTTTCTCCTTCTTTTCTCCCATCTCCACCGAAGCTTCCTGCTACTGCTTCTCACTTCCCTCCCTCCTTTGCATTTCCACCAACGCCTCTGCTGTTCTCTTCCTTCTTTTCTTCTCTTCCTCCCTGCATGCACTCATGCTTCCCTCTCTCTTCTTCTTTCACCTCTCCTCTTCTTCCTCCGGCCAAGCTGCGCCGCCTCCGCCGCCGGTCAGCGACTGCTCCTCCTCCGGCCGTCGCCTGCTGCCTCCGCCAGCCGCTGCCACGAGCCTCGCCGGCCCCGACGCTCTCCACGGCTCCCGCTGCTCGGCTCCGACGCGCTCACCGCGGCGCATCGCGTGCTGCCGGCCCCGCCGTTGACAGCGTCTGCGCGGCTCGACGCCGTGCTGCGCGCTGCCCCGCTGCTCGGCGCCGCAGCTTGCCTCCCGCGACGCGACGTTTTCAGTTGTGGTGCTGAAAACGTTTTCAGTTTTCTTCTCTGTTATTGTTTTTGGGACGAGCTACGACGCACGCACGTGGTAGCAACAAGCCAGTGCTACTAATTTCTAGCAACTAAGGTTACATCCCCTTATTTACATATACACAGATATATTATAGGTACACAAATTTACATATTAACTAATACACAGATATATTATAGATACACAAATTTACATATTAACTAATAAGATATCCGTACATTACAATAGAGTCTTAAAATGGTAATACATGTTATCAAATGTAATCCTAAACCATACTGCAGATTTTGCAATTGACAAATACTAGTAACATTGTTCCACCTAAGACTAATATGCTAATTGAACAAAGACACGGAAGTTTCACGGTGACGAGGGCGCAGGGGCCCTGTAGCGCCAAAATCAAATTGACTGGTCACCTGCTGCCCTAAAATCAGTTCACGACATCTGGTAAGGTGCTACCACCAAATAGATTTTGCATGTTTTTTTCATTTCACTGATTGCAAAAGAACACCAAAAATATGTCTTCTAAACATAAGTTTCCAGAGGAAAAAAAGATCGCATAATCAATCGCATACCATTTTCTTTATTTTCATATATTTGAAAGTAAAGTTTTCAATATAGCTTCGCCATATTATTCTAAGAATTGAGCACACAAATATCACTCTAGCCATTGTTTTTAAAATTTGACTCCCAAACAGCTGTTTTTCAAAAATAATCCCTTTCATGGACCTATCGTGTGCGGCAGCCACTCACTGAGCTACAGCAGCGTGGCAAGGTTAAACTAATGTAGCTCATGAGTGCCTGCCGCACGATAGGGCTACGAAGGAGGTTATTTTTGAAAAAAAATGCGCGTTCGAAAGCTAAATTAAAAAAACAAGCTTCTTTGACATTTTGCTGACTTCATTGTTCTAACTCCATTATTCGAAACGAACATAAGGCACATACACGCATTCAACCCTGCATTATAGTGTTTATACATACACTAATCAATACATTACTTTGAGATGGAACAACACATGCATGCTTCATTCCATATAAATTCCACTTTTATTTTAGCCGGTACCCGATCGAGCATATGTAACTTAGGAGACGCTCGAATAGAACTCTTCAATTATGATGCGAACTGCAACTGGGATTCGAACCCAGTGATCACCTCCATCGTGCCACGCGAGGCTACCAAATGTGTAGTCACCCTGAATCTTTCGCGTCGCCTTGAAGTTCACCTTGAAGCTCTGCACACTCCTCTCCTTCCAGAACGCCAACACCGGCGGCTCCACGGACATCTCGACACCGGCAGGAGGCCGGAAGAAGGCCTTGTACACAGCATCCGGCTGGCCGATGTTGGTGACGGTGCGCACGACGGTCTCAGATGTCTTCAGATTAGGAATGGTGATCGATGGGAGGTTCAGGTCTGGTAAAGATGATTTAGGAGATGTGCAGCTGCCGTTTGAACCTAATCCTCCCATGCAGCTGAAGAAGTTGAGGTAATCCGATGCGCTGATGTCGTATATCAGGCCTAGATCAGCTGCCTTGATCGGATTCACAAACCCTGCTCCGTAGTCAAAAGGATCGGCAATCTTTGCGAGATATCCATCTGCTTGTATTGGGATCCCATTGTTGTCAGTGGTAAGAGCTGCAAGACAGACAGTTTTTCGAAACTTCAGTCAGTTACTGACTCGTTCTTAATGTTGGTGCAACAATCTCAATTATGTGTACAACAGGCAAGGTTAAGGGCCCTCTTGATACTTGAATTTCACAGGAAATAGAATAGTTGCTACTTTGGGGGCAGGAACTCCAGTTCCAATCGCTGTTCGAGCAAAAGATATCTTTACCTTCGAGCTATCAGTGTACCTGTTAATTTTTTGCATAGTAAAAGGAAAAATGACTAGCTATTAACTGAAACCTACACATTAAGGAACAGAAAGCACGATATATACTTGAACATTAGCTAGCACCTACTTACTGCTTCAAGTACTGCAGAATCTGGTTGGAGATCTCGAAGTCGACGGCAACACATGCAAGCGACTTGCAGGTAGTCGCTGTGAGACTCAAGGTGTCTGTGTTCCATTGCGAGTATATGATTCCTCTGCCTCCGTATTTGGCCAGTACCGACGCGACACCATGATAGCTGGGTGCGCCGCAGAAGACGACCAGCCCCTCTAAGATGTCGGTGCCGGTGCTGTTGACGAAAGATGCGTCGCATGGCCCTAAGGGAAAATACTTATGTTGTTCAAATTTCATGAATGTTTTTGACAAGATAAACTATTTATGTGTTTTTATTAATTTTGGATGTACAATTTAAGGGGTTTTCAGGTTCCGATAAATATTCGTAATCGTATTCATTTCGATTTGTATTCACTCCGTATCTGTGTTCGATATTATTCGTAGTTGTATTCATATCTGAGGTATCTGTATTCGTATATGTGTCTAAGAAAAAAATTATGAAAACAAATATGGTATATGCATTATCCGTCGTCCGTACTCGATCCGTCCGTATCCCTAGGTGGAAGGTTGAGGAGGGGGATGTTTTCATGAGATGAAAAAGTTTGTTTATTAAAAGTTTAGCTAGCCTATGGGGGTATATGTAGCATAGATGTCATGATGCAGTCGTTCATACCACAAGCTTCTGGTTGTTCCCGAGAGTGATAGCCGTGGGGAACTGTCGATCGACCGTGGTTGCTGCAACGGTGAGTAGCCATGGCGATGAGTTCTGCACCGTTTGCGCGGTAGGTCCGTCGTTTCCAGCCGAGTACACGACCGTGACGCCGTTCGCGACGGCGTGCAGCGTTCCCGAAGTCTCCGTCGGGCCGCCCATCGACAGAGACAGGACGTCAACGCCGTCGTGGATAGCATCGTCCATGGCTTTCAGCACGCCTGCATGAGAGCACTGAGGAGGAGTCGGGTATGCACCCCAACAAACCTTGTACACGGCTATCCAGGCGCGAGGTGCACCCCCGCGAGCGGTCCCGGCCGCCAGCCCGCGAAAGCTGGCGTTGTGGACGATGCTGCCGCCGGCCGTCGAGGCCGTGTGGGTGCCGTGTCCATTAGCGTCCCTTGGAGACCTGAACTCTCCTGTGAGCAAGCTTTTATTGACGTCGCCTTCGGCGTACCACCGCGCGCCGATGAGCTTTCGGTTGCAATTGTGGAGGCCGAAAGAGACGCCGGTTTGGCAGGTTCCCTTCCATTTGGAAGGAGGGGGTCCATAGCCATCGTCGGCGAAGCTTTGCGACTCTGGCCAAATACCTGAAATATTTTTTACTCCAATGGTGGTGATCAAAGTTTTAATTGTTTTGACTATCTGTATTCTAAAACGACATCTACTTTGGAACAGACAATGTAGTAGTATTTACTCCAATAGTGGTGATCAAAGTTTTAATTGTTTGTTCTGCTCATTTGAGCTTTTTCGGTGGCTTATAGCTTATTTTGTACTGTGGAGGGTTTATTTTACACTATAGTTGCTGGTGGGTTTATTCGTTTGCATTATTGTCCGTGATGGGCTAACATGTCTTTTCTATTTTTAAAAGTTTTTAAATTTAATTACACCAAAAGCCACCAACAGAAGTGCAAAATAAACCCTCCACAGTACAAAATAAACTATAAACTTCCAAAAAACCTAAATGAGTAGAACAGAGACAATCAAACAATTAAAACATTGACTGAGTCAACGGGATCTACTTTGGAGCGGACAATGTTAGGGGTGGAAAACGGTAATGGATAATTTGTTTTATCCGATATTCGTATCCGAGAATATTCGTATCGTATTTGAGAGTATTCGTATTCGCATTCGTATTCGAGAATATCCGTATCCGTATCTGTATTCGAGAATATTCGATTTGTATTCGATCCGTTTCTACAACCCATGAAAAATCGGTACAAATTTTGTGATTCAAAATTTGAATTTAGGAGGTTTAAAACCGGTAACCGGTCAAAAACCGGTGAAAATCGGCAAAATCGCCAGGAATCCATTTTATCCGATATTCGTATCCGAGAAAATCCGTATTCAAAAATATCTGTATTCGTATTCGAGAATATTCGTATTCGTATTTGAGAATTTTCGAATTCGTATCCGTATTCATTTTAAAAATATGGATTCGTATTCGATACTATTCGACCGTATCCGATCCGTTTCCACACAATATAGCAGTGTTTTTATGTACTTTGTAACCTGAGTCAAGGACACCGATGATGATGCCATCTCCATTTTTTGCTTCTGCAAGCAGCCCGTTTGGCTGGCTGTAGTCCATCCCAAGGAAATCCCAGCTTCGAGTCGTATGAACACGGTGGATCTCGTTCTTCCGCACGCTCACCACACCAGGAAATGCTATATATATAATTGTCTCGATGATTGTTAATTATCATGGTGTGATAAACAAGCAGCTAACTATAATTTTTGAAGAGTATATAAAAAGAAAACAGAGAATCAGTTACTTTGTATCGTTCTCGCTTGTGATTTTGTGAGCCTTGCAGAAAAGCCTGAGAAGCTGTATTTGTAGCTGTAGACAATCGACTCAAGAGCCTCCTCCTCGCTTCAAAACCATACATTGATCAACTTGGGTAATTTTAGATAATTGTTTTGTATACAGTATAGTGGATATCCCAATTTTTAAGTGGAGATATAGTACAATATTTTCTAAAGTTCAACAAGAGAATTTCAAAACCAGTTCGGGCTTCTCTTAAAAAAAATACGAAGTAAGTTCTTAAGCGCACAATTCCCCTTTTTTTTGTGAGGAATTTCCCTTACTGTCAGATTAATCATCAAAAGTACTTCCATATTGTTGCATTTTTAACAACTTTTTTCTGTCACATAATCATGAAAGTATATTAGTCGAAGATGATCTCCCTCGAGCAGTACGTACTATTGGAGAGGGACTTCATATATACCTTCCGAGAATGGAAGCGAGCATGTCGTGGTGCGAAGCAGTGACGAGATCAGCATCTTCATGCCGTCTCTCCCCGAGGTAGACGACGTATATCTGACGACCATTAGTTGCAAGATCGATAAGCATGCACTATATATTGTGCTTCGTCCTGCTCATCTTGAAGCCCGTGAGACCATTGCAATTGCAGCGAAAAGCACAGGAGAAGACAGAGCACTGCTAGGGACAGAGCTTGTAGCTTTGAGAGCCTCGTCATTTTTTTCTGCTCTATTATTGCGGCATGCTTTCCTTTTTATACTGAGCGAACCAGACTGCAGACAACACATGTAAACATTGCAGACATCACATGTAAACACTGGTTCTATTATTGCAGCATAGGACAAAATGTAAACACTTGATTTAGGGCAGCATAGGGCTCTATTATTGCATCATAGGACAATGTAAACACTGCAGACATCACATGGATGCAGCTAGGATTCCATTTGTAAAAACTTTATGCCTCTTGTATGATCAACTCGTTTCTCACAAGGTCAAGCTTTGGTACTTCATTTTTAATGATTTTCACTTGATTTGATGAAGAGATACCACTTGTAGAAAAAATGTTACTTGAAATAGCACTTGGAGTGTGATATCAATAGAGGATATACCATTTGTCAAGGTGGATACCACTTGAAAAAAATGATATCATAGGTGAAAGAGCTTGGTTAAAAGCAAAGATTATCTCGGCAAGAGGAAAAAAGATATCACTTTGAAAGATGCTACTTTTGGAGGAAAAAGGATAACACTTATTTTCCAAAAGAAAGAGATACCAAGTCAAAAGAATAGATACCACTTGAAAAATAATATTATTTGAAAATCAATGATATCATATATGTGAAGAGCTTGGTTAAGAAATATTTGCTTACCAAGAAGAAAAGGATTTCAATCCAAACGACATCATTTGGAGAAAATAAGCATACCACTTAATTTTCACAATTAAGGGATACCACTTGAAGGATATGGATGATGTCACTTGTGAAGAATAGGAATGAAGCACAAGCTGAGGTCAAGATGACTAAAAAGTCTACCACTCTTTAGAGAGGATGCCATTTTAATGAAAAGGAATCAAGGTAATAGTAAAATGTCATATAAAGTCAATAAATATTTGAGGGTAGCTAGCAATGATTAACATGGGTCAACTTGACTGGGAGTAGAAAAGGCAATGGCTGAGGAAACTGGAAATCAAGTTTTGAATCAAAATAGCCATTCTCCAGAAATATCGGAAGTACCGCATTGTCTCTGCCGGTAGTTCCGAAAATCGGAAGTACCGCAGACTGACTGCCGGTAGTTCTGAAAATTCTGGGAGCACGCCAAGAGTAGGAATTTCAGAGGAGAGGTTTGATATATTGTTGTATATTGGTCCAAAGTTATTCACACTGAAACAAAATCTACTTGTAGAGCATTTCCAACTATATGCCAAGATTAAAATTCTTTTCAATATATTTTTTAGCAAGTGAAGCTTTCAATTTTCAAATACAAACTCATTTTCAATAAATTCTTCAAGAATGCAAAAATGAGCATTTAGGGGTATTTTTAAACATTCAATTTTATGTATGAGTTGTAAATACCCTTCTGAGCTATTATATGTCAATAGATTTAGCTCAAATGGCAAAACTCACTTAAGTGCTAGATTGTGACCACTTAGGTCAACTCATTATTTTGGATGAGTTTCAAAACCAAATAACTTTTGATTGGTTGGCTTTTTGGAAGACTTTTGAATACTAATAATGTTTGAAATAGCCAACTCTAGGTTTTTGGTATTAAACATATTTTCAGATTCTTTTTAGAATTGATTTTAGCCAATTTTTGAGTTTAAAGCCAAAACAAGATACTATATTGATAGTTTGGGTTGGAAACTCAATTTTACTTGAAATAAGTTTTTCTAAAGCCAAAACCTTTGAAATAGCCAACTCTAGGTTTTTGGCATTGATCACATTTTCAAATTCTTTTTAGAATTGATTTTAGCCAATTTTTGAGTTTAAAGCCAAAACAAGATACTATATTGATAGTTTTGGGTTGGAAACTCAATTTTACTTGAAATAAGTTTTTCTAAAGACAAAACTTTTGTAAAACCTTTGAAAAGCATTTATATACATTTTCAACTAGTTTTCCAAAGATATACTCATTAACTTCAAAATTTTGACTTTTGGCTAAATGACTCAATTTTTAAAAACAATACTAGCACTTAATTAATATGGGCACACTTAAGGATGTGATATACATGAATATGATTTAGCACTCCCCCTTAATGTGCCACTCTCATCTTGCTCAAAATTTACAATAATGATATTTTGACCAAGAGCAAGAATACCCCTTTTAAATGATTTTCATGCAATGCAACCTACAGAAGGCTAGGGGCTATATAAAACAAATGTAGATACTTGTTACCGAGATGGCATTGGTTCATAATATGGCATGATCATCCGCAAGCTTGGCTTCCATTGTGCATATGGTGGAGTTCACCTCTTCATGAATAACCCAAGCTTCCAATGCCTTTCCAAGTACCTATTAAGCATTTAAGGGCATTTTGGTACCCAAAACTTGGTTGGGTCCATGAATGTTAGTCACAATAGATTTGGACACCCAAATGGCCCTCACATTTAAATTTTGTGATCTAACATCTCTAGCAAACACATTGCCATTTTTATCTTTCCTAAGCAAATAACGTTCATTAATGAGAGATGGCTTAGGAATGGTACCTTTGGGACAATCCTTACTAAGATGTCCCTTTTCTCGGCAATTGTAGCAAGTTTGACAATTATTACCTCTTCTAATTTTCTTGTCTTGCTTATTGCCGGTTTGCCTCTTCATTGATGGATTTTTCTTGTTCTCCACCCTGTTGGGGCACTTAGAGGCGAAGTGACCCGTCTCGTTGCAACTATAGCACTTGACTTTCTTCGTGTGTCTTGCATTGTGCCTTGTCTTGTAATTCTCCTTCTTGGAGATGAAGCCTACACCTCTCTTGTCATTTGATAATTTTTGACTACCCAAAATTTTGTCAAGAGAGACATTCCCTTTATAGCTCTTTTCCAAGTCATTCTTCAAACTTGTGACTCAGGCCTTGAGCTCATTGTTTTCCTCTACAAGGTTAGTCTCAACGTACATAGATAAAGTTGAAGCATCTATTTTAGAACAACAAGGTAAATTAAGCAAATCATCATAAGATATAGATACATTGATTTTAGATGAATTGCAAGAGTTAGGAGCTACACATGGCATATCATCTAATAAATCTTTACATGATGTGGATATGCTAACTTTAGTTGTATTGCTAGAGTTAGGAGCTATACATGGCATATCATCTAGCAAATTACATGTAATTCCTATATCCACATTAGGTTTAGTATATTCCTTGAGAATAAGAATTTCATGTTCTTCTAATAACTTGTTATAATTATTTTGAAGAGAAATATATTCATTCTTCAAAATCTTATATTTATCCTTTTCTTTTCCAAGGAATTTATTTAATTCTTCTAACATGTCCATCAACTCATTATATGAAGGTTCATTATTATCATCATTGGAATCTACCTTCTTGTTACCTTTTGCCATTAAGCACCGAGTTGATGTGGAGGGAATGGTGGATTCATCATCGTCGGAGCTAGAAGTTGAGCATTCTTCTCCCGACATCCACTCTTTAATGCAATACTCATCGGAAGAGGTGGACACTTCATAGTTATCTTGAATTTGTGTCCACATATCATGAGCGCTCTCAAGATTGCATATTGTATTGAACACCTCTACACTCAAAGCACTAAATAAAGCGTTAGTTGCATGAGCGTCGAGATGTAGGCATTTCTCTTCCTCAATAGTTGGAGCTAGAAGATCCAATGGAGGAGAAAAGTCCACATCTACAATCCACAATTTGACACGACGATGTTTTACCGTGGTGTTCGGAGAGTTGCCACTTTGCCCTAATCCACGTTAAGGAAAGCCCGAACTAATCGGACTGGCTTCATGAATTAAGCCTCAAATCCTCAATTCACTAGTGGTAGCTCTTTCTCGCTCTGGGTAGGTGATCTCCGACCTTCACAACTACGCTGGGTCTTCTCACAACCTCCGTTGAGAAGATCACCGTGCACGACGCCTCCAACGCCGTCTAGGAGTCGGCAAACTCCAAGAGTAATAAGTCAAATCCCTCACTTGACTCTCACCACGTGCAACAAATGCACTAGCTCGCTTGGACACAAAGTCTACACCTAGAGGCAATACATGCACTCTAGTCCTCTTCTCCCATCTCACAAAGTGTAACACATGCACAATTTAGTGGAGAACCTCACTCTAGCTTAAGGAGTGCAACCCATACACCAACAGGTTGATCAGCAACTTCTCCAACCGGCCACAAGGGGGTATAAATACCCCACACCAAAAAACTAGCCGTTGGAGCAAAAGTCCTGAAAAATCAGGACGGGCGGAACTACCGACGGACAACAGGCAGTAGTACCGCTCCACCTCTGACGCCACTGTAACGGCTATGTCAGAGCTCTGAACTAGCCGTTACACAGTCGGTGCGGTAGTACCGACGTTCATTTTGCCGGTACTTGCGCTCAATGGTAGTACCGCAAAGTCGGCATGGTACTTCCACTCGAGCCGAGCCCAAACTTGGCACTCTTTGGAAAAAAGGTTCCGCAGGAGGGTCCGGAGCTTCCGACGTCCGGTAGTACTGCACAACACATGTTTGTACTTCCGCTCCTCGATAGTACCGCTCACACAGATTCGATACTTCCGCTCGCCGGATCAGGCGCTCACGCAGAGCCGATCACTCACATCCGGTAGTACCGTAACGCATGCTGGTACTTCCTATCTATGGTAGTACCGCTCACACAGAGCCGGGAGTTCTGATTTTCCTGAGAAGTGCAGATATCTCAACTGATTTTGCAAAACACATTTGCAAACTACGATATCATGTACACAAGGATAAACACACGATTTCCAACAAGTTACAAAACACATTCACACACTTTTGAAATCATGACACAAGGAAAACCACATGGACTTCTCACATTTGCAAAACACATTTACAAACCTAAGTCACATGCCACGAAGATTTCATATGAGCTTCAACTATTTGCAAAACACATTTGCAAATCTAAGCCTCATATCACAAAGAATAGAAACATGGACTTCAATCATCTGCAAAATATATTCGCAATGCATAGTCCCATGTTACAAGGTTCAACACATGAGCTTCAACTATTTGGAAAACACATTCGCAAATATAAGCCTCATGTCAATATGAGCTAGTGAGGTGAGGATGAGCCATCAACACATGATGAGACTCAAACTACTAGACATGACCCCTCTTAATAGTACAACAACCTATACTAGCAACCCGGTCTTCCAACCAAGCACCAAGACCGGTAAAAGACTAGGAACACATTCTTAGTCCTAACTAATTCATGCCTTTGCCTTGAGTCATCGTCTTGATATGCATCAACACATGATGCATCCTCTTCATCAACTCCATCAACACATGATGGACTTTGCTTGATCAACACATGATCATCTTCATGCATCAACTCATGACGTATCTTCTTCATGATGGCCTTTAATATATAAAGTCTTCATCTTCTTGATAGCATTCAACTCATGAATCTATCATCTTCTCAATAGTCTTCAACACATGAAGCTATTTTCTTCTCGCATCTTGACTTGACGATCTTCAACATATGAAGTCATCCCAAGTCGTCTTCATTTGTGGAACCTAACCTATTCATCCAACTCATGAAAACCGTTAGTCCACAAAACAATCGTCATCAATTACCAAACTTTACTATTAACACATAATGGAGGGGCTAGATTCAACAATATTCCCTTTTTGGTAATTCATGACAATCTCAACAAATCATGAGATATAAAATTTGATTTGTATGTATACAATTTGTACACAACAATTTGTATACTCTAATATAAGCTTTAAACAAAGCATACTTATCCGGTTGTCATTAATCATTCAACCATTAACACATAATTGAGAAGTTAGATGACAACCCGATTACACATGAATATATTTGAACTACACAAGTTATATATACTCAACAACGTGTTTCAAAGTAAAGATCCTAAATATGCATATTGAAATAAGTATGGATCATTACTCATGAAACTCCAAAACATAGAGAGAGAGAGCTCCCTCTAAATGTGTGCATACAAGTGTATATGGTAAAGACATATGCACATATTCATTTTGAACTAATTGAGGAGTTCAATCCATATTTTGGATATAAGGAATGCATTAGTAAATGAGAAAGTGATTCTGAATACATACCTCTTTGATTTCACATTTTTATTCAAATGAGGCTAAGCTATAATATACTTGAATAAACATATTAGCCTCATATATGCATTTGTCATTATCACCAAAACAATATAATGGTATTTGTTATTATTATTAAAATCTCATTAAGGTATTTGTCATAACACCAAAACCAACTTAAGCTGATCTTGATTATTCAATCTCGTTTTTAATTAATTTAATCGGAGCTTGATCTTTCACTCGGCAGCGGCGGCGGTGGCGTCGCCGTCAGGAGAAACAGCCATGGGAAAAGTGGCAGCTAGGGTGGAGAGCGGAAGCGTGTGGTTACAGAACAACCGCATCTGATACCATGTAAACAAGGTGTATTACCATGTAAACAAGAGGGATGGAACCCATGCATTCCTTTCTGGGAGCATACAGCCTGAACAGCCACTTGCATAAGAGACTTTTGCTCATATTCTCAAGATCAGGGATGCCCAGGCCACCTTGATCCTTGGACAAACATGCTACTTAGGGCTTAGGCTGAATGTCGTTTCGGATCCATCGTATTCCTGTGGTAGCTGCCTAGGTGTCCGTTACAACATAGAAATGTAATGCCATGCTTGCTGGTGATGGATGGATTAACCCAATAATTTGCTAAAGCATGGGATTATTTAACTATCCAATTGCTATTTAATGGTTAACTTTAGTTAGATTAATATGTAGTAATGATCTACAATTGTCGAGCCTTTATAGGGTTTATACGTATTTTGGACAAAATGTAAATCTTAATTATGTCTGGGTATTAGTAGATTCAGGTTGCCACCTATTGGTGTGATAGCAAATCATCTTTATTAGGGTCTAATTGATTGGTCGCACCATCACATTGTTTCTTCAAATTATAGATTAGCAAGATTATTCTAATGACTGATGACCCAGGTGTTTCTACATTTTAATTGACACATAAAATTACATTTTAACGTGATCCTTAATTTGAGACTCTCTAGGGATTAAATGTCGTTAATATCTTATGTACTTTCTCTTATTATCTGGAATAGTTTAGTTATTGGAATAATCCCATATTGGTTGTGGAAAGGTAAGGGATATAACTTCAAAGTACAGGAGTCTATCATTTCATTAGCTAGCTTTTATGGTGAAAAGGCATTTGCGATTCTATAAGTGGTATCAAAGCCAGGGCGGTGGCCCAACGGCGGCATGCAGGCCGGGTGGTGGCGTTGTATATGTGAGTACTACTTACTGATCTAAGAAAAAGTATAGTAGTTCACAGAGAATTCTCGATTGACTGAATCATACCCAACACCCATGCAGCAACAACATAGTTCATGTGCGAGGTTGGAGATACGTTTAACATAGTCCATGTGCGAGGTTGGAGATATGTTTGCCAAGCCACAAGGAGTTGAGAACAACATGATCTCGCACATCCACTTGCTACTGGGAGATGAGAGGTAGGATTTTTTATAGAAAAAACAGAAGGAATTGAACTATGTTGTTGTTTAGAAGGGCGAATGTATCAAATATAGGCTCAATCTTTGCGAGGATTTGTGTTTCAAAAAGATATGTATAGGGTTTTGTGACTGAATAACATATTTTCTTTGTCACATCTGAAAAAAAGAGACTACTAGCTTCCCCTGATCTGAAACAGAACTGCGTTGCATTGGATGCAAATGAAAAGTAAATTGATTATCTCCCTTGCTCTCCCACTCTTTCTTACTCCCATCTCCAAAACATGCTAATATTTACACGTCGGTAAAATTAGAAAGAACTTATGCTGAGAAAAGATAATGTAGAACTTATGCTGAGAAAAGATAATGTTTTGGTCTTTATATGTGCAGAGTAACTGAAAGACGATCATGCTTTGCAATAAGAATCAGGAGATGGCTTGATACAAAGTCATGGTGTAGAGGGTCAAGAATGCTGGAGAAGATGGTCATGTTCGAGTTGGGGTTCGTGGAGATCAAAGATGGTTGATGCGTGTTAGAGATACAGAGGTACGATTTGGAGGCTATGACCTGTGATAATTTTGGAGTGTCAAAATTGAATAATGTGATAAAAGTTGAAAAATCCATGCTATGTAAAGGTTTTGGGTCCTTTATTTATTGGAATTAAATAAAAATTTGTTTAGACCCTAGACTATAAATAGAGATGAGTTAGGTGCTAACCTTAAGGTTGATCGATGTAATTCTCGTGCTAAGATTTAAAAGATGCTAGAAAGAAACTTTATAACCACACAAATATGTAGATTTATAAACAAAAAATTAGATCTATTCGGAAGAAAAAGCCGTCGGCAGCGACATATCTCGTAGTGACGAGCAGCGCGCGTGACGTTGCATCTTCGTCTCGGTTCAGACGGTTTTTCTTTGCTGTCTTTTGCTTTTGCTGTTTTGGTAAGTTGGACAATTAAAAGACAGCACATTTAAGAAAAAAAAATTCGCTACAGATTACAATCATTTCACTCCTTCATCGAGAGTCCTACATTTTCAATTTTCAGGTAGTGAAGAAAGGGTTGTGATACATCATCAAACTAAGATACAAATTATTGTACGAGCAATCGATTTGGAGACATACCAGTTAATAAAAAGCAGGAACTAAGTAATCCTCCCCCTCTCAATATCAAAACCAACCCCTAGTACTACTGATTAACCAATCTAGCTTGCTACTTGCTAAAAGACTAAATATGGTAACAGAGAGGATAAATGATGTCTTTTAATTTTTTTAAGTATTTAATACTCCTTTACTCCAATAACTATAAAGCTATAAACATTGAAATGGAGACGGCATGGAGAGAGGATCTTATCACACAATCGGTCAGTGCTTAAGTAGCAAGATGGCGCCGTTCTTCTCCTTGCTTTCTCATGGTCGTGGCCGAGAACTCGTGGAATAGCGTGTGGTATTGGCTTGTGATCGACGCTGCCTTCAAGCGAGGAAAAATCATAATCTGAAATTATCACAGACGGTTTCTTATTAAAAATCGTCAGTGATAAGCTCATTAAAAACCGTCTGTGATGATCTCAGAATTATCACAGACGGTTTTTAATAAGGAACCGTATGTGATAATGGCACTATACATTTATATACAACTTTCCTCTCCAAATTATCCACTTTATTTCATCTTATTCATTGATCGACACTAGAACATATAACTGTAAAGTAACTAGAAACCATTCAGGGAAAATTAAGAAGCCACCATACATCTAACAATACAGAGTACAAACATGTCTAATCCATCAAATACAAGCATCTCATTTTATTACTTCTGCTTATGAGATCTCTGAATAGAAATCATCTATTATCGTTCGAACCGCGATCGGGATCCTCACCCAGTGAGAGCCGCCATCATGCCATGCTAAGCTCCCAAACATGTAGCTCCCCTGCAGCTTGCGGGTGGCCTTCAAAGTAACCTTAAAACTTCGGGCCTTGTTCTCTTTGTTGAAGAACAGGAGTGATGGCTCCACTGACATCTCCACTCCAGGAGGTGACTGAAAGAAAGCTTTGTAAACTGCATCTGCTTGCCCTACATTTGTCACTGTCCTCCACACACTTATTGACGTTTTCAGATTTGGAATGGCAATTGATGGAAGGTTTAAGTTATAGGGGGTTTCGCAACCAATATCCGAGATGTTAAAACCACATCTAGAGAATTTCATGTAATCTTTTGGATCGACATCATATGCTAGACCCGGATCAGCTGCTTTATTAGGATCAACGAAGCCACCACCGTAATCGAAAGGATCTGCAGTCTTCTGAGGCTTCCCGTTGGCCAGTATCGGTAGACCGTAGCTGTTAGTTGCAGCTGATCCATGTTGAAAGACTCAGATATCAGTAAGGTGCAGTGTGAAATTGGAACTTGTTTGGAGTTTGGAAATGCATAGTACCTGTAGTTACTAATGCCGACTTGATAATGGCAGGAGACCAGTCCGGATGGAGTGCTTTCAGCAATGCTGCTACACCGGACACATGGGGACACGCCATTGACGTTCCAGACATGATCATATATGAATTTCTCACTGCTGCCAAAATGTTAGATCCAGGTGCTGCAATATCAGGCTGTTCAAATGAAAAACATAGTTAGTGCCATCACCAGGCGGCAGAATAAGATTTAGGCTATCCTTGAACATTTCTGGACAGGACTTCTGTTGTGCCATCAGATGATATATGTCTGAAAATCACTCGACATGTTGTTTCACTTCATATGTAATTGTCTCTAGAATATAAATCTGGGTGACCGATCTAAATGAAAATTTGAAATGCTAAATATGCAAACAGAGGATGAAATTTTGCGTTACCAATTGTGATTAAGCAATTAGCAGTTGATCCATCATTGCATGCATGTACCTTGAGGAATTGGGGAAAACGTGGACTGGGCCCTCTTGAGGAAAATGTCGAGATTCTTGGAGCAAGGACCTCGCTTCCAATCCATGTACGGCTTGGAGCCACCTTAGCCACTGATGTGGTGTTTTCATTGCTGTTAAACATTGATGTATTTAGGACGATATATTTTTGCATGAAAGTGTCTTCTGAGTACATCATAATCAAGAGGCAATAGGTATGCAAATTAATGAATTTGACATTCAACTCTTATTCCATCCGTTTCCAAATAGGTGACGTTGTAGAATTTATGCAGTCAAAACTTTTTAATACTTTGACCACTGATATACAAAAAAAGTCTTCACATTTGTCACATGAAAATGATACCAGTAGATTTGTCATAAAAAGCACTTCCATACCATTGAACACTTCAAATAGAAGGAACACATTTATGCTCACCTGGCTTTCGTGACAGCTGCCGGATCGCATCGCACAAGGCCTATAACAGCATCACTCCAGCACGCCTTGTAGACAGCGATCCGGGCACGAGGAGCGCCTCCTCTGGCGAAACCGCCTGCAAGCCCATGGAAGCTCGCGTTCGGCACCAGGACGCCGGCTGCAGTCGACGCCGTGTGCGTTCCATGGCCATCTGGGTCGTGATCCCTGGCAGATTTGTACTCGCGCTCAAAGACCTTCGGGTCGAGATGATCTGCGTAGTATCGAGCTCCGATGATCTTCCGGCTGCAATTGTTCGAGGCGAATTCTTGGCCTGCTTGGCAAACACCTTTCCACCGGGACGGTACAGGTCCGAAGCAGCCATCGTCGTTGAAGCTCTGAGATTCTGGCCAGATACCTGAATCGACCATCCCGATGATGACATCGTCTCCCTTCTTAGCGTCATGGAGTAAACCAGTTGGCTCCGAGTTGTAGCGCAGTCCGAGGAAGTCCCAGCTCCGAGTTGTATGCACGGGGACTGCCGTGTTTGGCCTTATGCTGAGCACCTCAGGCAGCTCTATCGTCATATGGTACAAAAATTAAGATCATGAGCTCCATCGATCACCATCGGCTAGCACGCATCAACACATTTCTATTGGCTACGTTGAGTTTCATGCGCTAATCAGATTATCTAAAAACTTAAGACGATTAGAAAAGACAGGTTTCCCCTCACGTGGAGGCTCCCTCAGGCCTAAGACACGTAGATTAGAAGTGGGCTGCAATTATTTTTTCTTTAATTACACCAGCTGAGTCTTAAACTTAAGACCTCTTGACTATAATATCATATTAAATTTCATGCACTAGCCAGTTCATCTAAAATATTAAGCTGATGAGAAAAGACATGCAGTTTATTTATACTCCAACAACTAGATCCTATTCATCGAATGCGAAAAATGCCAATTTTACGCCTCTAAATTGACCAAGTACGGACACACTTCAGCTACCCGTCTCATAGTCATACTTTGAGGAGCGGAAGCCTATCACAATGCTGCACCTCGTATGGACGTCACCAGTCGTCACTTTCGACAGTGTCTGAGGACGCGTGTACCAATTTTGGAGCGACCCTGAATTGCCAATCCCCCTTGAACGCCAACTCCGAGGCCCAAACGGATCCACCCAGACCGGGGCTTAAAGTCCGGAAGTGGTCTTGCAGCCACGCCGGGGTCCAGGCTGAAGGCAAGGTTTATAGGTGGAAAAGGGTCTGTAAGTGATTTAGAATTGCCAGGCCTTGCCATCTTGAGCTGGAATGTCGAGGATAGGAATCCGTTTAGGATTAAACCCCTTGAGGTTACCGGCTCTGTAAAGATGATTGGGAATTGGGACCTTGTTTATGGAAACCAAACAACATTTCAAAAGAGACGATGTCTTAATTGGTGAAACCTATTTCAAAGCAAGGTTAGGGCCCTCTTGAATCAAAATTCAAGGATGGGTAGTCACTGGCAGGCCAATTCTGTGTTCGAGCAAAGATATCCTTCCTTCAGCATAGGACTGAATTTTTGCATAGTAAAGAGAAAGACAGCTAAATGAAACTACTTGAACAGAAACCGTCTGCTTAGAACTATTGTCAAATTCATAGTTCAAGCAATTGGTTGGATTGAAGTCGAAACACATGAAATTGAGGTATCGTGAACTCAAGTGTTGTTTCCAGCGGTTTGAATTTTCCTTTGTATTTGGCCAGTACCGACCAAAATATGAACTGGTTGCAAGAAAACGACCGCTCCTTAAGTGGGGGGGCTGTACAAAGAGGAGGCCTAGAAAATACTTATGGTAAATTTATAATTTTGCAGATAACTTATTTAGTTTTTTTTCATTCGAAATTTAGTTTCATTGAGTCTTCATTCGCCGCTTGTCGTATGTGTTTACATACAGGATCGATTCATTGCGAAGAAAATTATGAAACAATTGGTAGCTTATCGCGCCGATCGCCTCCGACCATATAAATTAATAAGTATATCTCAAAAGTATTAGAGCATTGCTTGCAATACTAAATATGACTTAAAGGTAATTAATTAGCTATCTACTAGCTAGGCTTCTGCGAAATTACAAATTAGCTGAAGTAAGTAGATGTATGTCGTTTAGGAATCAGAATAGTAGTAACCTAACAGCAACTTAATTTGAAAGGTTGTTGTACACAGCTATCTAGAGATTGGACTGTTGATTGTCGGAATGCGTGCCTCCGCTGAAAATTCTTCATTTGGCATGGGAGATTGGACAATTTTTCAGCAGATGATACAACATATATTTCCTTGGGGATCGAATATATATATTTCCGCAAACTATTGTTAGAACTTAATTTCTAACATGTACGTTTGGAAAAGTCTAGATAACAGATATGGTCCAATTTGTGTAACTTTCTAACTCGAGCTCACGGCTGACGTTGCAGATGATCCATTAGTTTGAATGGTCTGATTTTGTAAATCTTAGTAATAGAAGGGGTTGATTGATTGAACAGAACGTACTAAAGTTTCATCTATATTCAACATCTAATTCATCTCTCCCATTTGTTATAATCTTTTTCTTAAAATTCTAAATTTTCAGCAAAAATTCATATTCAAATTCAATTTGAACGAAATTTGAACCAAAATTACCGATATTTCGGTGATTCTGGTTCTTTGGCCACCCAATGAAAAATTTTCCAAACCGAAATAGTTCTCCCTATCATACTAAGGCGTCGGCCGGCATCGATCGTGCTGCAAAACCCCAAAACTAATTAGTCACAATGGCAGGAATCGATCCCAACTCATTTTGAAACTTGGGGAGTACTCATCAAAATAATCTAGGAAATCCATATTCAATTACACAAATAATGCAGTTCTCCCACCAGATGTCAGAAGTCAAATCATTGGTAGGTCCGATTTTGTTTATCTGATTTCCTCAACCATTTGATTTGGTCTAATTGCACTTTTTTGTGCATACAATTAAAACTTATCATGTAGGATTGATTACAGCAATCAGAGGGTGAATGATTGCAGTTGTTTTTCGAAATTCAAAAGCAATCTAATTTACCAGAAGTAGATTTGCTCAGTGCTCGAACTTACCAGATGTTGATTTTGGCCGCTCGGCATTAGACTAATCAGCAATCATCAACTTCGACTGGTTCAGACGAACTCAAACTTCGATCAATCTGCACGTATTCAAACTTCAAGATAGAGCACTCTAGTACTCGTTACTTTTGAGTACTCATATCCCCTCTATTTTCCGGCGGCAATTTGACACTTCTTGCAAATCAAGAATAGGATTGCATTATGGTGATGTTTATTGCTCGATTTTCATGGGTTTACAAAGTGCCCTCACAATCACACATAAAAGCCCTCTCAAGACCTTCTCAATACTTCTCCCAAACACCGTACCTTAATCTACATAGGCTAACACCTCAAACTGATGCGGGGGACTGCCCGATCTTCACAGCGTAGGATCGATGAAGATAGTTTGGATCCGTGCAACCTGACGAATCGATGACATCAACCACTGTTAGAACAACAACCTGTGGTCCCGACGTGATCCCGACCACCAAGTAGACGCGTCGTCGCTCCGGTCAATCACAAGGAATCACAAAAACGACGGGAAAGAACGTCCGATTTCCCTCTAGGTTGTAATCACATGTCAAACTCTAGAAGGAACAAGAATATGGCTCTCTGAAAAATAATAGATCTATTTTCTGTGGTCTATCCAAAAAAAACCGTACGTACAAAAATACTTAAAGCGTCCACCGTTGTATACGAGTAGAGTTCGGACTCACACGCAGACCGGCCTCGCTTGATAATACGAGTTCGGACTAAAAAACAAAGACACAAACCGAATCATTGATTGGTTTCGGTCAACCAATCCTTGTCAACGAGACATGCAAGCCAAAAAACTAGTCACTCGCTCTCTCTCTCTCTCACCATGGCTTGGGCCAAACGTGATGCATCAAATGTGAATGCGACGTCTCTGGCTCGCCTGTGAATGCAAGAAGCGACGAGGGCGGCGACTCTGCACTCTTGTCTCCACACGCATGCAGTCTTGATCGGATCAGAGCATGCAGCCACATGTTTCTTATCTTGGGTGCATACAAAACATGTCTTTTATTCGAATCTAAGAACAATTAAAAAAAACTATTAGGTAGTATATTGTTTTCGTATAAATTAAAATTAAATTTAACTAGGAGTGTGTTCACCTGTTGATTAATCTTTTTAACTCATGCTTGTGTAATCGGACCAATCGAGATGTCCTCATCATCTTGTACACTTGAAGTGATGGGCATTGCACTAGTATCGACGAGACCTTCTAAACGCATCTTTACTTTAGACTTGTACAGATCAAGTATGGACATGTATATAATTAAATAAAATAGTAGTAACTCTGTATCTCTAAATATAATAGTTAAAGACCCAATTAAATTAGAGTTCACCTGATAATATTTAATGCAGCTTAATAATTTCTTTCAGTTAAATAATATATTTAACTGAGAAGTGCAAGACATGAGCGTATCCGTGTCATCCTCTCCTTCTTCAAGAAAAGCCGTCATCGGCTTTTGATAGCCTGAAAGCGTACTAAACAAAGAGTCATTCACACCTTTTCTGTTTAGGACATTATGCACATCTGAAGGTGTAGTAAATAATAAGAATAACACATATATATGGTATATGCATGAATCAAATATTGTATCATTCTTATTATTTCGCACATACCATTTAGTACAACAGTAGCCATAGGATGTATGCATTGCAATACTGTCATTCACATCACAAACCGTGTCCACATCAAACATAGATATCAAACTTCATCTGTTCCAAAAATCAAGGGTCCCAAAACCCTTCCAAACACAAATTTTATAAAATATCTAAAGCTTCCAAGTTATGGGATTCTTCCGTAACTCCTAACTCATCACGTGTTGAGGCCTTCAAGACCATACCCCCATAGCTTCTTCACGCATCACCACCTTTGATCTCCATGTGCTCCAGCGTGAGCCCAACCACTTCGTGACATTCTCGACCGCCTGGACCTCCGATTTCCCCATCCTAGTCATGGTCCTCCTTGTCACCGACCATAACCATCTTCACGCCCAACCTGCACTTGCAAAGACCAAAGAATATTTTTCTTGGCACAAGTTCTTTCCAACTTGACCAACATTAGTCCACACACACAATCACACCCTCATCCATTAATAAATACAAACCAGATCATCCATGACTACAATTTTCACGCTCTCCAAAAATCAACCTCACACTACCCTCAGAACGATTAGTCTGACCGCCAAGCATAGCTAGTCAGATCGCTGTCCTTGAAGCACTCGAAGCCTACGAGTACCGAACACAAACCACGAAGTCTACGACAACCGGTCGCAACACCTTCGACTATCGATCTCTGACCACGATCGCGATCGAGAGCTTCCAACTACTGAGTACCAAGTGCTTCCAACTTTCAAGTACTGAGTCCTTCCAATTTCTGAGTACCGAGTACTTCTAACTTATGAGTACCGAGTACATCCAACTTTCGAGTACCGAGTACCGACCAGGTACTCTAGCTCCGATCAACAACTAAGCACTATAGATTCAACCATACCAAAACACTGTAGATATGACCATCGACCAAAATATCGTAGCTCTGACCAACAACCAAGCACTGTAGATTCAACCATACCAAAATACTGTAGCTACGGCCATCGACCAAAACATTGTATCTACGACCATCTACTTTCCGACTCTAGGGTCTCCAACCACTCTTCGACTTCGGGGTCTCCCACTACTACAGTTCTCCAGGGTCTCTGACTCCGGGGTCTTCGACATGGCTCTTCGACCATGCCGTCTCAGCAACGACACTTCGACCACACCGCCTCGACCACGGTATATCGACCACGGCACCAACAAGACTAGATCCAACAATTATCGATTACTGATCAAGGTCAAAGACTGTCATCGACTGAAACTTTCACAAACGTAAATTTCAATGCAACCCAAATGTTAATTATTTATCATCACTATATTGACGACTATAGTGTGTTGGGCCATGCTGTGCCACCTATCATGCTAATTTTCTAGGCCCAGCCTGGCCCACCATTCGTGTCGGGCTGGACGGCCCGCCATGTGTCAGTTAGGGACGCACGCTTATTTTACACCTACGTGGTTGTTAGTAATTCTATGTACATATATGTGTATATGTATATGTATAGGAAAAATACATTCTACTCACGAGTGTAGTTACTCTCTCCTATGATATAACACCTAAACGAACTTAACTTACTTCTTTATCATCTTAGGTATACTTATATACTAATTTTAAGATACTCCAATGCCAGCTAGGCATATGAAAAAATTGTAAGGGAGCACATAGTTTTAAGCATATTTTGGTAATACCTCATATTCGTACATAAAAAGTAGTATGTTAAAAAAACTGTATATATCACCTTAAAAAGTATACATACCACTTAGATGGCTTTATATACTTATATATTATATGTATATACCTTTTGTTGTGTTAGATACTCCCTGCTTTACGAGATACGACATAAAGAGTAACTAGGAGTACCAAGGCACCTAGGTGTCTTACGTAATTTTCTCTCTCTCTCTCTATATATATATATATGTATATTCGTGCATCTAGATATTCTTTTCTTTCATAGGTGGATGCCTTATTTAACACGTGTGGCGTGCATCAGCACTCGGTTGTTCTTGATTTTGTAAGATGAATTCAAAAAGGCATGACGGAGGCTTACGCGCGTTATAAACAGTAATCCTTACTTGGATAAGGAAACGGTGCATCGACAAAATTAGTTAACCCAAATATATCTTTTTGGACGCCACCGTATGGTCTCCAAGACAAAACTCAGCTGAAGTAAGTAGATATATGTTGTTTAGGAATATCTAATCTACTAGCTAGGCATCTGCGAAATTATAAATTAATTAGCTGAAGTAAGTAGATATATGTTGTTTAGGAATGAGAATAGTAGTGACCTATCTGCAACTTAATTTGACAAGTTGGTATACACACAGCTATCTAGAGATTTGGCATGGGAGATTGGATAATTTTTCAGCAGATGATGCATATATTTCCTAACACGTACGTTTGGAAAAGTCTAGATAACAGACATGGTTGATGTGGAAGAATTTTATGTTTGCGTCTCCCGGTCATAGCCAGTTGATTCGTGACACCTATTTAATCCAAAATTTTTGAATTACTACCAGACCTATAACTCTCTTTTTTAAGTGGACTTCCTCTTTGGAAGTCAAGGCTTGATTTTTCTGAGCAATGGCGGCAAACCCGTCTGCGTTCCATGGCCGTCGAAATCCCTGGCAGATTTGTACTTTTGCTCAAAGACCTTTGAATTGGGTCGAGATGATCTGCGTAGTATATAAGATGTTTACCAAAAATGTAATTTTATTTTAAATTCTAGACGCTAATTAGACTTGAGATGCTAGGTCCCCGCGAACTATTTTTCGGCGGATTATACACATATTAATTTCCTTGGGGATCGAATATATTAACACAAAATTAAACTATTGTTAGAACTTTCTAATTAACACGTACGTTTGGAAAAGTCTAGATAACAGATATGGTGGGATTTATAAAAAGTCTAGCAGATCAATTAGTTTCATCTAATGGGTCTGCTCTTTTCGACCGAAACTAGCGGCTTTTTCCGAAATTACGTACAGATCCTTGGTTCTCACGAAAAGGTTCTTGCTAGTTTTTTTAGCCCCTCCACTTTTCAGGATAGCCCCCCGCGGTCTTTGAAATTGCGCACGGGTCCTCGTTTGTTTACGTACAGATCCTCGTTTTTTTGCAAAAAAGACCTTTACCTTTTTCAAAAATACGCATATACTTTCGATTTTTTTAAAAAACTTCTCACGAATTATCACCTCTTTTACTTTCATACGTACGGTGCCTGACGCGGCATGGCGCCGCGCCTATGAGGCTAGTAATAATGACATGGTGCGTCATAGATGAAGCAACGGTGCATCGACAAAATTAGCGAACCCAAATATATCTTTTTGGACACACCAGTATGGTGTCTAAGATAAAACTTTGAGTAGCGAGTGAATGATAGGCACTACATACATATAATATGTTCACCAAAAATGTAATGGTAACTATAAACATGCACAAGTATATAAATTAATTTCTCAAAAATATTACAGCACTGCTTGCAATACTAAATATGACTTAAAGGTAATTAGCTATATAATCTACTAGGCATCTGCGAAATTATAAATTAGATGAAGTAAGTAGATATATGTCGCTTAGGAATGATCTCTATATGTACAACATATATGCTTTCTATTTTTGCGATATATCCAACTAAATATTTGTGATCAAGACAATCCGTATTCGGTTCGTCATGTATTCGTGACCGAAATTATCCGTATTTGTGTTCGATATTTTCTGTTTTCCACTCCAATTTCAAAAAAATAATATAGAATAGAATACGAAATTAACGATAACCGTCCATATCCACTGCAATACATCCTAGACTACTCCCTACCGTCAAACATATGTTACATCCTAGAATCCACTTTCGGTCAAACTGTTTTAACTCTGACCAATGATATCTTGATGAATATCATATCTAGACTAACTTTATGGAAATGGTACGAGGGGTACAGTGGTAGAAGCAGCATATGTCCGAAAAAGATTTTATATCTGGACTTCCATCTCCGATGCTCATAAATTACTCCTTTAGCCATTCCATTTAGCAGTAGCTGGGAGATAATTCTATACGGATGGTCTAATGGTTCATCTATATGAATCGACCCTTTCTTTCTTACTGAATGATTTGGGCAGCCTACTAACACAATAGCTAAGAGCTAGAATGCCAACTCAAAAGGAACAAGGAACGCAACTGACAAGCCAAGAATCGCAATTCAACATTGAAATCGTACAAGGACACACGTATCGACCAAATCTCCGAAAAATGCCATCTTTATTGCGCAAAAGGAACAATAATCCAAACTAGAATCCAAATGCCATACATAAAAGAGAACCAGAGCAGCTCAAGCGTGGTGTCTTCGTCGGCTGAAATTGACATCGGCTTTATGTCGACTTGCAGGAACGTCGATGGCAATCAAAGAGGGATGAATAATTGCAATATTTAGCGGAAGCTTTTTCTCAAAATAAAATAAAATAAAAACAGCAATGAATATATATATATATATATATAAATATATATTCGTGTGACTGTAGCAACTAATAAAAAACATAACCAAAACTAATTGCTCTTAGCTAACCGTATGGAATAACTAGCCATGTGAAACAACTAAGTGGGATATTTTTCTCGAGCTCATTATTAAAACTTCATCACGAAGATTAAGTACTCAAAGAATAAATCCTGTATATTGAATGAAATTAGGTGGATTGTACTTTTTTTCCATTGACGAGTTTTCCATAAGTTTCTCAGGCAAGGTTTTTAATGAGGCAATTCGTGCAACACAATATAACATGTATCATATACATTTTCTCCAAAATTTTTCTACTGGATTTTTATGAAGTTTTGATGAAACATGAACGTGTCGGATGAGTACCTAAGGGGAGTGCTGGGAAACTTGGACCTAGGCCTGCAATTCTAGCCTATTGGTAGGTATCTCTCCACTTAGTCTATAAATAAGGGTCCTAATTTTTATAACTTGTATCTTTTGGAGGAGAAATTAATAAAGAAAGGAGAAAGAGTTCCCTCATCTCACTATGCTCAATCTATTATTTTTTTACATTATTCAGCGATTGATCCATTTTCTGTCTAGGAGGAATCGTTGGACTGGATTCGCCAACGACGGATCCTCAACAGAGAAGTTGGCCTGAGAACAAGAGCCGAATTTTTTTATTTTCTAACTTGTTTCATTTCTAGAAATTGAGTTTGGAGGTTTAAAATTAGCAAACCAATTCCAAAAATTATGAAAAATTTTACGGAGGCTCCTTAGATTTATAGAACTCAGATAAATTATTAGAAGATTCATATCAAGTTTTGATTAATTACAGAAATTCTTTTTCAGCAGCTGGAAATTAAGAAAAACTATTTTCTTTTAATGCATAAATTTTTGAAAATGCAAGGCATTATTCCCTGAATCAATAGATAATGCTCACAGATACAAGGCTGCATCATTTCATACACGACAGTCCATATATTACATTACCAGAGTTCGAATAGACCACATCGGGCCGAGGTTACAATAGGGCCGTTAGGCCAAATGTTTTACAGTACATAAGGAGCGGAAGCGGAAATATACATAGCGTAGGGGCACAACTCGCCACAGGCAGGCGACTGGGACAACCTAAGTACCTTCGCTATTAACCAGGGATCTGATTTTTATTACTTCAGCTTATGAGATCTCTGAATAGAAATCATCTATTATCGTTCGAACCGCGATCGGGATCCTCACCCAGTGAGAGCCGCCATCATGCCATGCTAAGCTCCCAAACATGTAGCTCCCTTGCAGCCTGCGGGTGGCCTTGAAAGTAACCAGAAAACTTCGCGCCATGTTCTCTTTGTTGAAGAACAGGAGTGATGGCTCCACTGACATCTCCACTCCAGGAGGTGACTGAAAGAAAGCTTTGTAAACTGCATCTGCTTGCCCTACATTTGTCACTGTCCTCCACACACTTATTGACGTTTTCAGATTTGGAATGGCAATTGATGGAAGGTTCAGGTTAACCGGGGTTTCGCAACCAATATCCGAAATGTTAAAACCACATCTAAAGAATTTCTTGTAATCTTTCGGATCAACGTCATATGCTAGACCCGGATCAGCTGCTTTATTGGGATCAACGAAGCCACCGCCGTAATCGAAAGGATCTGCAGTCTTCTGAGGCTTCCCGTTGGTTGAACGACTCAAATATCAGTAAGGTGCAGTGTGAAATTGGAGCTTGTTTGGATGCGTAGTACCTGTAGTTACTAGTGCTGACTTGATAATGGCGGGAGACCAGTCTGGATGGACTGCCTTCAGCAATGCTGCTACACCGGACACATGGGGACACGCCATTGACGTCCCAGACATGATCTTATATGAATTTTTCACTGCTGCCAAAATGTTAGATCCAGGTGCTGCAATGTCGGGCTGTTCAAATGAGAAATTCTCATTAGTTAATGCTATCTCCAGGCGGAAGAATAAAATTTAGGCTATCCCCGAACATTTCTGGACAAGATTTCTGATGTGCCGTCAGAGGTCGATTATGGATTCGATAGAAAAAATTTTTATCTAGGAAATGAATAACGTAAAAGGTTCAAAGTGACACAAAATCCTTTCACTGGACGTTGAGACGCAAACAAGTCCGCAACAGAAAGCAGATGATATATGTCTGAAAGTCACTCGATCGGTATAATGTTTCACTTCATAAGTAATTGGCTCTAGAATATAAATATGGGTGAACGATCTAATTGAAAATTTGAAATGGTACGTATAGACAAACAGAGGACGAAATTTTGAGCTATCAATTGTGGTTAAGCAATTAGCAGTTGATCAAACATTGCATTGCATGCATGTACCTTGAGGAATTGGGGAAAAAGTGGACTGGGCCCTCTTGAGGAAAATGTTGAGATTCTTGGAGCAAGGACCTCACTTCCAATCCATGTACGGCTTGGAGCCACCTTCGCCACTGATGTGGTGTTTTCATTGCTGTTAACCATTGATGTATTTTGGACGATATATTTTTGCATGAAAGTGTCTTCTGAGTACATCATAATCAAGAGGCAATAGGTATGCAAATTAATGAATTTGACATTCAATCCTAATTCCATCCGTTTCCAAATAGGTGACGTTGTAGAATTTATGCAGTCAAACGTTTAATGCTTTGACCACGAATGTACCAAAAAGTCCTTACATTTGCACTACTGCAGAAAACAGCATCACAGACGATTTCATCAGCCATGTGAGTTTTTAGGTCAGTAATAATATGAGGTCGTCACAGTTGGCTTTAGAATTGTCTGTGATGCAGATTATCACAGACGATTTTTAATAGAGACCGTATGTGATATATGGTTCATCATAGACGGTTTGTAGTTGAGATCGTCTGTGATTCATTATTACATATTGTTTCTACTACAAATCGTCTATTTGATATTCTTTGTTTCCTAAATCAATTTCTGTTTGTTGGTAGCCTCGGGAAATTCTAGCCATGCTCTCTGAAATAAGCAGAAACACATCATCTATTTCACATTCATTTCAGAAACAAGAACAACCATTTCACAAATCAATTAACTAAAATGAAATAAATTAACCATCTATGAACAAATACACATATATACAATTAAGCTCGGTCTGCTGTTATTGGAGACAATTGACAAGTGAATCACAGCAAACAAGATTAGACAACCTAGTGAACCATAAGAGAGGGGAGAGAACCATAAGATGTACATGAACCGGAAACCCTAACTAGCCATCCATCAATTTCATAAATTCAGATCCAAGCATCAAGGAAGAGAGGGAAGGGGATCAGATGGCAGATATCACTGGCAATAAAGGAGAGGCGGTAGTAGCATCACCTTTGTGTCATGACGGTGACACTGCAGAAAACACTCTTACGACACTTACTATAAGAATGCATTCTACAGTGAACCGTGGTGTCACAACAGAGGAGCTAGCTCACGGCGGGAGTCGAGTGGCATCATTGAGGGGAGAATATGTTAGGAGTGGATGAATTAGGAGCTAGCTCACGGCGGTAGTCAATCGGCAACCGGTGGCAACTCACGCGCGCATGCCCCTGCCGATGGAAAGGGAGAGGAGGAGTACTAATAAGGGGCGGGAGGCGCGAAGAGAATGGACAGATGAGATCGAAATCTTGGGGAGATGCCACGGATCGATGTCGTGGCATTATCACAAACAGTTTGTTATACTAACCATCTTTAATAATGCACATAAAACGTCTATGGTGAGACGTCTAATATAGTTTATTTTGTAGCAGTGTTGTCACATAAAAATGATAACAGTAGATTTGTCATTAAAAGTATTTCCATTATATATTTTTATAATTGAAGGAAGCATTTTAAATAGGAGGAACAGACTTAAGCTCACCTGACTTTAGTAATGTATGCATGTATTCTGTCAGCCACCTCGAAGTCTACTAGAATGCATGCCATGGTGTCACAATCTTCAGTAAATTCGATAATATCAAGAGTATACATTGGAAAAATGAGCCCCCTGGCAGATGCTTCCTTTGCTGATGCTATAGCGATGGGCAGATCATTGAATGGCAAATTTGTCGACACAAGATTAGGATAGTAGCAGAACACAATCCTCCCAGCAACATCAGTGGAATTCAGAGAGCTTTGATCACATCTACATGGTCACATTCACATGGTATCAAACATATTCAGCCAAAACTTGCCAGAAATGTGTAAGCCAGCGTTGGGGAATTAAGGAGTGCAGAATTTACCTGACTGCCACAACTTCATGCAACTCAACCCAGCGGTCCTTCTCCTTTCTCTCATAGAACAAAGATTGACCCTGAAAGGTCGACAAGAAATGATCACCGGAGATCAACGACATGCAACTGAACAATTTTCCTCGCTAAAGAAGAAGAAGAAGATGTTAAAATGTACCACTAATTTCTCGTTGTTGCCGAGGGTGAGAATGGTCGGGAAAGCACGATCTATTGTCGCTGATGCAACTGTTATAGCCCATGGGGATGCATTGGAAACCGTCCTAGGAGCAGGACCAGCGTTTCCTGCTGCGAAGACGACAGTTATGCCATTTGCCACAGCGTGCAGAGCTTCAGGGTATTCAGAGCTTGGGCCACCATGTGATAACGAGAGTACGTCAACTCCATCATGTATGGCGTCATCAATCGCCTTCGTGACAGCTGCATCATCACAGTCACCATCAGCCCCCCAGCACGCCTTGTAGACAGCGATCCGGGCACGAGGAGCGCCTCCTCTGGCGTAACCGCCTGCAAGGCCATGGAAGCTCGCGTTCGGCACCAGGACGCCGGCTGCAGTCGATGCCGTGTGCGTTCCATGGCCACTGATATCCCTGGCAGATTTGTACTCTTGCTCAAAGACCTTCGGGTCGAGATGATCTGCGTAGTATCGAGCTCCGATGATCTTCCGGCTGCAATTGTTCCGGTCGAATGCTTGGCAAACTCCTTTCCACCGGGATGGTACAGGCCCCAAGCCATGGTCGCTGAAGCTCTGAGATTCCGGCCAGATACCTGAATCGACTACCCCGATGATGACATCATCTCCTTGTTTAGCGTCATGGAGTAAACCAGTTGGCTTGTTGTAGTCCAGCCCAAGGAAGTCCCAGCTCCGAGTTGAATGCACGGGGACGGCCGTGTTTGGCCTTATGCTGAGCACCTCAGGCAGCTCTATCGTCATATGGTACACAAAATTAAGATCATCAAGCTTTATGTTTGTTGTGACGATTGATACTGCATGCAGTGTTAGAACGGCATGCAGAGCTAGCAATGATCGATGATGGTGAAGCTGTTGCCAAGCTACTATATATAATCCATGTGTTATTTCGAAGGTACTTCTATGCTTTTCTTAATAGTAATTTGCGTAATTTGTAAAACATGATGAATAGTGGATACATGTTACTTATCTCTTCATATGCTTTGATATTAGTATTAATCTTTCTAGAGAAAAAAAAAGCATAAAAGTACTTCTTATAAGATATCCAACGTGATCTTAAAACTCCTACTATATTTCTTCGATTTTTAGCTACTTTTATTTATATTAGTATTATTTCGTCTCCTTATTAAATATAATTATATTGCATATCTTATATTAGTATTATTTCGTCTCCAGTATAGGTAGATGCCCTTTTTGTTTTAACATGTGTAGGCATGCTTCTAGGACTCAGTTGTAATTGACTTTGTAAGAAGAATTCATAAAGGAATGACCGCATCGCATCACTACTCCAAGTAGATGTGGAGCAGCGAAGAGTAGTGCTCCTATACTTTTTTGGAAAGTAAAAGGAAAAAAAAGAGAATCGGTTACCTTGTATCTTTCTCGCTTGTGATTTTGTGAGCCTTGCAGAAAAGCCTGAGAAACTGTATTTGTAGCTGTAGACAATCGACTCGAGAGCTTCCTCCTTGCTTCAAAACCATAAAATTGCAGTGCATTAATCAACTTGAGTAATGCTAAGATAAATGTTTTATATACAGTACTGTAGTGTATATCCCATTTTTTAAGTGGAGATATAATACAATATTTTCTAAAGTTCAACAAGAGAATTTTATACAGTAGGGTCCTTCCTGTTTCGGGCTTCTCTTAAAAAAAATACGAAGTAAGTTCTTAAGCGCACAATTTCCCTTACTGTCAGATTAATCACTTCTATTTCCCTTACTAACATAGACAAAAAGTATGTAGGACTACTGACATTTTTAACAACTTTTTCTGCCACATAATCATGAAAGTATATTAGTCGAAGATGATCTATGTCGAGCAGATGGTGGTGCAGAGGGACTCCATATATACCTTCCGAGAATGGAAGCGAGCATGTCGTGGTGTGAAGCAGTGACGAGATCGGCATCTTCGTGTCGTCTCTCCCCGAGGTAGACGACGTATATCTGGCGACCATTAGTTGCAAGATTGATAAGCATGCATTGATATGCTTCGTCCTGCTTAGCAAGATTGATGAAGACGGCAATGGCGGCTTACTTGTCTTGGTTCGTCCTGCTCATCTTGTAGCCCGTGAGACCATTGCAATTGCAGCGAAAAGCACAGGAGAAGAAAGAACACTGCAAGGGTCATTTTTTTCTTTGTAGCTCTTATGCAACTGCATGCTTTCCTTTTTATACTGAGCGAACCAGACTGCAGACAACACATGTAAACATTGCAGACATCACATGTAAACACTGGTTCTATTATTGCAGCATAGGACAAAATGTAAACACTTGATTTAGGGCAGCATAGGGCTCTATTATTGCATCATAGGACAATGTCAACACTGCAGACATCACATGGATGCAGCTAGGAGCGGGGTTCATAGATCCGGAACCGCACTCGATTATGAACAGGACAATTGGGGGATCATCGATAGGACAATTGGGGCATGCTTTCGGTCAGATCCGCAGCGAATATAAAATATTATGTTATTGTTCATGTACTTTTGCTGTATCGTGCTGTTCATGTTACTGTAGTAGCAGAAGGAAATTCACCTTGTCACTTTTAATCTCTGACATTGCGTCCTGTAGCTATTAAAACAAAGACCTTTTTTACTTTCCGTTCATGCATGCATACCTGATATCTTGTTGGATCCCGGAGCAACGACTCCAAAACCCTTTGTGTTAATTACACTAGTCTAGAATCAGCCAGTGCACACAATGACAACAGGGATACATATCAAGCACAATGTCAAACTTTATTTAACTAAATATGGGCCTGATGGCCAAAGTTTACATCAACGGTCCATAAACCAAAATTAAATATAAGCAGCGAAAGATAAAAACCAAAGCGGAAGAAGCCCAACAAGTCTGCCCACATGCAAATGATAGTAAGACGCATCCTACTTGTCCTAATCCTCACTGAAGTCGAAGATATCCTCTGGCAACAGAATTAAGCAAGGTGAGCATATAAAATGTACTCTACAAGTTACACGGGAAAATGCACAATAATGCAAGGCTGACAAGTGAAGGCATATAGGGTTATTTGAGTATAAAACAATATTTAAGAAATACAGTAAATAGATTAAAATTGCTGAATTTAATACAGTAAATAAAAATATCATTGTAATCAAAATAGATACCATTAGTGCAGGCCTATCCCCACACCAACCTATCCACGGGCATCCTACCCGGACCAACTTTCCCAAAAAGATCTCATATGGATTCCATCCACCCATACGCTTTTTAATCTCTCATGGATTCCATCCATCCATAAGTTTTTTATAAACCATTTTGAAAACAAAGTCTAATCCGTGAAAAACTTTACTCAGCTTGCCCATGACCGTGAGCACGGCTATCTAGGATAGATTATGTACTCTGCAAAGGTTGTACAGCTTTACCCACAAGACACGATTATCCTATATTGCCACCGGATAAACACACTTCCTTTGGTATGCGGCGAGAAGATCATGACAAGGCCTTTACAATACAATGTCTTTAACCTGGCCAAACCAACACTGATGTTTCACCACAACTTGAATCCACAAGTTGGAGACCCCTCTTGAGCCGAGTGAGACTTCTCATGGCATACGCCATGCTCACTTTCAACCTACAGCGAGACTCAGGTTGGGACTCATAAATTAGTCAGCCATGATTATCCCATACTAGCCTTGTAGTCGTACGATATGGCTTTGTAGAAGTAGCTCACAGAACGGTCCTTAATTTGACTTAGGCACCAACCACATACCCCTCGTGCGGCAATCAACATTGCGTCACCGAACAACAATGCATGCTAGCAAGCACCCACCACCTAACCATTTGCCTAAGTCTAAACCAAATTTTATATTTTGTTTGGAAACATTTCATAATCCTTCTTGACTCAGCGAAGTTAAGAATATATTTGAAAAGCTTATCATTTTATGCGAAAAAGGTTATCCCAAAATAAAAATTATGTCTAAGCTGGTCTAAGTATTTCATACAAAATTCTCTAGCCCATACTAGTGTACTAACTAGAGTTTTATTCTAGGGTGATAAGGTATCCGGAATCAATGTCAAAGGAGATATTAACAAGTAGGCAATAACTAAGTTTAAAACTGAATTGAAATACGTTGAATAAAAATATGCATGCAGAATAATTTAAAATAACATAATTTTATTTACAAACTAGGATCAACATGGTCAAGGTGTGTAACTTATGTTGCTCCATGAATTGGTGAGAATTATCGTCGAAGAATTCCTCTGAATCGTCATAGTCTACAAGTGAAAATAACCCATTAAACTCAAATATAATTCAAATAAATTTAAATAAACTCCAAATAAAGGACGAACTTACCTTCCCCTTGCTTGTTACACTCTGTCCAAAGCCGAGAGAACAGAATTATGCCAGTACTTGTATGGTGTGAAAGTTTCGTCTGGTTACTCCATCAACATGAAGAAACTTGTTTCGATAGAAGATTTGAAATTAATTAGCATAAAGTCTCATGATTATCATGCTCTGATAACATAGATGCTCCCTATTGTAATTAGAAGTATTTTGTTGATCAAGGTTCGAGAGACAATCATGAGGCTGTGTTATTTCTTTAACACAATTGTTCAGAAGGTCATCGATCCTGAAGGACTAGATGCTTTGTAGGACGAGGTGGAGATAACTCTTTGTCATCTTGAGATGCATTTCTCTCCATCATTTTTTGATATCATGGTACATCTCATTGTTCACATTGTGTGAGAGATTAAAATATATGGGCCCATGTTCCTATGTAGCATGTACTGTTCGAGAGGTTTATGAGAATTCTCAAGTCTTATGTACAGAATCGATTTTGGCCGATGGGTAGTATCGTCGAAGGTTATGCAACTGAAGAGGTCATTGAGTTTTGTGTCGATTATATGGCTCAGGTCAAATTGATTGGTGTGCCTCAATCTTGCCATGAGGGGAGGCTCAAGGGTATTGGGACGATCGGAAGGAAAGTAATCACTCCAGATATAGATGCATATGCTCAAGCCCATTTCACAGTCTTGCAACACATTATCGATGTGTCCCCATATATCGACCAGCACAAGGACATGATTCAGCAATAGAATCTGTAGCGGCCAGATATTTGGATCACGAGACAACACAACAATTGGTTCAACTAATAGTCAAAGAAGCGACTCGCTAGGAGCTCGTTAAGTGATATGCTGACTGGTTGGGAAAGGGCCAACATTTATAATTGTAACATGGTATGGTATGATATAAATAGGTACATATTTTATATGTAGGCTCAAGATATAAAGATCATTAACCAGAAAAGCGGTGTCCGCATATATGCGTTTAGTATCGATGGGTTGAGGAACTCTTACTATGGGTTCTAGAGGAAATTTAGGAGCTCGACTACATGCTTTTCAAGATCCCCTTGTTTCGGTGTTGTTGGATCCATCTCCCATAGGTGATAGTCGACAATTACGGTGTCGCTATCATGGACCTTAAATGTGTCAGATACAAAGATAAACCATTCATACTCGCTAAACAAGTTGTTCACGTTTTCTACGTAACCGACCGGGCAAATAAGAAGTACCACACAGTTCTTCATGGAAAAAAGAGGATTGTCAAAGTTGAGAATGTAGTTGATGAGGAAGAATACAATCAATTTGACGAGTTGCCTCTTTTCGGAAATGGCATAAGGGTCGAGGAAGAACAACGTAACAAAACTAGCTATATACGTGTCGATTATTAGAAGGGCTAATTTCCAAAGGAAATAAGCAAGTGGAATGATAAATGAAATGTTTATGTGTCATATGTTCTATATTTGCATTTATATATATGTGTATGAGAATGCGTGATATATATGTGAATTTGCATTTATGTACATGAGAATGTGTGATATATATGTGAATTTGCAATTATGTCTATGAGAATGTGTGACATATATGCGAATTTACATTTAATGAGTCATATATATGCGAGTAGGGGAAGTCATCACAGACGGCTCTAAATTAAAACCATCTGTGATGGTTATTTTACACAGACGCTTCTAAAGTAAAATCATCTATGATGTTTTTATTATAGATGGTTTTACTTTAGAACCGTCTGTGATGATTCCTCTATATATATTGTGCTCTAGGGTTTGTCCCCACTGTACTAACGCTACTCTCCACTCTAACGTCACTGCTCCCCCCAAGCCCGTCGCACTTCTCCTCCTCCCCTAACTCTAGTGGCCCTCCTCCCCTGAGCCTGTCCCTGCCTCCCCCGACTCCGGTGGCCCTTCTTTCTCATGCCTGGCGCCCTCCTCCTCCACCGAGCCCATTGCCGCCTCCCCCAACTCCCGTGGCCCCCCTCCCCTGCGCGCTGGCGCCCTCCTCCTCCCATGAGCACGATGCCTGCCCCGACTCCAGCGGGCCCCTCCTCCCTCGAGCACGCCACCTTGCCCTAGTTCTTCTCTATGGTTTCTATTACCAACAGTGTTGTGAGTATTCTGGTAGTTCATCCTTTATACTTTACTTGATTTGTTTGAGATAGCTATTCTATGATTTATCACTGTTTATCCCTGGTTGGAAGAAGCTACAAAGTGATGCTTGTGTAGTGGGCTCAATGCTCAATGAAGAAATTATCTAATACTGAAATTCAATTGATTAATTAATTTAATTTTGAGCTCTAATTGTATTGTATCCTACCGTCCTTTTGGTCCCTGGCATCTTTGTTACTTATTGTCAGGTTGTGCTAGTTCAACTTGGTTCTGTGATCTCTAGTAATCCCTGTACTCAGTAACTTGTTTTCAGTATTAGAAATTCGTGACTCCTTTCTGCTAGACATAAATATTTATTTCGAAAGTCAATTTTTCAATATCTTTCCTTTTTTCATAATCCCATTTTTGTTCTTCCACCCATTCAATAGAGAGTGAGTGGGAAAAGAGGGGTTACTTTTTTTATTTTTCCCTTAAAGTATAGGCTTTGAGATAGGAGTCATGGAATAATAATGTTCAACAAATTGGGATTCGTTTAGCAACCGATTTTTATCTTCTGTTTGAACTCATTTCCATAATTCTTCCTTGTTGTTTTTGAGATTCTGTAATCATGCTTTGTTTGTACTGGCAGTAAGTAGTCTCCTTGTGAGTTGGGACTATTTCTGTGAATTGTTCAGTTGAAAATTTTTTTGAGCTCAAAAGCTAAATTGTGGTAATCATTTCCAATTTGTCAAGAGTATAGACAAAGTATTGAGAAGGCCAAGAATGAATCTTGAGCAACTCTACAACTCAAAGCAGTAATCACATTAAAAACATGAGCTTCTTGATGGTTTTAATTGTTATCATGCTCTATGTTTGAAGTATATTATTCCATTTAAATGACATTCTAGATTTACATGTTTTCATGTTGATGTTATCATTTACTTGTTGCTAGAAATATACTTTGATTACAATATATGCGCTGTCATGTGCAGCGTTACTGTTCACATTATATTAGTTTCCTTATAGATAAGATTAGATTTGTTAGGATAATTTATTTCCATAATATTATAAATAAGTTCCTTAGGGGTTAAGTCATCCAATCTATATAAGGACGGTAGTGTATCTTATTTTCATTAAGCAATAAGAAGAAAGAGTTATTATAGTCACTCTCTCAAGTTCTTCTCCCTAGTCCATGATCCCCCTTTCTCAAGAATTGCTCACTTCTATTATGTTTTGAAGATGCCGTCTACTCATTCTTTGACATCATCGCTGGATGCGTGTGATGCACCATCCTCCGCAAAATCCTGAGAAGGAAGAGGACTATCGAAAAGGCCCAAGGGCCAATTTACCATCACGGATGTTGATGCATCTAGGACCCCTCTCAATCCTCTCCGAGCAGTGTCCGTATTTCGGAGAATGGTCGGAATAGTTGCACTAAAATGAATTGAAATCATGTTCAATTCATGGAAGACCATGACTGAAGTTTAGAAAAATAAGCTGGTGACGGAATTTTTTTAGTCGTTCAAAATCCCGAAAGAACACAAGGCATCTATGGAATGACATGCATTGCTAGCAAGCAGCAAAGCGTGGAAGAACTTCAAGAGCCTGCTTGTCAAGAAATACGTGGAGAAGGATCTGATGCCAGAGATCACATTCTCAGAAATGGAAAAAATCGGACCCCTCCGAGAATTTCGATTTTTGAAAATTTCAAAATTTTCATATTGTTTGGAGAATTTTGGTCCAAAATTCAAATAAGTTTAGAAGTAGCAATATTTTAGATTTCTTGAAAAGATTGGGTTTTCCTAGCGCCGACCCTTATCAAGGCTAGAACAACGATATGGAGGCCAAAGCACTTCGATGGCAAGGCGCTACAACCCAATCGAATGGCAAAGCGTTGCATTAGCATCAAGAATGAATCAATCCACTAGTACTACCGCAACAAGAATTCAGAGCTGTCAAGAAATCAAGAATGAATCAAACAATCTGCATCGACCATTGGTCGCCACCTCTACTTCCATTCCCATCGCTGCATCTCCTTCCTCCCTTGCCACCACTAGATCTGACTTCGATGAAGCTTCCATCGCCAGATTGTGGATGGCTGGCTTATGGATTAGGGAATGACTGAGCTATGGGAAGCTCAAGAAAATCACGAAGGGGAACTCTGCTGGTTGTGGAATCTGGGAAGGAACCAGTGTCTCGGAGGAGAATAGCGAAGGAGTGAAGGGGTCAAAGGGCCACTGGGAACAACGCATTTTGCTATTGCATATTACCTTGCATATTTGAAAAGGAATTTCGGGCAAAATTTGCAATCCCTGTTTGATGCCCTTTTACAAGTATCCATTCATAGAACCGCAATGGCAAGAGTTTGTGGCAATGAAGATGATAGAAAATTTTAGTAGTCAACGTGCAGCGCATAGGGCCCTCTAGGCAAAAAACATGCACCCCAACAGACTTGGCACCACTGGGTATGTGGGTAAAATTCTGCAATGGAGGAAGGAGGATAAGCAGGCAATCCTGCAGGAGACCTCCCTGCCAATTGCCGAGATCCTCGATGAGTGTGGCCAAAATTGGATAAGAGCGAGGTCATCTACTGTGTTGTTGGGGGCCATCTCCTTTTGAAATCCCATAAATGAGGAAGTGTCCCCCACTGGCAGTTACTCCATAACTTCATAGGAAGTGAAATGACATGTCGTGTTCTTGTAGGAAGCGCTAAGTGTAGAATCTTCTGAAGGCTCATTCTAGGCAGTCAGGGAGAGAGATATACTCTCCATGGCCCTAGAAAACAAGGAGCACCCGGGTTATACGAGAGACCTTGGTCTTTATGTTCCTTTGAAACATGGTTTCTTAGAGGACTCAAAGCGTACTGGAGTAGAAAGAGAGCCAAAGCCGAGCATGAGGCATAGCTACAAGAGGACATTATAGCATCCCTAGAGATGAGATGCAAATGTTTGTTAGAGATCACATGGAAATGTATAGGGAAAATTAGCAGGAAGCCCACGCTGTTCCTGTGCTAGGCAACCCTCCAATCGTCGAAGTAGCTGTGCGTCCAACCCTATCTCGGAAAGTGACCACTGATTTTCTATCAATGACATCCTAGTAATAATTATTATCTAGAATGCTCAATGTATTGATAGGCCTATTAGAGTAGCTAATTTTGTATTGTTATGTAGGTGGCTATGAAGTGCAAGCTCCAAGTGAGATATGCATCCGTTACCCTATGCATTTCCTAGGGCCTTGGTGCACGATGTATCCCTAGTACTAGGTTTCACAAAAGTGAGTGTTGACAGTGTTCATGACAATTTCAAGGTTGTCTCGTTGCAGATGCTACCAAACTACAAGGTCGTGACTCTAGGGCAAGCCATTGGAACATTCATCTAGTGGCCCAAGAGGGACATCTACCTGGAGGTTCCTACATCGGTGCCAAGTCCACGAGAGCTATCTACACTGGTGCCAAGTCCATAGGAACTATATGCACCGATGCCATGTCCACATGAGTTATCTGCATTGGTGCCAATTCCACAGGTGCGATCCGCACAGGAGCTATCTGCACCGGTGCTAAGTCCACGGGGGCTATCCACACCAGGGCTACATGCACAAATGCAGCAAGGGTGCGGTGCATTTACATCTTGTGCCCAGTTGACTACTGTGAAGTTGATCTACAACTGATGTAGTAAGGGAAAACTGAAGAAGACCGATGATGACATCTCCTACTTACCGTTGGCCTGAAAATTCATGCTAGGCTAGCCGTGGTCATCCTGATGGAGCACCTCCTAACCCTAGGATTTGCTTGCCAGAGATTGCATACATATTACATGGAACAGAGTAGCAAGCCGGAGGGACAAAAGTGCTCGGGTGTCATCGTTAAGTTCAGGCTGCATCATCTTCAACACGATGTTCATGACTATGTCTTCATGGTGACCTTCAAGGACTTATTCTTTCTCTTCACACTCGATGCCCTTGACGCCTCACTCATTCGATGCTGGACACTGTAAGTGTGTACAATCATAGTCTATGTTCATGTAATACCGATAAATGTCATATATGACTCATTGCTTTTGTGTGTGTGTGTATATATATACATGGTGACTAAATCTAGATTAAATAAATCACTAGTTGGTTTCCATGACCCATGCTTGGTTTCCATGAATACCATCAAGGAGGACGCATCCTTCGTCCATGATTACATGATGACAACATTGGTGGGTGACCGCAACAAGAAATTCATACTTATGCCCTACTAGCTGAATGCCCGTGCATTGCTACGGATTCAAAAACTTTTAGAATATGTTTGTATGCATATTCTAAAAATTTTACCACTCATGAGTTTCAGAACATGTAGTATGATAAATTTTAAAAATCCATAGCAACACATAGATATTCAGCTAGTAATAACAAAAATGATAAGTAACAGTAGGATAACTACTCTTCTAGGATTCGTAACATACTAAAATTTTTACCACCCGTGACTAAAACTGTTGGGATTGAATCACACAATCTTCTTTCTTTCTCCAACTCTTACCACTTAACAGGAATTACACGGCTTAAATAAGCCTCATGCGCACACACACGACCTCCACGCACCCATTAACTCCACTAATTTGGCCTATTCTCATGCCTCCTGGAATCACTTCACGATCCGCGCACTTCTCACAACTACGAACGCTTCTCACGACCGCTTCACATTACTATGACCGCTTCACATGACCACCCATCTCTTTCGACTTCCCTCATACCCAGATGCTCCGACTGCTACAATGTTCTTCTGAGTACCGACTACGATCATTACAACAGCTACGACCACTTTAGTTTCTACGACTTACGACTATGGTGTCCTACGAGCACGGATACATTAATGACCACTGCTGCCTTACGACCATAGAGCCTTACACCATGGATGCCTTACGACCATGGCTGCTTCGACCACAGCTGCCTTACGACCATGTCCCAGCACTGACCAGGTTCTCAAACTTTCGACTGCTGCTTCGACCATGGTGCATCATCTCGATGATACGACCATGGTACATAAGCCTCATGCGAACACACACGACCTTCACGCATCCACTAACTCCACTAACTTGGGCCTATTCTCATGCCTCCTGGAATCACTCCACGATCTGCATGAGACCGCTTCTCATGGCTACGTCCGCTTCACATGTCTATGATCGCTTCACATGACCATCCACGTCTTCCGACTTCCCTCGTACCCAGATGCTCTGACTGCTTCAACCACGACTACCTCACGACCATGTTGACACGACCATGTTCGAGTTTTCAAACTTCTGACTACTGCTTCGACCATGGCGCATCATCTTGATGCTACGACCATGGTACAGACTTCCCTTGTAGCCGGATGCTTTGACTGCTACAGTGTTCTTCCAAGTACGATTACGACCACTACAACTGCTACAACCACTACATCTGATGTGACTAATGACCATGGTGTCCTACAACCACAGCTGCCTTAAGACCACGACTGCCTTACAACCATAGAGCCTTACGACCACGGATGCCTTACGACCATAGCTGCTTCAACCATGGCTGCCTTACAACCATGTTGCCATGACCGTGTCAGAGAGAAATGCAACATTAAAAACAATCTGTATTGAGAAAGGCATTCGATTCCAGCAACAAAATATGGAAAGGATACCTGCTCGAGTAGCTTCCTGTGCATCGCCAACACCTCTTTGCTTTTACAGATGGTGGCACGAAGGGCCTCATTAGTAACACGGACTTTGTCGCAGTTGTCTTCCTCATCCTGACCAGCTTAATCCCCAGCATGGCCGCCATCTGTCCCAGTGGTGCATAAACCCTTGCCCGACCCCCAGTTAGCCGAACCTGCAAGCACCGCTAGCCACTCGTAACCAATATTCCCACAAAACCTCACCTTGCAAACACACACAGAGTAAAAAGGAATCATCAGCACCGGCGCAACAAAGTCGCAAGGCATATGCACCGAGTAGCTAGCTGATCGAGAGAGGGAAAAAATCTACAATGGGCCACTGATTCCCCACACAGCAGATAGATCAACCTAGGGTTGACCAAGCTCATGGCACAGGTCTCTTCAAGCAGAGTGATGACCAGCTTGGGATAACAAAACTACTAAACAGCGCGATGGGCTTCGAGCGAAGAGCAGGAGGAGGTGGAGAGGCTCACCGAGTGAGCGACCACTAGGCGACGGCGGCGGGGGAGAGCGATGTGGGTGGGCGCAGGAAGAGGAAGCCGACGCCATAGTGCGGCACCGAGCAACAACCGCAGTAGGGGGCGGGTGCAGCACGGGGAGGAGAACCATGGCAACGCAGCACTATGGGGCACAGGGCGAGGAGGGAGTAGGGGGCGACCATCGGATCCAATGGGCGTCGTCTACTAGCACCCGTCTCTTGGATCCACTGGCCGCCATCGATCGCTGCCTTCTAGATCTATCAGCTGCTGTCACCGAGCGATGCCTCTCGGATCCACTGGCCACCATCGTCAAGCACCCTTCTCTCAGATCCACCGGCCGCTGTGATCGAGCGTTGTGCCGCCTCACGATTCCCACCAGTCTGGCCACCGTCTTGGCTGGAATTGCTTCACCGCACTGTTCGTGTAGCGAAAAATCTTGGTTGGAGAGGCGATGGAAGATGGGGGCGACGGTGGAGAGATGCCTGGTGATCAGTGAGGAGGGGGAGGGGAGATGGAGTGGTGGTAGTGGGGAAAAGCCTAATGGGCGGTGAGGAGGGAGTTGGGAGATGAGGTGACGGGTCAGCGGGGTACGGCCATCTGTGAGGGAGAGAGAGCGTGGGAGAGAGATCTGGAGAAAATAAGAGAACAAAATAACCAAAGGTAGAAGTGGAGAGGAGGGACAGTTAGCACGAGAGAGAGGGGATATATATGGTCAAGATTATGTCTTTAAATTGGACGACAGAGAAGAGAGGAGGGAGAATGCACCGATGACCACCAACTCATATTTTGAAGGAGTAGAGATAATTAGGAGTAAGTTCTACACTAGTGGCTATACTTGTTGACTTGTACTTTATAAGCAACACGGACTTAGGTTTAATGACCATGATGACATACCTATGTAGGTTCCACTGAATTCTAATTGTAATTATACCAAAATGTAATAGAGCAATATACCTTAATTCTCTAAAGAAAAACAAAACCGACTACACAGTTGTCCAACAATTAATCGATAGTTAAATACATTTCCTCTAAAGATAACTCTATTGTAGTCTTTCCTTCCTTCCCAATGACTAAGGCTAACCTTTTGGAATTATGTAGGTCGTTCGCCACGTACATTGCAGAGGTATAGAAATCCAAGGGAGAGATCAACGCCCTACGACACGATATAGATTTTTCGGTATTCGCTAGTACACATTAATCGTATATGACACTTTGAGTAATGCCTCTTGAACTAACAAATTTTTTTTGCAGTGCCACCTCCACCTACCGGGCAACACTTGCGGATTCTATATTTATCACAACATGCAACTACTCGTTAGTTCTACGAAGACCAATGATCCTTAGGTTTGTCAATTTTGCGATAATGATTACATACTTATCAATTTATATATGTATGCACGACATTGATCTTTCTACCGACAGGTTCCATCCATCGCTACAACTCCATTGGAGCAGACCGACCTCAAACATATTCGAGGACAGTGTAAGTACTTCTTAATGTCTAAAGTCGTAAAAGAAGATGGAGAGTTCCATAATGTAGAATGAATTTCACTAGGATAAGATTGTACTTAATTGTTCATATGTGTATCTGTTCATGAATGGATAATTTATTTTATTTCTGTTAATTGATTTGTGAAATAGATGTTCTTGTTTCCAAAATGAATGAATGTGAATTGGATGTATATATACTGTGTTGATCTGCTTGTTTTAGAGAGCATGACTAATATTTTCTGAGACTAACCAATAAACAAAAATAGAATTAGAAATATAAAAGAATATCATAAACGGTTTCTACTAAAAACCGTCTGTGATTTAGTAGAAACAAATATCACAAACAGAAATATCATAGATGGTTTGTAGTTAAAACTGTTTGTGATAAATCATATATCATAGATGGTTCCTACTAAAAACCGTCTATGATAATCCACAATCACAGACGGTTTTTAGCCGAAACCATATGTGATAGTATGCATCATAGACGGTTCTAAAGCTATCTGTGATGACCTCATGTTATTACTAAACTATAAATTCAGACGACTCATGAAATCATCTATGATGTTATTTTTGAACTGTCTGTGATGATCTTTTCTACAATAGTGGAGGTTGGTAGATATAGATAGTTAGCCAAACTCAGTATATGCAATGCTAGCTGCTCCTTACGTTTACAAACAAGGGTCGTTTTAGATTATGCACGTAAAATATTTTAAAGTATGGCTGTACACAGAAGTATTTACCTATACAAGAAAGTTATGTAGAACTCGATACGAATGCAGTCCACCTGGTCCAAAATAAGTGTTGTTAAAAAAATCTGAGAAGGAGTTAATCCTTTAGTTTTTTATTTTACAATTGATGTAGTTTGTCTGTATTAATCGTATATACATCTAGACACCAGCTACGAATCAAAGTCATTTTTAACACTGTTTTGCACCATATTTACAAAAATAACAGTATGGCGACAGTATTGACAAAAATGTTATTTTTGCCGCCCGACCGCCGGGCGGCAGCGGCCTGGAGGAGACGTGTGGCGCCTGCCGCCCGGTGGCTGAGCGATAGGCCGCCTGTCATCCAGGGAGGAGGCAGCAGGCTGCCGCCGCCCGGCCACCAGGCGGCAGGTAATTAGGCCGGCTGATTAGCCAGCCTAATTACCTGCTTAATTTTTTATTGTTTGAATTTTTAAATATATTAGATGAGTTCAAAAAATTATGGAAATTTACGCATAACATTTTGACACAATGTTCCTCATAGTGTACTTTTTGGGAAATTTTATCCATGGCAAATATTGTTCAAAATTTATACAATTTTGATATTATTATGAGTTTTTACATATAGCAAACGAGATCTAAAAATTACAAAATTTGATATGAAGCATCCTGATATAGTAATAGTTATTAGGTAATTTTTAGAAATTTATGCGGTCCTAATTAGCCATGTTTATTCGGATTAAGTTAACCATTAATTTAACAAACAATTCCCATGGTTAAGTTAATCCGAACAAACGTTGATAATTTAGGCTGCATAAAATTTTCAAAAAATTATATAATAACTATTACTGCATCGGGAGGCTTCACATAAAATTTCGTAATTATTGGAGCTCATTTGCTATATGTAAAAACTCATAAAAAATCAAAATTTTATGAATTGTTTAGCAACATTCTCTATGAATAAAATTCCCCAAAAATTACACTGTATGGAATGTTATGTTGAAATGTTGTACATAAGGTTTCGTAATTGTTTAAGCTCATTTCATATATTTAAAAATTCAAACAACACTAAAAGGAAAGCAGGTAATTAGGCCGGCTAGTTACCCGGCCTAATTACCTGCCATCCAGCCCACAGGCGGTAGGTAATTAGGCCAGGTAATTACCTGTCCTAATTACCTACCTAAGTACTGGTTTTTTGATTTGGGGCGGATTGCACATGGTACAGGGATATTTGGTGAAAAGGTTGTCTAGAAACTTAAACGAGAAGCATTTGCAAGTGAAAATTAGTTGCTAATTGAATTGGGGGAGTAGCTTGGTGCTATTGGAATCATAAGGGAGTAAACACAGCATGATCATGCCGGCCATGTTGCCCTGCTTGTGTAGCTTTTTCATGTTCATGCCTTTCATCAAAGTTGAAGGGGTGGATATGCTCCGCTGTTGGTGATTGCACGCCAAAAAAGGTCTTACAAACTGCATCAGCTTGCGGCACACCCAATATTAGTGCTGACACCAAGGAAACCACTATGCAGGAAGTGCCAAGATGGTCTCCCGGCCCCAATATACAAATTTGGACTCTCTGTGTATACCGCACTAGTTCAGGATCACGCTAGTATACGCAGTATAATATAGATGAAACATCGACCATATACATGATAAATAAAGGAAAAAGACTCAAATATTAATAATTATCAGAGTATGACCTTATGGCCAAGCTCATAATTAATTAGCCTGAAGGGCTCAAAGAAACTAGAAGTGGACAACAAAAATAATCATGGTAGCCATCAACATGCCCGCAGGCAATCGACTAGGAAGCAAAGTCCTAATCCGCGTAGTCGTTGAAATATCCTCCTTCTGGTATCTCCTGCTGATCTAGTCCTTCCTCAACGGAGCAAATGTGGATATAGCCATGAGTACATAAAGTACTCTGCAAGTCGTTTGTAACAAAGATACAATATAGTTTGAGAGGCTTACCAAAGGATGGCTAAAGGGTTATTTTGTAGAAAACAATAGTTTAAGGTAAATACAATAAATAGATTAAAAGTGAACCTTAAGGAAAATGATAATAAATAAATAATCAAGGGAATTGAATAAACCGCTCATTAACTAACTATTCACGAAGTGAACCACCAGTGAATAACCCATTCACTTTCCAACTTAAACCAACCTGATTTTTATGAAAACTCTACTCCTCGTGTGAAATTACTGAGCATTGTTCATAACCGGGGACATGGCTATTCGAATGGTTTTACACTCTGTAGAGGTTGTACAACTTTACCCACATGATGTGATCATCCTCACGTTAAAGAAAATCACAACAAGGCCTTTGCAATGCTCAAGATCAACCTATCTCCACCACGCTAAGGTTTCGCATCACACCCCCTTTTGTGCCTCATAGAAATTAGTAACCATGTTTATCACAACGACGAAATGAAAATTGAAACATCACAAATTAGTCAGCTAGGTCTATCCCATACTATACATATGGTTGCACGGTAAGGCTCAGATCAACAGCCCATAAAGTTATGTCCTTAAACATTACCCGGACGAAACATTCATATCCCAATGTGTGAATTGCACCCCTTTGCTACACGATCATTCGCCCAAGTGAAAATCATTTTGTATAACCAGCACCAATGACACTACCCTTGTCATGATACTCGCATTTATAACTGTGGCTGACCACCACGATTCAATATCTCATTAAATCAAAATTAATTAATAAATCAACATATGATGATGATCCCAATGTACTATCAGCATGGCTAAGCAAATAAAATGTATAACCCATGTGACAACTAGTATTGCATCACTAGATAAATACCCATCCTAAGTTGACAATAGAATCATGGTATTCCAATTATCAAGGAGGGATTAATCAAGTTGGACCAGAGCTACCAGACACAAAGGTTTTATAATAAAATAGCGATGTATGATAATGTAAAGCAAAATAATACATAATAGATTCGAAAACAATAGGTTCAATATGATGAAAGGACACGACTTGCCTTGGCCTTACTCAGCTATGAATTCTTGATCTTCTGGTGGTGCTCCTGCTCTTTCGAAGATGTGATCTAACAAGAGAGAAAACGAACAAGGCATAAAATAAATTCAAACAAAACTCAAATGAACTCCAAAAACTTCAAAACTAGAATCAAATATAAAGATGAATTTAGAAAAAAGAACGGATCAATCGGAGCTAGGACAAAGGAGAATGTGCTCTTGGAAAATTAAATCTAAAAGAAACGGCTAAAAATTGGGAAATGTTACTATGTTGCAGACTCGACTCATGGAATAGCTAGTCTACAATGGACTTGGCTCATGGAACATTGCACTGGACAACTGGGCAGACGATGTGGCGGCTGACTAGACAACTAGAATTTATGTCGCTGGTGATGTGGACGACTGGCATGGTTTGGCTTACAGGTGCACGAAATAGTGGATCTGACATGCGGGACCCACACGTCAGTGGAGCGGCGCATGGTGGACAGAGTCCACAGAGGAGGTGAAGGGACGCGGTCGATGCGGTGGGTGCTAGCATGGACGGGCACGTGGTCAGCTGGGTGGCTGCACATTGAACCGAGGTGGCAGTGGGGTTCAGCCGGCGAGGCTCGCGATAGAGCAGGCAAGTGGTAACTTACCAGTGGTGGGATAGATGGCGGCATGACGTGTGACGGTGCATCGGTGAACATAAGGCCGACAGGGGCGCAAAACGAGCTCGGCTCGGGGTGCGGGACACAAGGGTGTTACAATGATGGGACGGGGGAAACCCGGGGCGTGGATAGGGCTTTACACCCGAACACTAAGGAGGCCGAGGCTCACACGGCACGGAGACCGAGTCACAGACGGTGTGGATGGCGGCAGAGGAAACCGATATGGGCACAACGACGAAATCCAACTGGTGAATTTTATTTTAAATATGAAGAAGATGACGAAATCCAATGAAGAAGATGAATAGTACCCCTATGCTCAGATGGATGACATGTGGTGAATTTAGTCATATTAAATCCTTTTAATAAATGAAAATTCATTTTAGGCTTGAATTAATTCCAGAAAAATCCAACTGGTGAATTTTATTTTAAAATCTTAAAAAAGGCTCTGAAAATCAGAATGTTACAGCTAGGTAGCGTGGAAAAGGATGTTAGTGTGACAAAATCATTTTAATACTAGCTATTCCCATTTCCCACTATTCAACAGAACAAATACACACACACATGTATATGTACATATATACATGTATGTATATGTGTGTATATATACACACCTTCTACTCCTAGGTGTAGTTACTCCTTGTACCGTGTTTTATAAAGTAGGAAGTATCTTGTGCTATGGAGGGTATGTACCTATAGTATATGAGTATATAAGACCATCTAGGTGTATATACAATTTTTAACATACTCCTTTTTTATGTACGAATATGAAGGTATTAGCAAAATATGTCTAAAACTATGTGCTCCCTTATAATTTTTTTCATGTGGCTAGCAATGAAGTATCTTAGAATTAGTATATGAGTATACCTTATATGGTAAAAGAGTATGTTAAGTTCGTTTATGTGGTATATCATGAGTGGGAGTAACTACAGCCGGGTGTAGAATGTATTTTCCTATATATATATATTATAATTAACTGGGACACTATGATATAACATTGTGAACATTGTTTTGCTTTGACTATCATTTTTGTTTGAATATGTTAGTAAAAAGTTATATTATTATAACTCAAGAGACAACCTAAACCATCTCTTATGTAAGAGATGATCTTGGCACAAGAACCAACATATCCTGATGGTGTGGGCCAGTGTTTAATGATTTGTAGGGTCCTGTCTCTACCATTTAGGGTGGTCAAAGGGAAATCAAGCCATATTTGGCCCCTCCATCGGTCGAAAATACAGAGAATGACTGCCCTTCCCACACATGTCCAAATTTGGCCCCTTGCGCCCTCCCCACCGTGCAAGCCCCCTTGCACGCTCCCCACCACACTTTCTCTCCTAGCGTGCCCCCACGCTAGACTTCCTAGCCCCCGGCCCCCGTACCACCCTTCCTGGTGCGTCCGCCCACCAAGCGAGGTGTTGGCGCGGTCTCTGACCGCGCGAACAGCGCTCTAACAACGCTATCAGTGGCACGCACCATTGCTCGCTTGGCCGGCACCCCTCCCCTTCCACGCACATTCTCCATATGGTAGTGCCAACATGACCAGCCCCTTCCCTCCCCCTCCGCTAATTGTTTAAATGGTGAGGGGTTCATCTTTGGAAGAGGCAGCAACACCATTTTGCAGACGAGCAAGAAACCGAGAGATGCAGCAGAGAAGATAGAAAGTAAGGCCATTCAAGCATCAGATTTTTGAGTGATTTTTAATTTTAGTTTCAAGTTCGTGTACTGGGAAAAGTTGTAGATCGGCATGTGAGCATCCAAAGAAGGTAATTTTCATCAACATGGGCTAATTTTTGTAGCAACGTGATTAGCATATATTTAGAAAAATGGTAGTTTTTAGTATAAAATGATGGTAGTTAGGCTTGTGTAAATGGGTAGTGGCCTTAGTTGACATTAAAGAAACAACATTGTTAGTGTCATTAAATATTTATTTTTTATGTTAATTATATGAATGCCATACCTTATGTGTAGGTTATTTTGTTTGCATGGGAACAAGATTGTATTTTTTTTATGTATTTCGATATACTTATTGTGCTTAGCATTTTATGTGTTGTTTTGCTGAAACTGTTAGACATGCATATTTTTGTGAAATTAATTGTTGTGATTTTGTAGAATTTAGGTAATGCCCAACTATCATAGTACCGTCATGTTCAAAATTGAATATCATTGTTGTTGTTTGCTTATAAATATGATGCAATACTATTATGACTAATTTTTAAATTTTAGGATGGTACATGTGTCGTATGCTCAGTTGTGCAAAGTTTAGCAGTGACAAAAGTAGTGCGAAATGGTGTAAGTCAATGCTGAACACACTGTGAATTTTTTTTAGGTTAGTTTGGATGGAGGAGTAATCTAAGATAATTTTGATGAAAATATGAAAATAAAAATGCTATAGACTCCGAGAAATGTAAATAATATTGAAATAGCCATTTGTGGCCTTTTGTGATTTTTTTAAAATTTACAGCATTTAAATAAGAGAATTTTTTAAAAAGATCAAAATGCCTGTACAAAAAGACAAAAGACCCAATTTATTTTAAAAAGCAAAAACCTCAAAAATTAAAAAAATTCATAGAGTTGTTGGTTAATATGTCGGTGAGCTAACTGGGCCTGTTGTGCACTATTTTAGGTATGCCATGTCAGACATTCAGAATTTGTTTGTGCTCTATGGGGATTGTCTCTTATGTGACAGACCGTATGTGGTGAATCTATCAAATTATGAACGGACCATGATCGGGGCGCCCGTTCTAAAGGATATGGGCCTCCCAGAGCTCAAGAAGTGCATCCGTTTCGTGTTCGATCGCGCCATTGCAAGGAACAAGCTGTGGAACGATGCATTGTACGCCTCCTGGTAGGCTTCCAGGATTACTCCGTGGGGCATAGTAGTGCACTTGTAGTAGTGCCATTGAGGATTCACTGTCATCTATGAGGTCTTACGTCTGACAAGCATGTTGCACTTTAGGCAAATCACTATGGGTGCCAACGAAGAGATGCTAATTTGGCTCATCTCAATGTCCGGGGGATGGAGAAGAAATAAAGGCTAAGAGAATAGGGAGAAATACTTCAAGACATGAAGGAGTGGATGTGGAATGGCTCCCTTTAGTAGTTTGAAGTGTGAGGGCAAAATGGTCTTTTTGCATCCCTAATGGAAGACATATAACAATCAGTATGAGTGTTGAAGTTCATGGCGGCCTTGGGCACTGACCCAACGAGCCTGCTTTTTATACTATCGAGACTAAGCGAGACGGTATTATGCTGTGACAAGAAGAAACGAGATGGCTTTGTGCAGTGACAAGACCAAACGGGGTAGCTTTGTGCAGTGGCGTGATGCTACGCTGGTACATGAATCGTCCAGCATGCCCCTACCTCACGGACACGAATTTGCCCAAACTGAATTGAACTTGCAAAGCGTACACCGCGTCGGCTTAGCCTACAAGTACTACCCCTTCCGCACGGTGTTTCCTGCACCATGGCTAAAACACCACATCGCTACCATGGAGAAGCAATGGGAGGAGATCACCCGACTCACAAGGGAGGCAGTAGCCTGGGATGAACAAGCGAAGTGTGCTAGGAGGCAACCTCCCCAAAACAAAGCCCTCGTACCTCCAACCACAACTCATACATAAATGTTCCCATCAATCATTTGCCTCAGGACCCACCCGTGGGGGAGACACGCCCCCCTCTGCTGGTGCAGAGACGCATGCAAGTTCCTCAGATCAAAGCATTTGAGTTTGGGCATGCATTACTGGTGTTGCGGTAACTATGCCTGGGACTATCTTGACCAATGTTAGGACACAAACCGTTACCCAGAACCGGTAAGGATGGGTTACAGTATATTCCCCTACCAGTTTTCTTCTATGGCATGCACTAATAAGCTCTCCCCTCTTCCCCTAGTCTCCAGATCCGCTATGCGCATACCGTAAATGGATCGACCGTGATATCCACCAACACGACGAGTGGCAGCTGGACTGTGAGGAGTGGGACGCATGGACGGCACGCGAGAGGATGGAGGAGCAGCGGCGCGTTGAATATCAAAGTGAGTGTATCCACCGGGAGATGGAAGCTCACCTAGAGACGTGCAGGCACAGGGAGTGCAAGGCTCATGAGGAGGAGTGCAATAGAAAGTGTGAACTGGCAGCCAAGTCTAGGGCGGCTGGCAAGGACTACAACGCAGTAGTTCCATCCTCTTCATCTATATGTCCCATGTATTTCTAATTCCCTAAAGGCATGTGTGCCATGTAACCCCTCTATCAGATCAACTGTCATGTTGTTATCATTATGCCATTTATGCAAATTGTTCATGCATGAATTCCATGTTATATCACAATATCACTTACCTTCGTACATATGAATCATTGCCACCTCAATCATCCCCACAAAATTGTTCACAAATTTATTGCACTACAAGCATACGACGATCATGAAATGTTATTATGAGTTCAATAGATTTTGTACCCTTGAGAATCTACAAAAATTACAAATGGACCACTCTACCTTCTCTGCCCTTTTATTTCAAAACAATAACCTACAAATAACATTTGCTACATGTATTACATACAAAAATTGCTCTTTATTCCCCTATAATTATTTTTCATCGGATCAATAAAAATATTTTTTTTCAAAGTCATTTTACCGGTGCATAACTTGTTGACATGTCACCCATCGGTTGAATGAAGGTATATTACTGTAATTTTGAGGAAAATAAATTTTCTCAAAAAAATGCTATGGTGCTCCACAAATTTTTGTTCGAACCACATTTCCTATTGTGCCCCCAATAAGGAGTCTCCAAAAAAATTTCATAATGTTTGGACCTCATTTCCTACAAATAATATGTTCATTTACATTCTTAAAAAACAGGCGCAACAAAAAACTTGCCTGCACGCCTCACGCGGCCGCTGACTATGCCAACTGCCTCGTGCGGCCATTGGTCGCACCACCCTCCTCACGTGGCCACCATCTGCGCCACCCTACCTCGCATGCTAGCCGCCCATTCCAAGAGCCTCGTGCACTCCCTGACTGTGCGAGGGGGCCAAATTTGCCAATTCATGCTCATGGGGGCCAATTGCGGCATTGCTAGGACACAAGGGGCCAAAATAGCCGCCTTTTCAGTCCAAGGAGCGGCAACCAGATGCCCATGGTTCAAGGCAAAGGCCCATGGCTAGCAAGTTGTGTCAGCTTGCATCCTTGTTCTACCTTGTGCTTGGGTCAGATTAGGATGGGCAAAGAAAGCCTCCACCGCTTTGGCATGAGTCAGGTAGATAAGTCTCAAGGTAGGCGACACTCATGGCCATAGATCTTCACCTTGTCCTATAATGTTTGAAGGCATCTAGCCTCTCCCCACCTACTTCTTGTTTGTTTCCTTGCTTGCCATCACCTAATCATCTCACTAAGGGCTACATCTCTTGTGATAGAGTTAATCTAGTTGTCTTCAGGTCTAGTCGAGTCCACGACCAGTCCTACGACCACGGAAGCCTTTACGACCAGTGTGTAGTGCAAGTAATGTATCAGTCATAAGTCAAGTAGCAGTCAGAGACAGTACTATAACAGTCATAGTCGTAAAAGTACTATAGTAGTTGTAAGTCAAGTAGGAGTCGTAAAAGTATTGTAGTAGTCGTAGTCATAAAAGGTTAGGATTCAGAGTCCGCATAGGATTTAGAGTAGTCAAAAAGGAAAGTCAAGGTGTGTCCATGTAGTACTCTCAATGTGGGATGCCACATTGAATATGGAGTCTTGTATATTGCTTTCTATATAAGAAATATGAAAAAGACGTAGGCGTATTGTGCCACCAAAAGATTTATCTGTGCTTACTCATTGTTCACGTGCATGATCACAAGGCTTGAGTTCATCGCTCATCTAAGCCCTAGGCAAATTCTCCAACAATTGGTATCAGAGCCTAAGGGGATAAAGCGATGGCCAGCAACACTGTTGATCTATCAAAGCCATGCTATTCACCAAGTCAATGACAAGAAGGGCCTTGATCCTGATTCAATTCCCAATGTTGAGCGAAATGAATTACAACATATGGGCTATCGAGATGAAGTTAATCTTATGATAGCTAGGGGTATGGTCGGTGGTCGAAGATGGAGACGATGACAGTGACAAGGATCAAGGCACGATGGTGGCCATCTCACAAGTAGAGCCAGACGGTGTTACGATGTTAATCACCAAGAAGGAGATGACGAAAGAAGTCTGGATCGCACTCAGGGAGACACAAATAGGTGAAGATCACGTCAAGAAGGCATGTGCTCAAGTGCTAAGACGACAACTGAGCAAGTTGTAGATGGGGGACTCAGAAATAATTATTGAATACACCATGAAACTCACCACACTGGTGGGAGAGATCCATTCGCTCGGCACAAAGATGGAAGAGAGCGATGTCATCGAAAAACTATTCATCTCGGTACCAGATTGGTTCCTCCAGAGTATCGAAATGATCAAATAGTTCGATGATGTCGCAATGATGTCACTCTTAGAGGTGATCAGTTGTCTCAGAACCTACGAAGAAGGACTTAAGGGTTGACGGCGCTTGAAGGATGGGGGAGACAAACTTCTCTTTACCCAAAACGAGTAGGAAGAGAAGAGCTTGAAGACGAAGAAACATGATAGCTCAAGCAGCGCTAGGAGAGGAAGTCATAACGGTAGAGGCTGAGGATGCGGCAAGGTGATGGCAATCACGTTATTGATGAATGAATGTTGCGTAACTCTGACAAGTCCTTAGTCAAGTGTTTCAACTGTAACAAATATGGGTACTTTGTGAAGGAATGTCCAAAGCCAAACCAAAGAGAAAGGGCCAATCTTGTAGCGAAGCAGAATGACAAAGATCCTCAACTATTGATGGTTGAAGTATGTGAACTCATCCATACAATTCGATGCCTAAAGAAGAGGTATTCTTGCATGATGACAAGGTAGTGCGAAGCTTAGCGGCACCCAAAGCAAGGCTTGGTATCTTGGTATTGGCACATGTAACCACATGACCAGCCGCATGGAGAAGTTTGCTGAGATTAACACAACTGTAAAAGGTTTGGTCAAATTTAGATATGGTTCGGCTGTGGAGATACAAAGAAGGGGCTCTGTTGGAGTGTTCTACGAGTGAACATCATCCCGAAGCTAAGAAGTAATATAATCATCCTTGATCAACTAGACAAGAATAGTTACAAGATAGTGGTCGAACGAGGAGTGATGACGATCTTGGATAGAACTCGTAGGTTGTTGGCCAAAGTGATCAAATCAAAAAACTAGATGTATGTGTTACATATCAATCCGGCTTTTCTGGAGTGTCTCCTGGCAAGGAGACTGAAGAGGCATGGCGTTGGCATGCCAGTACGGACATGTGAACTTTCATGCTCTAAAGAATCTGGCTCACAAGAAAATGGTGCATGGGATACCTATGATCGAGCACGTGGACCGCATCTATGATGGTTGTCTGATTGGCAAGCAACACTAGAACTATTTCCAACCACGTCTCTATATCGAGCAGTCATTCCCCTCAAGCTTTGGCATAGTGACTTGTGCAGGCTAATCACTCCAACCACGAATGGAGAAAATCATTATTTCCTGTTGTTGGTGGATGACTGCACAAGGTTAAGATGAATCATTTAAGGCATTTAAGAGGATCAAGACTACAACCGAGATGGATACACATCTAAGGCTGAAAGCTCTGCACACTGACCACGACAACGAGTTTACCTCGAATGAGTTAATGGACTACTATGAGCTATTGGGAATTAGGCGTTATCTGACAACGCCTTATTCTCCCCAACAGAACGGTGTGGTCGAAAGGAGGAACTCGATGGTGGTTAGTATGGCAAGGAGTCTATTGAAGAGCATGATAGTCCCAGATGAATTTTGGGGAGAAGTGATATCGACTATCGTTTATCTCCTAAATCGGGCACCAACGAAGAGCATCATAGGCAAAACTCCTCACGAAGCCTACTACAACCGCAAGCCAAGTATTGGTCACCTCCACATTTTCTTGCGCGTTGCACATGTGAAGACGACCACACCACACCTATCCAAGCTAGCAGATCGAAGCAAGCTAATGTTGCTCATTGGGTATGATCCAAGGACAAAAGGTTATCAGATGTTTGATCCACAGACACGACGAGTTATATTGACTCATGATGCAATGTTTGAGGTGGAGAGGAAGTGGGAGTGGAGTAGAGATCCCTCCATAGAGGTACAACCGATTGAAGATATCTTCATGATGCATTACTCTTCTAACACTAATGCAGGTACATATATCAATGAAAGGTACCCGGAGCGTTATTTTTTAAAAATGCATGAACGTGATGTTTGTACATGTTAGTGCCCATGGACCATGCTACTAGCTAGCTATTACATAGGTTGGCATAAAGGTTACTTCACTTAAGATTTCTGAGCTCAACTCACTCCTAGAACGGAACATCTTGCCCCCCTGTTGACTTATACTCTCTGAGAATATATTCCAGACATATGTGCTTCTGAATACGACATACCCTTTTTTAAGTAAGTTGGAATTAAAGCTACGACGTCTTGTTCAACAACGTACAGTCTTGATTGGGGTACCATACAATTCTGATGTCTTTGCAAGACTGACCAAACGAAACATACAAAGAATGAGACCAGATATGTAGGGGTGGTAAACGGTAACGGATAATTCGTTTTATCCGATATTCGTATCCGAGAAAATACTAATATGGTAAGTAAAAATTCGTATTCAAAAATATTCGTATTCGTATTCGGGAATATTCGTATCCGTATTTGAGAGTATTCGTATTCGTATATGTATTCGAGAATATTCGTATCCATATCCGTATTCGAGACTATTCGATTCGTATTCGATCTGTTTCTATAACCCATGAAAAATTCGTACAAATTTTGCGATTCAAAATTTGAATTTAGGTGGTTTAAAACCGATGAAAATCGGCAAAATCACTAGGAATCCGTTTTATCCGATATTCGTATCCAAGAAAATCTGTATTAAAAAATATCCGTATTCGTATTCGAGAATATTCGTATTCGTATTTGAGAATATTCGAATTCGTATTCGTATTCGTTTTAAAAATATGGATTCGTATTCATATTTGATACTATTCGACCGTATCCGTTTCCACCCCTACAGCTATGTATCATTCCATGCATAGTGATTGCTAGTATTCATGTAGATCGCGAGTAATTGTATTTTCAGGAGGTTGGTAGATATAGGTCGATTTTTTTTAAAAAAATAATCTATTTTTATTAATATTCTGAAGCCCGGGGGAACGGGATATATAGTATCTATGAAATCAAGGCACTGCTTAAGGTAGAATAGAGTCCATCCTTTGACAACGCTATGAGGTCCTGCAATAGACACTTCATGTGAGCATGAAAAAGAGGATCAAAGGTACTCATAAAACGTCAAAGAGTTGTTAATAAGAGCCTGATGCGCAGATTAATTGACAAGATCAATGAGCTAGGCTTGGGTAAATTGATATATGCTCAGTGAACTTGTCGGAGTTGATACTAGAATCGGCAGATTCTACGAAATCAGCGGATTCATCGAAATCGTCAGTGATAGTCGGCATCAGATCCTCTATGCTAGGGATCAGAGCTTCCCCTCTAGGAACAATCTTACCATCATGCTTTTTGACAAAACATTACTGAAATCTCCTTATCAATTCCTCCATCTTCTGAGAAAACTCAGCTTGAGCTTCCTTAGAAAGCTCTTTTATCTCTAGAAAGATCAAATTGTCTTCAGTAACATCGAAACTACCCAACGGCTTCCAGCACCCGATGAATCATCATTGGGCTTTCATAGCATCTTAATCTTTATTAGACGACTTGGGTCCCACCAGACATACAAGTGTGTGTTGACACCAGAATATCCCTAACAGCAGCACCTTGTCCCTATGGAGTGTGCTCTCTAGCAGTGTATGCGACGTGCCATCCGATTATTCAGTAAATCAGCAAAGTCAACGATAGACAAATGTAAACGAAAGCTGATCCTAGGTAAAACATCGATGTGAAGCAATAACGAATGAGAATGAATATCGGAACAGAGGATAGGTGTAATTCACAAAAATTGATCAACACATCGATGCGAAGTAATATTAATCAAAGTCGAACTATAGAGGTAGGATTCTATGAGCTATAGCTTACTCATAAGGTACAGGAAAACTAGATACAAAAAGATAGTAAAGGTTGGTATGTGCACATTTTTCCGTCAATTGGTACATGGTGTTTATAGTCTAAAATAGCTGACTCAATCCTGGATTGCTCTTCAAGTCACCCTCTTTGTGTCGGATCAATCTTTTCTTTGATAGAGTCCCTGCCCGCTTACAAATCTTCGTGTTTCTAATTTTCTGTTGATGATTTCCTTCTTCAATTTTGTATCTACCTTTCTTTAGTCGGCATCTTCTAAAGGCCTCTAACGTGGTTATGGTTGATTCTGATTTTGGCAATCTCCGATCTTTTCTTATAATTATGTCAAATGACAAAAATACTTTGTCGAATATTTTGACTAACAAAATCTGACGACAGTAGATAGCAAAACCACCCCTCACAAATTCAGAAGTCAACACAGCTTGATTTTCAAACATATATTTGATTCTACATTCATCTGAATGAATGCTTACAAAAAGAACTTTCCACTTCATTGCAAGAACTTTTTTCCCGAGAACTTTCAATACAAGAACTTCAAAACAGATTGTAAAAAGAGAGAGAAGAGAGTATGGCTTTATCATTTGGATGACGATTGATCAATACATCAAGCTCTGATGTGCAAGGAGCATTATCGACAAGAACAAGTGATGCACTACAGTGGCTCCATCTCAAAAATCGGATCTATAAAGATATTCCTTCCAGATATCGAAGTTACGGTTGACCTAACTTATTATAGGGCATGAGTCTACGATCTTGACGGATCTATGTTATGTGTGGGAGGGAGGGGCATTCCAATAATCCTTTGAACTATTTATGAGATTTAGTTCAAAAATGTTGTGTAAGGTTCTGCGGGCTTCTTTGTTACTGATACAACACACGTTCATTCGTTATTCTCTTATAAAAATCGAATAATAACTATATTACACCCGGGGTTCCCGGCCAGAGGCTGCGTCCACATCAGCGATTTTGCGAAAAACTCCCTGCGTTTTGTGAAATCGCGTAGAGGTCCTTCGTTCTCGCAAACAGGTCCCTGCTTCTCGCAAACAGGTCCCTGCCAGATTTTTTTACGGAAAACACCCTCCAATTTACCGATAGCAACCCGCGGTTTCCAAATTTCTGTATAGGTCCTTGTTTAGTTACGTACAGGTCCTTGCGGGTCCCTGTTTTTTTGCGAAAAAACCCTTTGGTTCCTCCGAAATTACGCATCCGTCCTCGATTTTTTAAAAAGAACCGTCTCACGAATTTTTGTCTCTTTTACTTCGGTCCACACGGTGGCTAGCGCGGCGTGGCGCCGCGCTTACGTGGCTAGTCTAACTTATAGTTTGATCTTTCGGTGGTGTCATAACAAGTGGTATGTTCACAGCTACAATATCTCACAGAAGAAAAACCTTCCTAACCAAGGTTTATAAACAAACTGGCCAAATATATAGGTGTTTCTTATGTCCTGACTTTTATTCTTTTTATTTAGAGAAAATCTAATGGATGATATACCGTCTGATTCCATCCTAACAGCATACCATCTAACTATTGCTAAGACCTCTCGTTCTGAGTCCACTGCTTATCCATTCGTTTGAGTCCGTCTTCTTCCTCTCTCCATTTCTCTATTGCCGAGAACGTTCCCCACTCCCTCTTGTTCTCCCTTCCTCCTCGCCACTGCATCCCCTCACTTTCCTCCACCGCCAACCCTGCCGCACGCCGGATCCGGTGGCCTGGAGGGGCGCCGCCATCCGATCTAGTGTCGAAGGAGGGAAAGCCGGCTCCCCACTACACGTTTACCCTTCCCCCAGGCATTGAAGGAGGTTAGGGGGAGGTAGCGGCCTGGAGATGGGCGGCGGCTGAGGCGATGGGTGGGGTAGGTGGACGGTGGTAGCGACGGTTGTGACAGTTAGGTTGGGCGGGTGGCACGGCTGGGAAGGGTCAAGGCGCGGCACGGCGAGGCGGTGATGGTGCCTCTAGTCATGGATGATGGTGGAGGGGTAGGTGGCGGCGGTGGAGGCTCGTGTAGCTGCCCAGGGTCGTGCGGCGATAGCGGCCGGTGATGAGGTACTCTTTCTCTTCTTCTTTCTCCATGAATTTAGCATGAAACAGTGTGAAACTTGTCTATACTGTTAGAATCATTTCTAACGGTGTACCGTGCGCTAGCACCACTCTTTATTTAAGGGTCAATCTGTTTGCAAGGTGACTGGTTTTTTTCTTAAGCGTAAGTGACATTTCTTTAACTCTTGGATCAACAACCTATCAAACGTTGCATCAATTAATCTCTGCACGGATTCAATTGCCACAAAAATCCACTTAGAATTAATAAAAAAATGGAGCAACATACAAATAAAAAATATTTTATTTAAATTATGTCCTGTTCATAATTCTAAGGTCTGATTTTGACCGATTTTTATTTTTTTCTGATAAATCCCGATGATTACCGGTTTCGGTTCCGGTTCTATGAACCATGCTCCTAACTGCATCCGTGTGATGTCTGCAGTGTATACATTTTATCCTTAACGGTATACCCCCTGGTTGGTTCGCTCAGTATAAAAAGGAAAGCATGCAGTTGCATTAGAGCTACAAAGAAAAAAATGACGAGGCTCTCAAAGCTACAAGCTCTGTCCCTTGCAGTGCTCTTTCTTCTCCTGTGCTTTTCGCTGCAATTGCAAAGGTCTCACGGGCTTGATCAGCAGCAGGACGAACCAAGACAAGTATGCCGCCATTGCCGTCTTCATCAATCTCGCTAATTATCGAAGCACAATATATAGTGCATGCTTATCAATCTCGCCATTAATGGTCGCCAGATATACGTCGTCTACCTCGGGGAGAGACGACATGAAGATGCCGACCTCGTCACTGCTTCACACCACGACATGCTCGCTTCCATTCTCGGAAGGTATATATGAAGTCCCTCTGCTCGAGATAGATCATCTTCGACCATTACTTTCATGATTATGTGGCAGAAAAAGTTGTTAAAAATGAAACGACATGGAAGTACTTTTGACGATAACTCTACTAATATAATTTTAACGTCTGTAGTCCAACAATTTTTTGTCTATGTTAGTGATAAATTTTTTTAAAAGGTTTACTGCACACATTCTGGGACGACGTGCATCTATTTTTGGAATATTAAAGGTATATAGCACTATTGGTATATGTATAAGTAGGAAGATGTTGTTTTCAAAACAAGATGAAACACAAAATGAAATGGTGAGAGTTTTCAATTAAGATGTCTTGGCAGAAGAGCATAACTAGGGATGCAAACGGATCGAATACGGACGGATAATGTCTTTACCATATTTGTTTTCATATTTTTTTTCTCGGATGCGGATACGAATACGAATACATCGGATACGAACACATATACGAATAATATCAAATACAGATACGGAGCGAATACGAATCGAAACGAATACGGTCACGAATATTTATCGGAACATTAAAAAACCCCTTAAACTATACATCCAAAATCAATGAAAACAGATAAATAGTTTATCTTGTCAAAACATCCATGAAATCTAAACAATCATAAGTATTTTTATCCACAATAGTCATACCATCGTACAGATTTTAAATCTTCAAGTGGCAGTTATTTTTTCTAAAGTCATAAATAATTCTTAATAGATTTCTACCATTTACATGTGACTAATAAATTAATTAAGTATTTAAATTTGCATTAAAATGATTTAAATGGGAGTACATCAATTTAATTGGTACAAAATTTAATCCACCGACAATATTACATTTATTTTTTAATAAACATAAATATTTGCTAGTGGTGTTTGTAATTTAATATGACTAAGGAACCTAATGCCTAATGGTAATGGAGGCTTATGGCTTGGTTGGGCTAGTGGCAAGGGAGATGAGAGAAGCTGACTTGGGCTGGGCAATGTTGGGCTGAAATCCGGATATCCGTTTTGGTATTATCCGGATAATCCGTATTCGTATTTGTATTCGCCGGATATCAAGCTTCATCAGATTCAGATCGTATCCGATAAAAAAATCCGTATTCGTATCCGATCCGAAAATTATCTGAAGAAAATCTGATCCGACACAATTCGTATTCGTTTTCATCTGGATCGATCGGAAACTATTCGATCTGTTTTTACCGCTAAGCATAACTATTAATTATATATAGGCACGAATGCTGCAATTAAATAAAGAATTTTTGTAAAATTTGCCTTAGAACGATATGATAGGAAATTCGTATGCTAGGGCTTATAATCTGAAATAGAAGAAGTGATTAAAATGACAGTAAGGGAAATTCCTCGCAGAAAAAGGGGAATTGTGCGCTTAAGAACTTACTTCGTGTTTTTTTTTCAAGAGAAACCGGAAGCAGGAAAGTCCCTACTGTATAAAATTCTCCTGTTCAACTTTAGAAAATATTGTACTATATATCCACTTAAAAAATGGGGATATCCACTATACTATGTATATAAAAAAATTTATCTTAGCATTACTCAAGTTGATCAATGTACTGCAATTTTTTGGATTTGAAGCAAGGAGGAGGCTCTTGAGTCGATTGTCTACAGCTACAAATACAGTTTCTCAGGTTTTTCTGCAAGGCTCACAAAATCACAAATGAGGAAGATACAAGGTAACCAATTCTCTTTTTTTTTTAACTTTCCAAAGAAGTTAACCCTTTGGTAGAAACATTGCGGAAACCTGGTCGATAAGATATGCAAATATAATTATATGTAATAAGGAGGCAAAATACTACTAATATAAATAAAAGTAGCTAAAAATCGAAGAAACATAGTAGGAGTTTTACGATCACGATGGGGCCAGCCCGTGCCAGCCCCTCTCTCCCTCTGCCCTAGATATAAGTAACATAAGAAGTCTTCTCTAGTAAGTGTACAATACTATCTCAAAGCATGTGAAGAGATAAGTAACATATATCTATTATTTATCATACTTTAAAAATTACGTAAATTACTATTGAGAAAAGTATAGAAGTACCTTTCAAATAACACACCGATTATATATAGTAGCTTGGCAACAGCCTCACCATCAGGGGCGGACCCAGGGCCCGGCGACCCTGGGCCCCTGTCCGGGCTCACTCCTATGGGCTGTTATTGTTTGTCTGCGAACAATAGTCTAGACTTTGTTATTGTTTGTCTGTGATTAATCACAATAACTATGGGTCCGCCACTGCTCTGGTACTAGCAAAACATTCTCTGGGTCCCTCACAGTGCAAGTACTAGCATTACTACAACTGTATTATAATCTATGTTTCAGAGCGTTTGTTATTTAGACTTTGTTCTTCGTCCAGGCTCGTCAAATTTTCTGAATTTTCTGGATCCGCCACTGCTCACCATCATTATTGCTAGCTAGCTGCATGCTGTGCTTCTTACATAGTGCTTGGTGATCTTAATTTTTGTGTACCATATGACGATAGAGCTGCCTGAGGTGCTCAGCATAAGGCCAAACACGGCCGTCCCCGTGCATTCAACTCGGAGCTGGGACTTCCTCGGACTCGACTACAACAAGCCGTCTGGTTTACTCCATGACGCTAAACAAGGAGATGATGTCATCATCGGGGTAGTCGATTCAGGTATCTGGCCGGAATCTCAGAGCTTCAGCGACGATGGCTTGGGGCCTGTACCGTCCCGGTGGAAAGGAGTTTGCCAAGCAGGCCAAGAATTCGACTCGAACAATTGCAGCCGGAAGATCATCGGAGCTCGATACTACGCAGACCATCTGGACCCGAAGGTCTTTGAGCAAGAGTACAAATCTGCCAGGGATCACAATGGCCATGGAACGCACACGGCGTCGACTGCAGCCGGCGTCCTGGTGCCGAACGCGAGCTTCCATGGGCTTGCAGGCGGTTTCGCCAGAGGAGGCGCTCCTCGTGCCCGGATCGCTGTCTACAAGGCGTGCTGGAATGCTGTTACGGGATGCGATTATGCAGCTCTCTTGCAGGCGATTGATGATGCCATACATGATGGAGTTGATGTACTCTCAATATCACTTGGTGGCCCAAGCTTTGAAATCCCTGAAGCTGTGCACGCTGTGGCAAAGGGCATAACGGTCGTCTTCTCGGCAGGAAACGATGGTCCTGCTCCTAGGACAGTTACCAATGCATCCCCCTGGGCTATAACAGTTGCATCAGCGACAATAGATCGTGCTTTCCCGACCGTTCTCACCCTCGGCAACAACGAGAACTTAGTGGTACGTTTCAACATCTTCGTCTTCTTCTTTGGCGAGTAAATTTGTTTAGATGCATGTCTTTGGTCTCCGGTGACAATTCCTTGTCGATGTTTCAGGGTCAATCTTTGTTCTATGAGAGAGAGGAGATGGACCACTGGTTTGAGTTTTATATAGTTGTGGGAGTCAGGTAAATTCTGCACTCCTTAATTCCCCAACATGGCTTACACATTTCTGGCGACTTTTGGCTGAATATGTTTGATACCATGTGAATGTGACCGTGTAGATGTGATCAAAGCTCTCTGAATTCCACTGATGTTGCTGGGAGGATTGTGTTCTGCTACTCTCCTAATCTTGTGTCGACAAATTTGCCATCCAATGATCTGCTCACGGCTATAAAATCAGCAAAGAACGCATCTGCCAGGGGGCTCATTTTTCCAATGTATACTCTTGATATAATCGATTATGCTGAAGTTTGTGACACAATGGCATGCATTCTAGTAGACTTCGAGGTGGCTGACAGAATAGAAGCATACATTACGAAAGCCAGGTGAGCATAAATGTGTTCCTTCTATTTGAAGTGTTCCCTTCAGTTATAAAAATATATAATGGAAAAACTTTTAATGACAAATCTACTAGTATCATTTTCATGTGACAAATGTAAAGACTTTTTTGTATGTTAGTGGTCAAAGTATTGAAAAGTTTGACTGCATGACTTCTACAACGTCACCTATTTGGAAACGGATGGAATAACGATTGAATGTCAAATTCATTAAATTGCTTCTTGATTATGATGTACTCAGAAGACAATTTCATGCAAAAATATATCGTCCTAAATACATCAATGGTTAACAGGAATGAAAACACCAGACCAGTGGCGAAGGTGTCTCCGACTAGTACAAGGATCGGAAGCGAGGTCCTTGCTCCAAGAATCTCAACATTTTCCTCAAGAGGGCCCAGTCCACTTTTTCCCCAATTCCTCAAGGTACATGCATGCAATGCAATGTTTGATCAACTGCTAATTGCTAATGATGCAATTTCGTCCTCTGTTTGTCTATACGTACATATTTACCATTTCAAATTTTCAATTAGATCGTTCACCCATATTTATATTCTAGAGCCAATTACTTATGAAGTGAAACATTATACCGAGTGACTTTCAGACATATATCATCTGCTTTCTGTCCTCCAGTGGAAGGATGCTGTATTTCATATTGTTAGTGTCCCTTTTTTTATCTTTCTTTGAACCTTATTCGATCTCAGACGGCACATCAGAAATCTTGTCTAGAAATGTTCGAGGATAGCCTAAATGTTATTCTCCCGCCTGGAAATAGCATTAACTATGTTTTTCATTTGAACAGCCCGACATTGCAGCACCTGGATCTAACATTTTGGCAGCAGTAAGAGATTCATATCTGATCTTGTCTGGAACGTCAATGGCGTGTCCCCATGTGTCCGGTTTAGCAGCATTGCTGAAAGCACTCCATCCATACTGGTCTCCCGCCATTATCAAGTCAGCATTAGTAACTACAGGTATTTCTAAACTCCAAACAAGTTTCAATTTCACACTGCACCTTACTGATATTTGAGTCTTTCAACATGGATCAGCTTCATCTAACAGCTACGGCTTACCGATACTGGCCGACGGGGAGCCTCAGAAGATTGCAGATCCTTTCGATTACGGTGGTGGCTTCGTTGATCCTAATAAAGCAGCTGATCCGGGTCTAGCATATGATGTTGATCCAAAAGATTACATGAAATTCTTTAAATGTGGTTTTGACATCTCGGATATTGGTTGCGAAACCCCGGTTAACCTGAACCTTCCATCAATTGCCATTCCCAATCTGAAAACGTCAATAAGTGTGTGGAGGACAGTGACAAACGTAGGGCAAACATATGCTGTTTACAAAGCTTTCTTTCAGTCACCTCCTGGAGTGCAGATGTCAGTGGAGCCATCACTCCTGTTCTTCAACAAAGAGAACAAGGCCCGAAGTTTTAAGGTTACTTTTAAGGCCACCCGCAGGCTGCAAGGGAGCTACATGTTTGGGAGCTTAGCATGGCATGATGGCGGCTCTCACTGGGTGAGGATCCCGATCGCGGTTCGAACCATAATAGATGATTTCTATTCAGAGATCTCATAAGCTGAAGTAATAAAACAGATGCTTTGTATTTGATGGACTAGACATGTTTGTACTCTGTATTGTTGGATGTATGGTGGCTTCTGTAATTTTCCCTGAATGGTTTCTAGTTGCTTTACTGCTATATGTTCTAGTGTCGATTAATGAATAAGATGAAATGAAGTGGACAATTTGATGAAATATAAGTGGAAATTGAGGAGGAAAGTTATTGTATCTCCTTGTCCTATGTTCATTATTTCTTTTGAAGGAAATTTTCAAAACTGGACTCCTATATTTGACAAACGGACACATTTTCCATCACCAGCAAGCATGGCATTACATTTCTATATTGTAACGGACACCTAGGCAGCTACCATATAGTGCCTAAGCCCTAAGTAGCATGTTTTGTGCTCACCTTATACCTCTCTTTAGAGCAAGATTCCTTTGGCAAGAAGACCAGGGTAGTAGAAAATATCACTCAGCTAATTGCAAAGTGGTGTGTATGCCCAAGGATCAAGGTGGCCTGGGCATCCCAGATCTTGAGAATATGAACAAAAGTCTCTTATGCAAGTGGCTGTTCAGGCTGTATAAAGGAATGCATGGGTTCCATGCCTCTTTCTGTTGTGAAATACTGCAAGACAGGGGATTCTCAATTTTGGGGGAGTTTGATGAAAGTCAAAGAAATCCTTCTACATAGTTTCCAAACATGACATGCAACATATGGAGTGCAGATGTCAGTGGAGCCGTCACTTCTGTTGTTCAACAAAGAGAACAAGACACGAAGTTTTCAGGTTACTTTAAGTACACCAAGTGGCGGGTAATGCATCTGGTTGCACCGTCGCTGCTCTACACACCCAAGCCGTCGGTGTCATCAACATCAAAGCTCTTGTGCCGGTGACCCTTGATCTTTGATCCGCTAACTACACCAAGTGGCGGGGGATCTTTCTCACCACTCTCGGTAAGTACGCTCTGACGGATCACGTCCTGTCCGACGCTCCAGTCACTCCGACCGCCGATTGGATGTACATGGATTGCATGGTGCGATCTTGGCTCTACACCACCATCGCCTCCGATCTCGTCGAGCTCGTCATGACGCCGCAGACAACGGCTCGCGCCGTGTGGCTCAATCTCGAGCACCAGTTTCTCGGTAATCGGGAAACACGTGCTCTCTACCTGGAGGCGGAGTTCCGGAATTTCCTTCAAGGTGATCAATCCATATATGATTATTGCCGTAAGCTCAAGTCCATGGCAGATACTCTCGATGACCTTGGCGAGCCCATCTCCAACCAAACCCTTGTTTTGTCCGTGCTCTGTGGTCTTAACAAGCAGTTCTCCCACATGGTGCCCATCCTCAAGATGAAGCGCCCCTTCCCGTCCTTCGTCGAGGCTCGCTCCTGTCTCCTTCTGGAGGAGATCTCCAAGACGCGAGCGACGGGCACACAGACGGTGTTCTTCACCACCAATTAGCAGCCGTCGCAAGGTCCACATCCTAGCACACCCAACTCTGGTGTTGTAAATAATCTTGTTTTTACTAGTTTCAGAAGTGATCAAAGTCGAGATAGAGACAAAATCGGAAGTCGAAAATGAAACAAAGCTTTTCGCCGGACCGGTCATACCAGAAACACAGTTGTAATTGAAGTCGAAAGTCAATAGAAGTCGTAGTTGAAAGTTAGAATTGGAGTCAGAGTCGGAGCTGGTTTTGTAATCGTAGTTGAATCCGGGTTAAAGACGAATAACCAGGCATAAAAAAGGGTGCAGATATGTAACCAAGATGTACAAAGCAATTGCGAGTAAAGGAGAAGAGAAAAGAAAACCCTAAGTGTTGTTTTCGTTGTGTAATCTCGCAAGACGTGGTCAGAAGGACTCACGGCCACGGCAAACGTGGTCGGGAGGAGTTACGACCACGGCAGAGCATTGGCAAATGTGTTCAGGAGGTGCTACGACCATAGCAAAACATAATTGAATGTGGTCAGAAGGCATTCGACCACGTTGAAGAAGCACTGAACGTGGTCGTAAGGGCTATCGACCACGTTGTAAAGCGTTCGACCACATTGTGAAGACTTCAACCACGGTGCAGTGGTCGAAAGGAGCTACGACTATGCCGTGAAGACCTGACCGTGGTCGGAAGGGACTCCGACCATGTTGAAAGGAAGTGAATGTGGTCAAAAGGATGTTTCAACCACGGTGAACAATGATCGTGGAGGAGTGCGATCACGGTAATTCGAGCGGCTGAAGGAAGGGCGGCGCAACGACAAAGAAGAGCAGTCGAAACCTTAACAGTGGGTTTCCGACCACGAAGACAAAACGATCGGTAGAGCGATTGAGTGGTCGTAAGCATTCGGGAGGTGGTCGAAACTGGTTGTAAGTCTTCGAAACCGGTCGTAACCGATCGTTAGCGGTTGTAAAGATCCTGGGGAAGTCATAAGACTTCCAACACTTGGTATCAGAGCCATGGGAGAAACATCAAAGGCTAAGGAGAGTGTGACGCTGCAGTATCCACTCCTCAGTTCGGATAATTATCTGATCTGGGTGATGAAGATGAAGGTCAACATGTGTGCTCAGGGTGTCTGGAGCACGGTTGACAAGATGGCGCTGGCCGTGATCTATCAGGCTGTGCCCGACTCGATGTTGCGGCAACTGATCGGCAAGGAAACATCGCGAGAAACTTGGACTACTCTGCAGACAATGCATGAAGGAGTAGATCGAGTAAAGGAAGTTCGACTCCAAACACTGCGGAGCGAATTTGAAGCAATGAAGATGGGAAAGAATCAGAATGTGGAAGAATTCTCCAGATGATTCAACGAAGTCGTGAATGAGATCATCTCTCTCAGCGATGATCTAAAAGACGAGGTGGTGGTGAAGAAGTACCTGAGAATTCTGCCGGAGAAGTTTCTTCCAGTAGTGACTACCCTCATGTACTCCCAAAATCTCTCGAAAATGAAGATAGAGGTAGTAACAGGGGCGCTCAAAGCACACGAGCAGCTTTTGAAGAGCTATCAAACTAACAACAGAGAACAGGCGTTGCTCGTAAGAGAAGACACAAAGAACCGAGGCGCAGACTCGACATCCAGAGAAGGTCGAGGTCGTGGTCGTGTATCATCATTTGGTCACGGAGCGTTCCATGGTTAAGGACAAGGATGAGGCTATGCCCAGCGAGGTTGTGGTTTCCAGTCCGGAAGAGGAGGTCGTGGAGATAGAGCTAGTCGTGGAGGTGGCGACTACCAGCCAGACAAATCAAACGTCAAATGCTACGAGTGCGAGAAATTCGGCCATTACGCTGCCGAATGTCGGAGCCACATTCAGTGTCATAACTGCAAGAAGTATGGTCACTATGCAGCAAATTGCAGAAGCAAGAAGAAAATGGAGGAAGTCAACATGGCTCAAACATCTGAACACAAAGAACCGACATTGCTATTGTCACTCTGCACTGTAGATGTACCGATAATGGTACTGCTGAATGAATGGAGAGTATTTCCAAGTCTAATGGAGAAGGGAGAGCAGACACAAGAGCAGTCTGCAGATTGGTACCTCGACAATGGAGCTAGCAACCATACGATAGGCACTCGATGTTTCATGACTTGAACGAGAATGCGCTCAGTAAAGTGCAATTTGGGGATAGTTTGACGGTTCAGATCAAAGGGAGAGGCTCAATTCTAATGCAGTGCAAGGATGGAAGCCAGAGACGGCTGTCGAATGTATATTACATACCGAGCCTACACTGCAATATCATAAGTCTTGGACAACTAACTGAAGAAGGTTGTCGGATCGAGCTCAAAGACAACCACCTGAAGGTGTTCGGCCACAGTGAACGATTGCTGATGAAGGTACAAAGGACAGTGAACCGTCTGTACAAAATTCAAATTGAAGCATGCAGGCTTCAATTTTGTGAAGTAAGCTTCTTGCAATAACAGTATATTTGAGTATGTCCTTTTTAACCCATTTTAGTACATATATCAATGAAAGCTACCCGGAGCGTTATTTTAAAAAAAATGCATGAACGTGATGTTTGTACATGTTAGTGCCCATGGACCATGCTACTAGCTAGCAATTATACAGTTTGGCATAAAGGTTACTTCGCTAAAGATTTCTGAGAATATAATCCAGACATATGTGCTGAGTGGGAATTAAATTAACGACGTCTTGTTCAACAACGTACAGCCTTGATTGGGGTACAAAGAATTTGGGAGTAAACGAAACATACAAAGAATGAGACCAGATATGTATCATTCCATGCATAGTGATTGCTAGTATTCATGCATGTAGATCGCGGGTAATTGTAATTTCAGGTGGTTGGTAGATATAGGTCGATTTTGGGTAAAAATAATCTATATTTTATTAATATTCTGAAGCCAGGTGGGAATGGGATATATAGTATCTATGAAATCAGGGTACTACTTACGGTAGAATAGAGTCCGTCCTTTCTGCTCCGAGTCGAATCTTTCTCCAATAGCATTCATGAGTTGGTCAGTCCTCATATTTTACTTACAAACCGTGTGACTATGAGAAATCATGTGGACGTATCTCCATATTTATGATAAGTAATTGACTGTTGTGTTAGTGAGGTTGAGTTTGTCCAATAGCATTCATGAGATGATCGAGGCTGCTGAGGTGGTTGCGAGTCGGGAGACGAGTAACCGGAGCGGGGCACACCGGACATACATGCATATTTGCATACTCTTTACGGTAGAGGATACAATCGTTAGGACATACATGCATTCTTTCTACTTCCATTCCCAATGGACAAAGAACATTCTTGGCTTTATACGTGGTTTTAGGCAACCCATTTCCCTCCGGAAGCATGTCCGCTAAAAGACCTAACAGCACCGTGAAACTCTTATCGGACCAACCATTGCTTGCTTTCAATTTCAACAGTTCAAGCACGACCGACAACCTCGTGTACTTTGACCTGCAGCACGTGAACAAAAGTTTCTCCGATTCCTCCATCATGCCCCGAAATTTAACATACTCTCTCTCATCATAGTTCTCTTCTACATCGCGAAGCATCTGATCCATATTGTCATCGTGCAACCTATCCGAATCCGAACAACAATCGACATCATCCGGCGGCATATCATTCACTTCACCGGCGATGTCATCCGGCGGCATATCATTGACTTCACCATGACTGGTCCAACACGTATAACTCTTTTTGAAACCCCTCCGAATCAAGTGCGCTTTAATCTACTCTTGGTTCTTAAATATCTTTAAATTCTCGCAGACAGTGCATGGATAGTACATATATTCCACCCTCTTATTCAACATATCCTCCTCGGCAGCTCTTGTAAAAGTAGACACGCCATTAATGTACTCTTCACTCACACGGTTTGCGGCATACATCCAGCTTCGGTCCTACGTTATGTATATATATAACAACTTAGTATTAAAAATTAAATTAATTAATTATTACTACATATATACCACATACATCGAGGCTTTGCTAGCTTAATTCATATTATAAACACAACAACAATTTCCCCAGCGATCGACGAACCACTTATAACGACCAATTTTGACAAATTTGGCCTCCCACATAACTGGAACTGATCATGTATGGTCAAGTAGATGCAAACCATCTTCAATAACACTCACCAAAACTTAGATGTAAATTGTAATGCAAAGAAAAATAAATTTCATTATTAACCATATCTAGGGTAACCAGGAACGTATGAATCTTCAAAGCTCTCCTGCCTTCTCCCACCAAATTAACTAGTCTGAAAGCCTTGTCTCCTCCAGATGCAGCACCGGTTAGATCTGGATCGAAATGAAGATAGATGCAGTTCTGGGTGGCGATTATCACATACTGTTTTTAATAAAAACCGTCTATGATATTTCAGTATCACATACGGTTCATCGGTAAGAACCGTCTGTGATAGTCGTTTTTTCCGACACCAACAACACAGACGGTCTCCAAATTAAAACCGTGTGTTATAGTGTACGTCACAGATGGTTTTATCAAATCGTCTGTGATTTAGCGTTTACTAATAGTATTTCTGTAGTAGTTACTGTTCATAACGCGCGTACGCCTCCGTTATTCCTTTTTGAATTCTTTTTACAAAATCAAGAACAACCGAGTTCTGGATGCATGCCAAACGTGTTAAACACAAAAAGGCATCTACCTATGAAAGAAAAGAACATCTAGATGCACGAATATATGTATATGTATATGTATCTGTATGTATATGTATATGTATATAGATATATGTATGTATACATCTAAATGCATCATTGGCCTGACCTTTCGTAGAAACATTGCGGAAACCTGGTCTATCGTGTTGACCAGAACATCTAGATCTATCGTGTTGATAAAAACAATTTCGTATGATTTTGCAGTAAGGGAGAAGCCCATGATTCGATGATCTACAGCTACAAACATGGCTTCTCCGGGTTTGCCGCCAAACTCACAGAATCTCAAGCACAAAGCATTGCAGGTAATTGGCAAATATAATAATCCCACATGCCGCACATGTTAAACGAAAAGAAAAGAATATATAGATGCACGAATACATGCATCATTGGTAGAAACATTGCGGAAACCTGGTCGATCATTGACCAGCCTTTCATAGAGGCATGCATTCGAGAACCAGTATGCATGCAGATCAATGGATATAAACAGGGACGGGGCCAGGAATTTAGATTGCGGCAGGGTGAGGGGGCAAATAAGATATGCAATATAATTGGTGATGAGGAGGCGCAATACTATTAATATAAATAAAAGTAGCTAAAAATCGGAGAAATATAGTAGGAGTTTTAAGATCACGAGAGGCCAGCCCGTGCCAGGCCCTCTCTCCCTGCAGCCTAGATGTAAATAATATGAGAAGTACTTTTATGCTTTCCTCTCCAGCAAGAGTAGTACTAATTTCAAAGCATATGATAAAATCTGGGTTCGACAACTGGGGAGTGGCCTGGGGCACTTATGGGCCGAGTCCAAAAGGGAAAAAAGATAGGACTAGACCTGGGCAAGCCCAAGGACAACTTGATTGAATATCTACAATGATGGAATTTCATGCGACACACCGTCGCTTTCTCTCGCTGCCTGCTGGATGGTGAGCGCCTGAAGCTCTGATACCACCTGAAGTTTTCGCCTGCAGTTCTCAGCGACAATTGATGAACTACAGTACAGTACGAAAAACAGAGATACAGAGCAAAGCGCAGAACACGGCAGAGAACTTTTGTGGTGCCAAAACAGAACACCTTTTCAGGGTTTTTCACCTCTGTATTTATGCTGAAGATTACATCTTAAGGATAGAAAAGCTACTACCGAATTCAAACTGGAAACGGAAACTAGTCTAAATCTGAACTTCTAACCGGACTTCTGGATCAACACCACAACCAATGCAATGCGTACAACCTCTAATCACCTCTCACCCAATCATGCATGGATGGATGTTGTAATCATTTGAAATGTATTACGCAACGATAATTGTACCCGTTAAAATTTAACCTTTTTTGAATAAAAAGTTGCTTGCCTTGCAACAAAGTGAATATCTAGTCTGCTCAATGGTATCTTGTTTCCTATACGAGTTAAAATTTAACCCTTTTTGAACGAATAGTTACTTTACCAAACGCGTGCTGATCTGGAGAAAATCTCCCACCATATCAGTAATTAAGCTTGTGAAAGTTCATATATAAATTACCTCTAACGTACGTGTTAGAAAGTTCTAACAATAGTTTATCATCCTATTATATATTTTTCTATCTCGATATGTCAGACCATATGGATAGTCGTGAATATAGTGATGATGAATAATTGATATTTAGGTTACATTAAAATTTTCGTTTATGAAAGTTTCGGTCGATAGCAGTTTTTTACCTTAATCGGTCGGTAGCAGTTTTTTACCTTAATCTGGATAAAATCTCCCACCAACGTACTTGTTAGAAAGTGCTCAGTAAGCTTGTGAAATTTCATATATAAATTACCTCTAACGTACGTGTTCCCCAAGTTCAAAAATTAATTGCGATCGATTCCTGCCGTTATGACTAATGAGTTGATGGATCATCAAGGTAAACAAATTTTGTTAGTTTTGGGATTTTGCAGCACGATGATACCGGCCGACGCCTTAGTATGATAGGGAGAACTATTTCGGTTTGGAAAATTTTTCATTGGGTGGCCAAACGACCAGAATCACCGAAATATCGGTAAATTTGGTTCAAATTTCGTTCAAATTGAATTTGAATTTGCTGAAAGTTTAGAATTTTAAGAAAAAGGTTATAAAAAATGGTAGAGATGAATTAGATATTCAACATAGATGAAACTTTAGTTCTTTTCAATCAATCAATCCCTCGATTACTAAGACTTACAGTATCAGACCATTCAAACTAATGGATCTGCAACGTCAGCCGTGAACTTCAGTTTGAGTCACTGCTACAGACTGTTATCACAGACGGTTCAAAATCCTTATCACAAACGGTTTCTCATACAAACCATCTATGATATCAGAATCGTCTATGATGTCTACAATATTAGAGACGGATTTTTATATGAATCGTCTGTGATGCCTGCAACTTTCACGGATGGTTATTAACACGAATCCTCTGTGACGTCTCAATTATCACAGACGGCTCACGTTAATAACCATCTGTGTCTATGATAGTTTAAGCACAGATGATTCTATATGAATCGTCTGTGATATAGTCGTTCAGTATAGTCTTTTTTTTGTAGTAGTGAGTGAATTAACGATAACTTACACAAATTGGACAAGATCGCTTATATTGACTTTTCCAAACGCGTGCTGAAATTTCATTGAAGAGACCTAACAAAATATCCCACCATATCTGTTATCTAGACTTTTCCAAACGTACGTGTGTTAATTAGAAAGTTTTAACAATAGTTTTGTGTTAATATATTCGATCCCCGAGGAAATATGTGTATCATCTGCTGAAAAATTATCCAATCTCCCATGCCAAATGAAGAATTTTCAGCGGAGGCACGCATTCAGACATGTGTATACCAACTTTGCAAATTAAGTTGCTGCTAGGTTACTACTATTCTCATTCCTAAGCGATATATATCTACTTACTTCATCTAATTTATAATATCGCAGATGCCTAGTAGATTAGCTAATTACCTTTAAGTCATGTTTAGTATTGCAAGCAGTGCTCTAATATTTTTGAGATATTAATTTATATACTTGTGCATGTTTATATAGTTACCATTACATTTTTGGTGAACATATTATATGTATGTAGTGCCTAGCATTCACTCGCTACTCAAAGTTTTATCTTAGACACCATACTGGTGTGTCCAAAGTGCTAGAATTTTCATTGGGTGGGCAAAGTACTAGAATCACCGAAATATCAGTAATTTTGGTTCAAATTGAATTTAAAATTACGCTGAAAGTTTAGAATTTACGAAAAAGGTTATAAAAAAAATGATAGAGATGAATTAGATATTGAATATATATAGATGAAACTAATTGATCTGCTACGTCTGCCGTGAGCTTTAGTCTGAGTGCATTAATGGGAACTTACACAAATTGCACAAGATCTGTCATCCAGACTTTTTCCAAACGCGTGCTGATCTAGAGAAATTATCCCACCATATCAGTAAAGCTCTTGTGAAATTTCATTGAAGAGATATCTGTTATCTAGACTTTTCCAAACGTACGTACGTGTTAATAACCGTCTATGTCTATGATAGTTTAAATATAGATGGTTCCGTATAAACCGTCTATATATGATATAGTCGTTCAGTATAGTCTCTTTTGTAGTAGTGAGTGAATTAATATGTGTATCATCCGCCGAAAAATAGTTTGCGGGGACCTAGCATCTCAAGTCTTAGCGTCTAGAATTTAAAATAAAATTACATTTTTGGTAAACATCTTATATACTACGCACGCAGATCATCTCGACGCGAAGGTCTTTGAGCACACAGGTACGCACACATGCTCACAGACTCTCAAGCACAAAGTATATAATAATCCCACGGGCATGACTTGAAGTCATCGTTTGCATGTGTGTTTCACAAATTGCACATTGGAGTCTTGCTAGGGCATCGATCTTGCTAGGTGTTTCTTCTACAACTATTCTATAAGTTGACTATCGATCTATTAATGTTCCACCTAGCTAGTCACAGTTGGAACTGGTCGAGAGAAGTCAACAAGTCTATAGGGGAATTTGTGTCAGTACATGGCCAATTTAGAGGAGTAAAATCGGCGTTTTTCTCATTCGATGAATAGGTCCTAGCTAATAGAAATGTGTTACAACCAGAGCATATTGTGGTCCATTTGATTATGGTTTATTTCAGCATAAAGACAACTCGGAGCTGGGACGACTTCCTTGGACTGGACTACAACCAGCCAACTGGTTTACGTTATAAATTGGCCCATTTGATTATGCTCTATTTTCTTAATTCTAAAGTATTCATAGTTTAGTATCATATTGCTAAGGCAAAATGAAAAATACCGATTTATAAGGTAGAGTCCTCACCACTCTTTAAATTTGAATGAAGATGGTATGAGAAGTGTTCTGTCTAGTCACACGCACACGTATTCGCGTATTTTCGTGTGACTTGTGACTCGCGACTGTGTCGTGATATGGCGCGCCACCTGGCAAATCAAGTCTAGCTTTATTTTTGCTGAACCCTACACCACTCTCTCTCTCTATTTGAATGAGATTTAAATATTTGAATGAGGCAGTTATTTTGTCGATGCACCATTTCTTCATCGAAGTCAGGATTACTGTTCATAACACGCACGCCTTCGTTATTCCTTTTTGAATCAAGAGCAACCGAGTCCGTATGTTTGACCGCATGAATGCATGCCACACGTGTAAACATATAAAAGTCATCTACCTATGAAAGGAAAGAACATCTAAGTATCTGCGCTAGTATATGAAATTTTTTTATCTATCAGTCACTTGAAGTTTCACTCTCAATCAACTAAAATTACAATTTCAAATGACTCAGAGATAAAAAAAATTTCAATCATCTAAACAATAGTCACTCCCAAAAGTCATCTACCTATGAAAGAAAAGAGCATCTGGATAGTCACTCCCAAAAGTCATCTACCTATGAAAGAAAAGAACATCTAGGTATCTGCACTAGTATATGAATGCATGCATCATTATATTATTGGCCCGACCATTTCTTCATCGACGTAAGGATTACTGTTCATAACGCGCGTACGCCTTACCTTTTTGAATTAATTTTACAAAATCAAGAACAACGTGTTAAACATATAAAAGTCATCGGTTTTGCTATTGCCAAGGCAACTGAAATTTTTTGATCTCTCAGTCACTTGAAGTTGCACTCTCAATCAACTAAAACTGCAGCCCTCTAAAAAAATAACTGTAACTTCAGGTGATTCAGAGTGCAACTAAAGTTACACTTAGTTGCACTCTCAATCAACTAAATTGCAGCCCCCCTCTAAAAAAACAACTGCAATTTTAGTTGATTAAGAGCATAACTTCAAGTGACTGAGAGAAAAAAATTTCAGTCGTCTTAGCAATAGTCACTTCTAAAAGTCATCTACCTATGAAAGAAAAGAACATCTAGGTATCTGCACTAGTATATGAATGCATGCATAATTATATTATTGGCCTGACCATTTCGTAGAAACATTATTGGCCAGACCATCTAGACGCACTAATATATAATGGTACTAGCTTGGCAGCAACCTCACCATCATCCATGGCTGCAATCTGCAACTTCTCGAAGCTGTCCCAGATAGCACTAGTCGTCTTCCTCCTCCACCTCGCTCTCCTGCTTCCATCGAAGAGATCCTACGTGGTTGGCCTGCAGAGCGAATCAACAAAAGTACGTAGGAAATAATTAATATTCATGTGTATATATATATGTCTTCATTTTACTGCAGATCGATATAAATATATATCGGGCCTGTTGCCAATTAATGTATATTGATTCAATGCATGCAGCTCTATATTGTGTACCTTGGGGACAAACAGCATGAAGATCCGGATAAAACCACTGCATCACACCATGACATGCTCACCAAGATCATTGGCAGGCAAGGAGACCAAGTCTATACATACAGATGTTTTTCTTTCTTCCCTTTTCGTCGTGTGCCATGCTTCGATGATAAAGAGAATACAATTTCGTATGATTTTGCAGTAAGGGAGAAGCCCATGATTCGATGATCTACAGCTACAGACATGGCTTCTCCGGGTTTGCCGCCAAACTCACAGAATCTCAAGCACAAAGCATCGCAGGTAACACCTGGTCAAAGTTGGAACTGATGGAAAGCTAGTCAATAGGGGAATTTGTGTCCGTACTTGGTCAATTTAGAGGAGTAAAATCGGCATTTTTCACACTCGATGAATAGGCTCTAGTTTGTCGAACTATAAATGAATTGCATGTCTTTTCTCATCAATTTAATCTTTTAAATGAATTGGCTAGTTCATGAAATTCAATATAGTACTAGAGCCAATAGATCTTAAGTTCAAGACTCAATTGACGCAATTAAAAATAATAATTACGGTCTACATGTGAGAGGTCGTTTCTTATCGTCTTAATTTTTGTACTATTTGACGATAGAGCTGCCTGAGGTGCTCAGCATAAAGCCAAACACGGCAGTCCCCGTGCACACAACTCGGAGCTGGGACTTCCTCGGACTGCACTACAACTCGGAGCCAACTGGTTTACTCCATGACGCTAAGCAGGGAGATGATGTCATCATCGGGGTAGTTGATACAGGTATCTGGCCGGAATCTCAGAGCTTCAACGACGACGGCTTCGGACCTGTACCGTCCCGGTGGAAAGGAGTTTGCCAAGTAGGCCAAGCATTCGGCTCGAACAGTTGCAGCCGGAAGATCATCGGAGCTCGATACTACGCTGATCATCTCGACCCGAAGGTCTTTGAATCTGCCAGGGATATCAAATCTGCCAGGGATATCGATGGCCATGGAACGCACACGGCGTCGACTGCAGCCGGCGTCCTGGTGCGGAACGCGAGCTTTCATGGGCTTGCAGGCGGCTACGCCAGAGGAGGCGCTCCTCGTGCCCGGATCGCCGTCTACAAGGTGTGCTGGAATGCTGTTACGGGATGCGATTTGGTAGCTATCACGAAGGCGATTGATGACGCCATATATGATGGAGTTGATGTACTCTCAATATCAATTGGTGGCCCAGGCTCTGAATACCCTGAAGCTATGCACGCTGTGGAAAATGGCATAACTGTCGTCTTCTCAGCAGGAAACGATGGTCCTGCTCCTAGGACAGTTTCCCACGCATCCCCATGGGCTATAACAGTTGCATCAGCGACAATAGATCGTGCTTTCCCGACCCTTCTCACCCTCGGCAACAACGAGAACTTAGTGGTATGTTTCATCACCATCTTCTTCTTCTTCTTCTTCTTCTTCTTCTTCTTCTTCTTCTTCTTCTTCTTCTTCTTTCTTTGGCAAGGAAATTTGTTCAGTTGCATGCCTTTGATCTCTGGTGATCATTTCTTGTCGATCTTTCAGGGTCAATCTTTGTTCTATGAGAGAAAGGAGGAGGAGTATGAAGTTGTGCGAGTCAGGTAAATTATGCACTCCTTAATTCCCCAACGTGGCTTACACATTGCTGGCTAGTTTGGCTGAATGTTTGATAACTTGTGAATGTGACCATGTAGATGTGATCCAAGCTCTCTGAATTCCACTGATGTTGCTGGGAGGATTGTGTTCTGCTACTCTCCTAAACTTGTGAAGACAAATTTGACATTCAATGATCTGCCCATCGCTATAAAATCAGCAAAGGAAGCATCTGCCAGAGGGCTCATTTTTGCAATGTATACTTTTGATGCTCTCGATTTTGTTGAAGATTGTGACACCATGGCATGCGTTCTAGTAGACTTCGAGGTGGCTGACAGAATAGAAGCATACATGACGAAAGCCAGGTGAGCTTAAGTTTGTTCCTCCTATTTGAAATGCTTCCTTCAATTATAAAAATATATAATGGTATGGAAGTACTTTTAATGACAAATCTACTGGTATCATTTTCATGTGACAAATGTAAAGACTTTTTTTGTAGGGAGTGTCTATACAACATTCGACTGCTTTTGGAGGCAAAAATAGTCAGATTTTAGGACGTTGGATAGTGATCCAATGCTCCATATCGTTTTTTTTGGAGGGGGTGCTTATATGAGATTTTTTTTTGGAGGGGGTGCTTATATAATTGGATCCGTTAGATAGAGATCCAACGCCCCTAGATCATCTGACTGTTTTTGCCTTGAAAAACAGTCGAATGTTCTATAGCATTTCTCTTTTTTGTATATCAGTGGTCAAAGTATTAAAAAGTTTGACTGCATGAATTCTACAACGTCACCTATTTGGAAACGGATGGAATTAGGATTGAATGTCAAATTCATTAATTTGCATGCCTATTGCTTCTTGATTATGATGTACTCAGAAGGCACTTTCATGCAAAAATATATCGTCCTAAATACATCAATGGTTAACAGCAATGAAAACACCACATCAGTGGCGAAGGTGGCTCCAAGCCGTACATGGATTGGAAGTGAGGTCCTTGCTCCAAGAATCTCAACATTTTCCTCAAGAGGGCCCAGTCCACTTTTTCCCCAATTCCTCAAGGTACATGCATGCAATTTCATCCTCTGTTTGTCTATACGTACATATTTAGCATTTCAAATTTTCAATTAGATCGTTCACCCATATTCAGAAATCATGACCAGAAATGTTCGAGGATAGCCTGAATTTTGCTCTTGCTCTTGGAGATGACATTAACTATGTTTATCATTTGAACAGCCCGACATTGCAGCACCTGGATCTAACATTTTGGCAGCAGTGAAAGATTCATATGAGATCAAGTCTGGAACGTCAATGGCGTGTCCCCATGTGTCTGGTGTAGCAGCATTGCTGAAAGCACTTCATCCAGAATGGTCACCCGCCATTATCAAGTCAGCACTAGTAACTACAGGTACTACGCATTTCCAAACTCCAAACAAGCTCCAATTTCACACTGCACCTTACTGATGTTTGAGTCTTTCAACATGGATCAGCTGCAACTAACAGCTACGGTTTACCGATACTGGCCGACGGGGGGCCTCAGAAGACTGCAGATCCTTTCGATTACGGTGGTGGCTTTGTTGATCCCAATAAAGCAGCTGATCCGGGTCTAGCATATGATGTCGATCCAAAAGATTACATGAAATTCTCTAGCTGTGGTTTTAACATTTTGGATATTGGTTGCGAAACCCCGTATAACCTGAACCTTCCTTCAATTGCCATTCCAAATCTGAAAACGTCAGTAAGTGTGTGGAGGACAGTGACGAATGTAGGGCAAGCAGATGCAGTTTACAAAGCTTTCTTTCAGTCACCTCCTGGAGTGGAGATGTCAGTGGAGCCATCACTTCTGTTCTTCAACAAAGAGAACAAGGCGCGAAGTTTTAAGGTTACTTTTAAGGCCACCCGCAGGCTGCAAGGGAGCTACATGTTTGGGAGCTTAGCATGGCATGATGGCGGCTCTCACTGGGTGAGGATACCGATCGCGGTTCGAACGATAATAGATGATTTCTATTCAGAGATCTCATAAGCAGAAGTAATAAAAATCAGACACTTGTGTTTGATGGATTAGACATGTTTGTACTCTGTATTGTTGGGTGTACGGTGCCTTCTTTAATTTTCCCTGAATGGTTTCTAGTTACTTTACAGTTATATGGTCTAGTGTCGATTAATGAATAAGATGAAATAAAGTGGATGATTTGGAGAGGAAAGTTGTATCTCCTTAATTGCCTTATGTTTTGTGTCACATGTGCGGGTATTTGTTTTATTCATTATTATTTTGTAGGAAATTTTCAAAACTGGACACAGGTCCATCACCAGCAAGCATGGCATTACATTTCTACATTGTAACGGCATAATAAGTAGAGTTATACTTAAAAAAAGAGAAGCACGACGACGACGCTCGTCGACGCCAGGGCTGCTGCACTGGCTGCTGGCGCGGATGACGACGTCGGCGCTGCGGCTACCGGCGTCGGCGCTGCGGCTACCGACGTCGACGCTCGTACCCCAGCTAGCGCGGTGGTCGGCACGGGTAGTGCCGATCGGGTCACCGGGAGTGGCCCCACTGATGCCCGCGTCGGCACGGCCACTGCCCTGCACCCGGTGTGGGGCCATTGCCCCGCACCCCGTGAACATAACGGGGTTGGAGACCCGTTAGTGGATGGCTGTAGAGAGGGTTTAGGGTTTGGAGTGTGTGGGCTCAAATCCTGGTTCCCTCCACTTCTCCACATGTGAGTTTGGAAGTCAGAGTTGGTCTGCACTTCTTGAATTTCCTTTTGAGGGTGTGAACTCCTTCTATATGTAGTGGGAGTTGGCAGCAGAGAGAGCTGAACAAGTGTATTTTCCTGCGTGTGTGAGCTCTCAGGGCTGTGTTGGCTGTGTGTGTGGGTGAGTTCATCCCAAGTTGGAATCATGTAGTGAGAAATGGAATGACCTGGATGTAAGCCTCACAATGTAATCATTCATCTCAATGTATCCATTTAAGATATCTTGCTTTCTCAGATGGTTTGGTTTGGTTTTAGTTTCTTCCTGTGTTTTGCTTTTGCTCTGTCTTTTTAGCTGCATGCTTCTCAAAAATCTTTTGCTAGTCTTCCTCCTTTTCGGTGATTTCTAGGGTTTTTGGTTCTTGATGGCAGAGGAGTTGTGGATTCTAGATTCTCCTTGATCAGAGGATGAATACTAGGTATGCTTAAAATCACAAGATGCCAGAACTTCAAAAGCCTTGCAGAAATCAAAGTTTGGCCATGAATAGCAATTTCCTCTGCTTACCCATTTCTAGTGTTTGGAGGCAGGGGATCCTTGGTTGCTTAGATTCTCAGTGATTTGTTGGTTCTAGGTGTGTGCTTTAGTGTTGTGAGATAATTTCCTGCCAAGATTCAAAGTCTCATGTGCAAAAGACTCAAGAATGATAAGTAATTTGGAAATCAATCTCATTTTCGGTTCAGTGTTCAGTTTATGCCCAGATCTCGGTTCATTGCTTTTTGGTGTGAATTTTCTTGATTCTAAGGTCAAGCTCCTATTTAGTTTGTAGTCCTGATTGAATGACCCGATAAGAACATACTTTCATTCGTCAAATTCTCTTGTTTTCGGCTGATTCTGAGTATTTACTGCAGAGTTACTTCTATCGGCTATTTTCAGTTCTTGCTGCAACCGATTGTAACACAGCAATCAGTCCGGTCACAACACTGCAGTCAGACCGATCAAAACGCAGCAGTCTGACCGGATACTTTGCTGCGGACTGAGCATCTTTGCTACTGCAGTCTGTTTCTGTTTTCGGTCTAGCTTCTCTGCAGTTTCTGTTTTCTGGTTTCAGTCCATTGCTTGTTGTTTTCGGCCAGCAGCAGTCTCGGGCTGTAGTCTGCGTTTTCTGCATTTTATGGTCTGCATTTCGTTGCTCTGTTTTCTCTGCAGTTTTCAGCTTTCTTCTCTTGAGTGCTCTTGGCTCTTTCGGTTTGCAGATTTCAGCCGAATTCTTTCAGTCACATTTGCAGGAATCAGCTAAGTGCATTTCAGTCTCTTTTCGCAGTTTTCATCGAGTCTGTTTTAGCATCTTTTGCTGATTTTTGTTGGTCCGCAGCTTGTAGTCTTTTAAGTGGTTAAGTTTTCAGTCAAGTTACTGCTCTCGCTTTCATGTCCAGTGAGTATTTTTACTTCTTGCTTCACAGCTTTCATGTTCTGGGTCAAGCAGTTTTTTTAGGAGTTACAACGTTCATAACGAAGGTCTTAATGGCCTTCACTAATTCATCTTCGATTCTGTATGAAATATCACTATATAAGGAGCAACATAGAACAGAAAAGTTGTGAGAAGGTTCACATAGCACAAAAAAAATACCGGTGTTTCATTCTGTGTATGCATTCCATTTTTGTGCCATACTGTTCTTGAGTTATTGGTAAGATTGAGTGCAAACTCACTCTGGGACAGAGACTTCGTACTGCAGGAGTTCAATTTGCAATTGGCATCTAAGTCCTTCGACTTCGCATCTAAGTCTTTCAATTTACGTCAAAGTCCTTCAATTTACGTGGAAGTCCTAACAACGATTGATCAATACATCAAGCTCTGATGTGCAAGGAGCATTATCGACAAGAACAAGTGATGCATTACAGTGGCTCCATCTCAAAAATCGGATCTATAAAGATATTCCTTCCAGATATCGAAGTGACGGTTGACCTAACTTATTATAGGGCTTGAGTCTATGATCTTGAAGGTCCAAGTGTTATGTGTGGGAGGGAGGGGCATTCCAATAATCCTTTGAACTATTTATGAGATTTTGTTCAAAATGTTGTATAAGGTTCTGCTTCTTTGTTAGTGATATAGTGCACGTTCCTTCGTTATTCTCTTATAAAAATCGAATCTAAGTTACAGTTTGATCTTTCGGTGGTATCATAACAAGTGGTATGTTCACAGCTACAGATCTCACAGAAGAAAAACCTTCCTAACCAAGGTTTATAAACAAACCGGCCAAATATATAGGTGTTTCTTATGTCTTGACTTTTATTCTTTTTATTTAGAGAAAATCTAATGGATGATATACCGTCTGATTCCATCATAACGGTATACCATCGGTATACCATCTAACTATTGCTAAGACCTCTCGTTCTAAGTCCACTTTCTATCCATTCGTTTGAGTCCGTCTCTTCTTCCTCTCTCCATTTCTCCATTGCCGAGAGCATCCCTCACTTTCCTCCACCGCCAACCCTGCCACACACCGGATCCGGTGGCCTGGAGGGGCGTCGCCATCGGATCTAGTGTCGAAGGAGGGAATTCCGGCTACCCACTACAGATTCACCCTTCCCCCTAGGCATAGAAGGAGGTTGCGAGAAGGCAACAGCCCAGCTGTGGGCAGCAGCGTAGGCAATGGGTGGGGTAGGTGGGCAGTGGCGGTTATGGCAGTTAGGTTGGGCGGGGCAGCACGGCGGGGAGGGGTCATGGCGCGGCGAGGCGGCGATGGTACCTCCGGCCGTGGGTGGTGGTGGAGGGGTCAGGGGGTGGTAGTGGAGGCACATGTAGCTGCCCAGGGCGGTGCGGCGATAGCGACTGGCGATGAGATACTCTTTCTCTTCTTTTTCCTCCATAAATTTAGCATGGAACACTTTAAAACTTGCCTATACTGTTAGAAACATTTGTAACAGTGTACCGTGTGCTAGCACCACTCTTTATTTAACGGTCTATCTGTTTGCAAGGTGACTGGTTTGTTTTATTAAGCGTAAGTGACATTTCTTAACTCTTGGATCAACATCCTATCAAACGTTGCATCAATTAATCTCTGCACGGATTCAATTGTCAAAAAAATCCACATAGAATTGTCAAAGTGGGAAGACCTGAGTGTGAAGCGATATTAATCAAGGACTTGACCAATATTTATGTCCTGTTCATAATTCTAAGGTCTGAAATTAATCAAGGACTTGACTACTATTTATTTATGTCCTGTTCATAATTCCAAGGTCTGTTTTTGATGTGATGCAGGCAAGAACTAGTGTCGCATCACAGAATGGCTTTCTCACTTGGACGACGATTGATGGATACATCAAGCTCTGATGTGCAAGGAGCATTATCGAAAGGAGCAAGTGGGAAGACCTGAGTGTGACCGATATTAATCAAGGACTTGACCAATATTTATGTTCTGTTCATAATTTTAAGATCTGATTTTGACCGATTTTTAATTTCTTCTGATAAATTCCGAGGATTACCTGTTTCGGTTCCGGTTCTATGAAGCCTGCTCCTAACTGTATCGATGTGATGTCTGCAGTGTTTACATTTTATCCTTAAGGGTATACCCGCTGGTTCGCTCAGTATAAAAAGGAAAACAGTAGAGCCCTATGCTGCAACAGTAGAGCAGAGAAAAATGACGAGGCTCTCAAAGCTACAAGCTCTGTCCCTAGCAGTGCTCTCTCTTCTCTGCCTTTCGCTGCAATTGCAGTGGTCTCACGGGCTACAAGATGAGCAGGGCGAACCAAGACAAGTAAGCCGCCATTGCCGTGTTCATATATCAATCTTGCTAAGCAGGACGAAGCATATCAATGCATGCTTATCAATCTTGCCATTAATGGTCGCCAGATATACGTCGTCTACCTCGGCGAGAGACGGCACGAAGATGCTGATCTCGTCACTGCTTCACACCACGACATGCTCGCTTCCATTCTCGGAAGGTATATATGAAGTCGCTCTCCAATAGTACTGCTCGAGGCAGATCATCTTCGACCATTACTTTCATGGTTATGTGGCAGAAAAAGTTGTTAAAATTCTCTTGTTGAACTTTAGAAAATATTGTATTATATCTCCACTTAAAAAATGGGGATATCCACTACACTGTACATAAAACATTTATCTTAGCATTTATGGTTTTGAAGCAAGGAGGAGGCTCTTGAGTCGATTGTCTACAGCTACAAATACAGTTTCTCAGGTTTTTCTGCAAGGCTCACAAAATCACAAGCGAGAAAGATACAAGGTAACCGATTCTCTTTTTTCTTTTACTCTCCAAAAAAAGTATAGGAGCACTACTCTTCGCCGCTCCACATCTGTTGGTAGTTTCCACCTCTCTCTCTAATATAAAGGTGTGATGATCAAGTGAGTGGCTTGGGCATGATGGAAGCAGGGCCGGTCTTAGGCATGGACGATAGGGGCGATCACCCAGGGTCCATGATAGTCAGGGGCCCATCACATGTATATATACCTATATATAACTTGTTCAGACTCATAGTTAGAAGGATCAACTAAAGTATATAAGTTAATTTTTATAGCTGAATGCCCGTGCGTTGCTACGGATTTTTAAAAAAACTCACAAGTGGTAAATTTTTTTAAAATATGCATACAAACATGTTCTAAAAGTAATTAAATCTGTAACAACACACGGGCATTTAGCTAGTGCAGATCAATTGTCAAAAGGCAAGAGAAATTAGGGGCACAATTCAAATGATGATAAGTTAATTTTCATCGGTTTCTAACTATATAAATTTCACAAATTTGCATCACCAAAAAAGATAGGACATATAAAAAATTATACAGTCCAAGCAGGAGGGGAGAGAGGCAAGAGAGGCCGGGTAGAAGAGGAGGTGGGAGATGGTAACTATTGGTGGAAGTGGAGAGGAGGGGTAGTTAGATATGAGAGAGAGGGAGAGGGATGTTAGATAGATGGTCAAGATTTTAGTATTCAGATCGGACGGTTGAGAAGAGAGGAAGGAGAATACACCAACCACTAACTCAAACTTATTAAATAGTAAAGATATAACTTGTTCAAACTCATAATTAGAAGGACCAACCAAAGTATATAAGGGTACAGGCACATATTGTTAACTTCCAGGCAGCCACTAGCAACAATATGAAGAAGGCAACTAGCAACCATATTAAAAACTTGTCTAGGCAAACCAAGTGTCCAACTTAATTTAGAAACACCTCATTTGCCATGTCACAGGTAACTAAACAAACAAAATTCTTATATGAATTTTATAAGAAACATCATAATTTTCTCGAGATTCAAATGAGGCCTTTAAGTTACATAATTCTTATGACGATAGTGCTTGGTGATCTTAATTTTTGTACCATATGACGATAGAGCTGCCTGAGGTGCTCAGCATAAAGCCAAACACGGCAGTCCCCGTGCACACAACTCGGAGCTGGGACTTCCTCGGACTGCACTACAACTCGGAGCCAACTGGTTTACTCCATGACGCTATACACGGAGATGATGTCATCATCGGGATAGTCGATTCAGGTATCTGGCCGGAATCTCAGAGCTTCAACGACGGCGGCTTCGGACCTGTACCGTCCCGGTGGAAAGGAGTTTGCCAAGCAGGCCAAGAATTCGACTCGAACAATTGCAGCCGGAAGATCATCGGAGCTCGATACTACGCAGATCATCTCGACCCGAAGATCTTTGAGCAAGAGTACAAATCTGCCAGGGATTTCGACGGCCATGGAACGCACACGGCATCGACTGCAGCCGGCGTCCTGGTGCCAAACGCGAGCTTTCATGGGCTTGCAGGCGGTTACGCCAGAGGAGGCGCTCCTCGTGCCCGGATCGCTGTCTACAAGGCGTGCTGGAATGGTGCGGATTGCGATTTGGTAGCTATCACGAAGGCGATTGATGACGCCATACATGATGGAGTTGACGTACTCTCGATATCAATTGGTGCCCCGAGCTCTGAAATCCGTGAAGCTATGTACGCTGTGGCAAAGGGCATAACCGTCGTCTTCTCGGCTGGAAACGATGGTCCTGCCCCTAGGACAGTTACCAATGCATCCCCCTGGGCTATAACAGTTGCATCAGCGACAATAGATCGTGCTTTCCCGACCGTTCTCACCCTCGGCAACAACGAGAAATTAGTGGTACGTTTCAACATCTTCTGGTATGGTCTCTGATCTCCGGTGACAATTTCTTGTCGATCTTTCAGGGTCAATCTTTGTTCTATGAGAGAAAGGAGAACGACCACTGGATTGAGTTGTATACAGCTGGGCGAGTCAGGTAAATTATGCACTCCTTAGTTCCCCAACGTGGCTTACACATTGCTGGCAAGTTTTGGCTGAATGTTTGATACCATGTGAATGTGACCATGTAGATGTGATCCAAGCTCTCTGAATTCCACTGATGTTGCTGGGAGGATTGTGTTCTGCTACTCTCCTGATCTTGTGAAGACAAATTTGACATTCAATGATCTGCCCATCGCTATAGATTCAGCAAAGGCAGCATCTGCCAGGGGGCTCATTTTTGCAATGTATACTCTTGATGCCATCGACTTGACTGACGGTTGTGACACCATGGCATGCGTTCTAGTAGACTTCGAGGTGGCTGACAGAATAGAAGCATACATGACGAAAGCCAGGTGAGCTTAAGTTTGTTCCTCCTATTTGAAATGCTTCCTTCAATTATAAAAATATATAATGGAAGTACTTTTAATGACAAATCTACTGGTATCATTTTCATGTGACAAATGTAAAGACTTTTTTGTATGTTAGTGGTCAAAGTATTAAAAAGTTTGACTGCATGAATTCTACAACGTCACCTATTTGGAAACGGATGGAATTAGGATTGAATGTCAAATTCATTAATTTGCATGCCTATTGCTTCTTGATTATGATGTACTCAGAAGACCAGTGGCTAAGGTGGCTCCGACTAGTACAAGGATTGGAAGCGAAGTCCTTGCTCCAATAATTTCAACATTTTCCTCAAGAGGGCCCAGTCCATTTTTTCCCCAATTCCTCAAGGTACATGCATGCAATTTCGTCCTCTGTTTGTCTATACGTACATATTTGCCATTTCAAATTTTCAATTAGATCGTTCACCCATATTCAGAAATCATGACCAGAAATGTTCGAGGATAGCCTAAATTTTGCTCTTGCTCTTGGAGATGACATGAATTATGTTTTTCATTTGAACAGCCCGACATTGCAGCACCTGGATCTAACATTTTGGCAGCAGTGAGAAATTCATATATCATCATGTCTGGAACGTCAATGGCGTGTCCCCATGTGTCCGGTGTAGCAGCATTGCTGAAGGCAGTCCATCCAGACTGGTCTCCCGCCATTATCAAGTCAGCACTAGTAACTACAGGTATTTCCATTTCCAAACTCCAAACAAGCTCCAATTTCACACTGCACATTACTGATATTTGAGTCTTTCAACATGGATCAGCTGCAACTAACAGCTACGGCTTACCGATACTGGCCGACGGGAAGCCTCAGAAGATTGCAGATCCTTTCGATTACGGTGGTGGCTTCGTTGATCCTAGTAAAGCAGTTGATCCGGGTCTAGCATATGATGTCGATCCAAAAGATTACATGAAATTCTTTAGATGTGGTTTCAACATCTCGGATATTGGTTGCGAAACCCCGTATAACCTGAACCTTCCGTCAATTGCCATTCCAAATCTGAAAACGTCAATAAGTGTGTGGAGGACAGTGACAAATGTAGGGCAAGCAGATGCAGTTTACAAAGCTTTCTTTCAGTCACCTCCTGGAGTGGAGATGTCAGTGGAGCCGTCACTTCTGTTCTTCAACAAAGAGAACAAGGCGCGAAGCTTTAAGGTCACTTTGAAGGCCACCCGCAAGCTGCAAGGGAGCTACATGTTTGGGAGCTTAGCATGGCATGATGGCGGCTCTCACTGGGTGAGGATCCCGATCGCGGTTCGAACGATAATAGATGATTTCTATTCAGAGATCTCATAAGCAGAAGTAATAAAAATCAGACACTTGTGTTTGATGGATTAGACATGTTTGTACTCTGTATTGTTAGATGTATGGTGCCTTCTTTAATTTTCCCTGAATGGTTTCTAGTTACTTTACAGTTATATGTTCTATTGTCGATTAATGAATAAGATGAAATAAAGCGGACAATTTGGAGAGGAAAGTTGTATCTCCTTAATTGTCTTATGTTTTGTGTCACATGTGCGGGTATTTGTAGGAAATTTTCAAAACTGGACACAGATCGATCCTATATTTGACAAACAGACACAATTTCCATCACCAGCAAGCATGGCATTACATTTCTACATTGTAACGGCATAATAAGTGGAGTTATACTAAAAAAAATTGTCCACCTAGGCAGCTACCATCTAATGTGGTGTTTGACGTGTCAGACAGGAACAACATTATTTGGATCCTACGTACGATAATTCAGCCCATAATTTTATTTGGATAGGGAGAATCCGAAACAAAATTCAGCCTAATCCCTAAGTAGCAATGTTTTGTGCTCTACTCTGTTCTTCTAAAAATTGCTCTGTTGCTGAAGTGCTTGGTTCTGATTATCAGAACATCACGTTCAAAAGAACCTTGCATGTGGAGGTTTTGATGAAATGGAACAATATTACGGCAATGTGCCATGATATTCAATTAACAAATGAGGATGATATGGTTAAATGGAAATTACACAAAAAAATGGTCAGTTCTCGGTTCACTCGACGTATCAAGGTATTCCTTTGGTACCTGGGCAGGGGTATTATAATGGCTAAAGATAACATTGCAAGAGAAATTGGAAAAAGAAAGATAAGTAGTGTTGCTTTTGCTCATCTGGCGAAACCATTGATCACTTGTTTTTTAAGTGTCCATTGGCAAGTTATTTATGGCAGGGTGATAGCCGCCGCTTTTGGCTTCATTCCACCTCTCCTCAATTCCCCCTGCTTCCCGAGCTAAACACCACCGCCGTTGAGACCTCCTTCGGCCACCGTCAGTGCTAGCTCTCCTCAATGGACTTCGACCCATGCCAAGCCCTCCATTGTGCTCATTTGACATCTCCGGTCCTCATGTTTAGCCTAATTGGAGTCTCCTCCTTTGCAGCTCGCCGGAAGCCGTGTCTTCCTCGACTCCGGTCACCCTTCCTCGCCGATGTTTCCGACCACCGCCGTCCGATTCCTCCCGTCCAGAGCACCCTCATCACCCCGTGAAGCTAACCCCGGTGCCAATGTGAGGAGTTTGTTGGTTTGGGATAAAAGGGAAGCTAAGTCCTAGATATGTGGGAGCATTCAAGATCTTAGAACAAAAGGGTACCTCTGCTTATCAATTGGAGCTACCTAAACAACTACCTCAAATCCACAATGTATTTCACATCTTCCAACTTAGAAAGTGTCCCAGCGAATCCTTAGCACAGATAACTAACTTGGACATGTCATTACAAGCCGATTTCATGTATGAAGAACATCCACTAAATTTATGTAGGATCGGAAATGACAACAGAGGGGGGTGAATGGTGCCTTCAAAAATCGCCCCGAAGTATCCACAAACTTCTTCTCCGATAGCTATAGAAGCTATGAAGAATGAGGACAATAGCTCACTGGCATCGAAAGAAAAATCAACAAACGAAGCAATAAAATGAAGCAGGCAGCAGAAACCAGGTCATGAAGTCGGTCAGACCGCAACGACTCGGCCGTGAATTCATGTCTGTCTCCTGGATTATAGGCTATGAAAACCAAATTAGGGTTCTATCTTATCATGCGATGCAAGTAATCAGTAGATTTCTAAATTTAAAATCTGAAATCTTTTCTAACATAAAAACACTTATCTTCAAGATGATGTGAGATGAGATAGAACCCACGGAGATATTGGTTAATATTCATAAAGTTGCATATTTGCTATAATGTTTGCTAAGTACCATTGTACTCATCCTTTCTATTATTCCCCCTGGTTAGAGACTAGTCTGTCCGAGGGGGCAACTATGCCGAGGGGGGATGGAGTTGACCCTGTGTATGATGCTTATGAGATGGATGTGTTATATGAGACATGGGATGGGTAACAGGTTGCTAGTAAATCGTATGTGGAACCCAGATTATAATATCATACTTTTATCTATAGTTCAGTACTTGTATAATTATTAGCTAGAAGTCCTTTTATTTGTAGTGATATCGTAATAATCGGGCAATTGTTTAGCGTTGTAACGAACTTGAGCCTTGCGTGGTCATGATATTGTAATATTATTGTACTATCTCTAATTATTGTTCTGCTATAACACTCAGTCGATAAAATAGGAATTTATTATGTTTTGTCATGTAATAACCACAGACTGATGTCATTAATTTAGAAGTGATGGCACGGGTGATCACACCAATCAACATGAGGGTGCTCATCACCATGGTTACTGCCACACTATGACTCACCAATGTGAGCGCACCACCGGACTATTGACTATGTCCGTACCAACTCCACACCGGACGGAAACTACTACCATGACAAGCCACAACAAAAACACCAAAAACTCACAAAGCATCGAAAAATGATCAACAAGACAACCACGAAATCGCGTATAGATCCTTCAATTTTGCAATTTTGCAATCGTGAAAATGACCATCAGCTTTGCAAAAGGCTAGCGTCCAAGGTAGGAGTCCCCGGGGAGCCCTCGACATCATCAGCTTTGCAAAAGGCGTTCCGGCTTTTTTGAAATCGCGTATAGATCCTTCAATTTTGCAGAAAGACCCCACCATCTCAGCATTTTCACAAAAAAGTCCTATGAATTTCCGAGAATTACATATGAGTCTTTGATTTTCGAGATAGACCCTCCATTTACGGGATAAAGCCCTGCGGTTTTCTCATTATTACAGGCGGGTCCTTGATTTTTTTCGAAGAAGCCCTCAATTTTCCCAAAAATACATTCGGGCCCTTGATTTTCCCAGAAAAACCCACGAATTGTCGGCTCTTTTTCTTCAGTCTATATGGTAGCTAGCGCATCGTGACCCCGCGCCTCCACAACTAGTACTGTTTAGGGGGATTAGTATTGGAGTAGCTAGTTATATCCTCCCTCCATGTAGTACATAGCAACATTCATAAAATGGACCAATAAATTGTAGGAAATAGGATGCAATTGGATATTGTACCACATCCGCGGAAATGCTATGTGGTGTGTGTGAACGTGGCAAATAGTGAGTCGAGGTCTACCTCAGCCGACGGGCCATTACGGTGGACGGACGCCTATTCAGTTTGGCTGAAATAAACTAATTTATAGCTAAAATTATACTATATTTGATTAAAATTACACTGTAGCTAATGATAGCATATTTTACGTAATTAAATTTAAAAATTTTAAAAATAAAAAACATGTTAGTCCATCACAAACAATGCGAATGAATACGGAAAAAAGAAACGACAAAAAAGATCAAAAACCAAAAAGCTAGAAAAAGACGGAATTAAAGAATAGTGGACTAGAAGTCAGAAGCCATAAGTTAAAGCCGAAACAAATGGTGACTTATTTTTCTTCATTTTCCTTTAATTCAATGACTCAGAAAAAAAAAATCTAACAACTACTACAGTACAATTTGAAACTAAGACCCAAACCGTCCGCCTTGCTGTGTACACGGTCCATCTTTGCAACTCGCTACTTTTCCATTTCCTTTCCGTTCTTCTTTTTTCTTTCCAACCTTTTTCTTCAACTGAAGGAAAAGGCCGGATTGATGTACTGTTGACTAACGGGCAAGAGCGGGCCGGGCCTAAATTATCCGTTAGGTCCAAATGTTCATGGGACCGTCTATAATTGCATGCTGCTTGTGTGGCGTTGGCCCACCCCTGGCCCACCTCTCGAGGCTATACGCGTAGGCGTCCGAAGCCCACACTTCGAAGCAAAAACACCGCGTGAGCGCACACGGATCGAGACGACTTTTTTTTTCTGCAAACCGAAAAATTAAGTGAGTGTGTCGTCTAAACCGAGCGTCTAATTCATGATCCGTTTGAATCGTCAAAAAAAGACTCTACTGATATATATTTTAACTTAGTAATAATATCGCATACTATATGTTCTAATAAATAAAATTGCATTATTTGCCAATGTTCCATTAGTTAATGGATGATATTACAAACCGTATTTTTTTTAATTTGTCTAGGAGGAATGAACCATAAAAATATTAATAGAATAAAATAGTGGGAAAAACATGAACATGGGAAAAGAAACCACCGCAATATTTGGAAAGCCCCTACAATCAAATGAAAAAGAAAAAATAATAATAAAAGGGGAAAAAGAACGAAAAAAACATCTTGGCTTTTAAAAACAGCTTCTTCAGGTCACTAGCCGATCTTTCCCGTCTTCTTCACGTCTGTGTCTTCTAAAAGTTATTTTTCAAATTTTAATCCAAAAGCTACTTATCCAAGTCATTACTAATCCATTTCAACTTAAAACTAAACACACTACTACAGAAAAACCGTATTATAAACGGTTCAAAAACGTTATCACAGACGGTTTTCTGAACCGTCTGAATTTATGGATCAATGATAATCGAAGGTTATTACAGACGGTTTTTGAACCTCTTGAAGGTTATTACTTAGGGAATCAAGGTATATTACCTTGTTCTATTTTGGTACAATTACTATTAAAATCCAATGAAACTCTTGATTGTAGGGCATAAGTATATATTCCTTATCATGGTAAGCCGCTAGTGCTACTGCAATGTACCTCTCGACGAAGGGTGTATCCTAGTTGATGGTACGCATGGCGACCAAGTGTGGGTCCAAGAAACCAACTGATGATTTGGATGATCTAGCCACAGTCACCGTGTGTCTATATATACACACACGAAAGCAACAAATTATATATGACATTTATCGGTATGATATGAACGGAGACTGTGATTGTACACACTTACAGCGTCCAGCATCGAATGAGTGAGGCGTCGAGAGCGTTGAGCGTGAAAAGATCAAATAAATCCTCAAAGGTCACCACGAAGACACACTCTTAAATATTATGCTGTAAATGATCTGGCTCAAATTTGACAGTGATACCTGAGCATTGTTCTCCCTCTGGCTTACTGGACTGTTCCATATACCACTTGTGTAATTGCCAGCAACTAATTGGTAGGGTTTAGAGGCGCGTTACCAGGTCTACCAGCGGCTCGCCAAGCACAAATTTGTGGGCCAATGACAGGTACGGGATATCATGATCGGTCTTGTTTGCTTTGCCCTTGCTACCCTTGCTGCCTCGGTTGTAGGTCGACTATAAAGGTGGCACCGGTGGAAGTTGCTGCACCAGGAATAGCGTACGTGATCATGACACCGGTGCAGGTAGCGGTGGTGGAGATAGGACTTGTGGAGATGGCACCAGTGCATGCAGCTGATCTGGTTCAGATTGCCTTTATGGACCTGCCACCGGTGAAGAAGCCTCCAGGCAAATGTCGTTTTTGGGCCACTGGATGAAGGTTCCAATGGCTTGCCCTAGAGTCACGAGCTCGTCGTTGGGGGGCTTCGGTAGCGGGATGACCTCGAAGTTGGCGTGTACACCATGCACTGCCACTTTTTCGAAGCCTGACACTAAAGGTTGACGATGCACCATGGCCCTTGAGCAGACGGATATGCCAGGCCTCAAGCAGCGCACAAGGCAACGGAGGCATATATCACTTGGAGCTTGCACTTCATAGGCTTTAGGATGTCGTCCACATGAAATATGGCCTCGCTTTCCGTCGTAGGATTGGACGCGCAGCTACTCGGACGGTTGGGAGGGCTAGCTAGCACAGGAGTGGTGGCGGCCTGCTGATTTTCTTCTTTAAATCTTCGCACATCATCTCTGACGTAATTAGCAAGCTCCTCTCTAAGAGATGCCTTGATCTCCTCTCGTAGCCGTGCATCACGCTTGGCTTTGTTTCTCTTCCTACTCCGATACAATTAGGAGTTATCTGAGAAACCTTATTTCCAAGGAACATAAAGCCCAAGGCCTTTAAATGCGACACAGGTGCTCCTTGTTTTCCAAAGGTCTTTGCAGAGTATATCTTTCTCCCTAGTTGACTGGAATGATCCCTAGGAAGATTCGACACTCAGTGTATCCTGCAAGAGCCCGACATGCATTTCACTTCATACGAAGTTGTGGAGTAATTATAATATACGTAGTTCGATATCTTACCAGGCGGTGGGACACTTCCTAGTCTGCAGGGTTCCGGAAGGAGATGTCCCCCGACGTCGTGGTAGATGACCTCGCTCTAATCCAATTTTGAGCGCGCTCATCTGGGATCGTGGCAAATGGCGGGGCGGTGTCCTGCAGGATTGCCTATTCGTCCTCTGCCTCCACTGCAGGATTTTACCCGCATACCCAGCTATGCCGAGTCTGTAGGGGTGTGTGTTTTTTGCCTAGAGGGCCATGTGCGCCGCACTTGCACTTCTAAAAGCTTCGGTCGTCTTCGTTGTCTTAAACTCTTCCCATTGTGGTTCCAGGAATGGGTACTTATCAAACGGCGTTAGATCCTTCTCCACATAATGCTTGACAAGTATGCTCTTGAAGTTCTTTCATGCTTTGCACGCCGCTAGCAAGGCATGTCGTTGCACAGAGTCGTGGTGTTCTTCTGGGATCTCGAACGATGCAAAAATATCTGTCATTAGCTCACGTTTTCGAGTCTCACTCACGCTCTTCCATGAATCGAATGTGATCTCAATTCGTTCTCGTGCAACTATTCCGATCGTTCTTTTAAACTTAGAACCATCTGTGATAATAAATATCACAGATGGTTCTAAACTTAAAACCGTCTATGATAAGCCTTTGCCCCCCCCGGCTGTAGTTATTAATATAACTACACCAACCAGCATTCAATAAGACCTCACAGAGTATTTCTTTACAACAGCCCAATGAACATAGAGATACATTTGTATGATTCATTCTCAAAATTCACCTATATATCACACATTTTCATATATACATAAATGCAAATTCACAAATACATCACACACATGCATTGTTGTATACATAAATGCCAATTCACGTATACATCACATACATGCATTGTTATATACATAAATGCAAATGCCCATATATATATCGCAAATTCTCATTCCACTTGCTTATTTTATTTAAAAATTAGCCCTTCATGATGATCAATGCGTACGTAACTAGTTTCGTCACGTTGTTCGTCGTCGACCCTTATGCCATTTACAAAAGGAGGTAACTTGTCAAATTGATTGTATTCTTCCTCGTCCACTACATTCTCTACTCCAACAATTCTCCTTTTTCCATGAAGAACTACATGTCATTTCTTATTTGCCGGGTTGGTTACATAGAAAACTTGAACAACTTGGTTGGCGAGTACGAATGGTTTGTCTTTGTACCCGACACGTTGGAGGTCCACGGTAGTGACACCGTACTTATCAACCTTCACCTGTTGGAGATGCACTCAACGCCAGTGAAATAAGGGGATCTTGAAAACCACGTAGTCGAGCTCCTAAATCTCTTCTATGAAACCATAGTCCGAGTTTCTCAACCCATCGGTAATGAACGCATCTATGCGGACACCGCTGTTCTGGTTAGTATTCTTTACATCCTAAGCCTGCGTATAGAATATGTATCCATTTATGTCATATCCTTGCCATGTCACAACTGTAAATGTTGGCTCTTTTGCCAACCATGTCAGTATCTCACTTGAGGAGCTCCTAGTGATTTGCTCCTTAAACCATTGGTTGAACCGACTGTTGTGTTGTCTCATGATCCAAACATCCGGCCGCTCCGGATTCTGTTGCCGAAGCACATCCTTGTGCTGGTCGATATAAGGGGCCAATTCAGTCATGTGTTGCAAGATCGTGAAATGAGCTTGAGCATACGCGTCCATATCTAGAGTGATTGCTTTCCTTCCGATAGTTCCAATACCCTTGAGCCTCCCCTCATGACGAGAATGAGGCACACCTATCGGTTGAATCTGAGCTATATAATCGACACAAAACTCAGTGACCTCTTCGCTTGCATAACCTTCGACGATTCTACCCTCCGGCCGAGATCGATTCCGTACATAGGACTTGAGAATTCCCATGAACCTCTCAAACGGGTACATACTACGTAGGAATACGAGCCCGCACATTTTTATCTCCCACACAACGTGTACAATAAGATGGACCATGATATCAAAAAACGAAGGAGAGAAATATATCTCAAGATGACATAGAGTTATCACCACCTCGTTCTACAGAGCATCTAGTCCTTCGAGATCGATGACCTTTTGAGCAATTGTGTTAAAGAAATAACATAGCCTCATTATTGCCTCTCAGACTTTGATCGGCAAAATATTTCTAACTGTAATAGGGAGCATCTGTGTCATCAGCACATGACAATCATGAGACTTCATGCCATTTAACTTCAAATCTTACATCAAAACAAGTTTCTTCACGTTGTTGGAGTAACCAGACGGAACTTTGACACCATGCAAGTATTGGCACAGTTCAGTTTTCTTGGCCTTGGACAGAGTGTAACACGCAGGGGGAAGGTACATTCGTCCATTATCTGTTTCTATCGGTGCTAACTCAGGACTGATGTCCATATCAGCCAAATCAAGCCGTGCGTTGACACCGTCCTTTGTTTTATCACGAATGTTCAGTAAGAGACCAAGCAAGCTATCACATACATTCTTTTCTATGTGCATGACGTCAATACAGTGTCGAACATCTAAATACTCCCAATAAGATAAGTCCCAAAATATTGATCTCTTCTTCCAGATGTTCTTCTCACGAGCTCTCAATTTACGTCCCTTTCCGAGGACAACATATAAATCCTTAACCATATTACAAACCTCTTTTCCGCTTAAATGCCTTGGAACTGAACCATCCTCCTTCTCTTCATCAAATTGTTTTATTCATATTACGGTATGGGTGAGCCCTTCGAAGGAACCGGCGGTGACGCATGTACACTGTTTTACGTGAGTGTTTCAGCCACACACTCTTGGTACCATCTAAGTAGTGAGTACAAACTTTAGTACCTTTTGTACTCTGGCCCGACAGGTTAGTAAGGGCAGGATAATCATTTATGGTGTAGAACAATAAGGAGCGCAAAGTGAAGTTCTCTCGTTTGTATGCATCCCATACATGTACCCCTTCGTTCCACAGTACTTTTAGATCTTCCACCAACGGCAAACGTCGAGGATCGCTCCTGTCTCCTTCTGGAGGAGATCTCCAAGACGCGGGCGACGGGCACACAGACGACGTTCTTCACCACCAATTAGCAGCCGTCGCAAGGTCGACATCCTAGCACGCCCAACTCCGGTGTTGTAAATAATCTTGTTTTTACTAGTTTCGGAAGTGATCGAAGTCGAGATGGAGACAAAATCGGAAGTCAAAAAGAAAACAGTGCTTTTCGCTAGACCGATCAGACCAGAAACACAATTGTAATTGAAGTCGAAAGTCAATAGAAGTCGTAGTTGAAAGTTAGAATAGGAGTCAGAATCGGAGTTGGTTTTGTAATCGTAGTCGAACCTGAGTTAAAGACGAATAACCAGGTATGAAAAGGGGTGCAGATATGTAACCAAGATGTACAAAGCAATTGCGAGTAAAGGAGAAGAAAAAAGAAAACCCTAAGCATTGTTTTTCATTGTGTAATCTCGCAAGACGTGGTCGGAAGGACTCACGACCACGGCAAACGTGGTCGGGAGGAGTTACGACCACGACAGAGCATTGGCGAACATGTTTAGGAGTTGCTACGACCATGGCAAAACAGAATTGCATGTGGTCGGAAAGGCGTTCGACCACGTTAAAGGAGCGTTGAACGTGGTCGTAAGGGCTATCGACCATGTTCTAAAGCGTTCGTCCACGTTGTGAAGACTTCAACCACGATGTGAGTGGTCGAAAGGAGCTGTGACTACGCTGTGAAGTAAGGGCAGCGCAACGACAAAGAAGAGTGATCGAAACCTTAACAGTGGGTTTCCGACCACGAAAACAAAACAATCGGCAGAGCGATTGAGTGGTCGTAAGCATTCGGGAGGCAGTCGGAACTGGTCGTAAGTCTTTGGAACCGATCGTCAGCGGTCGTAAAGATCTTGGGGAAGTCGTAAGACTTCCAACACTTGGTATCAGAGTCATGGGAGAAACATCAAAGGCTAAGGAGAGTGTGACACTGCAGTATCCACTCCTCAGTTCGGATAATTATCCAATCTGAGCGATGGAGATGAAGGTTAACATGTGTGCTCAGGGTGTCTGGAGCACGGTTGATCCAAAGGAGAAAGGCAAGGTCATTGATGACCGGCTAGACAAGATGGCGCTGGCCGTGATCTATCAGGTTGTGCCCGACTCGATGTTGCGGCAACTGATCGGCAAGGAAACAACACGAGACAATGCATGAACGAGTAGATCGAGTAAAGGAAGTTCGACTCCTAACACTGCGGAGCGAATTTGAAGCAATGAAGATGGGAAAGAACCAGACTGTGAAAGAATTCTCCGGACGATTCAACGAAGTCGTGAATGAGATCATCTCTCTTAGCGATGATCTAAAAGATGAGGTGGCAGTGACTACACTCATGTACTCCCAAGATCTCTCGAAAATGAAGATAGAGGAAGTAACATGGGCGCTCAAAGCACATCAGCAGCTTCTGAAGAGCTATCAAACTGACAACAGAGAGAAGGCGTTGCTCGTAAGCGAAGACACAAAGAACTGAGACGCAGACTCGACATCCAGAGAAGGTCGAGGTCGTGGTCGTGGATCATCATCTGGTCGTGGAGCGTTCCATGGACAAGGACAAAGATGAGGCTATGCCCAGCGAGGTTGTGGTTTCCAGTCCGGAAGAGGAGGAAGAGGAGATAGAGCTGGTCATGGAGGTGGCGACTACCAGCCAGACAAATCAACCGTCCAATGCTATGAGTGCGAGAAATTCGGCCACTACGCTGCCGAATGTCGAAGCCACATTCAGTGCCATAACTGCAAGAAGTATGGTCACTATGCAGCTAACTGCAGAAGCAAGAAGAAAATGGAGGAAGTCAACATGGCTCAAACGTCCATACATAAAGAATCGACATTGCTATTGTCACTCTGCACTGTAGATGTACCGACAATGGTACTGCTGAATGAACGGAGAGTATTTCCAAGTCTAATGGAGAAGGGAGAGCAGACACAAGAGTAGTCTGCAGATTGGTACCTCGACAACGGAGCTAGCAACCATATGACGGGCACACACTCGATGTTTCATGACTTGAATGAGAATGCGCTCGGTAAAGTGCAATTTAGGGATGGTTCAACGGTTCAGATCAAAGGTAGATGCTCGATTCTTATGCAGTGCAAGGATGGAAGCTAGAGACGGTTGTCGGATGTGTATTACATACCGAGCCTACACAACAATATCATACATATACAAAAAGTAGCTTTTTGTGAAGTAAGCTTCTTGCAATAACAGTATATATGAGTATATCCTTTTTAACCCATTTTAGTACATATATCAATGAAAGCTACCCATGGACCATGCTACTAGCAATTACACAGGTTGGCATAAATGTTATCTTGACTGACTTGGTCAGTCCTCATATCTTGACTGACTTGGTCAGTCCTCATATCTTGATTGGGCGATGGATCAACCTGGCTGGGGGAAGACTTGTTCTGGACCACGATCTTGAAGCCGATGGCCATCGACAGTAAAAGAGGATCAAAGATACTTATAAAACATCAAAGAGTTGTTAATAAGAGCCTCATGTGTAGATTAATTGACAAGATCAATGAGCTAGCCTTGGGTAACTTGATATACGCTCGATGAGCTTGTCGGAGTTGATACGGCGGAATCGTCGAAATCGTCAGAGCGATAGTCAGCATCAGATCCTCTATCAGCATCAGATCCTCTATGCTAGGGAGAGCTTCCCCTCTAGCAACAATCTTACCATCATGCTTTTTGACAAAACATCGCTGAAACTAGCCTCGTAGGCGCGGCGTCACGCCGCGCCAGCCACCGTACGCAAAAAAATAAAAGAGACGATAATTTGTGAGGAGTTTTCCAAAAAAAACGAGGCGAAAACGTATTTTCGAGGAAGGTAGAGGGATTTTCCGGGAAAAACCAGGGGCAAAAACGTATTTTCTAAAAAGACGGAGGGGTTTTTCGGAAAACCGAGGACCTGTACGCAAAAAACCGGGGACCCGCGCGTGGTTTCCGAAAACACGGGGGCTATCCAGCAAAATAGAGGGAGCAAAAAAAATTTCTAAGGACCTTTTCGCGAGAACTAAGGACCTGTACGTATTTTCGGGAAAACACAGAGGCCTTTTTGTAATTTGCCACCCCAGACCGTACTGAGATACGGTCACGGCGTCTCCCCAAATGTAATAGACGGAGTATATCCTTATCCATTCCTCCATCTTCTGAGTAAACTCAGCTTGAGCTTAGAAAGCTCTTTTATCTCTAGAAGGATCGGATTGTCTTTAGTAACATCGAAACTACCCAACTACTTTTCCAGCACCCGATGAATCATCATTGGACTTTCACGACACCTTACTCTTTATCAGATGAATCATCTTCATCAATCTTACCATCATGCTTTTTGACAAAACAGCGCTGTAATCTCGTTATCAATTCCTTCATCTTTTGAGTAAACTCAGCTTGAGCTTCCTTTGTTAGTGATATAATGCACGTTTATTCGTTATTCTCTTATAAAAATCGAATCTAACTTACAGTTTGATCTTTCGAGGTATCATAACAAGTGCTATGTTCACAGCTACAGTATCTCACAGGAGAAAATCTTCCTAACCAAGGTTTATAAACAAACCGGCCAAATATATAGGTGTTTCTTATGTCCCGACTTTTACTCATTTTATTTAGAGAAAATGTAATGGATGACATACCGTCCGATTCCAACGTAACAGCATACCATCTAACTATTGCTAAGACCTCTCATTCTGAGTCCACTTCTTATCCATTCGTTTGAGTCCGTCTCTTCTTCCTCTCTCTCTATTTCTCCTCTATCAAGAGCATCCCCCACTCCCTCTTCTTCTCCCTCCCTCCTCACCGCTGTATCCCCTCAATTTCCTCCACCACCGACCCCGCCGCACGCTGGATCCGGTGTCCTGGAGGGGCGCCGCCACCGGATCTAACGTCGAAGGAGGGAAATCCGGCTTCCCACTACAGGTTCACCCTTCCCCCAGGCATAGAAGGAGGTTGGGAGAAGGCAGCAGCCCGACGGTTGGTGGTAGTGGAGGCGATGGGTGGGGTAAATGATACGGGGTCGCCCGATCTTCTCGACGTAGGATGGATACTCACAGGAGTCTTGATGAATCGTAATGATCCTCCAATGCCAATGCAAGGGACGAACACTCTTTAATCCGCCAAAACACACTCGTGTTGATTTCGCCGACCACCAAGCGAGATCTATCGTGCACCCAATTCCCAATAGAAAGGTTAAACGATCTTGATTGAGGAAAACACTCCTAATTCCCTATGGAACTTCGGTAGCAATGCTAAACTCGAACGAACTTTAGTAGATTCATTATTCTCAAACGTGGTCCTCTTACAATGGGGTCTAACCCTCAATATATAGTTCGCTCTCCACCTCACAGCTGGCCAAGAGGTCCTAAACCAACTCCAACTCATCCCTACATGTATTTGGAAACAAACTCACACAAAAGGAAAAATCTAAAATTAAATTATCACCATGTTTCGGTCATAACTTTTTATCCGTGACGAATTTGAAGGTGGAACCAGATCCATTGCGTAGCCCTTGGAATTATCTTTCCAACGAGTACAAGAACACCTGAATCGGACTCCGTTTGTGAAAGTTATGGCCTTTTTAGTAACTGCCTGTCAGGCTGTCCCGAACCGAATCCGAATTGAATCCTGAGTTGAATCCGAGTTTGAATTAGATTGAGCACGTGGGAGGTTCAAATTTGGCTTGAAAATTTTATCCAAAACTTGTAGTTTAAGTCCTTGTACTCCTCCCTTTTGCTCTCCCAAATCTTCACATGAATCATACCTAAGAATACATAAAATAATAGCATGAGGTAGTATTCCAAGTTCATCATCAATTAAAAGAAACTCTTTAAGAAACAAATTCACCTGACAATATTTAATGCGGCTCAATACTTCTTTCCAATGAAATAATGTATTCGCCTGAAAAGTGCTAAGCATAAGCGTATCCGCATCAGTAGGTGGGTAGTGGTAGCAATGATTGTGACAATTAGGTTGGCGTGGGGCGGCACGGCGGGAGGGACCAGGGTGCGGTGCGGCGAGGTGGCAATGGTGCCTCCAGCCGTGAGTGGTGGTAGAGGGTGCAGGGGCGGTGGTAGCGGAGGCACATGTAGCTGCCGCGGTGCAGCGATAGCGACCGGCGATGAGGTACTCTTGCTCTTCTTCTTCCATGAATTTAGCATGGAACATTGTGAATCTTGTCTAAACTGTTAGAATCATTTCTAACGGTATACCGTGCGCTAGCTCCACTCTTTTTTTTAAGGCCCTATCTGTTTGCAAAGTGACTGTTTTTTTTCTTAAGCGTAAGTGACATTTCTTAACTCTTGGGTCAACATCCACATAGAATTAATCTCTGCACGGATTCAATTGCCAAAAAATCCACATAGAATTAAAAAAATGGGGCAACATACAAATAAAAATAGTTTATTTAATTTATGTCCTGTTCATAATTCTAAGGTCTGATTTTGACCGATTTTTAATTTTTTCTGATAAATTCCGAGGATTACCTGTTTCGGTTCCGGTTCTATGAAGCCTGCTCCTTAAGGGTATACCCGCTCATAGAACCCTGCTAGCGACTTCAATGGCCATGGAACACACACGGCGTCGACTGCAGCTGGCGTCCCTCATTTGGACGACGCTTGATGGATACATCAAGCTCTGATGTGCAAGGAGCATTATCGAAAGGAGCAGGTGGGAAGACCTGAGTGTGAACGATATTAATCAAGGACTTGGCCAATATATATGTCCTGTTCATAATTCTAAGGTCTGATTTTGACCGATTTTTAATTTTTTTTATGTCTTGTTCACAATATTTATGTCCTGTTCACAGTCAACTAAAATTGCAGCCTCCTAAAAAAATAACTGTAACTTTAGGTGATTCAAAGTGCAACTAAAGTTACACTTAGTTGCACTCTCAATTAACTAAAATTACAGCCACCATCCAAAAAAACAACTGAATTTTAGTTGATTGAGAGTGCAACTTGAAATGACTAAGAGATAAAAAAAATTCAACCACTTTAACAATAGTCACTCCCAAAAGTCATCTACCTATGAAAGAAAAGAACATCTACGTATCTGCATAGTATATGAATGCATGCATCATTATATTATTGGCCTGACCATTTCGTAGAAACATTATTGGCCAGACCATCTAGACGCACTAATATATGCACGCAGATCGATTGATATAAATAGCACACTAGCTTGGCAACAACCTCATCACCATCATCGTTGCTAGCTAGCTACATGCATGCGGTATCCATCATCATCCATGGCTGCAATCTGCAACTTCTCAAAGCTGTCTCAGATAGCACTGGTCGTCTTCCTCCTCCACCTCGCTCTCCTGCTTCCATCGAAGAGATCCTACGTGGTTGGCCTGCAGAGCGAATCAGCAAAAGTACGTAGGAAATAATTAATATTCATGTGTATATATATATATGTGATATTCATTTTACTGCAGATATAAATGTTTGAACCACTGCATGCAGCTCTATATTGTGTACCTTGGGGACAAACAGCATGAAGATCCGGATAAAACCACTGCATCACACCATGACATGCTCACCAAGATCATTGGCAGGCAAGGAGACCAAGTCTATATATACACATGTTTTTCTTTCTTTCTTCCCTTCTCGTCGTGTGCCATGCTTCGATGATAAAGAGAATATACAATTTCGTATGATTTTGCAGTAAGGGAGAAGCCCATGATTCGATGATCTACAGCTACAGACATGGCTTCTCCGGGTTTGCCGCCAAGCTCACAGAATCTCAAGCACAAAGCATCGCAGGTAATTAATTGGTCATTGCTGATGGATAGGCTCTAGTTTTTTTTTTAAATCGGCATTTTTCGCATTCGATGAATAGGCTCTAGTTTTTTTTTAAGTATAAATGAATTACATGTCTTTTCTTATTAGGTTAATATTTTAAGTGAATTGGCTAGTGCATGAAATTCAATATAGTACTAGAGCCAATAGATCTTAAGTTCAAGACTCAGTTGACGCAATTAAAAAATAATAATTACGTCCTACTTCTATCCCTACCTCTTAGGACTGAGAGAGCTTATATATAAGGTCGTTTCTTATCGTTTTAAATTTTTTGATGAACTGGTTAGTGCATAAAGCTCAATATAGCTAATAGAAATGTGTTGATGCGTGCTAACCGATGTTACTATTTGTACTATTTGATAGAGCTGCCTGAAGTGCTCAGCATAAAGCCAAACTCGGCAGTCCCCGTGCACACAACTCGGAGCTGGGACTTCCTTGGACTCGACTACAACTCGGAGCCAACAGGTTTACTCCATGACGCTATACACGGAGATGATGTCATCATCGGGGTAGTCGATTCAGGTATCTGGCCAGAATCTCAGAGCTTCAACGACGACGGCTTCGGACCTGTACCGTCCCGGTGGAAAGGAGTTTGCCAAGTAGGCCAAGCATTCGACCGGAACAATTGCAGCCGGAAGATCATCGGAGCTCGATACTACGCAGATCATCTCGACCCGAAGGTCTTTGAGCGAGACTACAAATCTGCGAGGGATATCCAAGGCCATGGAACGCACACGGCATCGACTGCAGCCGGCGTCCTGGTGCCGAACGCGAGCTTTCATGGGCTTGCAGGCGGTTACGCCAGAGGAGGCGCTCCTCGTGCAAGGATCGCTGTCTACAAGGCGTGCTGGAATGATGCTGATACGGGATGCGATTTGGTAGCTATCACGAAGGCGATTGATGACGCCATACATGATGGAGTTGACGTACTCTCGTTATCACTCGGTGGCCCAAGCACTGAATACCCTGAAGCTGTGCACGCTGTGGAAAATGGCATAACTGTCGTCTTCTCAGCAGGAAACGATGGTCCTGCTCCTAGGACAGTTTGGAACGCATCCCCATGGGCTATAACAGTTGCATCAGCGACAATAGATCGTGCTTTCCCGACCGTTCTCACCCTCGGCAACAACGAGAAATTAGTGGTATGTTTCACCGTCATCATCTTCTTCTTCTTTCTTTGGCGTGTCTTTGATCTCTGGTGATCATTTCTTGTCGATCTTTCAGGGTCAATCTTTGTTCTATGAGAGAAAGGAGAAGGAGTATGAAGTTGTGCGAGTCAGGTAAATTATGCACTCCTTAATTCCCCAACGTGGCTTACACATTGCTGGCTAGTTTTGGCTGAATATGTTTGATACCATGTGAATGTGACCATGTAGATGTGATCGAAGCTCTCTGAATTCCACCGATGTTGCTGGGAGGATTGTGTTCTGCTACTCTCCTAAACTTGTGAAGACAAATTTGCCATCCAATGATCTGCCCATCGCTATAAAATCAGCAAAGGCAGCATCTGCCAGTGGGCTCATTTTTGCAATGTATACTCTTGATATGATCGACTTGACTGACGGTTGTGACACCATGGCATGCGTTCTAGTAGACTTCGAGGTGGCTGACAGAATAGTAGCATACATTACGAAAGCAAGGTGAGCTTAAGTTTGTTCTCCTATTTGAAATGCTTCCTTCAATTATACAAATATGTAATGGAAGAACTTTTTATGACAAATCTACTGGTATCATTTTCATGTGACAAATGTAAAGACTTTTTTTGTATATCAGTGGTCAAAGTATTAAAAAGTTTTGACTGCATTAATTCTACAACGTCACCTATTTGGAAACGGATAGAATAAGGATTGAATGTCAAATTCATTAATTAATTTGCATACCTATTGCTTCTTGATCATGATGTACTAAAAACATCAATGGTTAACAGCACAGCAGTGGCTAAGGTGGCTCCAAGCCGTACATGGATTGGAAGCGAGGTCCTTGCTCCAAGAATCTCAACATTTTCCTCAAGAGGGCCCAGTCCACTTTTTCCCCAATTCCTCAAGGTACATGCATGCAATGATGGATCAACTGCTAATTACTTATTAATCACAATTGGTAACTCAATTTCATCCTCTGTTTGCATATTTAGCATTTCAAATTTTCATTTAGATCGGTCAACCAGATTTATATTCTAGAGACAATTACATATGAAGTGAGACAACATGCCGAGTGATTTTCAGACATATATCATCTGATGGCACAACAGAAGTCTTGTCCAGAAATGTTCAAGGATAGCCTAAATCTTATTCTTCCGCCTGGTGATGGCACTAACTTGTTTTTCATTTGAACAGCCTGATATTGCAGCACCTGGATCTAACATTTTGGCAGCAGTGGAAGATTCATATAAGATCATGTCTGGAACGTCAATGGCGTGTCCCCATGTGTCCGGTGTAGCAGCATTGCTGAAGGCACTCCATCCAGACTGGTCTCCCGCCATTATCAAGTCAGCATTAGTAACTACAGGTACTACGCACTTCCAAACTCCAAACAAGCTCCAATTTCACACTGCACCTTACTGATGATTGAGTCTTCCAACATGGATCAGCTTCAACTAACAGCTACGGTTTACCGATACTGGCCGACGGGGGGCCTCAGAAGACTGCAGATCCTTTCGATTACGGTGGTGGCTTCGTTGATCCCAATAAAGCAGCTGATCCGGGTCTAGCATATGATGTCGATCCAAAAGATTACATGAAATTCTCTAGCTGTGGTTTCGACATCTCGGATATTGGTTGCGAAACCCCGTATAACCTGAACCTTCCGTCAATTGCCATTCCAAATCTGAAAACGTCAGTAAGTGTGTGGAGGACAGTGACAAATGTAGGGCAAGCAGATGCAGTTTACAAAGCTTTCTTTCAGTCACCTCCTGGAGTGGAGATGTCAGTGGAGCCATCACTACTGTTCTTCAACAAAGAGAACAAGGCGCGAAGTTTTCTGGTTACTTTCAAGGCCACCCGCAGGCTGCAAGGGAGCTACATGTTTGGGAGCTTAGCATGGCATGATGGCGGCTCTCGCTGGGTGAGGATCCCAATCGCGGTTCGAACCATAATAGATGATTTCTATTCAGAGATCTCATAAGCAGAATAAAAAAACAGATGCTTTGTATTTGATGGACTAGACATGTTCGTACTCTGTATTGTTAGATGTATGGTGGCTTCTGTAATTTTCCCTGAATGGTTTCTAGTTACTTTACTGTGACGTGTTATAGTGTCGATTAATGAATAAGATGAAATAAAGTGGATAATTTGGAGAGGAAAGTTGTATCTCCTTGCCTTATGTTTTGTGTCAGCTCTCTAGTTCCCCTCGGCCCGCGCCACTTCACTCTAAGGTGCGCGCGAGCACGAGTAACCCATTTTAGAAATGCTCCCATGCCGCCGTGGCCTTCCTCACCATCATCGGTGTTAATTTCATCTTTAGCAATTAATGACCATGCTTAGTAATTATTAATGAACTGTTGATCGGTGGGCTCCAAACCAGTTTAAGGCTAATGTTAGACTGACATGTAGACTCTACCCTAGTTAAGAAATCTTGTAATCCTTGGTTTAAAGTTTCCATTTTATACGTGAGTAAGCACCGAACCAGTTTTCCATGGAAGGAGTAAGCATATAGACACACGTTTCCATTTTATACGTGAGTGCGTGGAGAAGGAGCAAATCACAGTTGGGCATGTTAGCACCGAAGACCAGAAGGCGGATATTCTGACGAAAGCTCTCGGGAAACTGAAGTTTGCAGAGATGCGAGCGAAACTGGGCGTCAGAAGAACAGATGAGTAGCGTCAGGATTAGGGGGGTGAATGTAGGAAAATAATCCAGACTTGATGAGCTGGGAGTAGACTAAGTCTATTTTGTTTGTTAAGTCACATGCAGGTCGTGACCGGCTGAGCGGATCCGATCAGTTAGTTTGCTGAATTATCGCATTCTGTTAGCGATAGCTATTTCTCTTCTTCAGACTTCAGATGTTCAGTTACTGTAGCAGATCTTGCCGTTGCCAAATATTCAGAGTTCAGTTATTCCTTTGCAGTCTCACTGATTCGCTTTATCCCTGATACAATTCCCCTCGATTTCTTCCTTGATAGCTACAAGATTACTGGGGTATCATCTACACTGATGCCAAGACGACGGGCGCTAGGCCAAGGAGGAAGAGCTTCTCCTCGACCAGATCCCGCGGAACCGAGCTGCATCCGAACGACTTGACCATCGCCATAACCGCCTGGAGCGACACCAATTGGACTGCACGTCGGCAGCGGCAACCGGAACCGCCGCCATCGGCTTTCCACCAGATCGAACGGAAACTCCGCCACTACTTCAGTCCGAGCTTGTCGAGGTCGGCCAGATCTGGCGCCCTGCTGGAAGACCTCGAGCAGATTGATGCGGTCGACGCTAGCCTCAACGTCGTCCAAGGTAGGAGGAATCCCCCGGCCCTCGGCGTCATCAGCTTTGCAAAAGGCGCTCCCACTTTTTTGCAATCGCGTACAGGTCCTTCGATTTTACAAAAAGACCCGCCATAACAGCATTTTCGCGAAAACACCATATGAATTTCCGGGAATTATGTATGTATCCTTGATTTTCTAGAGAGACCCTCTATTTACATGATAAAGCCACGTGGTTTTCTCGCTATTATATGCAAGTCTTTAATTTTTTCAAAGAAGCCTCCGATTTTACCAAAAATACATTTGAGCCCTTGATTTTCCTAAAAAACCCACGAATTATCGGCTCTTTTACTTTAGTCCACATGGTAGCTAGCGCAGCGTGACCCCGCACTTCCGCAACTAGTACTTTTTAGAGGGATTAGTATCGGAGTAGCTAGTTATACCCTCCCTCCATGTAGTACATAGCAACATTCATAAAATGGACCAATAAATTGTAGGAAATAGGATGCAATTGGATATTGTTGCACGTCCGCAAAACGCTGTGTTTGTGTGTGAACCTAACAAATAGTGAGTCGAGGTCTACCTCGGCCGATGGCCCATTACGATGGACGGACACCCTTCTTTTTCAAGGACCGATCTGTTCGGTTGAAATAAACTAATTTATGTTCAAAATTGTACTATAGTTAATTAAAATTGTACTGTAGCTAATGATAGTTTATTTGACGTAATTAAATTTAAAAATTTTAAAAATAGAAAAAACATGTTAGCTCATTATGGACAATACAAACAAATACAGAAAAAAAAGAAACGACAACAAAGCTTAAAAACCAAAAAGCTAGAAAAAGGTGAAATCAAGGAATAGTGAACTAAAAACCAGAAGCCATTAGTTGAAGCCGAAACGAGCGGTGCCTTATTTTTCTTCCTTTTCCTTTAATTCAATGACTTAAAAAAAATCTAACAACTGCTACAGTGCAATTTAAAGTCAGACCCAAACTATCCGCCTTGCTGTGTACACGGTCCATCTTCGCAACTCGCTACTTTTCTCGGTATTGTTAATTAACACGTCCATGGGCTGCAGTAAATTGACCAGCCCAGCTAGCTAGCCAATACGTGTGTCTTGCTAACATACACGGGCCTAACTGTGTAAGCCACGGGCCTAAAATATACCTTTGATTATTAGAGTAATTTCTATTGTAATATTTTCATAATCGTAATAGAATTGCACTATTACAAAAGTAATTTTTGAGACAAATCTATACATCATTTTTATACGTCCAACCTGAATAAGTTTAGAAAGTTTGTCTGCGTGTATACCAAAACATCACACTTTGGTGACTGGAGGGATTAGTGCATTGTTTCCTTGGGTGAGAGTCATGAGACAATATTCTTTTTCATGCAAATTTTCTCTTTCATATTCAGAAAATCCTAAATTTTACTTAAATTTCTTGAAATAGGTAAGAAAATCAGATGTAACAACACTATTCTTGTGCATTTTTTAGGAACATAGCATTATTTTAACACTGTCAATACAAAACTAGTAATGGTCGACCTCAGCTCAACTAACTCTTAGCTAAAACATGGGGTGAGCTCAAAATAAGGAAAATAGGTATTTAAACGACACACACACATATATATGTATGTACGTGTGTATGTAGGGATTTATAGAGTAGAGCTGCTTCAATGCTTTTTTCACACATGATACCTAAGAAAAATACCTATTTTAGATTATGGTACCCAGGCACCATGGTGTCCCAATTAATTTTTATAGTGATCCATCACTTGTTTTCTGATCGAAGTTACATTACAAGAAAGACGCACACAACCATACGTACAACACTCACACCGTACATATACACACGCGTGCACGTCTCCAAGGAGTCTTTTCTTTTTAGTGGGGGGCTTTACGTCTAGTACAGCTACCTGGGAGAACCCACATCCAGCTAACAATTCTTTTTTTTTTCAAAATCAAATGATTCAGCCTGATGCTCTAGCTAGTGACCACTTGATGCTCTCGATCATCGCATTGATCGAGTTGGCGTGAAATCATCCGTCTTGAAACGTTGATTGATTGATGATCTTTTCTAGATGCTTGTGCCTGCTGGACTTGGATGAAAGAATGGATGGGCTTATTAGAGTCCTGGATGTCCTAATTAAGATTAGCTATTAATTAGTAGGATAGTTCTGAATAATGCTAAGCAAAGGAGGATCGAATTCTTCATTCTCAAACAAAGAGAGAGAGAGAAGAGTTGTTCAACTGAAAATTTACATCACTTTATGCGTATTAATTGTAGTAGCTAGCTCAAACAAATGTTTACGATATGGGAGTGACTAGTGCATAGACGACTGAAATTTTTTTTTTCAGTCATCTGAAGTTGCACTTTTAATCACCTGAAGTTGTAGATGATTTTTTGGAGGGGAGCTGCAACTTCAGTTGATTGAGAGTGCAACTTTAGTTGCACTCTGAATCACCTGAAATTGCAGGTGTTTTTTTTAGCGGTTTTGCTATTGCCAAGGCGACTGAAATTTTTTTGTCTCTCAGTCACTTGAAAATTGCACTCTCAATCAACTAAAATTGCAGCCCCCTCTAAAAAAACAGCACCCCTCCAAAAGTTGCACTCTCAGAACAACTGCAATTTTAGTTGATTGAGAGTGCAACTTCAAATGACTGAGAGACAAAAAAATTTCAGTCGCCTTGGCAATAGTCACTCCCTTTTTCTAGAGGGGGCTGCAACTTCAGTTGACTGAGAGTGCAATTTTAGGTGACTAAGAGATAAAAAATTTTCAGTCGCATGTGTAATAGCAAAACCGTTACAATATCTGGTATGTACTTAGCAACCATACCACAATGATTGGAGTGCCTAAAACATAAAATCCACCGTTTTGTCTTGAAAAACTATGGAGTAACTTAATTCAATATTGACATTTTGAAAACTTTACTTTCATATATGTGAGGAATCAAGTTTTCATTTGCTAGTCCCCTAAAATTACAGTAGGGAAATTTGTACTCTCATTTTTTTTGTCAGCACGAATTTGGGTTTCTCAGGATCTCGCCCCTGGGCCAGGTAGTGAGATCTGATTCTGATTTAACTTTCCAGAGCACCAGGAGCCAATTGGGAACGAGAGCCAAGAATTCCACACCCCACACCACCCTACCATGTTTCTTGCATATATTCCTGAATTAATTGATGCCTGAAAGGGACACTACTTCATATATCCGCTTGATCTTCTCATTGCAAATGCAAATGCAAACTCGAGATCGAGATCGAGAGAGAGAGAGAGAAATACAAAAAATTACTCTGGTCATATTCACCCTCAAGCAGGGTTGAATCTTTTGGAGGAAATTTCATCGAAACGACGAAATTTTGTTGCTTTCGTTCCCCTCCGAAAGCGCAGTAGTTCGGTCAAATTTTGACCGAATTTTCCATATTTAAATTTTCCGTAAATTTTATCTAAATTTTGATTAAATTTCATCAAAAAACTTGAAATTTTCGTCCGAATTTTTGAACGAAATGGACGAGATTTCGTTTTTCGTTGCTTTCGTTCACTGCCGAAAATTTTTTGATGACGAAAGATTAAACCCTGCTCTCAAGTAAAGAGTTTATACAAAGGGAGTTACAAAAGAAGTGTTACTACAGGCGGTACGTAACACGTACTGTCTTGTTACAACAAGGGCTACAAATTAACGGCTACAAAGTGAAACATATATAGTGTAGCAGAAGAAGGTCAATGCCAAGAGCCTCATCTTCTATCGACAGGTAAGCTACTCTCTCCTACTGTACATCAGACGTACGCCCTTAGCTCTCACTTCTTTGCCTTCTTTCTTCTCTCTCTCTGTCCTACATAGTATCATCTCTCCTCCTACTAATTAACCTAACAACGTACATATTATCATCATGTACACACTGGTCGATCTCATACCCTAATTAACAGAGCAAAGAACAAATTAACAACAAACCAAGGGGATTGGACCGACTCTACTTCCACCTTCATGGTTTCATCCGGTTCGGGTATGTATTGACGCTTCCGCTCTAAAGTTTTAGCTAGGTGTTTATATGCTAAGGTATTGGATTCATGTTTAGACTTAGGTTAAACCTAACAGAAGGATGCAGTATGTGTGCTTTAGTTAGCTTGACTATTGGTTGGTTGGTTGCTTAGAAAACCACGGAGATGCACCTCCTGTGGCACGCCCCGGCCCTCCTGGTGGGCTTGGTGGTCTCCTCCTTCCACACCTGGCCGAGGTCCTTGGCGATGCGCACGGCGTCGGCGGAGGCGCCGCAGAGCCCGCGGCGGGTGAAGCCGACGGCGTAGAGACCGGACTGCCCCTTCCAGCCGTCGGGGAACGCCGTTTTGGGGTACCCGTCCTTGTTGAAGAAGCCATTGCCCTGAAGGAATGAGACGTTGGTTGATCAGCCAAATGTTGCGATGGAATGAGTCCTAGAAATGGATTAATGGAATATGATCGATTTACCTGGAGCCATTGGGGCACATTGCTGCGGTAGCCGGTGGCGAGGACGACGGCGTCGATGCCGAGTGATTGGCCGTCGGCGAGCTCGGCGGAGCCCTTGGTGAAGCGAGTGACGCCTGGGACGACGGTGATGTCGCCGGACCTGATCCTGGCGAGCGTGCCGACGTCGAGCACAGGGGTGCGACCGTGGGTGTTTTTGAGCTCGAACGGGCCGACGGACGGGCGCCGGAGGCCGAGCTTGGCGAGGTCGCCGAGGACGAGCCAGGCGAGGAGGACCATGATCTTGTCGACGAGCCAGAGGGGCAGCCACCGCATGAGCAACACGGCGAGCTCGAAGGTGGACTTGCCGAGCACCTCCCGGGGGAGGACGTGCACAGCGTCGCGCATCACCATGGACGGGAGTGAGCCGTGGTCGCAGAGGTCGAGGGACACCTCCATGCCGGAGTTGCCGCAGCCGACCACGAGCACGCGCTTGCCGCGGTAGGACTCGCCGGACTTGTAGTCGCTGACGTGGGTCACCTCGCCGTCGAAGCCGGCGAGACCCGGGATGTCCGGGACGACGCACTCGGCGTTTTCGCCTGTGGCGACGACGAGCCAGCGGCCAATGTACTCCATCTCGGAGCCGGCAGCGGTGGCGCGCACGCGCCAGAGGCCGGAGGTCTCGTCGTAGCGCGCGGAGAGGACGGTGTGGTTGAACTCCGGCTTGATGTCGAATTTGGCGGCGTAGCTTTCGAGGTAGTCGATGAACTGGCGGCGGGTGGGGTACTCCGGGTAGTGCTCCGGGAACGGCATGCGCGGGAGCTCGCAGAACTGCTTGGGGAGGTGGAGTTTGAGGCGGTCGTAGGTGCGCTTCTGCCACAGCGAGGCGACGCAGTCGGCGCGCTCGAGCACGACGAACGGCACGCCCTGCTCGCGGAGGCTGGCCGCCACCGCGAGCCCCGACGGGCCGGCGCCGACGATGATGGGGCCGTTCACCCACGCGCAACGCCGGGAGAAGAGGCTGTCCATGCGATCTGTGGGGAGAAGCACCATGGCTGCTTTGCTTCTTGGCGTTCTTTTAATTTCTTGGCTAGCGCTGATTGAGATGATCACTAGCTCGCTAAGTAAGCTAAGCTTCTTGTTGTTGTTGGGTGTGCAAGTGTTTTGTGTTGGTGGTTTGGGGGGTTGGACTGGGGGTGCTTAAATAGGAGGAGGGGCATGGAAGGAGAGTGGAAGTTAGAGTTGAGAGGGGTGTGTGGGAGAGGAGAGAGAGGGAGGTGGCGGGTGATTGAGATGATGATGATGATGATGATAGAGAAAGCTATAACTATATGGGTACACTTTTTTAGCCTGTGATTGATGATTTTTTATTCTGGCATGAGCGTTTATACGAATGAATCAAATACTGATAAGCCGATTTAAAACGACGGTAAAGAAACTGTCCCGTTTATTAATTTATTCAAGAGATGTCATAAGCTATAAGACATAAACTGGAAAGAATATGACTATATACGTAACAAATGATATTTAGAGATTGATAGGATCTAAGTCCCTTTTTCTGAAAATTGGACTTCTTAATTTCGCTCTTGTTTTGGCTCTAGCTAGGAGGAAAGATAAATTCAATTTGGTTTTTTTTTTTGGAGAGAAAAAGATTCTAACGAGTGAGGACTAGGGATGACAATCGGGCGCAGCGGGTACGGGTAGTGCATGTCCATACCCATACCCACGACTCCGATTTACGCCCACAGGCATACCCGCGAAGGACGACGGGTAAAAAACCTCACCCATACCGTCACCTACGGGTACCTATCGCCCGCGGACATACCCGTTTACCCGCGAACTGAGTGCATCACATGACCTTTGTTCAAAGCTGACGAACCTATTGTTCTCAAACATTACCTATTAACCTTTGTATCTAATCTGTTATTCAAGGACTGAACTAACTTGATGGTCAATTGGGCAGTTTACTACGCATGAACTTGCTTACCCCCTAAGAGACAAAGATAACATAATGAAGGGTGAGCTCAGTGTCAGATTGATCTCCCTACCGATTAGCCCAACAGCTAATCGGGACCTTGACTGCGCTACCGATCGGGCGCCCATTAACTATTGGCCGATGGGCCCCGTCACACTGCGCTATAAATAGAGGGGTGGGGGCCGGTGGCTCGACTTACGAGGTTCACCTGAGCCGCAATCTCCACCCGACAAAACCCTAGACCGATCTAGAGGACGCGCAGTTGGCGACGGGAAGCGCCATCACCGTCGCCGTCACCGGATCTACGCCGCCGCCACCGCCTTCCTCTTCCCCGACCGTCGCTGCCCGTGCGCAGACTTCACCGACGAACCCGTGATGGCCAACACCTCCTCCAGTGCATCGGATGGTCGGTACCCTAACCCTAATCCCCTCTCCCTCTCTTCTTCTCACTCGAACACGAAAGGAAAAAGAAATCCTAACAATGGTATCGAGCGGGAAAGAAAAGAAATGAAAAGAGAGGGAATGGACTCGATCCGCACGGATCAAAACCCTAACCCTAGATCCGAAAAGGCCGGGACTTACCGCCGCCGCCGCCGCCGCCGTCGCCGCCGGGCGTGCGGGAGACCGGCCGAGCCGTGGGCTCGCCGGCGCCCACGGCGGGCCGCCGTCGGCGCGGGACCAGATCCGAGCGCCGGGCGCGTGCAAGGGCCGCCGCCACGGAGCCGCCGACGGCGCGCTCACCGAGGGGAGCGCGACGCCGGCGAGAGGGCCGCGGTGGCGCGGTTCTTCTTCCTCTTCCGCCGCCGCCGCGGTGCGAGAGAGAGGAGAGGAGGAAATGAGCTAGGTTTTGGGGTGTCCGCCAGGCGGTTTTGTTCCGCCGAGTTCGCCGCCGAAGTCGTCGGATGGCATCCGACGGCCGAGATCGCGCCGAGCGGAGCGGGTGGGCCGAAGGCCGTGGGCTGCGCAAGGATTCAGCCGTCGGATGCGCATCCGACGGCTGAGGTCGCAAAGGGCGAGGCCGCCATGGGCTGCGGGAGCGAGGCAGGCCGTGGGCCGCGGCTGCGTGGGAATGGGCCGAATGGCCGTTTTGAACAGTAACTCCGAGAATTGAGTTTTAATTATTTTCAGAAGCATTTTTGAATGATTTTGATAGAAATTTGAATAGAATCTCTGTAAAATTTTGCACCAACGTGTTATTTTTCCAGAGAATAGATGAGTACAGTGATAAAATGCTTCTGAGTAAGAATTATTTTGAATGCTTTCATGTTTCCGCTGCAAAAGTTAATGTTAATTACTCTTTCAATTAAATTCAAACCAACGGAAGAATTTAATTTTTTGAGAATTGTTGTGAATTATGATATTGTTATTTTTCTGGCCAACGTTGATAATAACAGTATTATAATTTTAATTGATGAGTTTTATGCCTTATCTCTATTTCTGCCCAACGGTGATATAGATTTAATGTGTTAACAACTATATGTTTTAATTTTAACCATCGTTGAATCTAAGGCATGCAATTATTATTATTATAAATGTTCTTACTATATATGAATTGTGTTTTCAGGAGGATATTCTTTGATGGGCTACATCAGGGATATCCCGGTTCTCAAAGGAGACAACTACGGTGAATGGAAGAAAAAGATTGACCTGGCTTTCATTTTGGCTGAGGTGGACTGGGTAATCACCACACCGTGTCCCACAGAGCCTGTGGCACCGGTGAGGGAGGAAAATGAGGTCGATCGCTTGGCGCACTGCATGAGAGGACTTTGCTCCCATAAAAATGTCATATGATCTTGATCATAAAAAGTGGGTCACTGCCAACAAGAAATATTTGGCTATGATAAAGAACACGATTGAGCACGCCATTGTGGGCTCAATTCCAGAATGTGACACTGTCACCGAGTACCTTGAAAGAATAAAGAGTCAGTTCACTGGCTCTTCAAAGACATATGCTACCCAGCTGATAAAGCAGCTGGTTACAGAGAGGTACAATGGAGGTGGCAGTGGCACAAGAGAGCACATACAAAGGATGAGCGCTTTGGCATCTAAGCTGAAACCAATGGATCTGGCCATCAAGGATGAGTTCCTAATCCATCTGATTTTTGCTTCCTTGCCAAAGGAATTTGACACTTTTGTTGTTAACTACAACATACAACCCGAGAAATGGGACTTAGAGAAACTCATAGCTATGTGTGCTCAGGAGGAGGAAAGGGTAAAGGCTTCACATGGTGGTTCTATCAACTATGTGAAAGACAACAAGAAAAAGAACTTTAATCATTCCTTCTCAAAGACAGGAAAGCCTCAGCAAAAGCCTCAGCAACAAAATTTCACTGTGGAGAAAGATCAGTGCCTTCACTGCAAGAAAAAGGGACATTACAAGAAAGATTGTCCCGATTTCTTGAAAATGATTATGTCAAAGAAAGGTGAGAACATCATTACGTTCTTAAATGAGTCTCTGTATGTACAATATTCAAAATCTACTTGGTGGATTGATTCAGGTGCAACTGTTCATGTTGCCAATTCCTTGCAGGGATTCCGTTCGACGAGGACTACGCAAAGAAGAGAAAGATGCATTAAAGTCGCAAATGGAGTCCGAGCAGACGTTGAAGCAGTTGGAGATCTTCATCTACAGCTTGCTGACGGCTTCGTGCTTTTACTTAGAGATGTTCTTTATGTTCCTTCTTTACAAAGAAACTTGATTAGTGTTTCACGCTTGGACAATGATGGTTATGATTGCCATTTTGGAGATGGCAAATGTGAAATAACATTTAATGATAAATGTATTGGTCTTGCCATCAAACAAGATGAGCTTTATTTATTGTCACTTCGTGAAAATGTGAATTTCGTATGTGATGTGAATGAGCGTATATCCTCGCTTGTGAATGCAAACAGAAAACGAAAGAGAACTCATAATGCATCGTCGAAATTATGGCACTGTCGTTTAGGCCATATTTCGAGGGGGAGAATAGAAAGACTAGTTAAGAATGATATTCTTCCTCTATTAGAGTTCTCAGACTTAGAACAATGCATAGAATGTATTAAAGGAAAGTATGTAAAGAAAATTAAGAAAGATGCCAAACGAAGCGCAGGAATTTTAGAGATAATTCACACAGATATCTGTGGTCCTTTTCCTGTGAAGAGTGTGGATGGTTATGACTCGTTCATAACATTACTCCCGTTTTGGCTACATTTATCCAATCAAAGAAAGAAATGAAGCCTTGGATAAATTCAAGATATTTAAGGCTGAAGTTGAAAACCAACACGATTTAAAGATTAAGATAGTTCGATCTGATCGTGGGGGGGAGTACTACGGTCGGCATACCCCGTATGGACAGGTTCCTGGACCTTTTGCAAGGTTCTTACAGGAGAATGGAATAGTAGCCCAGTATTCTACACCGGGCGAGCCTCAACAGAATGGAGTAGCTGAAAGGCGTAACTGTACCCTAATGGATATGGTGCGCAGTATGATAAGTTACTCCACCTTACCATTGAGTCTGTGGATGGAGGCGTTAAAGACAGCCATTCACATTCTCAATAGAGTACCAAGTAAGTCGGTGCCCAAAACACCGTATGAGTTGTGGACAGGAAGAGTACCCTCACTAAATCACTTACGTGTGTGGGGGAGTCCCGCTGAGGCTAAAATATTTAACCCAAATATTGGGAAGCTAGATCCCAAAACAGTAAGTTGTCATTTCATTGGCTATCCTGAAAAGTCGAAAGGTTTTCGTTTCTACTGTCCAGACAGATATACAAAGTTTGTAGAAACAAGACACGCTGTCTTCCTAGAGGATGAGATGATGAGGGGGAGCATGGCAGCGCGGAAAATTGATCTTGAAGAGAAGCGGGTATATGTGCCCACTCCGATGATTCAGGAGCCATTTTCCCATCGCTGTTCTCGCCGCACCAACAAGGTGTCGACATCGTAGTGACAAGACTGTTGTTGGTCCTCCCATGGCGACAATGAATGAACATGTGGAACCTGTCCTTCAGGAATCCATGGAAACCGTTGTTGCTCATGAGGAAGAACAGCAACAGCCACACACAGAACAAGGGCCGACTAACGAAGGTCCCAAAGAGTAAGAAGATCAGCTATTTCTGATGACTATGAGATTTATGCTACTGAAGAGTTTCATATGGAGGATGATCCCACCTCATTTGAAGAAGCCATGAGAAGCGATCAGTCATCGAAGTGGCTTGAAGCCATGAAAGATGAGATGAAATCAATGAGTACCAACGAGGTTTGGGACTTAGAGTCAATTCCTAAAGGAGCCAAGACAGTAGGCTGTAAATGGGTCTACAAAACAAATATGACTCCCAAGGGAACATAGAAAAATTTAAAGCGCGGCTTGTGGCAAAAGGTTTCACGCAAAGAGAAGGGATTGATTACAATGAGACTTTTTCTCCAGTCTCATGTAAGGATTCCTTTAGAATCATAATGGCACTAGTAACACATTATGATTTAGAACTACATCAGATGAATGTAAAGACGGCATTCCTCAACGGGGATTTGGAGGAAAATGTTTACATGGCACAACCAAAAGGTTTTGTCGTGGAAGGAAAAGAACAAATGGGATGCCGCCTAAAGAAGTCTATTTATGGGTTAAAACAAGCTTCAAGACAGTGGTATTTGAAGTTTGATAGTACAATAAGAAAGTTTGGGTTTAAAGAGAATGTAGAGGACAACTGTGTTTATGCAAAGTTTAAGAATGGGAAATACATTTTCCTAATCTTGTATGTGGATGACATCTTACTTGCTAGTAGTGATATCAGTCTACTACTGGAGACAAAGGAGTTCTTGTCCTCAAATTTTGATATGAAAGACCTCGGTGAAGCTTCGTTCGTTGTAGGTATAGAGATTCACCGAGATAGAAATAAAGGGGTATTAGGACTATCACAAAAGGCATACATAGAAAAGGTTCTAAAGAAATTCAGTATGCACAAATGTAGTCCCTCACCTGCTCCTATAGTCAAGGGCGATAGATATGGGGATTTTCAATGCCCTAGGAACCAGTATGAGATCGATCAAATGAAAGCGGATCCATATGCTTCAGCTGTCGGAAGCTTACAGTATGCTCAAGTATGCACACGCCCTGACTTAGCATTTGTTACCGGGTTACTTGGCAGATTTCAAAGCAATCCAGGACTAGAACACTGGAAATTAGTAAAGAAAGTCTTGCGTTATTTGCAAGAAACGAAAGGCCTTATGCTAACGTATAGAAAATCAGATTCCTTGCGCATAGTAGGGTACTCGGATTCTGATTATGCGGGAGATGATAGAAAGTCCACGTCAGGGTATATATTACTCTCGCAGGAGGAGCTATATCGTGGAAAAGCTCTAAGCAAACCGTCACTACATCGTCCACAATGTATGCCGAGTTATAGCATGTTATGAGGCCACGGGGCAGGTGAACTTGTTAAAGAAGTTCATACCCGGTTTGAAAGTGGTTGACGACATATATAGACCACTTAAATTGTACTGCGATAATGAACCAGCAGTAATGTATGCTCATAACAATAAGTCAAGTGGTGCTGCCAAACACATTGACATAAAGTACTATGTTGTGAAAGATAAAGTCCGGGATAATATCATAAGTCTTGATCATATAAGTACCACAAAGATGTTAGCGGATCCGCTTACAAAAGGCTTACCACCCAACGTGTTCAGAGAACATGTAGCCGGCATGGGTTTAAGGGAAAGCCTATGATTCCTGGACTATAAAGGGCCCAAAATTAAAGAATGCATTTGATGCAGAGATGTGTATTGTAGCTGTTAAATCTATCGGCAATTGACCGTGACGATGAAGCATGCTCTATGCACTAATCTGTGATGAAATGGGAAAAGAAGAAAAGGTATGAGAGGAGATCAAGGGGGGAATGTCAGATTGATCTCCCTACCGATTAGCCCAACGGCTAATCGGGACCTTGACTCGCATACGATCGGGCGCCCACCCAACTATTGGCCGATGGGCCCCGTCACACAAGCGCTATAAATAGAGGGGTGGGGGCCGGTGGCTCGACTTACGAGGTTCACCTGAGCCGCAATCCCCACCCGACAAAACCCTAGACCGATCTAGAGGGCGCGCAGTTGGCGACGGGAAGCGCCATCGCCGTCGCCGTCACCGGATCTACGCCGCCGCCACCGCCTTCCTCTTCCCCGACCGTCGCTGCTCGTGCGCAGACTTCACCGATGAACCCGTGATGGCCAACACCTCCTCCAGTGCATCGGATGGTCGGTACCCTAACCCTAATCCCCTCTCCCTCTCTTCTTCTCACTCGAACACGAAAGGAAAAAGAAATCCTAACACTCAGAACCTTAGTCGACCTACACGTCTACACCACAATCAAATCACTGATATAGAAGGATTAGTCAAACGGGATGCCTCTAGCACAAGGAACATTGAGATGACAATCGCCACACTATCCTCAATGATAGAAAAAAGAAACGAGACAGTTCATGACACCATTTTCAATTAGTAAAAATTTCGAATTCAAAACTATTCACACTACTACAAAAAAGGCTAAACTAGACGCTTACATCATAGACGGTTCCTAAGAACCGTCTGTACTGCAAGTATCACAGACGGTTCATACGAATAACTGTCTGTGAAGTATCACAGACGGTTCTTAATAAGAATCGTCTGTGATGTCTGTCATTATCACGGACAGTTCGTATTAAAAACCTCAAAAATCGACCATCTTTGGACCTAAACCAAGTTTTTGGTTTCTATTTTTCCCTTTTTCTTAGTCTTCCCTTCGGAATTTGGATTTTGCTTTAACTGAAAAGTTGTAGATCTCATCGAAACCTTTCAAATGAGTATACATAAGCCATATAAAACTTTGCTATTTTATCTTTTCAGACTACTTGTTTATATTGCATCGGTATATAAAATTTTGTGTTCTAATTCACAGACGGTTAGTATATAGAACCATCTGTGATCGATATTCATTCGTCACAAACAGTTTTAGCTACCAACCGTCTGTGATAGAGAAAATCACAGACGGTTTTTATTAAAAACCGTCTGTGATAATCTGACCGTTGGGCCCGTCGATCCTCCTCAACCCAATCCTAACCAATAGAAATCCACCAACCCTCACCCAATGGATCGTAGCTCCACCTCTCCGTCCCCGCGTCAAAAATTTTCGCACTCCCGCCTCTCCCTCCCCTATAAATAATAACCAAAACCCAACCTTCTTGCTGTTCTCCTCCTCGATGTTCTCCTCCTTGCTGTCCTCCTCCTCCTCCTTGCTGTTCTCCTCCTCCATAGCCCGCACGAAGCAAACGACGCACAAATCTACGGGAGGCAAGACACCGCAGAAGCAACTAGCTCGTGCCAACCGTGCAGACGCTCAATCGATGCCGACGATGGTGGGCGTCAAAAACATCCAGCTCGTGCGTTGCATCAGGGGCGAGAAGGAATAGAGGATCTTTGCTTTTTCTCCATTCTTGTTGTGTTAGCTAGATGGGTAACCTACTCGTTGTTTTAGCATATTGTAATGGTAGGCTCTAATCTTAATAAAAATGGAATGTGTAATGTGTTTCTTACTGTATTAGCTTGGTTTCAGATAGCATAGTTAACATTTCCTGAGGCTAGCTGAAAAAAGGGGAAAAATAGGTATATAATGAACTATCACAGATGATTTTGTGATATAAACCATCTGTGAAGGATTATCACAGACGGCTCAAACCAAAAACTGTCGGTGACACTAGTATTACAGACGGTTCTATCTACCAACCGTCTGTGATGAAAAAATATCACAGACGGTTGGTAACTAGAATCATCTGTGATGTGTGAATATCACAGACGGTTGGTAACTAGAACCGTTTGTGATGTGTGAGTATCACAGACGGTTCTAGTTACAAACCATCTGTGATGTGATTATCACAGACAGCTCATGAACTGTCTGTGATAACCTCCGATTATCACTAACCCATAAATTCAGACGGTTCGGAAAACTGTCTGTGATGACGGTTCCGAACCATCTGTGATGACCCTTTTTGTAGTAGTGTCAATAGGTGGCCTAAATAAAGAGATTGTAATTTTGAGTGTTACACCTTACAGTCAATTAATTTTTGTAATTATGTATTGATGTCATACCTATATGTATATTTTCAATTAACCAAATCCTGTGCTAGAATGTAGGAGTTTGGTGCCTTATCCTTCTTGAGGACAACAACCTGGAGTCCCTTGTAGCCCAAGCAAAATTATTGAACAGAACGAAATGCTAGATCCTACATTCATGAAACCCAAGTGCATATTATGAGATCAAGTGACAAGTGATCTCATCAGGGGAAGAAGGGGACAAAAACCCTAGGGTTGGGAAAGGCCGGAGGGGAACAGCGAAGCAGCTGTCGGGGTCGGAGCTGCGACGACGTTGGACACGGGCGAGGGGGCGGGGGTTGGAGGAGCGGCGGAGGAGAGCTCGCGAACGAGGGCGGCGAGGGCCTCAGGGTTGGCGCCACGGTCGCAGAGCGCCATGAGCAGCGACAGGGTGTGGCAGTCGGGGCCGGTGTCCAGGATCTGGGACATCTTAAACGCCAGCTCTAGCGACTCCTTCGCCTACCTCGCCGACGTCGCCGTTTCTGTTTCCATCGCGGGCGGCGCCATCGCTTCTGGCCTCTGGTAGGTAGTAAGCTCTGTTTTGAGTGCAGTGTGCGGTAGCACGACACGATAGGTGAAAGCTTGGTTTTAGTAGGGAATCGCCAGAGATGGCCATCCCTAGGAATGAGGAGATGAGGGCACCAGGCTGAGGAAAAGAGGGCGAGGTCGTGAGGAATGAGTGAGTGCCTAAACCCTTCTTTAAAATGTCAGTAATATTTCTGTATACTTCTTTCCAACTTACACTTGCCTAAACTCAAAATTTTCGTTGTCAGCAGATGGAACGTCATGTCTTCTCCAACCCAAGTGCTCTACTTGGAAAGGCAGCTCTGTTGTGGAGAATTCAGAAATATCTCTACGCAACTGAGCAGCAGCGACCGGTATTTTATGCAAGAGGATTGGTGGTCAATGGGAAGCTCTATCAATGGAAGGCATGGGTGTATCTAATGCCACTTCCATTGAGGCCGGATATCTCACGAAAATTCACAGCATACCGCCTCAAGGAGTCCGATGCCATACAGAATGCAGCAAGGAAAGCGGTGGTGTATCTTCGCCGCTATTATGATGCAGAGTTTGATGAGTCACCATTCCACCTCATTCCACAAGAGGATGGTGAGAGGCACCACTTTTCAGTTCCACACCCTGACCGAGAAGAAGACCCCAGAATCAAAGAAGCTGCATTGCATATTGTCTTTCAGGAGACTCAGTACTCCCGAATGGCAGAAGAGAACCAGAAGCTGCAACTTCAACTCTATTCAGCCCAGCAGGAGGTTTGGGTGCTGAAAAGTAGTCTGCAGCATTCTCGGCAGTTAGAGTAAGGTGAAGCAGCCGGTGTTGGCGAAACACCTGACGATGTCACTGGGCCCTCCAAAAGGCCACGAAGGATGACGGCACCCCAATACCGAGCACTTTTCCAGAATCTAGTTGCACGAGCTGCGGAAGAGCCTAAAGTCGTCAATGAGGAATCCAAGGACAAGGAGCCCATGATTGAAGAAGAAGAAGAAGACCCTGAGGAGGAAGAGTGGTGTTCCTCCGGTGGTTCCCCAGACCCCAAGACTTAGACAGTGGCGTAGAATCGAGTTTCGCTAAGTATAGTTAGAACCCCTGGTAGTAGAATATTTTGGTATTGTAAAACAAGTTGCGGTATAAGCATTGTAAAAATGGTATGTATCCAGCTTGTATGATAAATAAAGACTACTTTTGCCTATGTGATAATTTGTTTGCTATGAGTATCTTTAGTCTTTCTTTTTCAAAAGTTTAATCCTTCTATTCTGCCCTAGAAATCTTATCTGTTTCGCTCTATCTTAACTAAAAATCTGAATTCTTACTTATCTATCTGACCTTTTAAAAACTCGCTGCAGATCTAAGCTCCTAAATCACATCAAATTGTCAGATGGCTGAAGGAGGAGAAGGATCTCGAGGTGGCAGCCTCGCCAAAGGGAAGTGCCGCAGCCCAGTTTAGCAGATATTTTGGCCAAGATGGAAGAAAATAGACATCAAGCAGAACTAAACCAGTCTCGTATGATGGAACAGCATGCCAAATTATTAGAACAGATAGCCATGAGAAGCGGAGGAAATAATCAGCAAGGAATGCCCACACAGTCAAAATGGCCAGATTTTCAAAAGACTCGACCTCCAGTCTTTTCTTCCTCACCTGATCCAATGGTAGCCGAAGATTGGTTCAGAGACGTGGAAAGGAAGTTGAATACTATTCAGTGCAATGACAAAGAAAAGGTGTTATACGCCTCCCATCAGCTGCAGGGCCCAGCTGCAGCATGGTGGGTGAGCTACCAAACGATGAGTGAAGATCGAGAAATCACTTGGAAAGAATTTGAAGATTCTTTCCGCCAGGCCCATGTACCCACAGGCGTGATCGAAGCCAAACTTCGCCAATTTCTTGCGTTAAAGCAAGGAGGACGAACGATCACGGAATATCTTCACCAGTTTAATACGCTGGCCCGTTATGCCCCGGACGATGTGAAGACCGAGGCAAAGAAAATGGAAAGGTTCAAGGAAGGACTACAGAAGTCTTTAAAGTATCACATCTCGGCGATAGACTTTAAAGACCTATCAGCAATGGTAAATAAACTCATTATGTCTGAAGAGGCTAGGAATGAGTTAGAGGACACGCGGAAGAGGAAAGTAATGCAAAGAACTTCAACGCCAGACACTCCTCGGAAGCGAATGATCTTAGCACCCCAGTCTAAGGGACAGCGAGGAAGGAGGTTTGCGTTCACACCAAGACCGCAGTTCAAGACCAGCCAAAATCCTATGACGTCCCAACAGAACGTTCAACAGACTTCTAGTTTGAAGTGTTATAACTGCGGGGGAAATCATTTGCAGAGGCAATGTCCGCAGTTATATATTGTCTGCTATCACTGTGGCCAGGCTGGCCATTACAAGAATCAATGCCCACGAGGAGGATTGCCCTCTGAAGTGGCAAAAGCCCAAGTCAGGGCCCAGACATCTTCACCGCGACAGTTTGTAGCCGTGCCAAAACAGGAGGAAGGAAGTCAGACTCGACAATTTGCATTCAAGCCAGCAGGGACTCAGACGACAACCACGACGCCAGCAGCAGACAAGGGTAAAGGGATACTGAGACCCGTACAAGGAAGGATAAATCACATCTCCGCAGAAAGCGCAATGAGCCAACGACGTCATCGTTGGTAACGCTCCTTATCCACTCAAAGCCTTCCTTAGTTTTGTTTGATCCCGGAGCAACGCATTCGTTTCTCTCTTTGGCTTTTGTTGTGAAAAACCAAATGCCATTCTCCACTTTGCAAAAATCCTATTCCTTTCAAACACCTAGGAGTAGGATGGAATCTCGCTTTGGATGCAAGGACTTGGATCTAGAAATCCAAGGAGTCAAATTTAAAGCGGACTTGCTATTGTTGGAAATGAAGGGACTGGATGTCATATTGGGGATGAATTGGTTAACTAAATATAAAGCCAAGGTGGATTGTGAAAACAAGCTAGTAACTTTGGTATGTCTAGAAGGGCGGAAGGTAACAGTAAGGACAGATCCAGCGTTAGTGGAGAAAATGAAGGCAAGTGTTCAGAGTATAATGGTAGAAGAAGGAGTTGCTCAAGTGCCAATAATTCAGGAGTATCCAGATGTTTTTCCGAAAGAACTACCTGGAAAGCCGCCAGATAGACCCATCGAGCTTGCTATTGAGTTGGTACCAGGGGTAAACCCATCACAAAGCGCCAGTATCGGATGTCAGCCCAAAAGCTCAAAGAACTTAAGAAGCAGATGGATGAATTAATGGAAAAAGAATTTATACAGCCTAGCATATCTCCTTGGTCAGCCCCAGTGCTGTTCGCTAAGAAGAAAGATGGGAGTCAGAGAATGTGTGTGGATTATCGAGGGTTGAACGTCGTGACTATCAAAAATAAATATCCTTTGCCAAGGATAGACGACTTATTTGATCAGCTCAAAGGAGCTAAGGTATTCTCGAAAATTGATCTAAGGTCTGGATATCATCAGCTTAAGATCCGAGAGCAGGACCGTGAAAAGATTGTCTTCACCACAAGATACAGACTGTTTGAGTTCACTGTGGTGCCATTCGGCTTGACAAATGCACTAGCGTATTTTATGAATCTGATGAATATGGTATATATGGAGCAGCTAGACCATTTTGTGTAGTTTTCATCGATGACATACTAATATACTCTAAGACAGAAGAAGAACATCGTCAACATCTACATGTTGCCTTGAGTAAGCTGAGAGAGCACCAGTTACATGCTAAATTCTCCAAATGAAAGTTTTGGATGAAAGAAGTAGCATTTCTTGGACATATTGTTACAGAAGAAGGAGTAAAGGTAGATCTCGAAAAAGTAAAAGCGGTAATGGAATGGAAACAGCCAACCACTGTAACAGAAGTTCGAAGTTTCCTTGGTTTGGCTGGATATTACCGTCGGTTTATCGAAGGATTTTCAAAAATATCAAGATCCCTTACTCAGCTCCTCAAGAAAGATAATCCTTATATGTGGACCGACCAGTGTGAAGAGAGTTTTCAAAAATTGAAAGCAAGATTAACCTCAGCCCCTGTGCTTATACTTCCTAATCCCGAGAAAGATTTTCAAATCTACTGTGATGCCTCAAAGCAAGGATTAGGTTGTGTACTAATGCAGGAAGGGAAAGTGGTGGCGTACGCTTCAAGACAGCTACGACCACATGACACAAATCATCCAACGCATGACTTGGAATTGGCAGCAGCAGTGCATGCGTTGAAAATTTGGAGACACTACTTATTAGGAAATCGTTGTGAGGTCTTTTCCGACCACAAGAGTCTGAAGTACATATTTACTCAGCCAGATTTAAATCTCCGACAACGAAGATGGTTAGAGTTAATCAAAGATTATGACCTGGATCTCCAGTACCATCCCGGGAAAGCAAACGTTGTCGCAGATGCACTGAGTCAAAAAAAATACAGCAACATAGCTTCTATTCTGGAATGCGCTATTCCATTGCATGAAGAAATTCAGCGATTGAACCTGTGTGTTGTCGAACAAGGCCAAATAATGGCATTAGAAATTCAGCAGACTTTAACAAATCAGATTAAGACAGCTCAAGACAGGGATGGAGAAATGCAGCAACTCATAAAGAGAAGTCAGGAAGAAAACTCATCTGAATTCGTTAAGGATGATCAAGGGATCTTGAGATTTAGATATCGCTATTGTGTACCTGATGACAAAGAGTTGAAAGATTTGATATTACGAGAGGCTCACTCATCTCAACTCTCTATTCATCCAGGAGGCATAAAGATGTACCAAGATTTGAAAAAGAGATATTGGTGGAGTAAGATGAAGAAGGAAATAGCAGAGTATATTGCACGTTGTGATACCTGTCAGAAAATAAAGATAGACCATCGGAAGCCTTCAGGATTGCTAAATCCTTTGCCAATCCCTGAATGGAAGTAGGATGACATTGGTATGGATTTTATTACAGGATTTCCAAAACGTCGAGACGGTTACGATGCTATTTGGGTAATCGTAGATCGACTGACTAAAGTAGCGCACTTCATACCAATCAAACAAACTTATCGCAAAAATAAACTGGCAGAGTTATACTTGACGAGAATTGTGGTATTGCATAGAGTTCCAAAAAGAATAGTATCTGATAGAGGGGTGCAGTTTACCTCTACATTCTGGGAGAAATTGCATGAAGCGATGGGAACGGATTTAGCCTTTAGTACAGCATACCATCTGCAAACTGGAGGACAAACAGAACGAGTAAATCAGATCTTAGAGGACATGCTTCGAGCATGCACATTGTTTTATGGAGCTGCTTGGGACATGTGCTTGCCGTTTGCAGAATTCTCGTATAACAATAGTTATCAGGCCAGTATTAAAATGGCCCCGTTTGAGGCCCTGTATGGGAGAGAATGTAGAACGCTGCTAAATTGGACTGAAACCAGAGAACGGCAGTTCTTAGGGCCACAAATTGTCCAAGATGCAGAAGCCCACGTTAGGATTGTTCGAGACAAAATGAAAATAGCTCAAAGTTGACAAAAGAGTTATGCTGATAAGCGTCGGAAAGATCTAAGTTTTGAAAACGGAGACTTGGTATATCTCAAAGTCACACCCTTCAAGTCAGTAAAAAGATTCCAAATCAAAGGAAAACTAGCCCCAAGGTATATTGGCCCATTCGAGATTCTTGAGAGAATAGGGGAAGTAGCGTATAAGCTGCAATTAACACCGAATTTGGCCAGAGTACATAACGTATTTCACGTATCTCAGTTACGGAAATGTCTCCGCCATTCCACAGAACAAGTACCAGTTGATGACATAGATTTACAGGATGATCTATCATATGAAGAAGAACCAATTCGGATCTTGGAAACTACAGAGAAACAGTTGAGAAACAAAACTATCAGGCTTCATAAGATTCAATGGCAGAATCACTCGGCAGATGAAGCAACGTGGGAAAAGGAAGCAGAATTACAGCGAGAATTTCCCAACCTACTCCTTGGCACGAGTTGATCTCGAGGACGAAATCCTTTTTAAGGAGGGTAGGTTGAAACAAAACCGAAAATGGAGAAATTCAAAATGAATTTGAGTTTGAATTGAATTTGATTTTCTTTTGCTTCCTAGCCCTAATCTGCACTAATCTTGATGCAAAACCACCACTAATCCTTGTCATCACGGCCTGAGTGGAGGGGATGAACGCGAACACTGTTCATGTACGAAAATGTCGCCGCCGCCTCATCCTCTGCCACCGTCGTGCGCCTCGCGCCTTCTTTCAAGGCCAAGAAGCCTGTGCCGCCTCCCTCTCGCCAAAGACTGTACCTTGCTTATGATGGACCCTGGCACCAGTGGCAGCCTCGCCGGCCACCCCGTCGCCGCCATCTCCGCTTTTCTCGCGAATTCTCTTCGTCGGCCGAGTGGGACGCCGCCAGCTCTTCCTGACACAGCAGGGTGACACCGAGAACGCCACCATGCCCCTCGGCAGCCGCCTGAAGCTCCCGAGAGCTCGCCCATGCCACGCGCCGTCGCCGCCTTGAGCCACCCCGGCGCCAACTCAAAATCTTCCGCCCATTTAAATAACCGAGACCTCCCAGTGGACACTTTGACTTCCTAGAACTCGCCCACCACCCCAGAACCGCCGCCATCGTCCCCGTCGCCAGCAATTGCAAAAACCCCCCAAAAGTGAGCCCTAACCCAATGTCCCATCTCCGATCAACCATTTTCCAATTAAATCCGTCTGGAGCTTCCCCAACCTCCCAGGAGCACACCCCAACCATTGCCCTAGCCTCCCGGCCACCCCTCTTCCCCAACACCGATCACCTCCTAGCGGTCGAACCACCTCACCGTAGCCGGCCCACCTCCGACCTCCCTAGCCCAAACCGCCGCTTCCACTAGCTCCCTCTATCCCCCTAGATGCTCAAAAGCCACCCCAATTGCCTAGAGAAGCTCCCATTCGACCTCAAGGTTCAAAATGGCCGAAAAAGAAAAAGGCTTGCCGCCAGCGATCGCCGCCTCCGCCGGACCTACCACCGCCCAAAATGGAACCCCCACACTCCCACAAACCCAACCATGCCTTCAAAAGTCGTCGCAGACCACCGTAGCGCCACCGCCAGCCGCCGCCTTTCTCCCTGTTTTGCGCCGGAACGAGGGAAGAAGATGAACAAGAACGGGCGCATCGTTCATCCGACCGAGCCGTTCGGACGCGGCTGAACCGAACCGACTCGCGAGTCTAAACCGACCGAACCCGAGGAACAGTAAAAACCCGCGATGAATAGTAACCGACCCGCTACTGTTCACCCGAAACCCGAAATGCATATTTATACCCATTTTGACCGTTTCGAGCCCGCCAACCCATTTCTCAGGCCCATTTCCTCATTTGGGCCTTCCAAAGTCCAAAACTTGGGTTATTTGGATTTTTTGTATTTTATTTCTTTATTTCATTTCTTTATTTCCTAGCTCTATTCTTTGGGCATGGAATTGATTTGTTTTATTTGTTTTGCGTTAGCTACCGAAGTCGAAGAACGCCAGGAGCAAGGAGAAGAAACTCAAGTCCAGATTCAACCCGCCGAAGAATACAAGTTAATTGAAATATCGGACCCGCAAGGCAAGTCGCACATATTTTGATCATATTGAACCTACATTGTCATCCTTTATTTAATTATTCGTATTTTCATTATGCTATTTACAACCTGTTATTTTATGTACAAATAATTCTTAGAATGTCATGATGTTAGTTATATCCTACCACCCGAAAAGCCCTGTTTATTTTGATAGCCATATTCACCTTGACAAGACATAGTAATGTTAAAATTTGTAATAATATAATCATGATAGTGTAGGAATTCACCAATATCTTTCTACTGTTAAGAATGTTGTTATTTGTCTAGAGTTTTGAAAAGTTGGATCTGGGGTAAGCGAGGATCGCAGAGTTGGATCCGAAGACCTTATCCTAGGGTGGGGGCTTGGCTATGAATTGGTGGCAGTGCCTCAGGCACTGGATATGGGTTTGTGCATGGATGATGCCTCAGTTAAAAATGTAAGGACTAGAACCTTATGCTGAGTAAAGAACATAGCAACCGCCCAACCACAAGCGTTGACTTTGTCAAACCTGGCTTAGTAACTGCTCAACTTCAATTGAACCTTTGCAACTGGGAAGGGGGATACAAAGGGTGAGTCATGTGGGAGGTGGTTAACCATACAACTGTAGGACTGCAATGAGTCGGACGGGATCCGCGGGGTCATCCAAGCTTATTGAGATTAAAAACCTACTGGGTAAAGGCTATATAAAGAATTGAGCAGTAAACAGCCTTGTTTTCTTAACTCTGTCGCGGGAGTTAAGGGATCTTGTGGGTAAAGCAGGGCAACTGTGCAGAGTCATGACTAATGGTATTCGAATACGCCGTGCTTCCGGTAAACGAAGCTGTGTTTAATGGGTGAATCCAGTAGCAAAGCATAAGTAGGTTTGAGAATGATTTGATAATATTGCAAAGTAATAATCAAGTTTGAAACCCCTTTTAATATTGAAGTTATGCTTTTAAGACTTTAACTGAGTTACAACTAAAACTGCATCCACATAAAATAATAGCCTTATTTCCCCTTTACTTGGTATACCCTGCATATAGTTAACAATAGTCTCCGTGTGACTTGTTGAGTACGGTAGTAGTACTCATGCTTGCTAAAAACATCAACAGAAATAACTGGCAACGTGGAAGCAGATGAAGACGAAGTGGAATATTACGATATAGATGACGCTTGGATTTAGGGTTGTCTTCGCTCAGCGTGTGCGTGGCGCCTTTTGTCAGAGTGTATCTAAGGGCCGTTTGCCCTGCTGTAAAACTTGGCTTTTAGCCCTTATATTGTAATAAAGCTGGCTTTTGTTCTTAAGCTTGTGTTAGCAATGTTATGCACTCAATTGAGATAACTCGCAGCTGAACAGTCCTGGGCAGCTGCGAGGGAATCATAATGCTCTCAGAAATGGGGGTGTTACAGGTTTGAACTTTGAACTTGTTTGAGATCGCATATTGAACTTGATAAAAAAACTCTATTTTGTGAGAGGTTTAGAATATTCAATTTAAGGTTTATGTTAAAATTTAAGAAATATAAACTTAAATCTAAATGCTAGTTGTAACACCCCGCCATCTTCTAGGCCTAGAATGATACCATCATTGCACATTTTACCATTTTCAGTAACTGCTAGTAGTTTTATACTATTTTATTCATATTGTAGCGACTCAACATACATCATACCATTTTGACTCTAACTATCATAGCATACTAAAAGAGTTTAAACATACAAACAAAAGGTCATACATGAAGTGTTGCTTCTATGTGATATGTCACATGTGCTATTCCTGCCCGTACATGACGCCCTCAAGGATCACGTAAAAACCCAAAGCAGGAGTGAGTCCGGAGACTTAGCAAGCACATAATAGGACGCTAAACGCCACCAAACAGGTAAGCAATTAACCAGCTATGACATATATGTTTTCATGTTCATACCATCATTCGCATGTTTTAACATTGTCATACCATTTGTGTGATGCAATACTACTCTACATGCTCATTTGCTCATCTCATTGCATATATCGGTATAGTCTGAGTGAACACTCGTCGATGTTCACCCTATGGGCCTGTCCTCATCGGCATGGGGTATCTCCGCTACCGTAGAGGCCTACCGAAGTAGGTCTTACAGAATCCACCCAGGTGGATCCCAATTATCATCTCATGAGTGCACATGATGCGAATGTGTATATCCATTGTCATAACCATGCTTATTATTAACATCATTAGCTGGTAAGCATCATTGTTTACCCTGCTCCATCATCATTGTCATCATTAATCATGCAACATAATTAAGCGTAAGCATCACATACTAGACAACAATTACCGTCTATCGCACTACCCTGCACTTGCCTATTTATCCTCAGGGTCGATGTGTGGATGGCTCCAACCAGGGACCTCGACCTGTACAAGCATCATCCGACTCAATATATAATAGCGATACACATGCAGACATATGAATATCATTGCTTCTACGCGCAAAGCCCAAAACTGGCGTAAAGACACGTAAGGATGAGCATTCGATGCGCACATTGCAAAACCCTCTTTTTTCTCCTCTTTTCTTTTCTCTTTTTCCTTCCTTTTTCTTTCCTTTCTTCTCTCTACATTGTTTTCTTTTCTTACCCGGCTTATCTCTAGCTTCTCTCTCTCTCTCTTCATTATGGCTTTATTCGTCCCGGCCCATTCCCTTTCTAACTCTCTCTCTCTCTCTTTGGTGATTTGGAGCATACATGGTAGCTCGTGGGCACACTAGCCCGGAGCACTATCGGCCACCGGCTTGCTGGCAGCGGCTCCTCCGCCTCCTGCAACGACACCCCCAACTCCTCCTTTAGCTCCTGGCCTCCACTCCTACGCGCGTGCGGCAAGGCGCTTGGCGCCACCGCACCATGGGTGCACCAGCCTTGGGGTCACCCTGGGCCAGGCTCACCACCAGCAGGCTCCCCGCCGTCCTCCACGTGCGGCTCCACCACTCCCTCTGTGGTCCCTTGGTGCCACTACGGCTAGGGCTTTCCGGCCTCTCGGTTCCTCTCCTTTTATTCTCAATCTACTACTAGTTCTCTCTATTTCTTGGTTTATTTTAGTTCAATGTTATGCTTTTAATTGATTTGGTGAGTAGATGGTGAATGCAGTGTGCAACAAGGCTTGCCACGACGGAGCTCGAGGCCTTACTGTTGCCGAGGGCATGGGTCGGCTGTTAGGAGCGCGTGGCTTGCCGGTGATGTCACACAACATCCTCACCTTTGGTACTCCTTCTCTTACTACCTCCCTTCTACTCCTTATGCATGAGTATGGTGGATGATGATGCTTCTGTGAGGTCCCAGTGATTGATGGCATTACTTTGAGCTTACCTTCTTCTTACCTTGTGCCGACCGAATGGTATGACTGTGTGGGAGTTGAATTAGTGGGGAAATGAAAAGGGAAAGAGATGGGGATAGCTACTCTCTGGTGCTAGCTCTAGTGAGAATGGCTTCTCTTTCTCTCCCTTTTGTTGGCTTTGCTCTGTGGATGAACTCTTGGTTGAGGAAAGAATTGGGAATGCTTGTGAGGCTCGGTTCCTTCTCTTGGCTTTGGTTTTGCCTTGGTTGTGAGCTCTCGGTTGGAGAGGTGTGATGGAGGAAATGCATGTGTACTGTGCATGCTGGTGGTCTTTGGATTAAGAAGGGGGCTTCGGTTGGCTTCTCCCTCTAATGCACTGTGCATTGCCAAATATACCCTCCTCCTATCCCCATTTCATTCTTGGTTGGCTGTGTATCTCAAGGACCTTTTCGTCCAAAGGCGCTTTGCACTGTTTGAGGCTTTCTACTGTGGTAGGTAAGTCAGTAAAGTGTCGTTGGCTAGACTCTTCTGCCGAATGATGAAGCCTACAAATATGAGAGGTGCCGACCACCCCCGGACGGTCTGGAAAACTATGTGATTACTATTGTTTCGGCATTTTTAGAGCCGATGGGTCTTGTTATTTTATTTTATTCTCCCTTGGATTGTTTTAATTTCCTGCTTTTTATTTCTTTTGCGTTCTACTGGTATTACAATAGTGCAGCATGATGCTTCATAAATTAAAAATGACAAGGTTTTTGTTCTAACTGTTACAGCGAATCCTATTATCGTTAAAACCGATAACTCGCCTGAAGCCATGTTGGTTGACCAGTATAAGGCCCTGTTCTTTACGGTTTCTGAAAACGGTTTTTGGCTTTTGCTACAGTACCTAACTTTTAAACAGGATATTTTTTAAGACGGAGTCTATAATTTAATTATAGTATACGTTAAAAGCCCAACATCTGTATCAACCAAAATTGTAAGCGAATATCTCTCTCTATAATCTCTGTCGCAAACAGATAAAATTCAAAATTTTTGGTCAATAACCATAAGCCGCAGCCATATCAAACAGGCCCTAAATAACCATTCTTCGAAACTTCAGAGGCATTTTCTTGTTGTCTAAAACTCGAAGTTGATCTTTTTTGCCCTCAAAAAAATATTTTTTAACTAAAATGAATCATATATACGGAGAGACATAGGTTCCATTTGGCGTTGCTGTTGCTTTTCAAAAGCACTCATAGTTTTTTTCTACTTTTATATATACTTCCACAAAAGAGTGATATCCTAAAATGTGTGCAGTCAAAATAAAATAATTTTGACCAAAGGTATTATCTACCATATATGGTCTGCACATATAAAAACGATAGGAGTGAATTTGTCATAAAAAAGATTTCATAATATTTCACCTTTGCCATAAAAAAGATTTCATAAAAAAGATTTCATTAAAACTCCTACCGGATTTTACAGGCAAACTACCTTATCTACAAGCTGGCTAGATCACATCAACCACAACATGGCCCTTAATTAATTAGTCAATTACCTGCTCAAACACTTCCTGGTTTTAAAAGTTTTCAGATGTCGTTGCCATGTATGGGCAATGCTAAAACCTTGTGATACACTCCACTAAACCGTGTGTAACATAAAAACAAAAGATCAGCAAAAGTACAGAACACCGACTGGTGCCATGCTGTCAAAGTGATCCTTCAAACCAATCACCAATTTCCATGTGGGCAAATATGGGCCTGTTCTTTTTGGCTGCGGCTTATGGGTTTTGGCTGCAGCTTGCGACTTTTGGGATGTTCATGCGAGATATTACAGAATAACAGAAACTCACGTGTGGTTTTTGTCGATATAAATGAAGTCGGTACAGTATGTAGTACAATTAAGTAGTAGACACTATCTTAAAAAGATACTTCGTTTAAAAGCTAGTTACTGTAGAAAAACTGAAAAACAGTTTTTAGAAGCAGAAAAAAGAACAGGGCCATAGTACTGGCTAGTAAGCAGCAGTACCCTGCAAGTGGGCCCCTGCCTTTATAGTGCAGTGCCAGCCTATGCACGATTAGAGGGTGTTTGTATTGGCTTCTGTTAGAAGCCAATATAATCACCTATTTTTTCGAAGTAACTTATCCACTTTACTCCTCTCGCTCTTATCTCGCTACGAAGATAAAGCAGTAGGTCATACGTGCATCACGCACCCTACTCTTGCTCCTGTTTCATGCACGTACCTCTTCCTCACTTTTCGCACCACTTATCTCTCCTTCTAAAAACTATTTCTTTCAAACACCGCTATTTATTTTCAGCCAAAAACCATTATCCACATCCAATACAAACACCACCTTAGTCATCTCCGATCGACGACATCTCGGTCTCTCAGGGTAAGCCCTCCACATCACTACCTTTTTGCTCTTGTTGTTACCACCAACCCAAAAAATAATTCTCTCCAATTGTATCTTTTTGCAGCTGTTGATCCAACTCATCTCGTTCATCGATCTCCAATAAACTAGGAAAGGCACAGCTCAAAAGCCTTGGCGTACAACGCTTGTGCTTGTCATCGGCATCTTCTAGCATATTATAGACGGTTCAGAAACGTCATCATAAATGGTTCTGTGAACCGTTTAAATTTATGAATCAATAATGATACGAGATCATCACAGACGACTTTCGAACCGTCAACTAATCAAGTAGTTTTCGATCTGCTGAGCAAGCTAGCTATAGCTTTGTGGCAAAAGAACAATTTTTTTAACTCAAGCTGCACTTGCTGAGCAGCTTCATTGCAGTGTGTTGTGTCTCCTTCGAAGTTGCAAAAATATGCATGTCCTCTGCCGACCTATATATATCAACAATAAAATAAGCAGGACAGAATGTACGACTTGGACATATTTTCTTACATAAAAGCGTCCAAAATTTTGCAGCTCCAAGCAGCTTCCTGATTGGCCACATCTATCACAAAAATCTTATCACTAAGTCACCACCATCTCTGCCCTGCCATGACTATATGTCATGGTCCTTATCTACAAACCCAAATATTAGCTAAGGTCAATTGACTTTTCTTCAAATATTAGCTAAATAGTAAAGAGTACATTTGTTTTATTACTTTTTTTTGTTTATAGGTACTATACCCCCATACCTAACCTAGCATTTTGTGCCTTTCTATTTTTGTTTTCATCCTTGAAGCCAAAGCTGCAGTTCACATCTCCTGATCTCTGCACCTAATATTCTCATTCATCCTATCAAAGAGGAAATACACAGAAACAAGTCCTTTTAATTGTTTCAAGTGACAACAAGTTTGATGACCACGGGTGCAATTTTCTCAAATGAATATAATCAAGAAGAACGCAAAAGTTTCCTTTACTAATTGGATCGATGAAACCCCACTGGAGTAGTTGAAGATTAGGAGCAAATTAATGAAGATGACAAAAGATACAAAAAAGAACCTGAGCAAATGAAGATGACATGCAAAAGACACAAAAAAAAAAAGAACCTGAATCCAAAGAGAAAATCTAAAGAGGAAAAATGGAAAGCGTTTTGCACCTTCTTCATTCAAGTTATTTTAGGAGAGCTTGATGCTCTCCTGAAAGTAACAATTGAAAGTATATATATATATATATATATATACTGGCAACACAGGGTACCTCTTCGTTCCCTTTAAAAGTAGTCGTGTACAAGTTTATATACATGTCCTGCATTGGCACGCACCAATTCGTATGTAGGCAAGTTATTCACATCTAAGGCTAATTAAGAACTCTTCATGTAGCGCAATTTTAGTTTCTTTTCACGACCTTAAAATGGTACACTGGACAAGTTTTAAGACTACTTCAGGTGCAATTTTGTCAAAATGTTGTGCCTTTGTTTTTGCCTTATGGTTTTTAAATTATAGCTGTTCGCGAGAGACAATAAGAAGAGAAAAAAAGACGTATGTAATTTTGGCTAGTACAGCTAAACTCGATACAATATTTGAAAGCAAGTTACTATAGCATACAATGTACAGCTGAACTCGATACAATCTACCTATCTTTCCCGCATTACAAAGACGTACCGTTTGAAAGTAAGTTACTGTAGCATAAGTTTCGAACATAGCCATAATCATGAGTGCAATCATTAGGTTGGTGAGCCGAAGATCTTTCGACACGTGTCAAGCTAGTTTATGGTTCATGAACCTGCATCACCATGCTTAATTTTCATTGAGGTCCCATGCATATGATCATGAACCATAACCAAATGCGATGTACGCTTTCGGCCTAAATACACAGTTAATTGCCTCTATTTGCTTGGTTGCATTTGCCATAGGCTACTTTTAGGGAAAGGAGAAGGGTTAGATAAACATATGTATATATATGTGTGTGTGTGTGTGTGTGTATATATATATATATATATATATATATATATATATATATATATATATATATATATATATATATATATATATATATATATATATATATATATATATATATATATGAAACCCTTCGAATATGCTTGCATGACTGCATGCATGAGCCTTGCAGATGCATTTGCGTGGATACAACAAATTAAACATGCATCTATTATCAATGTATGTGCCCATATATATATGTGCAAGAGATAGACCTTGTTTCCCTAAACTCACACCCCTTTTTCATGGCTCAAGAAGATACGACTCTAGCATGCACAGCTTGCTTCTAGGGAGCAAACCCTAGAAGACCTTACCCTTTGGCAAACCCTAGAAGAGAACACGTAGAGCTAAGCCAGCCATTAATCCCCTTGCCAGTGGCGTGGCCATTTTTATAAGCTGAAGGACACCTCATCCATGATGCAAATTGGCAAGTTGATACAAGATTTCTGCATGCTTAAACAAGGAGAAAGGTTGTACTGCCACAGCGTGCACAGTATACATATATCGGTTTTGCTATTGCCAAGGCGACTGAAATTTTTTTGTCTCTCAGTCACTTGAAGTTGTACTCTCAATCAACTAAAATTGCAGCCCCCCTCCAAAAAAACAACTGCAACTTCAGGTGATTCAGAGTGCAACTAAATTTACATTTAGTTGCACTCTCAATCAACTAAAATTGCAGCCCTCCTCCAAAAAGAACAACTGCAATTTTAGTTGATTGAGAGTGCAACTTCAAGTGACTGAGAGACAAAAAAATTTCAGTCGCCTTGGCAATAGTCACTCCCTACATATATAGGCAGCTCACCGTGGTTGGTTACTACCTCAGAAACCATGTTGGTGATCACCTAGGTCTGTTGCAAAGTGTGATGACTTTTAGCTAAAATAATATTATAGCGGCGGTTAGTTTTTTGAGATATTTAATTAAAAAAATAAAAAATGGAAAAATAAAAATATTATTCTATCTCCATAGATAATGTAAAAGAAAAAAGAAAAAAGATATATTAAAAAACTAATATATTCTAAACCGCTTTTAATTTCTGAAAGTTAAAATCTAAAAATCATCATTGTTCGAAACAACACCTTAGCCTATTGAGCCTTAAAGCCTGTATTAGAGAATATAAATATTAAGCCCTAGCTAGGGTTTTAGCGCCGTTAATGAGAGTTCCAACTACAGGACATGCGCCAAAAGGCTCTCTAAGCCTTGGGAAGTGGCCAGTCGAATGATTGTCGAGAATCGCCGACATTACAAAATATGGATAGAAATAATATGTTACTCCATGCATGAAGCTTTCTATACTTGGGATCATCATTACAAAAATAATTTTGTGTTAGAATTCTGGAAGACTACTCCATGTATATATGGTTGCTAGGGAAGCTGGATCCTCGACATTAGTGAAGAAAGAGAGCTGTGATTTTTTCTGGCTACTTTATTCGCCGTCGGATTAGAGAGGAGCGTGGTAGATTTGACCAGGAACAGTTGTGGCTTTATGAAAGCGATCGATCTAGATCATTGTTTTTTCTTGTTTATCCGATGGAAGATATAGTACAGGACCTAAATGCACGAAGAGTGAAAAGAAATTTCTTTAATTGTTGTCTTAAATTAATTTCTTCTTTTTCAAACCTTGTGTTCTCTCATGAAAGAACAATATGTACTCTCTCTGTTCTTTTTTATTTATGTTTTTGACGTTTTACGGTCTTCGATATATGACTTTGATTGCTACATTTTATAACTTTACATTAAAATATACTAATAAAATTATAATATTATGAAAATATTTTTAACGATAAATTTAATGGTATAATTTTTGTATATCCAATATAGATAGTTTTAAATCTATGAATAGTCAAACTTTAAAAAGTTTGATGGTACGGATTCTAAGAAGTTAAGTAAAAAATAATGGATGAACACTACTACAAAAAGGGCTATACTGGATGCCTCATCACAAATGGTTTTCTCGAACCGTCTGTGTTGTAATTATCACATATGGTTTTACAATCGTGACCTATGTACCGTCTATGATATGCTACTATCACAGACGATTCTTATTAATAAATATCTGTGATAGTTCACAGACGGTTATCAATATGAACCATCTGTGATAATTGCAACATCATAGACGGTTTTTAATTAGAACCGTATGTGATAGTCCACAGACGGTCATTAATATGAATCGTCTCTGGTAGTTGAATATTATAGACGATTTATGGTTGGAACCGTCAGTTACATGTATCATGAATGGTGTGCGCTCGTCTCCCCGATCAACGGCCTTCGATTGTTTTGTCTCCCCGATATGCGCATATTCATCTCACATGCCAAATGTATTCTTTGATGTATAAAAATGAAGACCGTTACCAGATATTAATCCCCTCATCGCTGATATATCCTATACGAGCTCCTCACCGGCCGGCTATCTTCCTTGTCTCTTCAGCATAAATAAATAAATGTCTCTATTCTTCCTTTTTGCTGGCATTGATGGCCAACTTGGCCATCCTAGACGAGCACCTCGCTAGCCATACGCTGGCAAATGCTGCGAAAGGACATTGTGCCAACAGTGTCCTCCCTCCTATGTCCGAGGATTTGTCAAAGCGATTGAAGGCCACCTTCCGTCGTCTTAACATGCTCCGCCGCGTCTTCCGGATGGTCTCCCGCTTCAGGCGAGCTAACCTCACCATTGACGTGGTCCTCCACAATGATGTTGCATGTCTCCAAGAGGCTTGCCACCGCTTGCAGTGCTTAGTCGAGGCAGCAGGCAACCGAGTCAATCTTGCGGAAACCCCTCAAGAAGGGAAGAGAGTCTATGGGCTCAATTCGACTTGATTGTTCAGTCGGATGGTGTTTGGGAGACACTCGAACGAGCGCATTAGCGGGTGCATGTATTTTGATCCATCTGTGATAACGTTTTCTATAGTAGTGGGAGTAATTGAGTAAAAGGCGAAGTCAGTGGAATTTGTCGTGAGTTTGCAAAATAAGGTCTTAACCCTAACATAGAAATCTATCGAGATCAGCTCAACTATGTTTTCCATGATAGGAGTGGAAGTAGTACTTCTCTTACAAAGTATCCAAATCTTTCTATTGAGTCCGTATCCATCACCATCCAAGTATTTCGAGATGAGCTTCTTTGTGCCTTCGTAACCTCTATGGCACTTGCTACGTGCTTGCCCTAGTATGGTGACGAGATTAGCTCAAAAGTGTAATCAACGATGAAAGAACCCTTTTGGTTAATAAAAACACTCTATTTTAGAGCCTTTTCGTGCCAAGCTCAAAAGTGCAATCACTACAATGTTTTCTCTAGGGACTTCGTGATGCATTTGTTGTTTGTTTATGAGAAGCTAATCCCACAGGCTTTGTATAAAGAGATTGTCACGGAGAAAAGTATGATTGCATATTCTAGTCATAATTAGATAGGGGCCTTTTCATGGAGAGTAATGCTAACTACGTACTATATATGCAAGGACGTCCCCATCACCCCTTATGGGGGAGAGAGTTGGTTGTGTTTGAAATCTTTACTATTGTAAAAATATGAGTTGGTGGTCGTCGGTTTGTTCTTCCTCCTCTCTTCTCAGCCATTCGATCAAAGATCAGTCGTCCAGATCTGCATGTAGGTAGTTCCTTCACTCCTCGTAGAAAAGATCGGGCCAACGCGTGGGCCATGTTCCTCCTCTTCTCTCCCTCCGCATCCTCCGCTTCCGACTTACTTGACAGATTTAAAAACTTTTAAAACATGTTTGTATGCATATTCTAAAAATCGTTACCACCCGTAAATTTGAAAAAACATGTAGTATAATAAATTTTAAAAATCCGTAGCAACGCACGGGAATTCAGCTAGTATTTGATACATGAGATCATTTGTGATGACAAATGTGTATAATTCCCGTGCATTGAGAATAATCTTTTGCTAATGATGATTGTAACGAACAACTCCAGTAGGTCATTCAAGATGTCATTATACAAACAAGTATTGGAATCTGTTCTTGGGCTCACACAGAACAACATGAAGCAACTAAAACATATATATAACCATGTCACCTTAGTCCTCCCTAGGATTCAATCTCCTCGATCCCTAATGGTCCCTCATCATATACCCTACTAGACTACCGGTCATGCATGCATGCCCGCCACACTCAAGTAGCCATCGCCACGATTTTGAACCATGCTTATCTTCTATGTTAGAAAGTGAGCATGCAAATAAAATTTGAAATTCCAACGTTGCTAGCATCTTCTTTCTTTATCTTCTTCTTCCTCTCTCTGTCAACTGGGCCCTACCTTCTTCTATCTCTCCCTTTTTGTTTCTTCCTCCCTCCTCCTTGTTCTACTTGTGCCCGACCTGGGCACGGCGCCCACACCGTGCCAAGCACGACCCACGCCAAGCACACCCCACGCCCCAGCCTCGTCACATGTGCCACCCACGCTCATCGTCGTGTGCCTCTGCATGCCGCTCCCGCCGCACGCCCTGCCCTCGCCCACTGCATGCACCGCTTGCTCACAGTCCATGTGCGCTGCCCGGCTGCCCTTCCCTATTGAGCAATAGTGCGCACCGCCTTCACTATTGACGGAACCACCTTGACTGGCTATAAAAGCCCCTATTGCCCCATTTCCTTCTCCCTCTCCAAGTCGATCTCATCTCAAGCCTGCGCACCACGCCCGTGCGTTGGCCATCATGCCTCTTAGCAGTTCCGGCCGCTCCGACAATCCACTTTCAAAAGTGCTCGTGTCAAAATGTGTTCCCAAGTGTCCTCTTCTACCCTGCCAATTAACTGGAATTTCATGCCCCCTAGCTCACCGCAACAGCCTCCTTCCCCACCTCCAGTCGTCACCATCTCTACTCTGGCGAGTTTCTCCGTGATTTCTTCTAATTGGAGCAACCCCCCTCCCCACTACCTTATTCCTTCCCAACCATCACTGAGGCTTCTCCCTCACCCCAAGATGGCAACAACATGGGGCTGCCCTCGTCGCCTCGGCTCCCATCGTCAGCCCGCTCCAGCTCCTCCCTAGCCACGCCGTTGCTGTCGGTGCATTCCATGCACCTCCCTCCAACTCATGCTCCCCTCATTTTCATCTCCTCTCACTCCGGGCACCACCACACCTTTCTTGTCCTACCTCTGGCTGCTCCAAGCCACCGCCCACCGACTGTAGTGCTCACATGGCTGTGAAGCCACCTCCCATGTTTTGAGGGAAAAAACATTTGAGGGAAAGTCGCCTCCCCTATTTCCCTCATCTCCCCGGTATTCCATTTTGCCTACCACCACTGCCTTTCCGGCCGTCGCCCACCACATGCACCCCTGTTCCCTATTCTGTTGAACCTTGCTCCCCTCTGTTTTCTTTTGGCACTTTTGTATCTCTCTCTCTCTCTCTCTCTCTCTCTCTCTCTCTCTCTCTCAATATGTATAATCAAAGACCACTTGGGATAGAAACTAGTCAATATTTATTCACTCTTTGAATTCAAATATTTAAGAAATAGTCAAATGGAAATTTGATAAAATATAATTTATGAATAAAAATAAGAATAATATTCAATTATGAAATTAGAATAACGATTTAATCTTGTTAAATTGCATGTCAATAAGGATTAGCATGTTAATTCAAATTACACAAGAATAATTAGTGCAAGAATGAGCCAGGTAAAAATAATTAATATTATTTCTATGTCTCAAAATCATTAGGATCCCCTTTTCATATAATACCTAAAAATTCCGGTAACTAATTTGAATGTTAGGTCACTAATATTTAACTACAAATACTAAGAGTTAAATTAAATATTACCTTGTATATGATTAGGAAATTCCAAAATAATTAGTGTGCCATCAATATTTATCTCAAATCCAAATTCTAAACAAAGACATTATTGGTATATATAACTTTGTGTAAATAACACTTCAGTTAAAAATAAGGTAATTAACCAATATGTCTTTGCCACTTAAATTAGAATACAAATCTAAATTAGGAGGGATTGTAAAATATAATTTTGTAAATGTAAATAATAATCAAATATACTAAGAGTTAGGTTAAAATAAAATCTTGCCTAAATAGTAATCGCCCCGTCATTATCTCTGAATTCAAAGTCACCGATGAAAATTAAGAATGACTAATTTGCCAATAATTTAAGGCACAGCATTAAAAGTGAACCCTGTTAAAATATAGCTCCTTATTCCACTAACGCGCGGACCATTGGTCATCAGTAACAATTTGGCTAATCAACAAAATGATAAATTACGTGCATAAGTAGCAATTGGTTAAAATAGCAAACCTCACATTTTAATTAATTATCAAACGAACCAGGGTTAATTGGCTCTAACCCTCATGTAGTACCATTCGACAAGTAATACCCAGTGCCCTAGCTGAAACTCTTACATATGTTCATAGTTCTAACCTAACTCGTAGAACTTGATAAATATAAAATAATAAAAGAAACTATTAAATTAAAGATCGAGCAATGATATACAATGATCGGCTATGTCTATCCATCTCCGAACCTGAAGTGAATATTCCTTCATCATTGATCATCCCTTGATCTCTTTCCCAGCAGAGTTTCTCTGCCTTTCCCGTTCGCTTAAACTTCGTTTGACTTTGTCAAGCATCCACACTCACTAATTAAATCCTATCTCATATCACCAACTCAATTATAATAAAACTGAATTAAGTTCATTTCGTATTTATTTGGACTTTTGAAATTTTTTGGAATTTATTTGGATTTCGATCATTTATCGCGTAATTAGAAGTTGAACTCGAAGAAACAACAACTCGAGTGGGATCAAGATTCAAATAAAGAAAAAGACCAATAACTTCAAGATCATTGACTGAGAAATATTTGAGTAAGATCAAGATCGTGGTAAATTGAGCAAGACGAGTCATTACTTTGATCATATTGCAACTCTGGCGAGTTTCTCTGTGATTTCTTCTAATTGGAGCAACCCCCCTCCCCCACTGCCTTATTCCTTCCCAACCATCACTGAGGCTTCTCCCTCACCCCAAGATGGCAACAACATGGGGCTGCCCGCGTCGCCTCGGCTCCCATCGGCAGCCCGCTCCAGCTCCTCCCTAGCCACGCTGTTGCTGCCGGTGCATTCCATGCAACCCCCTCCAACTCATGCTCCCCTCATTTTCTTCTCCTCTCACTCCGGCCACCACCACACATTTCTTGTCCTACCGCTGGCTGCTCCAAGCCGCCGCCCACCGACTGTAGTGCTCACCTGGCTGTGAAGCCACCTCCCCTGTTTTGAGGGAAAAAAGAAAAATATTTGAGGGAAAGTCGACTCCCCTGTTTCCCTCATCTCCCCAGTATTCCATTTTGCCTACCACCGATGCCTTTCCGGCCGTCGCCCACCACATGCACCCATGTTCCCCTATTCTGTTGAACCTTGCTCCCCTCTGTTTTCTTTTGGCACTTTGTATCTGTTTGTTTGTCTCTCTCTCTCTCTCTCTCTCTCAATATGTATAATCAAAGACCACTTGGGACAGAAACTACTCAATATGTATTCACTATTTGAATTCAAATATTTAAGAAAGAGTCAAATGGAAATTTAATAAAATATAATTTATGAATAAAAATAAGAATAATATTCAATTATGAAATTAGAATAACGATTTATGCAAAATGAAAATATTAAAGATTTAATCTTGTTAAATTGCATGCCAATAAGGATTAGCAAGTTAATTCAAATTACACAAGAATAATTAGTGCAAGAATGAGCCAGGTAAAAATAATTAATATTATTTCTATGTCTCAAAATCATTAGGATCCCCTTTTCAAATAATATCTAAAAATTCCGGTAACAAATTTGAATGTTAGGTCACTAATATTTAACTATAAATACTAAGAGTTAAATTAAATATTACCTTGTATATGATTAGGAAATTCCAAAATAATTAGTGTGCCATCAATATTTATCTCAAATCCAAATTATAAACAATTACATTATTGGTATATATAACTTTGTGTAAATAACACTTAAGTTAAAAATAAGGTAATTAACCAATATGTCTTTGCCACTTAAATTAGAATACAAATCTAAATTAGGAGGGATTGTAAAATATAATTTTGTAAATGTAAATAATAATCAAAGATACTAAGAGTTAGGTTAAAATAAAATCTTGCCTAAATAGTAATCGTCCCATCATTATCTCTGAATTCAAAGTCACCGATGAAAATTAAGAATGATTAATTTACCAATAATTTAAGGCACATCATTAAAAGAGAACATTACACTAACGCGCGGACCATTGGTCATCAGTAACAATTTGGCTAATCAACAAAATGATAAATTACGTGCATAAGTAGCAATTGGTTAAAATAGCAAACCTCACATTATAATTAATTATCAAACTAACCAGGGTTAATTGGCTCTAACCCTCATGTAGTACCATTCGACAAGTAATACCCAGTGCCATAGGAGAAACTCTTACATAAGTTCATAGTTCTAACCTAACTCATAGAACTTGATAAATATAAAATAATAAAAGAAACTATTAAATTAAAGATCGAGCCATGATATACAACGATCGGCTATGTCTAGCCATCTCCAAACCTGAAGTGAATATTCCTTCATCATTGATCATCCCTTGATCTCTTTCCCAGCAGAGTTTCTTCGCCTTTCCCCGTTCGCTTAAACTTCGTTTGACTTTGTCAAGCATCCGCACTCACTAATTAAATCCTATCTTATATCACCAACTCAATCATAATAAAACTTAATTAAGTTTATTTCGTATTTATTTGGATTTTTGAAGTTTTTTTGAATTTATTTGGATTTCGATCATTTATCGCGTAATTAGAAGTTGAACTCGAAGAAGCAACAACTCGAGTGGGATCAAGATTCAGATAAAGACGAAGACCAAGAATTTCAAGATCATTGACTGAGAAGTCTTTGAGTAAGATCGAGACCGCGGTAAATTGAGCAAGGTGAGTCATTACTTTGATCATATTGCACATACCTTTTGAATGCAAACTATTTTATTTAAAAATATCAAATTGAATGTTTTACTTTGTTACGCAAATTATATTCACACTAGTTCATAGTTAACTCCTAGATAACCCTAAGTACTTAATCTAGTAATCCCTTCCTAATGTAAAATAGTGCAACCACAAGTCTATAATGGGTACGACCTGGTAACTTATTTGCATTGACTCAGTGTGGTTGTGCCAAAAGGGTTGAACACTTGTCATGCCGTTGGATTTAAGCCATTGTGCGATGCAAGAGGCCTCTAGTGTGGGTTGACTTAACTCCATAGAGGTGGAAACCTTAGCAGGCATAGCTCGTTGGGAAGATATATTGTAAAAGTCTTGTGGTAATCTTCTTGATTCACAAATCTAAGGAAATGTGTGAAGTATAACAAGTTGATTTATCTCTTTTGGGTAAAGTGTGCCACCTCTGCAAAGTGAAAACTGTTCGAACAGATGTGCCCACAGTCATGGGTAGGCATAGAAACTTACTCAAGTTAGTATCTATTTCTAAAACTTTGTAGGTGGGATGAAAAACTCATCGGGTAGATGTAACCATGAATTAATTTCCCATGGGTGGACGTAACCCAATGATGATAATGGGCGGATGTAACCCTAAACTAGCATATGGTGGAGGCAACCATGTGTTGTAACAGGTGGATGTAACCTAAATTACTGTTATTGCTGCATTTTCTCAAACAATTTTAGAAAATCTAGTTTAATTAAAATTGCTAAGTCTCAGATAATTTCCTGTTTATTGTAACTTTCAAAATGATGTCTTTAGCAAATAAAGAAACCTAAAGCCTCCATTTGACAGTCTTGTATCTATTATTACTATATTATGTGTAGTGACTTGCTGAGTACTTTCGTACTCTCATTGTTGCTCAATTACTATTATTCAGTAAGTAAAAAGAAGAAAGACAAGCGCTATGGTCATCTAAAGGAGTCAGTAGAGCTGGAAGATGATGAGGCCAAGAACTAGATCATGAACCCCAATAGGTTGCCTGTGAGCATGTCCTGAGGGTTTCAACTGTGTGAAGTTTCCTTTTTCGCTAGCTGCTGCTTTTTAATGATTTCGGCCTGATCGACCCATGTGTAAGTCCACCAATATATTTACACTTCCACAAGATATGTATTAAGTCCACCAATATATTTACGCTTCCACAATATATGTATTTGATGTTCAACAATGTATTTGTGTGCATTATCTGTTGATTTAGAAAATAGTACGATGAAATCATAGAAGTTTCTGAATTGGCAAAATCCGGACTCGACAATCGGTGACAAGTGGGCCATTTCGTTAATTGCACTATGTGGAGTCCCTTCTGCCATCGAGAGAGTTCTTACAATCTTCTTGAAAGAATTTTTTTGTATGTACAAAGGAGTGACGTCAATCATATCATCTCTTCGTTCTGCCACGTAGGATCTTTGTTGCTGTGGAAGAGAGAGTAGTCATCTCTTTTTTTGACTGAAGAGTTGTCATCACTTACACGACCCAAGCACTTGAACTAACAACATAATTAAAGATAGCACAAAACATCATTGTATGAGTCCATGTCTAACAAATACACTTTTTCATGCAAGAATTAATAAGCATCATTAGTTAATTCCCAATCAATGAGGTGTATATAGGTAATCGACGCATCGCCACTCAGCCATATATAGCTATACTCCGAGAGCTGAGTCATGTATAATACAAGCTAGCTGCTAGCTCTTCCAAAATCAACTAGTCTTTTCCCTTAAAAAAATCGATCAATTGCTCCTGAATTGGCTAAATACTCCTTATTACAATTAACTTGTAATAAAGCACCATTTAGGTACCCAAACTTGAAAATTGTATGGCAGATCATTGCGAAACCATGTCACTTTAGTCATTTCAACTTTTAGCTTAACTAAAATGCATATGTTGCGCAGAAATAAAGGTATGGCGGTGGTATTGTTCATTACGTGACCTCAAATTGCCAAGATAATCATCCATTTAAAAGATTGGTATATATTTTTAAGTTGACATGTCAGGGCTTTCAGTTAACTAAGAGTTATGTATTATACCTCCAAATTTCATTATGGATCATCAATTTGAATTATATATCCACAAGTACATTAAGAATCGTGGCTAATTTTAAAGTCATAATGACTTATGTGACACAATTTGTAAGTTTGAGAACTTAATTGTCAATTTTTTTTACAATTTTACGAACCCAACAAGTTAATTTCAAGTTCCGCTACACCTAAGTGATCTGCAAGTATACACACAAGTATACACACCATCGATACAATTTACTCTTTTTCATTTAACTTTTAACATGAGAGAGTAATTCTTTTTTTCAGTTATGTTTTTACAACTTCCGTTTTACTTCCCTTTTAGCGGTAACATGGAAAGAAACATGCATGATAAAAAGCTATATTGACTCCAGTCATGAATTGGAAAATTAGAAATATAAAGAAGTAGTGGAAAAAGGAACTTGATAAAGAAAAAATATAACGTGTTCCCATATATCTAAAATAAAAAAGTAATCATGTAAAACTACATGTGCAGGAACAAAGTATAAGGTTTTACTAATAAATTTTTATAACCTAATGATATTCTTAGCATTATTATAAATTCATATAATAATAAAATATTTTAAAAGCTTAGAAAATACAGAAATACCTTATATATATGTAATGCAAAGGAAATTAAGAATAGATAGTTATATATTAATTACAAAGTACATAAATTAATTTAAAACTTATGGATAAATTAAATACATTGATGCTTCGGATCAATAACAATGGAGCTAGAAATTAAATATTATGTACATTGAAATTTATTTTTATAATTTCAAAGGTATAAAGTAGGGAACAAGATAGTGGTCTGGTGATATGAAGGTTGTTTAACCTCCTCATCCACCCAGATTCAAGTCCATCTCCTTCTTAGCAATGTTTTAAATCGCTGGAGATAGCGGACGCTATAGCCGGAAATAGCGGACGAGCGGCAACAACGCTAGGATAGTGCACTTTTGCCGCTACGTGATCTTTTGCGCTAATAACCGCTATTATCGCGCTATTGCCGCTAAGCATGCAAGAAACTTAGCGCCGCTATTTCTCCTCCAGGCCTCCTGGGCCGAAATCAGCGGACGCGGGGCCTCTGGGCGAAATCGGCAGACGCGGGGTCTAACCCTAACCAGTCGCTACTCCTCTGACGGCGGCTCCTCCTGGGTCTAACCCTATCCATTCGCTCCTCCTCTTGGCTCCTCTCAGCTGGCGGCGACTGCTGCGACAAAAAGTCATGAGCCTCACGACCGGCGTGGCGACGGTGGATGCGACCGGCAGCGAGGAAGACTAACAAGCTCCGTATTCCCCACTCCTCCTCCCCGAAAAGGGCCCAGGCGACGGCGGCCAGTTCAGCTGAGACGACCGCGACCGACGGCTACTTCGTCTGAGGCTGCAACCGGCGGGGAGGACCACCAAGCTTCCAAAGTTCCACCATGTCCCAGCCGGAGCAACAGTGTGCAAGTTTTCTTCTCCTCATCTCACTGCTCGTCCTTTGTTCTAGACATCAACAAGCGATCCGTAGCCAAAGATAGAAGATTAGGTAGATCCGTAGCCAAAGATAGAAGATTAGTTAGATATTGGATGTATCATACATCGAATTTAGTGTTTGCATTTGCAATTTGCATAGGTAACCCGTCAAGTGCCGCCTCTGCCTCAGTAACAAATGCACCACCAGCACAACCTGTTGTCAACTCAGATGACCCTGCATGGGCTCATTGTTTTTGCCCAAACTTGAACAAAAAGCATTGCCTACAGTGTAAGTATTGTGACAAGCTCTGCACTGCTGGGATTACTAGAATAAAGTACCATCTTGCTGGCATTAAAGGCTTCAATGTTACTAAGTGCAAGAAAGTTCCAACTCTAGTGAAGGAAGAGATGCTGGCTTTGCTTACAAAGAAGACTGCTGAAAAGGAACATAAAGTAAAGGAAAAGGAAAGGAGCAGAGCTGAAATTGACCTAGATCACTCAGATGGTGAAAGTTGTAGTGAAGAAGAGTCTGAACATGGGAATGAGATTCTTGTGCTGAAACCAAAACCAACAAGAGCATATAATAGCTCTAGCTCTAGAGCTTCAGGAGGTGCTGGCCCTATTGAGAAGTTCTACAAGGCTCCTTCTATAGAAGAGGTTGTTGAGAAGATGCAGAAAGGAAATAACATCAACCAAAAGATTCAAACATCTTTGACAACTCAGAAAAGAGAAGAGAGGAGGGACAGAGCTTGTGAGTACATATGCCAGTTCTTCTATGAAGCTAGCATTGCACACAACACAGTCACCCTTCCTAGCTTTGCCCATATGATTGAGGCCATAGGAGCTTTTGGCAGAGGTTTGAGAGGGCCTAGCCCCTATGAGATGAGTGGACCATTCTTGGAGAAAAGGAAGCAAAAGGTGTTGGAAGGATTCAAGAACCATAAAGAATCATGGGAGCTCACTGGTTGTACAGTTATGACAGATGCATGGACAGATAGGAAGGGCAGGGGAGTAATGAACTTAGTTGTGCACAGTGCTCGTGGGGTTTGCTTCTTGGATTCGGTGGACTGCTCAGGTGAGAAGAAAGATGGCAAATACATCTTTGACCTTGTGGACAGATGCATAGAAGAGATAGGGGAGGAAAATGTTGTCCAAGTGGTGACTGATAATGCTAGTGTCAATACAACTGCAGCAAGTCTTTTGACAGCAAAGAGACCCTCAATTTTTTGGAATGGATGTGCTGCTCACTGCCTAGATCTCATGCTGGAAGATCTTGGGAAGCTTGGACTAGTTGAACAAACTATTGCTAGTGCAAGACAAGTGACTGTATTCTTGTATGCTCATACAAGGGTGTTGGATTTGATGAGGAAATTTCTTGGGAAAGACTTGGTTCGCTCTGGGGTTACTCGATTTGCCACTGCTTATTTGAATCTGAAAAGCTTGCTAGACAGCAAGAAGGAGTTGACAAGGCTCTTCAGATCAGATGAGCTCAATGATTTGGGTTACTTGAAGAAGGCAAAGGGGAAGAAAGCCATCAAAGTGGTGAGATCTGAAAGCTTTTGGAAAAATGTTGACATGGCTGTTAATTTCTTTGAGCCATTGGCTAATGTGCTGAGGAGAATGGACAGTGATGTTCCTGCAATGGGATTCTTCCATGGATTAATGCTTGAGGCAAAGAAAGAAATTTCTGGGAGGTTTGACAATGATGAGAGTCGCTACAAAGTTGCTTGGGATATCATTGATAAAAGGTGGGACAGCAAGCTCAAGACTCCACTACACTTGGCTGGGTACTATTTGAACCCTTATTTTTATTACCCAAACAAGTCAGAGATTGAGCATGATGGATCCTTTAGAGCAGGTGTGATTGCATGCATTACAAAGATGATTGAGGATGAAGAAACCCAAGACAATATAATTGAAGAACTAAACACATATCAGGATCAGCAAATGTCATTTGGACATGACATTGCCATAAGGCAGAGGAGAAACAAAAGTTTCAATCCAGGTGAATAAGTGAATCTAATATGATTGATGAATATCATCTTTTTGTTGTCACCACTATTTAACTCTTTAACTTTTTTATGCAGCAAAGTGGTGGCTCAATCATGGCACAAGCACACCTAATCTGAGGATATTGGCATCAAGGATTCTGAATTTGACCTGCAGTTCCTCAGCTTGTGAGAGGAACTGGTCAGTATTCGAACAGGTAAAAAATGACAGGATGAGAGGACTTTTGTTCATTATTTGACCTGCAGTTCCTCTTTAACTTTTGTTCATTATTTGACTTGTGTTCACTACTTCACTCACAGGTTCATACAAAGAAGCGCAACAAGTTACTTCATGACAGGATGAGAGATCTTGTGTTTGTGAAGTTTAACTCCAAACTAAGGCACAAGAGAGAGAACAAATGCAGAGATCCCATAGAGAAGGATATAGATGATGTTCTCTGTGATGATGGCAATGAGTTCATTACTGGAGCTGTAGTTGTGCCAATTGCAAATGATGAACAACAAGAAGATGGAGCATCACAGAGAGAATCAACGTCACAACCACAAGCCAAAAGGAAGAGGCCTGTGCGCCATAGGAAGAAGAAAATCAAGAGCCTGCAGTCTTTGATGCGTGATGCTTTAGAGCAGCCGGCAGCCTCTACTTCATCTTCCGAATCTGAAGATGGTGATGGCAATGGCGACATTTCAATGCATTCTTCTGATCCTGATAACTCTCCCTCTGTATCTGGATCTGGATCTGGAGATGATTAGATGAGAAGAGCCGAAGCCCGCAATGCATCGTCTCTCGCTGATTTTCTTTGGAGGAAGAATGTCCCAGTCGCCAACTAGCCATACATGCTGCCAGATTGCTGTAAGTTGCCATTTGATTGTGCTATTTGATCGGTGTTGTGTAATGTATTGTCGATGAGAAGTTGAGAACCATGTTTTAAATTGCCTCGGCATGAGAACTGAGAACCTGGTTTTGCTATTCTGCTATCTGCTATTCTGCTATCTGAAATTCTGAATACATGGTTTTGCTGCTCTGTTATTCACTTTTTTTCCAAAACCGCTAAATGTCATAGCGGAGCTATAGCCGGCTATAGCCGCTCATAGCTATGGAGAACCCCTACCGCTAAATGCCATAGCCGGCAATTTAAAACATTGCTTCTTAGTGAGTGTCGGAGCTCCTGTCCAATTTTCAAAAACAAAGATTCTCATGACCCATGAGCATTGATAGCATGCATGCCATGTACTTCATTATTTACTTTTATTTTTTCGACAGTTTTCATTTAAAAAATACATAGTGTGGACAAAAGTAGAAGAATTTGCACTTTTTTCATACTGTTTTTCTTCAAAAAAAATTGCTCCGTTTACCTTCACAAAGATGCAATAGTGGAAAAAATTAGCATGGGTTGCACTGGGTAAATTAGGCCCATGCATATATAGTTACAAATAGCTAGTAATTTCAGCTACGGGTAACTAAAAAGAGGATAAGGATACCGAGCTAATATGTGCAAATATTGTAATGGATATGTAAATAAGATAGTTTTTCTCCTTTGGTTCTAGCTAGCAAAATATCAACTACTCCTAGGTGCACCACATGGTAAGCATAGATATCGATATTAATACTATAGGGGTGTTCTTTTGGGCTACCGTTGATGGCTTTTAGTTACGGCTGATGGTTCTTTACTGTGTTTTTCGAAACGGCAACGAACGGCGGAGACGCTGATTCAAAAGGTGCACACAGTCTTAGACTCGGGAGGTCGTTTGAAGAATTTGCTTCAAGAAACCGTCCTATTTCATCGTTTGGCTTTTTGACTTCCGGAAAAGCTAGAAGCCAATGCCAAAAGCCAAAAAAGAATAGACCCTATAGTTAAATTGAATAGTAGATAAGTGTTTGTTTAAGTTGGTCAATGCAATTGGTAGGATTCTCATGTGGTTGGTTCATTCCCTCTTTCCCTAATGGGGAAATGTACAAATCTGCATGCAAGATACAACAAACTCAATGAGCTTCAGAAACAGATATGTAGGGCGAGGGTAATCTTAGGTATTAGATCTATGTGCAAAAATGAAGTGAAATTTGCATCACATTGAAGTTCAAAGTCCAAACCTAGTGCTAAGAGAAGAACGGTGCTTGGGAGACCAAAATCCAGCAATAGTTGTGTTCGAACTTCGAAATCAACTCAATTCAATGTACATGAAACCGTTGGAGTACTTCAAATTAATCACATAGATTGGCAGCCCAGGCCAGTAAAGTGTATTTCTGCAATCCCTCCAAAAATTACAATATTCAGTGCTCATGCCACGTTATTACCTGTCAAATTGTCTGAAGAACTTTCTCAATGTAGTAGGACATGATCACAATTCCAGAACAATAATCTAAAGATTAAATGAGTATCATCCACAGCTGGAATGAAATTTATGATCCCATTTCTTCAAAGGATCTCTTATCTGAGATCTCATCACACATTCACCTTAGATCACAAGAAGGCGACACGTCCAATTGAGTAGTTGCTTACACTCAAGATTGACGAACTATATCAAGAACAAATCGATGTTACAGATGGGATTGATGCCAAAATAATTGGCCACTAAAGATCACTCGAATGACAGGTGATGACCTTAGCAACATCATTGTACCATGGAGAACCTCTATATGGCCAATGATTGTTTGTGGTCTTGAAGTCTAGAACCTATCACAAATTTGTGTGAATCACTGTGAGCCGTTGGAACAAAGTCACATTGCCCTCCGATGTATCCAATCACACTGAACAAACCTCACAAATTAAAGAAGCTGTGTCCTCCAGTAATAGTGGAAGAATATAAGGTGACAAGAATGCATGCATGGTCTCAAAAGAGGGGCAAGTCCTGATTGGAAAGCCACTTATGCAATAGCATTTGTCCCACAGTTTCCCAACAAAGTCAAGATCAGCTAGAAATCAATGTTTTTGCAGTAAAATGCCTAGATAGTAAACCAGTTGGCTGAAAACTTGTATGGACCACTGTCGGACTTGAATTTAACCAATCTAGAATCCTCTGTGAAATTATTGTACTATTCTCTAGATCAGTAGATAGTGCTGATAGATATATTGCTGAATTATTTTATACACAATGTAAACCATACCAATCATTATTATTACAATACATCAGGGTTCAAAATAGAGCATGTCAGGTCGAGTTTACAATAGGACTGTTCAGGCTGAATGATTACATTACACAAAAGCAGAAGTGGAAACAAAAGGGTAAGGCATATCTTGCCACAGGCAAGTAACTGAGATGACCTGTGTGTGACCGATATTAACCAAGGATCTGATCAATATTGGTGCACACAAACGTTGACTAGGCGGCCAGACTAGGGTGAGAGCTAGACTACTAGGGCCTAATCTACTCTCCACCAGCATCTTCACCATCAGCTCCTTGATCTTCGTAGTAGACGTAGTGATCTTGGTCCATGGGCTCTAAAGAGGTTTTAAGAGCGAGGGTGAGCATAGACAGCGGTGTTCCGCAAGCCAACACACAGAGTGCACATATTTAATCATGCAAGGCTTAGCAAGGAAGGCTCAGATTCTTTTATTTGCTAAAGGAAGCACTTCAATTTACAATAGTTAGAAATTTCTATGACTTAGTATTTTAACCAAAACATGCTTTATTAAAGAGAGCAAAAGTGTGTAATATTTATAGCAGTACAACTTCTATCCACCTGTTACATGGTTTCATCCACCATATGCTTAATTTTGGTTACTAGGGTGACATCTACCCAATTAACAACACTCGGCTACGTCCATCCAGGAAAAGCCAAAATCAGGGTTACATCCACCCGACAAGTTTTAACCCATCCACAAAGGTTTTTGAAATAGAACTAACTTGAGTAAGCCCCCATGCCTATCCTTGACCGTGGGCATAGCTGTTTGAACAGTTTATACTTTACAAAGGATGTACACTTTACACACAAGAAACAATTAGCCCAGTATGCTCCACATGATTTCTTGGTCATGTAGATCGAGCAGATCATCACTAGCTTTTCAGAAATACCTCGCCCCATTGTCATTTCACCCATATGGGCTTACCCCTCACACAGTGGGTCCCATAAGTTGTGTAGGAGGTTACACCCCAACGACTAGCACAATTGGATTACAACTTTTCCACAACGACTTGCGCAACTAGATTACATCTTTTCCACAACGACTAGTGTAGCAGACAAACATCACCTTAAGTGGTGTCCCATTCATACCGGATCTTTGTCCACACATGTACTACTTCACTCCCCCACCAACAAGATGACTCCAACATCTAGTAAGTTTACTTAGTCTAGTTGTACTTTACAAACTTATAGTTGTATTATTTTACATTACGAGATCATCACAAGATTCGGTCCTTAGAGTTATCTAGGTTGTGCATACCACCATAATTTCTCATACTACATCCGTACCAGCCATCATACCATCCTCCTAGATATAGTAACAGCAAGTTTAGGGTTTTGAAAAGCGTAAACTAAGCTATCTCAAAATACCAGCCATCTACATCCAATAACTACCCAAAACAATTTTCATGTACAACAGATGATGATTAGGGCAAACTGATGCCCTGGTACTTAAGCAAGACTAGCATGGCACTTAAGTATGACTTATAACTAGTGAAGTTATCGAATAATTATCTAGGGTGACATATATTATGTGATTCAAGTGTCCAGGATGGCATAATAATATTATAATACTAAGTGAGCATGTAACTATCTTAAGCTTGATATACATTTGCGTAATAAATTAAGCATGCAATTTGTAAATTAAATAAACATATTTTGCATAATACATAGGGACAATATGATCAAAATGTTGACTCACCTAGGTCAAGGGTAGGTTGGTCTTGGTACTCTTCTGTTCCATCAATCTGGGGCTCGTTCGCATCCTCGCACTCTACTCGGACGGACGCATCGTAAATCGGACAACAAACAAGCAAAGCAAATAAATACCAAGAAAATTCAAATGAACTCTAATTGAACAAAACTAGTACCATTAGATATATCTTAAATTTAGAAAAATTTAGAAATAAGTTTCATCAAATTTGGAGCTAAGACGAGCGAGAATGGGCTCTCTAAACTTTACATTTGGATTTAATCCAAAAATAAACAGACCTCGTCCCACACACCTCTGGTCGGCGGCGAGTCCAAGCGGCAATGAAACAGGGTGCTAGTTGACACGGCCACTCACAGCATCTCAGAGCAATTCAAAGCACAGGAAACATCTAGGGGTTGTCATGAGGCTACTTGATGAGTTGGCGAAGCTTGGGGACGTGCAGGTTAGGCTGACGGTAGCGGCCGAGTCGACGGCAGGGTGAGCGATGCTGCGAGCTCGATGGAGGGGGAAAGGAAGCCGGGCGATGGTTGGGGCAACCTCAAGAAATCCGCACGATGCTACTTACGCGCAGAATTGGTCTGAGGTGTCGTGGAGTCCAAGATGGTTCGGCGGCGGTGCTCCGATCGAAAGGAATAAGTTGGTAGCTCAAGTGGCACTCGAGCGCAAAAGAAGGTGAGAAGGGGTGATTGGAGAATGGAGAAGAGAGGAGGAGGTCCACGCATTTTTATAGCCACAGGAGAGGCGAGATGATCGTTGGCACCATGATGGCCCGGTTGGCGGCCATAGAGGGAGCAATCGGCGGACAGCGCTACACAGGAGAGGGGAATTGGTGTGCCGAGCTAGGTAGGAGGGAAGGGGTGTGGTTGGCACGGCAGGGAAAGGATGGGCGTGCCGGGAAACACGAAGCGCAGGGCGAGTCATGGTGGCGTCGCACACGGAGAGGGGAGAAGAGGAGAGGAGGCCCGGGCGAGCGTAGACACGGTGCTAGCAGGGCAGGGGTTGCGCGCGCTACAGGAACACAGGAGGGGGCGGGGGACGCAGCCACGGCGGAGCCAGGCTGGCGGCCGAGGCCGTGCATGGACGCGGGCGGTGTGGCCCTAGGCGGCCTAGGCCTGGGTAGGCCGAGCCAAGGGGCTAGCTGGCCAGGCCGGCCTAGGCCGAGGAAAGGCCAAGGGTGGGTTGGGCGAGGCCTAGGAGGGGATTCAAATTTTGAAATTTGAGAAGCACACTTGAATTAAAATTTAAATTTTGAAATTTCATTTCACAAAATTTGGAAACCCGAAATGAGATGATACAACCACTCACCAACACTAGACATGTTCCAGCTGGAGATTAACACCGGTTGATCCGTCATAGGCTTGAAAAATCATAATCATAGACCTTTGTGTTGTCATTTGTCAAATGATTTTGGCAAGGATAAGAGATTCCTAGAACTTTGCACTCAAGCTATCTAGCTAGCTAGTGTAGCTTCAATGCACGCTTGTGTTAGTGCTCCATTAACTGATCATGTTCGTACGCAAGAGAGCAATGTTTAGTTAGATGCTTGTTTACTGCATTAACAAGAGTGGCCATGCATTCATCTTTGTTGGGATTGGAGACGACTTGAAAGAATAATTGCTGTTAATTATACTCCATTTTGTCACCATATATATCTCCAAAGTCCAAATGGTATACTCCATCTAGCTCTAGTATACCATCTAAACATACTTGAAATACTAATTTATCAGTTTAGGTATATTCATATACTAATTATAAGTTACTCTAATATGAACCGCACGAAACAATTACAAGGGTGTCTATAGTTTTTAGCATATTTTGTCAATACCTTCATATACACACATAAAAAGAGTATATCTAAAAAAATATACATACTATCTCTAAAAAATTGTTTATACCACCTAGATGGTCTTAAGAGGCTTCCTATATACACACACACATGTAAATTACATTATCATAGTATCTTGAAAATCAAAATAATTTGGAAACTTATACTGGTAAGTTCCAAAAGTTGAAAAGGTTCAAAATATTAGAAAGTTAAGCAAATGTTTAAAACCGTGCCATAGAGAAAATCCCAGAACTTTAAAAACATCTTAAATATCAAGAGCGGAAATCTTCTATAAACTGACGAAAAGATTGGGTGATCTTTCAACCAGATCGAAATGTGTAATCCTCTTGATTAACTAAAGCAACAAGTATTTGGTTAATCAGGAAAGGTCTCCAATTGTCACTGTTGTGGGCTCCAATACTCGGAAAAAGGCCAATGAAGCAGCAGGGGAATGGATGGACGAGTCTGGGTGCATGCTAACACTAGGGGTGTTCGGCTGGGCATAAGTCGACCGACTTTTGGCAGTCGCAACAGTACCTAACTTTTAAACGGAGTATTTTCTCAAGACGGGGACTACAAGTTAAACGTAGTACACGTTAAAAGCTTAATATCTGTACCAGCTAAAATCGTAAGTGAGTATCGATCTCTCCGTAATCTGTACTGTAAACAGCCAAAATTTAAAAATTTCAGTCAAAAATCATAAACCGTAGCTAAAAAGAACAAACCCTAATGTGTGGTAAAAGTTGTGAGTGCTCCAATACCGAAGTCTCCCTATCCTCCCAATTGCAACAACACACAAAACAAATCTTATTATGTTTCTCCTCGCCTTTTTTTACATGGCATGGGCACAGCAATGTTCAAAACAGAATGATGAATTCCTCTCTCCAAATCTTGTGCACAAGATCACAATGCCACGTTGGTTTCCTTTGACCAATAGAAATCCATGTGATAAGAAGAATATCTAAAAAAGAATGTTATTGAGGTCTAATCGGAATTCATTCTATATCTATATGGAATACCGCATCGTCTTATACCAGATGTAGCATGATCAGTCCTAGGACCAAACACGAGCTACACCAGACGTGGTGTCAACTTGCTACAAACGATTTTTATTCGGTTTTTTCTCCGTTCGAGACTTAACTCCCTCGCTCTATCCTACAGCCCATAAAAAGAGCAAGAGCTTCATTATAAATATCTACTCATACAGTGATTTTCACTTTCGTGCGTCTATAGTTTTTTCTGCAAAAGTTTTTCATATAAAATTTGTATCTCTTATTTCTATTTTATAACAAAAGCCACATGGTGTTTGCCGAAGACCCGAAAGAAAAAGTTGTCGAAATCCAAAGCCTCGGGTGCAGCAGCGAGAAAAGAAATTGAAGAGACAAAAACCACACAAGGTTGTCGGCATCATATCAGAATTTAGAGGGTGTCGGCAATGTTTTTTTTATTTCTTTGCGATTTTGCTACATGCACACGGCAAGCTACCAGGAGCTTTGAAGAAGCTTTGCTACATCACACAAGGAAGGCTACCAGGAGTTCGCACCATTTTGCTACGTACACGCAAATTGTACCAGCAGATTCAAGATTTCTTTCGTAAGACAACCCTAAAATATGACTTTTCGCTGATGGATCAAGACATAAGGTTTTCTCTATAGTAAATTAAGATACGAGCTGTTCTATCACAAATTGATTTTGAATGATGCACTTTTAGGGAACAATAAGATGCCAGCAATATTGTCCATTGATGAGAAGCAACATAGAGATTGTAAGATCTTATCTCAGATTCATCTTCATCTATCAAATAATATTTTGTAGGAGATTTTGAAGGAGACATACATCATCGTGTTATGGTTGAAGCTGAAGTAAATTTGCATGACCAAGGATCCGACCAGCAATATGCATTTAAAGCAGAAACTTTATTCTCACAAGATGGTGGAGGGAGCCTCATTGTTGAACCACCTGACAGCTTTCATAGAAGTTGTTGCTGACCTCGAGTCTATGGAGGTACACTACTACAAAACGCCATATATCAGACGCCACATCACATATGGTTTCCCAAAATCGTCTGTATTAAAAATAATCACAGACGGTTTTAGTTTAGAGACAGTTTGTGTTGCTGTCAGCCCTAAAAACTGTCTGTGAATAGAAAATATCACAGACAGTTCATGATGAAAAGCGTTTATAAAGTATCACAGACGGTTATTAATAAGAACCATATGTGATATTACCAAATATCACAGATGATTTTTTATTTTAACCGTCTGTGATACTTCATAGATCTGTGATATTTGGTAATATCACAGATGTTCTTGTTAATCACCGTCTGTGATACTTTATAGACGGTTTTCATCACGAATCGTCTATGATAACTAATTTATCGCAGATGGTTTGTATAAAAAAATATCTGTGATAATTCCACTATATTAATTACGCACAGATCCATCGACCCTCTATCTTAAATTCTAAATCTACGCTGTTGCTTTGAGCTGGAGGCAGAGCTTTGAGTCCATTTGGTGAAAAGAGACTATTTGACAAGAGTAATTATAGATTCACTAAGTTTTTAACTACCTATGGTTAGTAATTTGTTCTTAATTGCATTATAATTTAGATTTATAGCTTTTGGTGAAAGGAGAATTGAAGATGGTTGATCTAGCTAGCTTGATGTAGAGAGAATATTATTTTACATTTAACATGGTTTAGAGTTTAGTCAATTCATAGTCTATTTCTACTTAATTCAATTTAATTAATTATTATTGCTACATATAGCTACTTAATTTAGGTCATGCATATAAAGTATAGCAATTAATTAATTTTTCTACTTAATTCAATTTAATTAATTATTATTGCTACATATAGCTACTTAATTTAGATCATACATATAAAGTATAGCAATTAATTAATTGAATATGTTATACTAAATTGTTATATGCTTAACGTAGGACCGAAGCTGGATGTATGCTGTGAACCGTGTGAGTGAAGAGTACACTAATGGTGTTTCTACTTTTAGATGAGCTGCCGAGTAAGTTATGTTGAATAAGGGGGTAGAATATATGTAATGTCCATGTATTGAATGCGAGAATCTAAAAATGTTTAAGAAACGAGCGCAGATTGAAGCGCACTTAATTCAAAAGAGTTTCAAAAAGGAGGTATGGCTAGCATTTTCTAAGGCTAGCCAACAAATAGAAATAAATTTAGGAACATAAAAGAATATCACAAACGGTTATTAAATTGTAACCGTCTGTGATAGTCGACTATTATAGACAGTTTTTAGTAAAAACCATCTGTGATATATGGATTATCACAGATGGTTTACATTTGAAACCATCTGTGATATTAATATATCACAGACGGTTCGTAGTTAAAACCGTCTGTGATAAACCATATAGCACAGATAGTTTTTAGCAAAAAAACATCTATGATAGTTGACTATCACATACAGTTTTTACTTAAAACCATCTGTGATAGTCTGCTTCACAGATGGTTCGAAAGCCATATGTGATGACATCGTATTATTACTGACCTATAAACTCAAACGGCTCACGAAACCGTCTATGATGATGTTTTTGAACCGTATGTGATGACTTTTTGTGCAGTAGTACTAAAATATGATGATGAAGCTTTAGACCTTATTCTGCTATGTTCTCTGCCTTGTTCGTACTCTACTTTTAACTGTACTATTTTTATAGTCAAGAAACTCTTACTCTTAGTGAAGTTTATGAAGCACTGTATGCTAAGGAGAATATAAAACTTATGGTTTCTATGCAGAAGATTTATCTATCCACGGCAGGCAACATGAGAAGGATTTAAATGGCGATTCCAGAGGCAGAAGCTCAAGCAGATATGGAGGCAGATCTAAATCCAGGAGCAGGAAGTGATGCAAGTATTGCAAGAAGAATGGTCATGACACATCCGAGTGTAGGAAGTTGCAGAACAAGGAGAAGAGGAATAACATTTTCAATAAGGATCAATAAGAGGATGATGATAGAGCCACCATTGTTACCAAAGAAGGTTCTAATGGAGATATTCTCATTGCCTTTGCCGATGATTCTAAAACCGGTGATGAGTGGATTCTTGATCCAACCTGTACTTTCCATATGAGCCTGAACCCCCTAGTGATTAGTTATTTATGAAGCTACGTCAAGTGGATCCGTGTTGATAGGTGATAATTCACCATGCGAGATTGCATGCATTGGTTCCATCTAGATCAACATATTTGATGGCACCGTCGGAACTTTGTTGGATGTTTGACATATTCTCAGTTTTGAAGAGAAGTCTTATCTCGCTAAGTACTCTTGATGCTAAAGGGTACAAGTATTTAGATGGAAGTGGAGTTCTGAAGGTCTCGAAAGGTTATCTTGTTGTGATGCAGGGTGATATGAAGGCTTCCTACCTATATCAACTGCGAGGCACTACAATTTCATGTAATGATGATGTTGCCTCAAATAAAACATCTGATTCTATGCTACTAATCTTTCACATATACATCTGGGGCATATAAGTGAAGCTAGCATGATGAAATTATGCAAAATAGGACTTCTTGATGGTAAAAGCATCGACAAGTTGAAGTTTTGTGAACATTGTATATTTGACAAGCAAAAGAGGGTGAAATTTAGTACTACGACTCACTCTACAAAAAGCCATATTAGATTATGTTCACCCTAATTTGTGGGCAGAGTCCTGCATTCCATCCCTTAGAGGTGCAAGCTACATGTTGACCCTCATTGATGATTACTTGATAAGTGTTTGGGCGTATTTTATCAAGCAAAAATCGGATGTGTTCAAGCATTCAAGGAGTGAAAGATTATGATTGAGAAACAAACCAATAAGTATGTCAAAAAGCTACATACCAACATTGACTTAGAGTTCTGTTCTGAAGAATTTAAAGCTTTATGCAAGTTAGAGGGCATTGTGAGACATTACACCATCTCTAGTACTCCTCAACAAAATGGTTTGGCCGAACGCATGAACAGAACTATTATAGAGAAGGTATGTTGCATGTTGTCTAATTCTAGCTGATCGAGGAATTATTGAGCTGAAGCCGTTTCCATTGCTTGTTATTTAATTAATCGGTCACCCAACATTGCCATTGATAAGAAGACTCCAATTGAGGTATTGTCTGTTTCTCCAGCAGATTATTCAAATTTAAGAATATTTGACTGTCCTGCTTAAGCTCATATTAACAATAGTAAATTAGATCCTAAAGCAGCTAAGTGCATTTTTCTTGGTTATAAATCTGGTGTGAAAAGATATAAATTATGGAATCCTAAAACTAAAAGGTGGTTATTAGCAGAAGTGTTACTTTTGATGTGTGTGCTATGTTGCATAATAAATTATCTATTGATGTTCCCATTGAGAAGTAGCAGAAGTCAAGCAGGCAACTGGAGCGTGTTGTTAATTCAGGATTCTCACCAGAAGCTAACAAAGAAAACATACAGGAAGTTCCTATTGTTGCACTATTAACACAACGTTCTATTGTAACTGATAGAGAAAGGAGGAAGATCCAGCCTCCTAAGAGATTGATTGAAGAAGCCAATGTTGTGGCTCATTGTTTAAATGTGGAAGAAGATATTGAAGGTACCGCAGAACATCATCTTTTTCAGAGGCTATCTCTTTTGGTGATTCAGAAAGATGAATGACTACCATGTATGATGAGATGAAATCTCTTGAGAAAATTAGCACTTTGGAGTAGGTCAAGTTTCTAATTGAGAAAAAAAACTATTCGCTGCAAATGGATCTTCAAGAAGAAGGAAGACATTTCATCAACCGTGGAGGTTAGATACAAAGTAAGGCTGGTTGCTAAAGGATACAACCAAATTCCAGGTACTGATTTCACATATGCCTTTTTCCTAGTTGTGAAGCATATTTCTATTCGCACTTTACTCAGCATTGTGACTATGCATGATTATGAGCTTGAGCAATTAGATGTGAAAATCGCATTCTTACATGAGGAATTGGAGGAAGATATTATATGGAGCAGCCGAAGGATTTTGTTGTTCTGAAAAAGGAGAATTTTGCTTGCAAGTTGAAAAAAATTTATTTACGATTTGAAGCAATCACCCAGACAATGATACAAGAGATTGACTCCTTTATGATCTCTTAGGATTTTAGAAGATTCGATTATGATAGCTATATTTATTTGAAGATTGTTAATGGTTCAGCTATTTACTTGTTCCTATATGTTGATGATACATTGGTAGCTGCAAAAGATAAGTCTGAAATTTCAAAGTTAAAGGCACAATTGAGCAGTGAATTTGAAATAAAGCATCTTGGAGCAGCAAAGAAAATTCTTGGTATGGAAATCATTAGAGATAGAAGGTTTAAAAAATTATACCTAAGTCAGAAAGGGTATATTGATAAATCCTTCGTTGTTTCAACATGCATAAGACCAAACCATTGAGTACTCCATTAACTACAAATTTCAGACTTTCTTCAGCATCATGTCTATAGTCAGATGATGAAGTTAAGTACATGTATAGAGTTTCATATACTAGTTCTGTTGGTTCACTTATGTATGGTATGGTATATTCTTGCCCTGATTTATCTTAATCATTTAGTGTTGTTAATAGATACATGGCTAATCTTGAAAAAAAAAGCATTGGAAAGCAGTTCAATGGATTTTCATATATTTGTGAAGCACTTCTAATGCTAGTTTACAGTTTGAGAAGATTAGAGATAAACTTGTTGGTCATGTGGATTCTGAATTTACTAGAGATTTCGATGAGAGAAGATATTGATTATGTATTCACTGTGGGAGGATGTGGCGTTAGTTAGAAAGCAAGTCTACAAACTATCATTGCCTTGTCCACTACAGAAGCCATTTGGCTGAGAGGTTTGTTTACTGAGCTTTGTAAAAGTATATCTTACACTACAATATTTTTTGATAGTCAGAATGTTATTTGTCTTACAAAGGATCAAATATTCCATGAGAGAACAAAACACATCGATATCAGATATCACTGTATTCGAGGTGTTATTGCTCAAGGTGATATTAAACTCAGCAAGATAAGTACTCATGATAATCCGACTGATATGTTGACAAAGCCAGTTTCTGCCACTAAGTTTGAGCTTTACTCAGACTTGGTTAGTATTACTCACTAGTACTTTGGACTTTTGGTGCATAAGGTGTTCATCCTAATTTAATTAGAAGAGTTTATTGTGTTCTTCGACTACTAGAGGGAATTCAGCTCAAGGTGGAGATTGTTGGAGCATGATCCAAATTCGTTTCATGTCTGTGTATGACACTGTATCTTCTCATGACAAACGTGGCATAACCGGTGCTAGGGCCAGGTGCGGCTTATACCAAACGTGGTGTCAACCCGCCATAACCGACTCTGATTCGGTTTTCTTCTCCATTTAAGACTTATCTCCCTTCCCTATTTATGTACCACTGTGGTTCATAGGAAGGCAAGAGTTTCACTGTAAATATCTTTCCATACAGTGATTTTCACTTTCATGTGTCCATAGTTTTTCCCACAAAGATTTTTTACGTAAAATTCATGTCTCCCATTCCTATTTTTCTGCGTATTTTTACAACAAATGTGATACTCAGTACTAATGCAAGTGACACATATGGATGTATGCATGCCACGTGCAATACAAATGCAGTGACACATATGGATGGATGCATGCCACGTGCACTGGCAACCAGTGGACGGTTAGGATGGAGGGAAAGGTTCCATTTGTGTATATATAATTACCACAATGTATTTCCATGTGGGGTAGGCGGTTAGGAATCTTGAACTGATTCATTTGTCTTGTTTTTTTATTCATTTTTCTACACTTTCCAGTACACAAATTTCTATGTATGAAATGAGATCAGAATAATCTAGTATATCTAGTGCTCCTGTCTAAGTCGATCTTTGACTGGCAAAATTCCAACAAACTGCTTGTTCACTAAAAACTAATTGCGTACCCGTACGATGCAACGGAACTCATCGAATATATAGAGTATTATACTATAGAAGAGAGTTACTTTGATCGATTGAAAAGTAGAGAATAATGAGAAATTGAGTGAATACAGCGGTTGAAGGAGAATAGAGGTACAACTACCAACTCTTTCTTTTATAATAGTAATAGACTATGCAAGAAAATAATCCATGCGCGGCCGACCCATGCATATTGTCAGTAATATGAAACAAAGCATATTTGTTCTCTCGATTTTAATTCGGCGTTAAGTATAAATTCACAATGGCATGCCTCTGAATCGGTCTCGTCATCAATCCCAGAGTTGAATTTAGGTTTTTGTTTGTATGAACAGCATGTGCCACTGACATTAGTGTTGATGCATGATGGCATGGCACCAAATCTAAGCCTGATATAAAAAAAAATCGTAATGTGATTTATCGGTGAACGTTTCGTAATAGTCACCTATAGCTTACAAATTTCTTATGCATATATAAAAAAATCTATAGCTCATATCTACAAATTTCTTAGTTGAGCAGACCAAGGTCGGTTTGAAACCCAGGAATTGCAAGAGAATTTTTGTGGGAAACAACTCAATTTCTATGAGAGTTGGGAAAATTTTCGAACGTTTTCCCACCATTGCTCTAAAGAACATCTTTCTCACTATCTTGATCATCGTGGAGTATTTGTTGATGCTTTAGTCAATTCAACATTTCACCTTTTTATATGTACCATTTGGCCAACCACTATTGTATGGCCTAGATAAGCCACCGATCATTCGTGGGCCGTATCAACGAGATGGTAACTTACTTACAAACCTACATTTTGTTTTCTTGTTAGGCCTTACATTCCGCTAACATCATGGCGTTTTTCCGCTACAGGTCCGTTGTCGACATACAACACTTTTGACATCCGCAGCACCTACACAGAATACCGCTCCCTGTCGTTCATCTTCGCTGCACATCCAGGAGGTATGAGATTCGCATTCTACATCCAAAATATTTATTGTGATCAATATCGTTTCATCTTGCAACCTTCAATTCAACGTATGGGTAACATCGAGTCCACTGATGACTATACGGACCTCCCGGATGCTTGCAAGGAGCGGTACACAGCGCCAGGATTTGCAGCGTTTGCGTGGCAGGGCTCATCGTTCACACCATACCCAGGGTTTGAAGACTTCGGTGGGCAGAACTTCTCCGGCTTCGCTGACACGTCATACTGTCAAGGCGAGAGTTCCTCAGCACCACAAGAGTAATTTCTAGAGTCATTTGTTCAAGACATTATTGTTGGCGGCCCGCAGTTCGGCATGTTTCAGCTGGAGGACATCGACGCTTACCGGACCCAGCCTGCTATACCTCAGCCAACTGAACAACCGTTGGCCACTGAACAAACGAACGTTCTCCATACCTCATCCGAACCGAGACGCAAGCTCCAGATCGGTTGACGTACCCCATAGGACATGCTCGTGCTCAACGGAAGACAAGATCACGGACGGGGAGGTAGACGCGGTAAGGAGATAGCAATAACTCAGATAGGTGAGCCATATCACATCCCGTGCGATGCATTTTTTTACTATTAAATGTACTTCTACAAATATTCGTAATGTATAAAATTCTTAAAAAATAGACAATAACTACGACTAAGTCAGGATGTTGCACATAAGATTTCGTAATTTTTCGCAGCTCGTTTGCTACATGTAAAGTCTCCTAAAAAATCATAATTGTATGTTCACAGTAGATAAAATTACCAAAAAAAATTACACAGACAAGTATGTTGTATCGAGAAGTTGCACATAAAATTTCGTAACTTTTCGAGCTTATTTGCTATATTTAAAAATTAAAACAAACAATATTTAAAAAATTAAAATAGGTAATTAAGTCGGCTAATTCGTCTGCCCATAGGGCGGCAAGCTGCCTGCCATCTGGTGCACCGACATGGATTTTTACTACCATTCTCCCATGCCCTTTCAGTCCTTGTTTATTCAGGCTGTTACTTGCTAACTATTCATACAAATGGTAATGCAGACTTTCTTCTTCAAATTTGACCTTTCGGATGTTGTTTTTTGTAAATATAATCTTCTATATGAGCTCAACAGGCACGATAGACGATACGTGTCACTTACCACACTATAACAGCTCAGCAGGACCAAAGCTTGATAGCACTTGCCAAACAAGAGCTCGGCAGCAGTTGCCAAGCAACCACAGCTCGGCACACTGCTACCGTGCATCGACACGATGACAGGTGATTAAGAGGCATGGTTAGCTCTAATTAATTGTTATATTACATGATTAGTACTAATTAAGAATGATTAATACTAATTAATTATTGTACGGCCGGCCGATGGCCTGGCAAGCATAAAGAGGAAACTAGATTTGCAAATTCTGAACTAAATTTTTTAAAAAAAAAATTGCAGTGTTATTTGTGTAGGCAGTTCGTTACTTGCTTCTACCATGGGCCAGACGGCGCCCATGGAACTGGTAGCTGAATTGAGACTTGACAAACTAAGACGCTATCTCTTAAAAAAGAAGAAGAAAACGATAGTGACAAACTAAATCCAATTCGGTGGGAAGAGTGTACAGTGCAGTTTGCAAATAACAATAGCTGCACAGTCAAAGAAATCCACAGTGAAGGAGCTAACAATCACAGGTCTAAATCACAACAAGCACTAGTTACAACAGGTTGATGTTCCTGCGCACAGTGCGCCTTTCGATGCTAGGTTCGAGCAACTTACACATGATTTGGTTCTGAACAAGGGCAATCCTGCATGCATAGAGCCAACAATGAGTTTCAGCAAATGCTATACTTTCATTCAGAGACAAAGCTAAATCAATCTCACCAGGTATAGGTGATTTTTGTTTGCAATTCAAGATCAAGTGTTTTGTTTGCAATTCAAGATTAAGTGTTCAATCTAGTCCAACAGAAGATTGTGTGCTAGCAAGTACTTCCTGTTGAGGAATAAATGAATTGCTCGTCTTTCCTCGTCAGGTTAAACTTTTAGGTGAATTAATATTGTGTATGTATTCAAAAGGCCTAATGGACACTATACAGGGCACAAAGTGGACGCAAGACTAAACCCTAATATAATAGAAAATACCACTAATACCATTAACGCCCCCTCAAATGCAAGGCGTATACAATAACATTGTATTTGAAAAGGGTTGACATTAAAAATAAAATAAATCCGAAATCCAAGTCTTGATAATGTCATTGTAGCATCTAGCTCTTGTAAAATATGTCGAATTGAAGAGAAATAGATAGAAGCATAACAGGGCAGATTGAAGCCCAAGACGGAGGCGACGCAGAGCATAAGAAGCGCAATAGAAGTGCAGTGCATAAGAAAAGTGGCGGCCTTAGAAGCTCAGGGTGGTGGCTTAGAGAGAGGTGGCAACATCATAACGACTTCCACGATCTGCACACGGCTCAGAGAGAAGAGCAGTAGTCGCCATACAAAAAAGAAAATTCCATTTTCGGGAATGTTACCTTGGGTCAGGGCAATGATGCCTGACCACTATTGCTTTGCTTGCGCTAAGTTCGCACCCCTCCTTGCTTAGCCCTACCGCCTTGCATCCACTCAAATGTTAGCATGGTCGGCTAGTCTATGAGGAGAGGCTAGACTACTATGTTCTAAAACTAGTTACCACCATCTTCTCCTCTCTTGTTGCCTTTGTCCTCGTAGAACAGATATAGGTCTTGCTTCTCGTACTCTGAAGGGGGGTTTAGAGCGAGGGTGAGCACACACAACCATACTCCAAGAGCCAACACATAGAATGCACTTATACATATAGATGCAAGGCTTAAGGTGGTTCGGGTTCTTTTATTTGCACAAAACAGCATTTGCAAATATTATTAGTTAAAATTCCTATGACTTAGCATTTTTACAATTTATGCTTTTAACATATTGAAATTGTGCAATAAATATAGTGGTGCAGGTTCTATCCACTTGTTACATGGTTACATCCACCAATGCTATATTTTTTATTATCAAGTTACATCCTCCTTATTAAACATCGCTGGAGTACATCCCTCCAGGAAAAGTTAAAGTTAAAGTACATCCCTTCAACAGGTTTTGTCCTACCATAAAGGTTTAGATAATAGAACTAACTCGAGAATATTCTCATATCCGCTCTTGACCGTAGGCACAGCCGTTCGAACAGTTTATACTCTGCAAAGATTGTACAACTTTACTCACAAAAGACAATCAACCCGATAGGCCTACACGATTTCTTGGTCACGCAGAACGAGAGATTGTCACGAAGCCTTTACAATACCTCGCCTCATTGCCAATCCACCCTTATGAAGAACCACCAGAGGTAATACCCACAGGTTAGTGCGGGAAGTCGTACTCTAACACCAAACTAATGTTCAAGAAGGCGTTAGGCGCTAGACGGGCGGCGAGGTGGGGCCTAGCACCTAGGGGGCCTAGGCGGGGCCTAGACAGCGAAATTAAAAATGAGGGTTATGAATTTTTATTTTATTTTCCTCCTAGCCTATTTAATCCTTGGGCCTACTTATGTAGATAGTCGGCCCACCAGCCCATTTACCTCCCCTTACCTCCTCTCTCTCTCCCCCTATTCACTTATCACCGCTTCTCTCTCTCACACGCCTCACTAGTCACTCTTATCTCTTCTCTCTCTTTCCCCGTTCTCACTCCGCATGCCTCGCCTTACCTTTGCTCTCTCCCCCGCTCCCCTTCTCCTCCAACGTCATCATCGCCGCCTCCCCTTCTCCCCAAGTGCCACGTCCCCTTCTCCCCCAACAACGCCGCCGCCACCTCCCCTGCTCCCCATAAGATGTCGCCTTCGCCACCTTTGCTCTCCCAAGAGACGTCGTCGCCTCCTCTGTCGCCACTACCCTTGCTCCCCCAGTCGCTACCTCCCCTCCCCTGCTTCCACAGCCGCAGCCGCCTCCCCTGCCCTGCTTCCCCAAAGCCGCCGCCGCCTCGCCTTCTCCCCTAGTGTTCCCGCCGCTATTCTCCGTCCAGAGAGGTTGCCGACGTCTAGATCTAGCTAGATCCAATTGGATCTGATCGCTGACGGTGTTGTACATGGTGTCGACAGCGTGCAGATGCATTGGCACAGTGCGGGCCATCTGCGATGATGACAGCCCGCAACACGCGTGCCGACAAGAGATCTCCAGGTTCCTCTCTCTTTCTCCCTGGACCACCTTTTGTCTGCCCCAGAACATCTTCTCACCCCACCTTTGACCGCCGATGGCCACCTTTGACCACCGACAATCGCTTAGGTGGGCTGCCCGCCTAACTCACCGATTTTGGCCAAGGTGAGGCGGCAGGGCTCCGCCCAGCGCCTAGGTCCGTCTAGGCAGCTGCCTAATACCACCTCTTTTAGAACACTGCACCAAACATAACTGGACCACGACTTTCTACAGCGTAGTTAAATGGGTACACATCACCTTTACACGGTGTCCCATTCATGCCAGATTTTTGGTCTGCACATGCACAACTTCACTCCTCCACCTGTGAACAGACTCCGAGGTCTAGTAAATTATTCAGCCAAGCCTACAGTTTGCTAGCTTGTAGTTGTATAGTTTTAAATAAGGGGGTCATCACAGGATTAAATCCTTAATGTATCTTGGCGGTTTATACCACAACCCACAGTTTCTCATACGACATCGACACCAACCTCTCTTACCATACACCCAGATAGGTATAGCAGGTTTTTAGAATTTTAAGAAGCATAAAATGAATTGTCTCAAACTATCAGTCATCTACATCCCATGACTGTCCCAAATAAAAATTTTATGTTTAAAGGAAATTTTATGTTTAAAGGATGGTGATCAGGGAAACGAGTGCTCTGAACTTGACAAGACTAACATAGCATTTATTTAAGACTTATAACAACTCCAATTTATAATATTATCAACAACGGTGCCTACGACCACACTGTCTACGACCACGACGTCTACAACCACGGTTTCATCGACCATATCTTCGACCATGTCACCGCCTACGACTTACGACCACTGCGTCGCTATGACTTAGGACTACTGTGCTGCTACGACTACGACTTCTACGACAGCGGACTCATTCCGAATTGTTCGACTGCATCGGAACGTTGGATCAATCTGAACGGCTTCGGCTATCTGGACCGTCTGATCCTCTTTGAAGCTCAGATGACTACGAACGTTACAATTGCCACACATGGTCGTACAAGTGGTCGAAGGCAACATTAGCAAAGGAGGTGTGGTCATAAAGAAAGTATGGTCATAGTCGAAATCAACCTCAACGTAGTCGTAATATTCATCAACGTGGTTGTAACGACACACGTGACTATTTCAGCGCAGACTCGACGAGATTCCTTGTGACTAAAGGGCAATAACTTTTACATACGATGTCTGATTGAGGTGATCTTAGACTTATTGGAAAGCTTATTTCAAGAACTACGTAATGGAAGAGGAATTATCTTCAGATTCATCTAGGATCAATTGCTACAACCAAAACAAAGTGATGGCTATTGATTTTAGTTTTCTTTTTGTAAGAGTTCGAGTCTAATACGATAAAAAATTAAATTGTACATGATTAGAGGGGAACTACGGACTGTGACCAAGGCTATATAAACCTTATAATATGTAACCTTTGGGTCAGGCCACGTTATTTTCAAGATAGCTAATATTGCTTATTCTCGAGTTTATACTACGCGTTGTCTTTGGGAACTAAGCGATTTTCTTGAGGATACCTTCCGTTGTTCTTGTGCTTCCTTTTGGTTCATAGGAGCAGCGATACGTCTACTTGGTGGTCGGATAGACGGGATCACGAGCTTGTGGTTGGGCGAATTCTTTTGTCGCGGGTTGCTGCTCTAACATTGGTTAGCGCCACTGGTTCGTCAGGTTAGACGGATTCAAGTTATCATCATCGATCATACGTCATGAAGATCAGGCACCCTACATCACTCTACTCAGAGGGAAACGCTGAAACGCAATCGACAAGAAAAGAAAATAAACACCCAGACAAAACTCAAAAGAACTCCAAATTGAGCTTGAATTTAAAAAAATTTAGAAACAAGTTTCACTAAATTCAGATTCACGATGAGGTAGAACGAGCTTTCCAAAGTTTATTTTCAGCAAAAATCCCAAAAATAAACAGAGGAGAGTTCTCTCTCTGACATGTGGGTCCCACCATTTTTAATTGATTTTTGAAATATTTTTAAATATTAAAGGTTCAGTGTATGACATGTGGACCCATGGGTTATTTAATTAAAGAAAATCATTTTTCTTTTTCAAAATGGTGATAGACTAACACGGGCCTCGGCAGTGTGCAAACAGTGTTTTGGGCCCACATGCCAGTGGCCCAAGTTTTCAATTAGGGTTTTAAAAGATTTTTAACCGAGGTAGGGCCCGCATGTCAGCCTAATAAGGGAATTAAACTTGTATGGAGCCCACCAGTCAGTGGCTCATTAACATTTGCTAAACACAGTCATTAAATACTAATGGTAGAACTTAAAGCTAATGACGCGGGAACAGTGGCCTTCCCGACAGAGCGACAGCGAAGCTCGCCAACGGCAAGGGAGACCGCGGGGCTTGGGAAGCAAACTAAAAGCGGACTGCTCATGCTCGCGCACATCCTCAGGTGGACTGGCCGGGTCGAGGAGGGGCGACGACCTCAGCGGCGGCGAAAACAGGGCAATAGGCCCAACAAGCTACTCAACTAGAGATAAATTAAATTGGATGGGAGCTACAGGGATAAGTCAGGAGCTCACTGGAATGGAAGGAGTAGCTTGGGGAGGACAGAGGTGAGCTGGCGATGGAGGGCTCAAACGATAGGGGTGGGCGATCAGCGCTGGAGAAGATGGGTGGCGGAGCTTCAAATTGGCGCCAGAGTTATCTTCATCGAGCGGCAAGGGCGCTCCAGACGGAAGGAATTGGGCAACGGCGATCGAAGTCGTCGGCGAGGAGAGGTGGCTGGAGTTGGTGAAGAAGAGGTCGCCAGCAAGCTACAAGGGAGGAAAGGCCAATTAGGCCATCAGGGGAGCCAAAGGAGCTTGAGTAAAGGGGTCAGTACCGCTTGTGGTTCTCCGGAACAAGTTGGCACCGGTGACGGCCGAAGGAAGCTTCCAATGGCGATGAAATTGCGCTCGAGAGTTTGGGAGTGGACTGGGAGATGGAGGAGGAGCATTTGGGAGGCTGACCGTGCTTTATAGAGGAAGGGGTGGGGAGCGTTGGCCACTGGGCAGGAGTTAAGGCACGTGGCAGTAGTGGAGCTACTGTGCGCACACAAGTGGAGGGAAGGAGAGAAGATGCTGGCGCCAGGCTAGGGAAGAGAGGGATGCCGGGCGCACGCAACGGCGTAGTGAGGCATCAATGAGGCCGGGTGACGGGCGCCTGGGTACGACCACAGGCAACGACGCCACAGGGCGGAGTTAGGCGGGAGAGCAAGCGGAGCAATTGCGGTGAGGCATCAATGCCCTGACCCAACCGCACAGGCCCGGACGCGATGGCAAAACCAAGGATCTAGGCCTGCAGAGGAGTATGAGCCGACGGTGGGGCTGCCACGGGGAGGGCTATCGCCAGGGAGGAGGGGAGAAACCGGGGGCGGCGACGCGGCACGATCGGCGTGGTGCGCTCGGGAGAACCAGGGGAATGGGGAGGGGAGGAAAGGGAAGAGGAGCCGGGCCAGCTAGGCCGAAAGGCCAGGGGAGGGGGGCAGGAAAAGGCTGGCTAGGCCGGAAGGGGAAAGAGGGCTAGGCCCAAGAGAAGAATTTTGAATTTCAGCAGGAGAAAAGAAATTTATGAAAAACAAAACGGCAAGGACTGAAATGTAAACTCGCGCCTTTGAACTTTAAGCACCAAAATCAGCAGATAAACTCAAGTGACAAGAACAAGTAACATACCCGAAAATGGGATGTTACAAGTTGTGCATTTGCAGCTATGTTGCCTTAGCTGGCTCCTTTTCAGCTTCAACATTATTGTCTGGAAGACTCTGCAGTTCCTAATAAAAAGTAGCAATGGCTGTCAAGACCGTAGAGAGGAAAATCAATTCATGAGAAAGAAAGTTACTTGATTAGTGTATTCACATACCTCATACAAGTACCAAGAGACGTATGCATCTGTGGCAGCATACTGGAGTTGTTGTTTTGAGAGAACACAAGCCTCCCAGTTTCCCATTCTTATGTTGCTCGGCTTTGGCAACTATACACAAGAAGTTGCAGGTGATAAAGCAACATCTCTCTTTTTTTTTTTTTGTCTAATGAAAGCACTAAACCAACAGAAGAATATAGACCAAGCAAGCATGCATCAGCAACCAAAAGAAATCTCAGTATAAACATTTCTTGTGAAAAAATGTTGTATTTAATATGCACTAGGTAGTTCCGCCTACTAAATAATAATTGAACTAGTATCATTTAACAAGTTACTCAACCAGACATCGCCATAATACATAGAGTGCAAACACGAATAGTTGAACCGAAAGTAGACATTTGTTTGTTTTCCAGTGCTAACAGAACTGGGCAAAGAGAACAATACTTAATACCATAAAATTACCTCTTTACATGTGATCATTTGAGTTAATGAAGCAAGACCCCATCTTTTAGGAGGCCCAGCTAACTTGACATTTGCAAGATTTGACAAATCCATCAATGGTTGTACACGGACATCATAATCATTGGACATTTTCCTTGCATCATTAACTATACATATTCCAACCTGCAAGGACACAGAACCACGACTTGCATGACCAAGAAAGAGCAGTAACATAGGGGAAAGGAGCAAACATCTTATGAGGGAAGCGATGAAAATAATTCAAGCTAAACTACCTACTTTAATGGAGGAACTATCCTCCAAAAGAGATTTCAATATAGGTGGTACTCCAGAGTGAATGATATGCATGACATAGCAGTGAGTTTTGTCCATGCATAACTGCATTACAGCGACTTTACGTTGTGGGTCTCCTGCAAAGTCCACAGCATTGGTTATGTTTCACCAGATCCCATCACTTGTGAGAACTAAGTTACCAAGCATTTATCCAAAAACGTAGAGTCCACATGTAGATCAACATAAACATATCGAGAATGCAATTAACGATTGGGCCAGGCAGAACAACGGACCTCTTCTTGAAAAGGGCCTCCACTCGAGATCAAATCCAAGAGAAACCTGGCCAGAGGCCTTCATGCTTTCAATTTTGTTTAGAATGTCCATTGTAGCTTTCTCCACTTCAGAAGGCGTCCTGCAGTACACTATCTTACCGCTGAATGTTATCGGTTGGTGCATTGCCTTCACATTCCCTGTAGCGCAAAATCATAGGGAAACAGGATTCTAGTGCCAATCCCACAAGGAGAATAATACAGATTAACTACAGCTAGGTGCTTGCTCTTTGATTCTAAAAAAAAAAACACTACAACTAGGTGCAAGTCTACACGACCCAGCTGTATAAATCCCAGCATTGTCAGTAAAGCACTGAGCCCTAACAAAGTAACACAGAAATAATCACGCCGAGCTGCATTTTACCAAAACTGCGGGCTTTTCTTCAAAGCGATTCAAATGTAGCACCAAGAACCCTCTTTCCTTCGTGCCCATCGCGATCCAATGTGTCGTAAATTGTTAGAACAAGCGATTTCCATGCCCTAGGACGTAATGTGAGAGGAACAATGTGTTCTTGCCCCGGTTCCAAGAACAAATAGGGATCTGCCATTTCGCGATGTCAAGAAAGGGGGAACCAAGAAGAGCGGAGCCGCACCTTGGCAAGTGGGAGGGGAGAGAACCCACGATGGAGCATCAGAGGAGGCACCTCCGGCGGCGGGGACCGGGTTCTGGCGGGGGCGGACGGCAGGATTGTTGGGCCGGTCGGGGAGGCGGCGGCGCTTGGCGGAGCCGTGGGCGGCCTCGATGGCCTGGAGCTCGGCCTCGGCCGCGGCGTCCCAGCGGAAATCGTCCTCGTCGTTGCCGGGGGAGGACGAGGCGGGAGGCGCGCCGGGCTGCATGGCGGCGGATCGGTGGCCGACTCGCCGGCGCGCGACGAGCCTCAGGAGGTGCGGAGAGAGGGAGAAGGCGGAGTTTTTTTGCTTCTCGATTTTGAAACCGGTCCGTGCTAGGAGGAACTTCGGGAACATGATTTGGCTATTGGTAGGACATGTACAATTGGACAGGAACTATAAGAGACACGAAGCGACGTCCGTTCTTCTACTTAAACAAGTCATAAACAAACGGATGGTACTGATTTGGTGACAACTTATTTTTTTTTCCTTATATAAAAATGGTAGATTCATCTATCAGCAAATAACAGCAAAAACATGACACGTATATCTTAACATGCACAGCTATTTTTCACATAAAAGAATCTATGCAAACATAGCTTAGCATTCATATATCCTACTTCTCACCTTATCAAAAATAGTTTTGCTTGACACAACGAATAGATGACATGCAGGAAAGCACAAAAGCCAGGAAAATGCAGTTATTCGTAATGCAGCTCTAGTAGTGCTAAAAGTAGACCATATTAGTCACGGGCTTCTCAATATAAATCTAGCTAAAGAGCAAGCATCAATAAATTAGCGTTTCATCTATAGCTGTAGCTTGATTAGAGAATGCACCATCTATTGTTCATCGTGCAGTTGTCCCCCCAATATTTCCCTAATAAAAAAATACAGAAGATTATGGATTATTTAGATGGTTTGTGATGCAGATCTGTACAATCGTTTTAGTTCCTGTTAGTTTGATTGCAATAGCATGCTGCGACACTCTTTCTTGATAGCTGAATTATGAAATATAAACTCTGCAAAGAAAAAGTCAATCAAGATTAAACAACAAGCTTCTTTAGATGAGCAGCCATAGCTACGACCACTATGACTACGACCACTGTAGCTACGACCACTATAGCTACGACCGCTGGCTTCGACCACCGTCTTCGACTGTGCCTTGTCGACCACTTCACTGACCAAGGCTTTTCGATCACAGCACCTCGACTGCATCCCCGACAATACAAGTCTTCCAACACTGACTATCGACTGTAGCTACAACCATCAACCATCGACCAATGTAGCTACGACTATCAACCATCAACCACTGTAACTACGACTATCGACCATCGACCACTATAGCTACGACTATCGATCATCGACCACTTTAGCTACAACTATCATCCATCGATCACTATAGCTACGAATATCGACCATCGACCACATCATAGTTTGACTAACGACCCTTGCCGCTTGGGGGAGATAAGTCCTCCGGGCGTATTACTGTGGGGCACTTTGATCTCTCGTTAGCCTTTCCTGCGCGTTGTCTTTGGGATCACTGGAAGAATATCCAGGGAGATATTCATTGTCGAAAGCAACCAAGGTCTGCTCATAGTCGTAGCAGACCTCTATGTCGATACTCGCGTAGTCGGCCAAGTTGAACCAGTTCTCTTCATTCCATTTATCTACCATGAGGACATCAGGAGGAAAAAGAAAAACTTGCCGACAAAGAAATTACCAGTCTTGTAAGCAGAATCCCCAGGGTCGACGCCAACTGTCAATGTTTTAATATTGATCTTACATATGATTTATTTAGATTTAGGGGAACTCTTAAAAGACCTAGTGTATGTGCATACGGAGTAGAGATAAGAAAAATTTTATCTTAGTTCGAGTCTTCTCCTAAGAGAATAATAACCCTATGTCTAGTGTAATTCCTAGATGCTAGAAAGTGAATTAAAACAGAGAATTACACGAATGACTAGTGCTATCTTGCGTGAAGGATTCACCAATTGTCCTCCTCTCCCTTGGGCGTTAACTTTTATATAGCCGGCCAAGTAAGATTTACGACTATGTGGTCATAGAATAACTTACGACCATATAGGTGGTCGCAGTAAGATTTACGACTATGTGGTCATAGAAGAGTTTACGACTATATGGTTATACAAGTGCTTACGACCATCCTACCATATTTACCTCTTATCAATAAGAGGTATATTCAAGGAATATAATAACGTAATAATTTGAGGATTGTTCTATCCTCGTCACTCTTAATGCAGTAATACAATTAAGCATTGTCATATGGAAATGCGAGTTTATAGGTATTTCCTATTAAGTTATTTATTAGGTTGTAAACACAAAGACTAAAAACCTAATAATTTGAATACATCAACAATATGATGTTTGTTCAATTTACGGGAAGAGTGTGAAGGGATACTCTATCTATATAGTAATAGTCTTAACAAATGTTGGGGAAAGAAGTACATAAGCAAGCAAGAAAATAAGCAACGATCGGACCAACGGGTGATTCGTAGGTGGCCTTCCTAGGCACTCCTGCTTCCTATTGGCTCTCATTTATTTAGCCCAAGAGTCTTTGGGGTCGCTTGCTTGGTGTCCCAAGTAAAATGTCTAATAAAAAGGTGTGCCTGATAAGAACATAAAGGTTTGGTTTTTTTTTTTTTTTACCAGAACAGACGACAGGCATGGGACATATCCAAGGACATGGTGTTTGGTTGGAAACCTATATTCAATAAAGTAACCTATGATTGTATTTTCATAGTAATATTTTTACTATTGAGTTTTAACTTTTAAAAGCATGTTGTGAAAGATAAATAGTACTAGCATTTTGAAATATTTTGATCCTTCCATGAATCACAATGATCTGACTCCTCATTTCTATCCACCCACCAGATTCATTGAAAGTTAAAAGATAAAAAAAATAGCAAGCGGCCAATCCCTAAATTCAAATATCTTGATCTGTGTGGATCATATAACAACATTAAAAGAATCCACTGTTGCGTATGGAGTACCTTGCACCGTGCGCTTGACCTCTAGCTTGCTGGTTACACACATGGCTAGGGAAGTGGTTCGAGATCTGCTGAATACTTGTGCGCTACGGGCTTAGTGGTGAAATAATTTAGTCTATCTGAGCTAGATTATAAAAATATTATCTAGACTAGACTAAATTTAATCTGTACACTAGATATTTTTTTATACTCTAAGTTGAAATTTATCCTACTCAGAGTGTGGCTTCGTCCCTAGGTCCAAGAGCAGGTGATCAGTCTGGGACTTAGCTTGAACTAGTTCTGCCGCTGGGTATTAGGTACAGTCTCCTAAGGAGGGTGCAGCAGCCTGCCTTTCCACCTCCAACGACTATTACACGGGTGCGGCTCAGGTGCTGGGGCACAGCACTTAGTGCGTGCGGGGTGCCCCAGCACCGCCACGTGTCCCCCAAAATGCAAAAACATTCCGAAAAATTCAAAAAAAATACTTACGAAATCCGAAAATTTGTAAAAAGTACTTTTTTAAGTATAAAAAGTATTTTTTGTACAAACTATTTCGGATTTTGTAAATTTTTCGGATTTTGTAAAAAGTACTTTTTTAAGTATAAAATTTGTAAATTTGTACAAAAAATACTTTTTATACTTAAAAAAGTACTTTTTACAAATTTTCGGATTTTGTAAGTATTTTTTTTGAATTTTTCGGAATGTTTTTGTATTTTGGGGGACACGTGACGGGTGCTGAGGGCACCCCCGCACGCACTAAGTGCTGTGCCCCCAGCACCTGAGCCGCACCGCTATTACACCACCATCGTAACAATCTACTAGAGTATCTACTAGAATATCCCAAGTGCTACTGCGCTAGCATATAGGGTCTGTTTAGTAACAGGTATGATTTATGATTTTTGGTTGAAATTTTTGAATTTTAGCTGTTTACGGTACAGATTACGAAGAAAAATACTCACTTATAATTTTAGATGATATAGATATTGAGTTTTTAACGTGTACATTATTTAATTTGTAGACCCTGTTTAAAAAAAATACTCTATTTAAAAGTTAGAGACTATAATAAAAATCCAAAACCATCAATCTTAGATAAAAAGAACAGACTCATAAACCCTCATGCACATAGTAATAATGCATGTGAGTACCTAACGGAGTAGTGGTACTAGTTGAACTGACCAGCCAGTAGCTCTGCTACTATTGCAGCATGCAGTGGGGGCCACCCACATGAATGCTCTCTCCTCAGGAGAAAGCAAACAGAGTTTTCGGTACTTAGGGAGGCCGTATGTGCGAGGTAATAGTAAAAATATTTGTTTTACCGTTGGTAATTGAGCGGCAGTGCTACAGAGGTGACACCCGATCAAAGAACCCCTATGGCTAACGCCTCCCGCCTAGCTAGCGTGCGGCCAAGACGGTGTTGCACAGCTATGGAGCGACTCTCTCTTCCTGGCCACTCACTGCTTTAATGACGATAGTTCGACCATATATTTCGATCATGGTATTTCGACCAAATACCACCACCTTAGACCGTACAATGGCCGGATGGCATTGACTTGGCCGTACGATTGTCGAGCGGTAGACGCTTACCGTATGGCCACGAGGCTCCTTCGTCAGCTGTTACATCTATGGCGCTGTCATCTAGTGATCGAGCGGCAAAACGGATATTCTTGCTATCGGTTTTGCTATTGCACAGTCGACCGAAATTTTTTATCTCTCACTCACCTAACATTGCAGTGTACTAATTTCCCCCCTTCTGAGGTTGCACTCTCAGTCACCTAAAGTTACAGTATAAAAAAGTGACTGAAGATGAGAAAAAACAGCCATCTGTGCAACAGTCACCCTACTTTGTTATCGTTACGCGCATACTAATATTTTTATAAATACGATCTTAAAATGTGCTACAAGTGCTATTAACTCACAAACAACATATAAATGCACGTATACGTACGCATGTATGGCTAGTGCATGTACCGGCTTGGTATGGACATGACCATCACCGGCGGCTGCTCGTCTGCCTCGTCGTCAACCAGCTCGCTGACCTCTCCAACGGCGAGACCAACAAGGGCTCCAATCCTAACAGCGTTAGGGTTCCAACTGGGTTCAAGTACGAGAACATGAGCACTGGTGCGCTTCCTGTAACCGTGGACTGGAGGACGAAGGGTGTCGTCGTCCCTCCTATCAAGGACCAAGGCCAATGTGGCTGCTGCTTTTGATGCAGGTGGATGGGAAGGCGAAGCTGCTGCTGGTAGTGTGAACTAGCTGGCTAGCTAGCTACCGTGCAGTGGGGGCCGCCCACGTGCGTGCTCTCTCCCCGGGAGAAAGAAATGGAGAGAGAGCTCATACAGACAGATACAGAAACGGAGAGAGAATTCATACAGAAATGGAGGAGAGCTCATGCAGACAGATACAGAAACGGAGAGAGAACTCATACAGAAATGGAGAGAGAGCTCATGCAGACAGATACAGAAACGGAGAGAGAACTCATACAGAAATAGAGAGAGAGCTGAAGTGCAGGTTGCAGCTTGATCTGTCAGCAATTGACAAAAGCTCATGAATATGGCAGCCACTCCGGCGACTGTGGAAGGTCAGGAATCATTCATGGCAAAAGACAGCTCCAAACCCGGGCATTCATGTCTGCTTGTTCCTAAAGTAGAGACATGGCTTCAGTCGCCCTCGCAGCCTCGCACGGATCTCGTCGAAGCCGGGCGTCCGGTCCACTCGACGACAAGCACAGATCGAGCCACCTCGATCTGGGCCAAATATCAACCTCAGCACAGCGAGTACGATGGCTCAAGACAACTCTGTGGAGAAAATGAGATTCCACCTGCTTAATTGAACGAAGGTATCGAGTGCAACAGTAGATGCATGAATTCAGTAAACTGTCGCAGGGATGCATGCAACATTTTAGCCATTCCAAGCAGCACATCACCCGCGTCTTAACTGACAATGTAAAGATCACGCAAGGAGTCATCATTAATTCATGGGGAAAGATCTTCACAACGTTTGAACATCTTCATCTAGGTTATCCTCCTCATCGTGGTCATCCTCATGAGATTGCAAGGTCAAATCTGGACCTTGATTATAGCTATTTTCTTCCTGTTCTCCAGCTATGGCTGACATCTTTGATTGAGATCTTCATGGGATTCAGTTAATAGCCTGGAACTCTCTCTAATGAGACCAAAACGAGAACTCTAGGTGACATTTTGGTTACTCATATCCCCGAGCAAGGACGAGCTTGGCTGTGAAGAACCGTCCATGTGGTTCACTTTCATTTTCCTGAACCTGTTTAAGCAATTTGAAAGTCTATAGCTCGTATCAGATATGTAGGATCTGCATCGTTTCTCATGGGAACTGCACAAAAAAAGGACTGCGTTGTGGGGATGGTCCATGCAACTTGGGCACAGAGCATCGTCCCGTTCCTTGTGCAAGGCAGCAATCTCTGCATCTGCATTTGGCACCTTGAACAAGCTCTTCTCTGCATTTGACATCTTGGACAAGCTGTGCCTGGGATCAATGAAAAGTACGGAACAAGTTAAATTAACATTTGAGTTATATATAACAATTGCTACATCTGCATTCAGCAATGAGTCTAGACTCTTAGAACTACATAATGCCTATAAGATATGAGAAACTGTTCGCATTCTGAAGGCAGTCCAAGACCTGTATGCTTAGTGGCTTTTGTCCAATATCTGTCCTCATTTCTTGAAACAGCAATGCAAACTACATATCTAACAACATTCAAAAGAATTGTCAACACAATCATGTTTTCTGTTTCTTTTTCCTTATTGTACAATCTCATCATGTGTTCAGAAAAAAAAGGGAATAGTTGATACGACTCAATACGCCTTAAAATACCAGAATAGCAGGATGTAAAAATATCACCAGAAGGATCTAGCAAAGATGCATGTCACATACCGGAACAAAAAAATGTGTATCACCACCCCATTCAATTCACATCGAGCACGATCCATGTGTATCACCACATACTTCAATAAATGTGTCCCAATTAATAAAGAACAAAAGACTGTATATGCCAATAACCACAGATAACATGATCTAAGCCAAAGATATTAACCTATAATTTTTCTACAACGCAAAACAACTAAACAAGCACATTCTGCAGCACAATATGATCATTACCGTTAGACATGTATAGGCTGCAGGGTTATCACATTGTATAGGAGGCTCATTACACATTTTCCCTCCTTGTATATTTGGCCTTTTGGCCCATTGGAATAGTAAAGTCCACTTCATAATATGGTATTAGCCCAGGAGAGGGCTAGTGTTAGGGTTTCCCAACCCTAGCCGCCGCTGCGTCTCCTCCTCTCGTGCCCACCAGCGCGCCACGCCGTCATGCTTGTGCCCGCACACGCCCCCCCCCCTATGCCCGGATGCGTCTCTGCGTCGCGTCGCCGCCAAGCCCGGATTCGACTGTCTCCACCGCCGCCAACCTCGGATTTGGGCGACTCGCCGGATCCGCCCAACCACGCCACCTTGCCTAGATCTCGTCGCGGCAATGACCTCTGTCGCTACCCAGCCACAGCTACGGTCTTCTTTCGTATATGATGGCTACCCATAGTGCTATACCAATTCCAAAGGTCATCTTTGATGGGATGAACTAGCACGAGTGGGCTATGCATATGTGGATCCACATGATTCAGCGTCTTTGGGACCATCTTACTGCGAGAGGCCATGTCCGTCTTGCCCTTCATTGCCAGTCGCCCCTCAGATCCTTGCAGCTGCTGATGAAACAACCTAGAAAGCTGTGATCACTGCCTTTAAGGAAGCCATGGAAGTGTACCAAACTCTGCTGGTGAGTACCTATCTGCTGCCCTTCGTCGCTTTCTTACTAACCAGAGTACTCTTCCTTAATACTCCTGTCCTTGTGCTCATGCTCAGAATGGTGTTTCTGAGCGTAATTATAGTCACTTACTTGAGACCGCTCGTGCTCTGATGCTTGCTTCTCATGTTCCACCTCATTCTGGGCTAAGGCAGTTTCTGCGGCTGCTTATCTTGTCAATCTGCAGCCTTCATCTGCTTTTCAGGGTTCTACTCTGGTTGAGCGTCTCTCTAGTAGGCCTCAGTACAGTCATCTCCGTTATTTTGGTTGTCTATTTTGTTCTTCCCCCTTGCCAGCGCACCAAGCTGTCTGCTCAGTCGATTGAGTTTTTTTCTTAGCTACAATTCTAAGCATAAGAGTTATCACTGTTATGATCTTGTTCCTCATAGGATAAGGATATCGCAATTGTCACTTTTGATGAGTCTCGTTTTTACTACCATCGGTCTTCCTCCACTAGTTCAACATCTTCTGACACGCTTTCCTTTGTCATCACCTTCATCTATTTCACCTCTGTCTGTTCCTTCCTCTTCAGACTCTCTTGTTCTTGCTTCCACTACCTCTTCTGTTGAGGTCGTCTCCCCCTTTCCGTTGCACTACTCTCGTCGTCCTCGCCCTAATACACCCCCAGTTGTGCCTCCTTCTGCTACTTCCCTTCTTTCGTCCCTACTAGGTCCTGCTTCAGTCTCTACTTCCCAGTATGATTTTCATCTGTGTCGAATCTAGAATGAAAAATAAGGGTGGGCTAAAAAATATGCATTCCTCTACCAGATCATAAGCTTTTTCTAGAATTGTTGGCCCTACACCTCGAATGACTAAACTAATTTGTAAGAAACATAGTTTTGTATTCTTGTGCAATCAAATTCATAATTTCATACATGAATAAAAGCAAAGGAAAAAAGAGATACAATGGAGGTACCTCGTTAATGGCAAGTGAATCCCTAAAACATGTAGATATGGTTCCGATAGGTAACAATCTGTACATCAAAATTAAAAAAATAGTGATACAATACCAAATTGTACTTAATTACTTAAATGATCATGAACATTTAAAATAAAAGAACCATACCACTAGCTTGAATCATGTCTTTCACGAGGCAAATTCATTTTACAATTTTTCATGTCTTGGAAGGATTTTATGATTGCATCATCATCAATAGATTTAAATATGTCTCGCTCGGTGTAGCACACCATCAAATCATTCAGCCACTCGCCCGACACCTTGTTGCGCAAATCTGCTTTGATAATATTCATTGCTGAAAATACTCTCTCATCAGATGTCGTTGCTACTGGAAGGATCAATATCAGCTCGATGAGACGATATACCAATGGAAAAGTTCTATCCTTTTTTGTTTCAACCATCAATTGAGCAAGTTTTGAAATATCAGGACATCCATGAAATTTCTCACTTCTTCTAATGTTTAGAATGAAGGTTTGAAGCTGATTTCTTAACAAGAGTCGATCAGCCACCGTGAAATCATCAGCATAAATCTCAGCAAGTCGAATAAGCTTCTGAACATTAAATTTAGAGAATGAGTCACTTGGATCAAGACAAGACATGCACACCAATAACTCCAAGGAAACTTCATTGAAGCGATGATTCATCTCATTCATAGTTGCATCAAGGGCAACACTGAAAATATCAACATTGTAATAATGATATTGAGTCATTGTATGCTTGCGATGTACAGATTTACCCATAACTCCAATGACGTCATTCATATTTGGTACATCAATCCCATAAGTGTCACAAAAGCTTTTGACTTGGTCGAACAATGGCTCCCACCCATTATCTCTCATATCTTGCAAACATTCTTTGACATCCTGTATCAAGTTTATAGCTTCAACGATGTCTTGATGCTTCCTTTGTAAAGTAAGTGATAGCTCATTTGTTATGCTCAACAAAGTTATCGAAAAATGCATGATGAACACAAATTGAAAGGATTCCATATTTTTCATCAAACCTGCTGCTTCACCATGACTTGTATTTTGACAAGCATCTTCACTTATAAGTTCTAGCACATCCACAACTGACTCCCACATTTGGTATATACGAAGCAAGGTTTTGAGATGTGAGCCCCATCGAGTATCTCCAGGTCTCGCTATGTCAGATTGCTGATGCAGCCATGTCCCAGCAGATATGAAACCATTCTCCAACTTCTCCAACAGGATATCATGATGTTTTTCAATCAACGCATCTTTTCTCTTGCAAGATACACTAACAGTCGTAACTATCAGGGGAACATAGTTAAAGAAATCAGCAACAGCTCTGCTACAACTTGCAACCGTGACAACCACCAATTGTAATTGGTGGGCGAAAGAATGGACATAGAAAGCATTTGGATTCTCATCCCGAATAAGTTTTTGCAAGCCATTAAATTCTCCTCTCATATTTGAAACTCCATCATAGCCCTGCCCACGAAGTCTAAAAATAGGTAAACCATAATGATCAAGCAAACCAACCAAATCATCCTTCAATGCCACAGTTGTACAATTTGTAATATGCTTAATAGCAAGAAATCTTTCCATGACCTTCCCTTGATTATTCACAAATCTGTATACCACAAATTTTGCAAAGTTAAAATAATATTATAATACAGCAATGTAAAAATTGTATGACTAAAACAAAGATGTATAACATACCTCACAATCACTGCCATTTGCTCTTTTATTAATACATCTTGAGACTCATCAATAAGCACTGCGAAATTCCTATCTCCAATCTCACACTTAATCACTTTGGTGACCTCTTGTTCGCAAGCTTTAGAAAGCTCTTTTTGAATATTTGCACAAGTCATAACTGCATGCCCAGGAGCTGTATCAAATGCATACTTCACTTCCTCCTTCTTATCCTTGTATCAATCCAATAGCTCTTTGAAATTACCTTTGTTGATAGAAGTAGAGGATTCGTCATGTCCACGAAAAGCTTCACCTTGCGCTATGAGATATCTTGCACAATCTAAAGATGCAGTCAAACGAATTTTGTATGCAATTTCAGCCTCCTTACTGTAAGTGCTCATTTTATTAGATACACTTGACCGTTGATTCTGAAAGTCGTCACACTCACCTCTTGCAATGTTGTGGAAACTATCTGAACCACCAACATGTTTATTAAAAGCATCTATAGCCGTCTTCCAACGAGAGAACCCAACTTTTGTAAAAATCTCATTACCAAATGTGTTAGGTTGTGATGGTTTCTTGAAAAGAAAACAATAGAAACAAAAAGCGGCATCATTTTCAACACTATATTCTAACCAATCAAACTTGTTAAACCATGATTCTTGAAAGGATCTCCACACTTTGCCATCCAATGTCTTAGGAAAGGCATGCCCAATTACTCGAGTTGGACCATTCAACAAATATGCCCTCCTCACTTCATCTCTAATTTCATTGGCAAAATCTTCTATTGGTATACGATGTGCCGGATCGGCAATAATTTCATCCGGATTAAATTCTAGTCGAGGCTTCTTTGGTAGAGTTGCACTCTCATCAGTTGGGAGAGAACTACTTGAATTACCTGTGAAATAATTACGCAAAGTTCGTTTCTCCATTATTGCAAACCTACAAATTAATTGCTAATTGAGTATATACAACAATACAACACTATATTCTAATAAATTGCTAATCAACTAATAGAGGAATGAGACAATGAGTTTGAGTTGCAAACCTACCAATCGTCCAATCGGTTCGGGCGTTCGCAGTTAATTTGTGCGAATCGGTTCGGCGACCCCCGGGAATGGTATCAGCCAGGCAGCCAGCAGCAGCTTCTCAAGCCTTCACTTAGACCCCAGCGCAGCCACAGAGCGTCTGCGGTCGGCCTCCTGTGCTCCTGGCCCTCCCCCGCTCCCCGCGACCCCGCCTCCGGCCTCCCGCCCCGGCTGAGCCGCTCAGCGTCTCAGCGGTCAGCCGTCAGCGCCTCCCCGGCTCAGGTTCACCGCTCAGGGCCTCCATCTGACGCCAGGGGAGGACCTAACGTGGGCTAAAAAATTTCGAAAATAAACTGCTAGTAGTACTCCACGCAACAAACTGCATGGATTGGAGAGAGAAAGATTTGGATGAGATTGCTCACAGCAAGGAAAAGATCCCCACGAAGATGTTGAAGGGGACCAGATCTGGCGAACGGTGGAAACGAAGGAAGGGGAGGAGAAGAGCTCACCACCGGCCGCCGGAGAAGGGGGACCAGATCTGGCGAACGGTGGAAACGAAGAGGAGAGAGCATCTCGGTCGCTCCTCGGGGTCTTGGTCGTGCCAGGGAGGGGCGCCGCCTGCCAGTGCCAGCGACGTCGAGACTCGGTCGGGCATGGCGTGAATATGAGACGGGAAGGAAGGAAGGCAGGCAGGCAGAATATTTCTCCATACAGAAAATACTTCCCTTGAAAAGTTAGTCGGATTTTCTACGTTATATTGACATCCAACTCGTGTGGCTGTAATTGTTGTCTATCATCTCGTTAAGAGACTCCATTACATGTGGACAGTTTAGTTACGATATTGCTTATTGAACGACGCAAAAAATAAAAGTCACCTCCGCCTATATAACGGAGAGCGGGGCCTTTTATGGTATATACAAGCCTACAAGTAGAAAGATCAGTAAAAAAAGAATGCTGGGACTACATCTTTGTGTCCTTGTCTACTTTTTATTCTTATTTGTTAGTTGAGATTTTCGTTCGTCGACAATGCGACTGTGAATATACAATACGATATTAGCACAATAATGTTGTAAAGCTAAGGATTTCTGAGGTGTTGCTTTGAGCTAAGTTTTCAATTCTAGCGATAATGTTTTAATTTAGTAGCTTAGTTTTATTTGACCGCTTATTGCCACCATCCCGTCGCCCAGGCGCATGCCTTTGCGGGCGTATTGACCGTGTCATCCTCGACCGTATGCCTCCGCGTACACGCTGCCACCACTATCGATGGGGTGCCGCCCTTGCGATGCGCCGTCGGCTAACCGGGTCAACCGGCCAAGCGCTTGCGCCGCCAGGCTATGCCTTAGATTGGGTTCAGATACACCTCCACGTACCTTTGCCGATCGCCACCGATGGGCTGACTGGCCATGCACCTCCGTGCACGCGACGTTGGCGACCACTATCCAGGCAGCAGCAAGCACACCTCCACGCACACCGTCGCCGCCATGACCCGAGCATGGGCGTCACCTCTATGGCGTGCTATCATCGAATCGATCTAGCCATCCCGTTAGGTCGACCGTCGTCTTCGCATCGGATCCGCCACCAGGATCGGGCTCGCCATCGCTCACCTCCGCACACGCCATTGGGTTCCACCGGGGCAAGGACCTCACTATTGGGTGAAGTGTGTCATGCGTTGCCTCCATGTCGCACGTCGTCGACCAGCGGGATGGGACAACCTTGGCGCCTTGTACCACTGACTTCGTGGCAACATCGGGCCAAGGCCGCCTCCGCATGTGCATGCGAGCGAGGCCAAGAGGCTCCAGCTCTGTCCCTGATGAGGATGGAATGGAGATCACCGTTGTTGCCACCGTCGTCCATGACGAGGACAAGGGGGCATCGGTGCGCCGTCGCCACCGCATTCGTCTGGGACCAATCAAGTGTGTGGGTACAATGGGATGCCATCGCTAGGCACCAACCCCCCTCCCTCGCCGCCACTTTGCATGTGCGTGTGGGCAAGGGGCTGAACCATGCTAGGGTAAGGGGACACCTTAGCGGGCCAACTAAATAGGCCACGTAAAGGCCCTACTTGAGCTGTTGGACGTTGGCCCAATAAGCCTGGTCGGGATGGAATTTGATTGGCCTGGGTCCTTTTGTAGAAAAACCCTTGGATTTTTATAAGTTGAGTGCAAGTCCTTGGTTTATTAAAATTAGGTCCTTTCAGACCGACATTTTGCAAAAAGAATCCTGGAACTTTTGGAATAAAGTATGAGGGCTTCCACTCAGTGGAAATTTGCAAATTAAACTTTGAAAGTTTTCTGGTTCTTTTATTTAAGTCTTTTGCGATTTATTTAAATACCAAAAATTGCTTTCTATTAATCTGTGAGTATATAAATTTCTTCTATGCCTAGAAAGTTGATAGGAAATTATTGGAAGATTGTATTCACTATGCATGCAAGTCGTTTTATTAATGTAACACATGTGTTTGACTCATGTGGTACATGGTGTACCTATTCATTACCTTATGGTAATTATGTATATTGTCATACAGTGTTGTATACAACATGGATGGTATGTGTAGTAAGGGTGGCCCCCACCTGAGCCCATTCGACCTGTTTGGGGATTGTAAGGCCCAATGTGATATGTGTAATGACATGTATGTCCTCCTACGAGATACACAACTTTAAGGGCGATATTATAATTGTGCTTTATGGAGGTATATATATCCCATGAACATGGAGAGGGGGAGAGCATTGTTCATCCATCACAACCACTCCACTACTCTCCTATTTTATTATTTGGCCAGTAGCCACAATAGTTGGCGCCATTCGTGGGGACGACAGAGAGCAAGTTGTGGGTTTCGAGAAGTGATGGTGCCCAAGAAAGCATCATCGATGATGAAAAGGAAGAGGAGTATGGTAGCGGCGGTCGCGAATTCCAGGGCCTCGGTTGGTGGGCTGCCTGCGCTGACATTGGGGGCCAACGTTGAAGACGACGTCGGTGTGGCGAACGCCGACGTTGACATTTGCAGTGGTACAGTCGGTCATCATGAGTATCGCCGTGGCGCAACGGTTGGCCCTGCCGATGGTGCAACGGCTGACCTCATCAGTGGCACCCAGGTCAGCGGAGGCACCGATGCCGACGTTCACACCGGAATGCCCAATGACCCGAGATCCAGCGCGGGGGTGACAGGTCGTGTCGGCCTTGTCATCAGCCGTGGGACCAGCCAGCAGCGGCCGAACGACTCCGATAGCGAAGGTGTCGAATCGGCAAAGAACCCCGAACGCGCAAAGACCGCCGTGCAAGTGCGACCACCCCAACGATGGAAAACGCTTTGTTGACGACCTTTGGGAAGTTGTAGCACCAGCTAGCAGGCCTCCGAGGGGCCATGCGGGAGATGCAAGAGACTCGGAGCCAACAAACACCGTCGACAGCGGTGGTGGAAGTCACACCTGACCGGGCAGACAACCACGACGCTCCCACCTCCGGCAGCGCCACGCTCCGACGTTGGCCGAGTATAATGCATGCAAGCCGATAAAGACGGTCGCCAAGTTTTTCGACAAGATGGAGGAGTATGCAAGGGCAGAAGAAGATGCGCAGCGATGCAGGGGCGATGCCTCCAACACCAAGCAAACACAGGACTCACCGAAGGACACCTCTAATCGCAAGCAACACAAAGCCTAGAGGGCCAGGTATGTCTTCGACATCGAAGCCGGCTCTGACGACAGCACCCCCATTGGCCGTGGACGGGGTCACAGAGGTTGCAGGCGTGGGCGAGGCCGGGGTCATGAAGAGGAGCCAATAAGACAGGCTTTGGTGTGAAGTGCATGGCCACAGCGACCACCTCACTCGAACTTGCCTCACCATTGCAACGCTTCGCCATAGCGTCGCCAGGGACAGAGTCTTAGAAGCGGGGACCCCAGCGGTGGCCCACGTCCAGCAGCCCATGGAAGGCCTTCTACGGATACATGCCCCTGAGGGAGGCCACTGCCACGTCATAAATGTCATATTTGGAGGTTCGTCACTCGAATTTCCATCTACGCGACAACAGAGGGCTTATGCTCGTCGACTGCATCACGTGGCAACGTACCATGCCCATGCGCCGTTGACCTGGGTACAAAACGACATCACCTTCACCATCGTCGATGCGAACGGAGTCGACTTTCCTCACCAGGATCCCCTGATGATCCAGGTTGCCATTGCAGGGTGCAATGTTAAGCGTGTTCTGGTCGACGGGGTAGCTCCATCGATATTTTATTGGTCCTACATCACAACTTTTTCTGCATGAAGCTTCTCCATCACCGGCCGATGCCGCCTCCACCACCGCCGACCGCCCTCTGAAGCTTCTTCTTCTAATTTTTCACGGTGAGAGCACACCTCGGCATCCTCGAGCTTCCCCAATTGTCACTCGGTCCCCTCATCGCCCGAGCTCCTCCCTCCACGTGCGCTTCCCTAGGCCGCCCACGACTCCCATCGCCGGCATGCCTCGGCCTCCCTCCGGCTCCACCGACCCCTTAAGCTCCCTGTGGCTTCCTCTTGCTCATGCTCCCCTATCTCTCTCCCTCCTCCCTCCGACCACCGCCACCGTTAATGGCCTCCCCTGCACCCAGCTGCTTCCCACCGCCGTCGGCCTGCCATGGTGCCACCCAGTTGTGCCCGTCACCTTCCTCGGCTGCCATCTGGTCTTGGGTTCCCATTTTAGCCACCGCCGGCGCCCCTTCGGCAGACACTCACTGGCACCGCCGCCACCCCCTAGCTGTGCCCTTCCCCTGTGCCTCCCCTGTTTTTCCCTTTTGCCGAACTGTCGCCCCCTCTGTTCCCTTGGCCCCCTCTCTTTGTATGTTAGGTGGGCCCAATTAAAGCAAATGGCAAGCTATTGCATGTTTATATTGGGTAACCCTTGCTCCTATGTTCACTCTTGGTTTTAATGTCAAAAGTTTAATTCAAATAAAATGCTCCTATTCATGTGTTATGAATAAAAATGAATGTGAAGAGAGAATGAAGTTCCATTGCAATTAAATTAAAAACTTAACTTTAATTAATTGCATGACAATAAAGATTAATAAAATAACCCTCATGTAAAGACTTAATAAAATAGGATTGTGCATGAACTATTTTCCAAATGACAAGTAATTATCATGGATCCAATAAATATGTCATCAATTTTAACACTTCAAATAGTGATAATCTAATCTACCTTGCTTAATGAGAGCATCCCTCAAAAACAATTTGCATGTCACATATACTATTAAATGTGGTTCGCTCATCTCTAAAATCATGAAAACTCTCTTTTAAATAATGCTTAAAATAATTGTGGTAAAGTCTCCAATATTTATCTTAAAATGCTAAGATTTAAAATAACAGATGTTTATGATTAAAAATTCTTAAAGATGAATAAGGAGCCAGTAAATCTTTATCTCAAATCCCATCTCTAATCAGATGACTCCAGAATAATTGTAAGCCACTAATATTTATCTTAAGCCTGCATCTTGCAAAAGATGCATAAATTGATTTTTCTTGTGCAAAAAACATCCGTAATTGGGGAGTCTTGCCAAAATACAATCTTGCATAATTATCTAGCATCCAATCCTTATCTCAGGATTTAAGTTTGCCTATAATGATTAAGAATAATTAATAATACAAGAAGCAGCTTTATAGAGAAATCCTGTTAATTCGTAACTCACCTTTCCAATAAATCGCAACCATTGGTCATTTCTAATAAATTTGTCGATCGTCAAAATAATCAACTTTGCTCATAATAACACTTGGACTAAAATGACCAACCCTGTACTTTAAATTAAGTTATTAAAAAGAATGGTTCAATAAGTTGGCAATTACAATCTCGTATAATATTGCATCTTGAAATATCAAGTTACTTCATATAATTAAAATTATACTCACCTCATGTAAAACCCGCATCCTAAATCGCTAAGTTCTCAACACTCACCAATAACACCCAACATCCTGGATAATCTCTCCCATCTATCCCAAGTCTTGCCTGACTTATGGAACTTTCTTAATAAATATAAATTAAATAAAGGAGCTATTATTAAAAGATCAGAACTTGGTATCTTATAATCGGCTATGTCTAGCCATGTTCTTATCTAAAAGTGGAATATTCCTTCAACATCAGTCTTTCTTTTATATCCTTCCTGACAAAGTTACTTCGTCACTTCGCTCTCACCCAAAAATCCATATGGCTCTGTCTCTATCCCGCATCCCACTAAATCTTCTCTCTATTCTCAATCATAATATAAGTAAAACCCAATTAAATCTATTTGCACTTTTGTTGTTATTTGGATTTATTTTGTCTTTCGTTTGTTTATTGCATATTAGAATCTGAAGACTCGAAGAAGCGACAAATTCTAGTGGGATCAAGATTCGAGTAAAAGCGAAGACCAGGATTTAAGATCACTGACTAAGAAGGCTTTGATTTAAATCAAGGCCGTGGTAAACCAAGCAAGGCAAATTATCACTTTGATCATATTGATCCTACAATTTATGCAAAAATTATGTTCTTTTAAATTATCAAATTGCATGCCTAATTTACTATGCAAATGTATGTAAAAGCTTAAGGTAGCTACACGCCCACTTGATGTTGTATTAATTTTAATGTGCCATTCCTTGACACTTGAAATAATGATCCTTGTCACCCTAAATGTTAGTGATATATTTACTAGCTATAAGTCATAATTAATAACGTGCTAGTCTTGTCAAGTTCAGGGCATTAAATTGCCCTGCTCATTATTCATCAAACATGCAAGCTTATTTTGGTACAGTCACAAGGTGTAAGTGACTGATAATTTTTGTAACCCAGTTTATGCTTCTCAAAACCCCTAAAAACTTGCTATACCTGTTTGGGTAGATTGTAGGAGAGGTTTGTGTGGATGTAACACAAGAATTTGTGGTTTGTGGTATGCACCGTCAGAACAAATTAAGGACTTCATCTTTGTGATGGCCTCCTCGTGTAAAACAGTACAACAACAAGCTAGCTAATGTAGGCTTGGCTGAATAATTTACTAGACCCATGAAGTCATCTCACAGGTAAAGGAAAGGAGGGAACTTGCAGGAGGACAATGAAGGTCTAGCCTAAATGGGACACCAAGTGGAGAGTGATGTTTACTAGATAGGGTGACGTTGCGAAAAGGGGAGTCTGAACTGTGCCAGTTGCTATGGTGAAACATCCTGCATAACCTATGGGACCCACCACGTGTGCGAGCAGCCCATAGGGGTGAGATGCTAGGGGGTGAGGTATTGTAAATGCTTCGTGATAATCTCTCGATCTACGTGACCAAGGAATCACGTAGGGCCGTCGGGTTGATTGTCTCTTGTGGGTAAAGATGTACAAACTCTGCGGAGTATTAACTATTCCAATAGTCATGCCCATGGTCAAGGGCGGACATGGGAACTTTCTCAAGTTAGTTCTATTTCAAAAACCTTTGTGGGCGGGATAAAAATCTATCAGAGAGAAGTATTCTGACTTTGGCTTTTCCTGGAAGAGAATGTACTCCAATGGTGAAAACTAGCACTTGATGGAGGTAGCCATGCACTGTAGAAGATGGATGTAACATACATTACTATTATTATTGCATTCTCACAATCAACTTCATAAAATTTGTTTTTGTTATAATTGTTAAGTCTCAGGGATTTTCTACTTATTGTGCTTTTAAAATAATACTTTTAGCAACTAAAAGAACCTCAAGTCTCCCTTGACAGGTTTGTATCTATTATTACTGTATCCTATGTGATGGCTTGCTGAGTACCGTTGTACTCACTCTTGCTTAATTATCATCAGTCAGGAAGGAAAAGAAGAACAAGTCCTGCTATGTGTCGAAGGAGTCGACAGAGCTGGAAGTTGATGAGGTCAAGGACTAGGTCGCGAACCCCAGTTGGATGCTTATGGGCAAATCTTGAGGGTCATACCTGTGTGATGTTTTCGCTGCTGTATTTTATTGATTTCAGCCTAATTAGCCCATGAGTAAGTTATTATCATATTATCTACATTTTCTCATGATATATTTTTGATATACAGTAATATATTTATAAGTACTATCTACTGATCCAGCAGTACGATAGAATTATCTGAGTTTGCTAAACCCAAGGTCCGACATGATGTGTCTTCCCAATGTAATTTACTATGTGTCGATTACAGAAGAAAGAAAGATATCACTCGCGCAGCATCTACTATCCAAGATATATAGCTGCACCAAACTTGACATAAAAGCTACACCCATAATTATCGGTTAATACGATAAATATTAAAGTAATTTAAAAAGTTCTACTGCAACGAGAGGATTATTTTTCTATCTTTTAAGACGAATTTGGAAGAAATCAAACATTCAAATGGAATTTGAATTGGTTCAGATTCAGAACTACTTGACGAAGGCCTGAGCCCAAGCCGACTGCAATAATACCCAAGCACGCACGCACCCACCGGCCTGCTCCCCTCTCGCGTCGCGCCCCGTCCGCGTCCTCCCCCATCTCCCGCCCGCCCCCGACCCCTCGGCGCCGGAGCGCCGCCGACGCCCCGATCTCGGTAAGCCCTCGACTCCCTTCCCTGAATCTGATTCCTCCCGCCAGATCCGGCGGCGGCGGCGGCGGTATCAGATCAAGAAACCCCGGGGATCAAAATCTGATCTTTTCTTGATTTCGCCGCCGGTCGATTCTGCAGGTGCCCGACGCGATGCAGCCGCCGATGGGGAACGAGAGGCCACCGCCTGCCGCTCCTGGGCGGTCCGTCTCCGCCTTCGTGCCCGGCGCGGCTGCACCGCCGCCGCCAGTGGCCTCCTCGCCGTTCACCGCCGCCCCGTTCGCGCCGCCGCCGCAGCAGGGCATGCTGCCTATGCAGGCGGCTGCTTCCCCTGCGGCGCCGTTCGGGGCTGCTCCACCCGCGTCAATGGGTGGGTACAGGGGTCCCCCGCCACCTCAGGGCCCCTTCGGCACCGCAACGCCGCCTCAAGGACCCTTCGCCACGGCGCCGCCGCCTCAGGGCCCCTTCGCCACCGCCCCGCCTCCTCAGGGCCCCTTCGCCACGGCGCCGCCTCCTCAGGGCCCTTTCGCCACCGTACCTCCGTCTCAGGGCCCTTTTGCCACTGCACCGACACCTTTTCGCCCTCCGCCATCGTCCCTTGCACAGCCACAATCTCCTACTGGGAGTGCTATGCCTCCGCCGACATATGCGAGGCCACCACCAATACAATCGCAGCCGCAGCCCATGCAAGGGTATTACCCTGGTGCCCCTCCTGCGAACCCACAATTCCCTATGTCCCGGCCAGCGTTTCAACAGCCAGTGCAGACCATGCCACCCCCTCCAATGGGGCCATCTGCGGCTTTTGGTAATCAGGCAGCGTATCCGAGTACTGGGCCTCCAATAGGAGGCACGCTCCAGAGCTTAGTGGAGGACTTCCAGTCGCTGTCAGTGAGTTCTGCGCCTGGATCTCTTGACCCTGGTGTTGATGTAAAAGGGCTGCCACGGCCATTGGATGGTGATGTGGAGCCAATTAAGGTTTTCGAGGCATACCCATTGAATTGCCACCCGAGGTTCTTCCGGCTGACAACCCATGCGATTCCGGCGTCCCAGTCGTTGCTCTCCAGGTGGCATTTGCCCCTCGGGGCCGTTGTACATCCTCTCGCAGAATCACCTGATGGGGTAACGAACTCTGCACTTTATCTTTTCCTTTTTCAAATCATTGGATATTTTTTGACATGCTTGTTTCTTGTTACTTAGGAGGACGTGCCAATTATCAACTTTTGGTCTGCTGGTGTTATCCGTTGTCGAAGATGCAGGACCTATATAAACCCGTATGCAACATTTGCAGATGCTGGAAGGAAATGGCGCTGCAATCTTTGCACGTTGCTTAATGATGGTAACTTTGAACTTTAGCTTATAAAATTCTATGTGTATTATAAATAGCTGATAGAGAGCATCTTGGTACACAAATAAATTTTCTTTTCTGATTACCATTGTTTCTACCAGATACCATATCATGTAATAAAATATGTAACTAGGTCAGCTAGTTATGTGGCCTCGCTGTTTTCCAATTTTGCCTTGCATTCTTTTAGAGTCGAAATTCCATTTCACTAACATTTCCTAATCCCAATACCAGCTATTCTCATGATCCCTTACTATTATAATGTTGTAGTGTTTTAATGTTTTCCTAAAAGGGGGAGAAAATTTTGTGTGCAAACTGTTTATGCTATGGATAAATTGTAGCGGGAGTAAGAGAAATATTCATTAGTGTAGCACTATTGCAAAAAATTATGTATGTGTCATTGGACATACCAGAGAGGCTTCATTTTGTTTCCTGAGCAACGTTGAAATGGTAAAGAAGGAAAAGCATAGTTTTGTTTAGCTGTTTTATCTATAGACTATACCCAATTCCACCTTGTGTATTTCTGGTAACATCCATCATATATGAATGCAAGTTAGGATTTGGAAATGTTCGAGTGAAAAAGAATATTGGAAATGATTTAAGATTCTGGGGAAATTAAGCTTGGTTTGGTTCCAGGTGTTGTGTAATTATCTTGAGATTTGGGGCATCAGGCATTGATCATGGGCATAAAAAGGTCCTTCCAGAAACTGCTTTCATATTTATTTATTTGAGGTCTTGAAAAAGTACCTGTAACCTAGAGAATACTGCTGTTGAATCAGCTTTCTCTAGTATTTTGTTTGAAGCATATTAATTACCATGTTTGGAATGAGTATCTAGCGGCATATCCTATTTAATAACTGAAATGATTAGGCACATCAGAAAAAAAGATTAATTTGGCCCCCTGCATGTGTATCCATTGTTGATTGGGATGCTAGTTTGGTTGCTGCTAGACTAGCAATGACAAGTACCAAGGCAAGGAAAATGTAGTCAAAGAAATGCCTGATGCTTTCCGTGTTTCATAACGATATTCCTAATGAGGTGTCTGCAGTAGTAGAATTTTGCTACTCCAGGCATGCCTTTTTTTATGGGGCAGTCCTGTCGTCTTAGCTAAAACTTAGGCGCATTATTGTTGGACTTACAAGGTTATAATAGCTTATAAGCTAGGTCACACATTTTACTGTGTATCTCATAAGCTATTTATTGGACTTATAAGCTATGAGGCCAAGTAGCTAGGCCAAACAGACTGCAATGGGGAGGTTGCTTCTGTGCAAGAGAGGCAATTATCTTTATGCTGTCCTTCATAATTTTTCCAACAAGGAAAAGAGTAGGAGGATCATTTGGATTAGTAGGGGTAGGTAGACTGTTAGTTATTTGACTAGTCATAGTTATGTATAGAAATAGCGCTTGAAGTACAAAGAACTGTCATTTGTCTATGATCTTTCATTATGTTGAGATTGCTATTGACGATATCTGTATGTGTCTGTGCTAGTTCTGAATGATTTCTTAGCATCCTTTTTCCAGCAGTCAGTTTCTACAAATTTACATTTTTTTTACTTTTCTGCAGTTCCCGGTGAGTACTTTTGTGCCCTTGATGCTAGTGGTAGAAGATATGATACAGATCAAAGACCTGAACTTTCTAAGGGAACAGTAGAGTTTGTTGCCCCAACTGAATATATGGTGCGGCCACCAATGCCGCCTTCCTTTTTCTTTCTTATTGATGTGTCAGTATCTGCAGTTCGAAGTGGGCTACTCGAGGTACATTCTATATATTTTTGTAGATTTGTTTTGAACTTTTGATCTTTCTGAGGGTCATCGTTTTTTGTATCATTGATAAAGCAGCTTAGAGCTGCAGGATGTTCTTATAGAATCAATTTTGTGTTTATTATTCAAATGAAGTTTAACGTGCATTTTCTTCCAGGTAGTTGCAAAGACCATCAAATCATGCCTTGATGATCTTCCAGGCTTTCCACGAACACAGATTGGATTCTTAACCTTTGACAGCACATTACATTTCCACAATTTTAAGGTATTCCCTACACCTCAAGTTATTATTTTTTTCCTCAAAGATGCATTTTATATTTTTATTTGCAACAGCATTGCTGCTTTAACATATCGAACTGAATTTATGTGAGGTAGTTAAATGACTTGTATTCTGTGCTTATATCAGTCTTCTTTGACTCAACCTCAAATGATGGTGGTTGCTGATTTGGATGATGTTTTCCTACCATTGCCGGATGATCTATTGGTTAATTTGGTCGACTCTAGGCATGTTGTCGAGTCATTTCTCGATAGCTTGCCAAATATGTTTCAGGACAATGTGAATGTAGAATCTGCTCTTGGTCCCGCACTTAAAGCAGCATTCATGGTTATGGTAAGGTGCATATTTCCCTTCCATTTATTTTATATTTGAATTTGATGATTTATCATTGAAATAGTTCTGTTGGTTGTTTTCGTGTGCCTTTTGTTGCACTGTTTGAACTAAATTATGGATGACTATGACATCCTATTTGTAGAGTCAAATTGGGGGGAAGTTGCTGGTCTTCCAGAGTACATTGCCGTCTCTTGGTATTGGTCGTTTGAGACTTCGAGGAGATGATGTTCATGCATATGGGACAGATAAGGAGCATACTCTCAGGGTACCAGAAGACCCCTTCTATAAACAGATGGCTGCCGAATTCACGAAAAATCAGATTGCAGTGGATATATTTTCTTTCAGTGAGAAGTATTGTGATATAGCTTCCTTAGGTGAGGGCTTTCTGACAAAAATTCTGGAGAGAAGTGCCTTCGATATTTTCTATCATGCTGTTCTTTATTGTGCTATATATAATTTTGTAGGTTCTCTGGCAAAATATACTGGTGGTCAGGTGTACCATTATCCATCCTTCCAGGCAGCTACTCATGGGGAGAAACTTAAACATGAACTTAGCAGAGACCTTACACGAGAGACTGCTTGGGAATCTGTTATGCGTATCAGATGTGGAAAAGGTTCTGGACTTATTTCCACACCTGCATTCTATCTTCACTTGCTTAATATTTTCATGGTTAGTTGATTCAATCTAACTCTCATAATTTAATGTTTGCCAGGGGTGCGCTTCACAACGTATCATGGTCATTTCATGCTAAGGTCCACGGACTTATTAGCCCTTCCAGCTGTTGACTCTGATAAAGCTTTTGCGATGCAACTGTCTCTAGAGGAGACCCTAATGACCACCCAGACTGTATACTTCCAAGTGGCATTGCTGTATCCTTTCCTGTCAATATGCTTATGCACTAGGCTTATGGGCACGCGTTCTATATCTCTTGAATTAAGTGAGAAAAACTGATGTTACAGATGGTCATTTTAACCTGGCAAAATGTCAAAACAAGCACCTTGCTCAAAGTTCCATTAGCAAAAGGGAAAATTTTGTTCCTGCCGCTCAAAATATGTGCAATATTGCTTCTGCCATCGAAAATCTGCTCATTTCGTTTTTGTTATCCTTCGTCTGTGTGCATTTCGTTTTTGGCACTCCGTCCAATTTTCCGTCAAGTCAGCAGGTTTGACTGGTAAGAAATATGCAAAAAAAATCCTAAAAAATAGAAAATCATAGAAAAAAAGGAAAAATTCAACAAAAATATCCAAAAATATAGAAAAGTTTAAGAATAACTTTGGACAAATTTTTTAAAATTTACACTAGGAAAGTTTCTCAAAAAAATTACATGGAGGAAAACATGTTAATGTTTCTCAACTTCGATGGAATATTGCTAAAATTTTCTTTATATGAACTTTTTTAAAAACATTGTTTAGAAGTGGTCCCTAAATTTTTTTGTATCTTCTGGTTTTTTCTAAATATTTTTTTATTTTTCTTTTTTTCCGATATTTTTGCATATTTCTTACCCTTCAAACCTGTTAACTTGATGGAAAATTAGACGGAGTAGCAAAAACGAAATGCGCACAGACGGATGGCAAAAACGAAATGAGCAGATTTTCTATGGCAGAAGCAATATTGCATATATTTTGAGTGGCAGGAACAAAAAATTTCCCTTAGCAAAAGGCTCTTTGCATAGCTCTTAATTTGGTGATAGCTAGACCCTGTAATGTAGAGTACTTGTAAGATTAGTGCTTCTATGCTTTTTTGAGTGTGCTATATGTACTGTTTGATCAATGTTCATTATCCTTTAAAGCTGTTATTCTGTTTTTTTTTGAGCTTCTACCTTTTTTGCAGACTATTAATGTATAAGTGATACTTGTGTGATTGTGTCCTTAACCACCATCAGATATACGTCCTCTTCTGGTGAAAGACGTATCAGGGTGCATACAGCAGCTGCGCCTGTGGTCACAGATCTTAGTGAAATGTATCGTCAAGCAGATACTGGTGCCATTGTGTCATTGTTGAGTAGAATTGGTTAGTACTAGATTGATGCTTCTCCCCTTCCGTAAATGTCAATATACATGTTATTTGACTGTTACTTCATAGTTTACTAATTATCACTATCCTGCAGCTGTTGAAAACTCACTGTCTGATAAACTGGACAGTGTTCGACAACAATTACAGTTAAAGCTTGTGAGAAGTTTGAAGGAGTATAGGAACCTATATGTTGTACAACACCGGATAGGGGGAAGACTGATATATCCAGAATCTTTAAGATTCTTGCCATTATACATCCTGTCCATATGCAAATCTCTTGCTCTCCGTGGCGGTTATGCAGACATCTCTCTTGATGAACGTTGTGCTGCTGGTTTCAGCATGATGATACTACCTGTAAAAAGGCTGCTCAATTTTATCTATCCTTCTCTATACAGGGTTGATGAAGTATTGACAATGGTATGTTGTATTTCCTTCCCACTGAGCTGGTTAAATTCCTTTTAATCAGTATATCGCTTGTAGAGTTGCTATCTCCAAACTGCGTGAATCAAATATGAAATGAACAAAATCAACTTTTAGTATGTTCTGTTTGGGATGGAAAGAACTGGTACAAGAACTGATTAGTTTGGTCAGCTAGTTTGGAAAGGTCTTAACTATTTGGTTATGAAATGAAGCTTCTATTATGCTTTGAAACTTTACATGAGGCATAGTAAGCATTAAGTGAAAGCTTGGCAAGCTATTTTTTTGGGGGTATATTTGAAGTTTTTTTTGCCCTGTTTAGTTTAGGTGTGGTTTGCTAATCAAAATGAATTTTGAGTTTTTCAGGAACCAGATAGGATTGATGGATCCTTGAAGCGGTTGCCATTAACCTTGCAGTGCTTAGACACTGGGGGTTTGTATCTCCTAAATGACGGGTTCACCTTCCTAGTGTGGTTAGGTAGGATGCTCCCCCCTGAGCTCGTGAACAACATTCTTGGAGTCAGCTTAGCAAACTTCCCTGATCTATCGAAGGTACACTTTTTTACTCTTAGGTAAATAATAGTTCTGGCTATCGAATCGCACCTCACTTTGTTTTGCTTTCCTAAAAAAACAGTCTTATCATGTGCGTTGTCATTTTTTTTCTCTTCCTAAAAAAAACCTGCATTATCCTCTGGTAGGACTGAATCCTGTATTTAGTTCATTAAAGGCATGCTGTTAATGGGGCTAATATCACGTTAGTTTAATTTGCACTTGCACTACCATGGGTTATCTTGCAGATTCAGTTGACAGAATGTGGTACCGAATACTCAAGAAATTTCATGAAAATTCTAAGAACCCTAAGGGAGAAGGACCCATCCTGTTACCAGCTACCCCGTGTGGTACGGCAGGGTGAACAGCCAAGAGAAGGGTTTTTGCTTCTATCTAACCTAGTCGAGGATCAGATGGCTGGAACAAGCAGTTACATGGACTGGATACTCCAAATTCACCGTCAAACGCAAAGCTAATGATGATGAACGGACGGGAAACGACACTCCAGATTTTTGCCTTGGTGTAAACTGCTGCAGATTCAGGTGCTACCAGTTCCTAATCATTCCCTCAACAATTGAAACTAATTCGCCAATCAGATGCCCGATATCCGACCTGTTAGCAGTAGCACGCTGGCAGCAAAGTTTTATTGTTAATATTTGTTCTTGTGATTATTTTCCGCAGAGTGAGAATACGGCTGTCGTATATTATACAGGTGGAGTCGTCGAAGTGGTTTGTACGCCTTTTAAGTTCATTCTTGCTCAGAATTCTAGTTGCGCCGGTTTCATGATATTTTGGGTTCTCCAAAGTTCATTGTGTAAACTCATTTTTGACTGTTGATCTGACTGTAATAGGAGAGAGCTCCCGTTTAACTGTTATATTTCTGATGCTTCTTGCTGTAGGTAATAGAGTGGGACTGTTCTTTTTTTTTGGCTTATGACTGGTTTATGATTTTTAGTTGAAATTTTTGAATTTTAGACTGATCGCGATAGAGATTATGGAGAGATACTCGTTTGCGATTTTAGTTGGTACATATGTTAGATTTTTAACGTGTACTATAATTAACTTGTAGACGTTGTTTTGAGAAAATAATGTTAGGTACTATAGTAAAAGCTAAAGGGTATGTTCTTTTGAACTGTGGCTAATGGCTTTTGAATTGCTTGTGAGAGAAGATACGGAATATAAGAAACTCGCGTGCGATTTTGACTAATAAAAATAATATCAATATAGTGTGTATTATAATTAATTTGTAGATCCTGTTTTGAAAAACATTTCATTTGAAATCTAGTTATCGTAGCAAAAGCTAAAAGCCACTTTTAGAAGCTGTTTAGAATGTGCTAAAGTCGCTTTTAGAAGTCGCAAAGAACAGGCCTAAACTTCAACTTGGGATTTGTGTAAAGCCTTAACTCATGATTTGCTTATATTTTTAGTTAAATAAATTTTGCCGAGCCAAACGTGTTCACACCAAACTTATCCATACCGGCCTATACCATTTTGCTATCTAAACTGGCAAAAAATAGTCCTGTGTACCGTATCATCATCAAAACCAGTTTTTGACACTAGACAATACCGGTCATACGGTAGAATAGATAATATTGTTTATTAAATTATATGTTGTTATATGTTATATTTTGACAGTACTACTATGTATTTGAAGTAATATTACAAGTGACATTTGGTATGAATATATAATTAAACATATATATACTTATAAATATATACTCGTACTATTATATTAAATTCGAAACGGTGCGTCAGTATCAAACAGAATCGAAATGTATCGTTCCAAAAACCAAATCGGTATGGCCTTCGGTATGGTATTGACTAGGGGTGTCAATCGAATCTAGATTATCCGTTTTATCCGGCATCTGAATTTGGTTGGTAGTGAATGTGGGAAGCATAAATGCATTCGTATTGTAAAATGAAAATAGATTTGGATAGTATCCGAATTTTTTTCGAATATGAATTCAAATGTGGTATGCGGAATACGGTGCTAAATGAATACGGATACGGATATTATCTGGATTCGAATGTGATACGCAGAATACTTAACATATATTTTGCATTTGATCTTCAAATTGGACATATTATATATTCATTTCAATCATCTCGATGAGGCTGTCCTCATGGTAGACTTTATTTTGGCATTTCATGTTTTTATTTTGGCACATCTCCCAATAGAGTTTTTTTGCATAATCTTTTTAGCCAAATTCGATACGGTTTTAACCGATTTATTTGCAATATATCTAAAATTAGATATGATTAGTGGCAAAATGACATTAATGGTCAATGATTACGTGATAAACTAGAGGTAAAGAGGTATAAATATTACTATAAAATCTGGATCAATTTGCTAAACTTTATTATGCTATAAGATATTTGTATCCGATCGAATTGAGTAGATATTCGATTTGTATTCGTATTCGAGCATGTTTAAATTTGTATTCGTTTAAAAATATGAATACAAATATGAGAAGACTACTATTCGATTCGTATTCGATCCATTGACACCTCTGTATCGACAAGTATGGTTCACACCGGTAGCTTTGCGACTGTAGTAACATTCTGACCGGCAGCAAAATTAAGGAAGTTATAGGATTGAGAAAACAGAGGGAGAAAAATCCACAAGTATTAACTTATATTTTGGAAAAACTAATAATATTGTCTTATAAAAAAAATATGATCAAAATATTGCATCAAAAACCTTGAAAAGTAAAAAAGGACAACTTATTTATTAAGGGAGGGAGTACATCTTAGGCCCCGCTCGTTTTGGCTTCAGCTTCTGGCTTCTGGCTTATTTTTCACTTTTTATAATTTCGTCTTTTTCTGAACTTTTGGTTTTTTTTAGCTTTTTTGCCGATTCTTTTTTTTGCCGTATTCGTTTACGTTGTTTGTGATGGGTTAACATATTTTTTATATTTTTTAATTTTTTTAAATTTAATTATGTTAAATAAGCCTCGTCACCACAATGTTTTTTCACCACCACATTGCTTTTTCAGCCATAAGCCACCAAAAATAAGCCAAAATGATCACCACCTTAGTATCTTACAGCGTGAAAGAGGACAATCAGTGCAACTTAATAAATTTGGGCAAATCCAAAAACCCCTAGAAGCCACCGTCTTTTTTACCTAAGTCATTGCGGTTCATTGATACCCTCACAATTCACTTTTATCGTCAAAAACACCTCTATTACTCCATTTTATCTTTTTTTTTGCTAATTTCTTATGAAATCATGACACATCAGCAGCTATGAACACACCAAATCCAGCAGTAGTTTATTTGCTAGTCTCTCTTCTCCGTTCCTCCCCTGTAGCCCAGTCTTTCTTCCCTGTGGAGTTGTTGCCGATCAGTGGCGGATCCAGAAAAAAAATTGTAGGTAGGGCGAAGTCACAGTGGCAGACTCAGGAAAAAAACTAGGTAGACTAAAGTCGGAAACGTGAAATAAACAGTAGTACCCAAAAATAAAACAATCTATGATCGAACTATGTTACAAACACACTAATAAAAGTATGTGATACGAAATACCTCACTAATAACAACTACAATTCGCATGTTAACATATGTGGATAACGGAGGGACAATAAAAAATAACTCACTAATAAAGCTTAATCCACAATTGCACATGAGTTGTAAAAGAAATAACATGTCAATTTTGAAAGATAGATAAATCAGTAGTGTCATAATTCGATAATAGAATATAAAAGATGCAATAAAAAAGAAGACAAAAAATATACCAGTAAATAAATAAGTACGTCTAGGAGAACGAGATATTTTCATTCTTCGAGTTTTCATGTCTTAAAAATCGTTTCTTGATTTTTTTTTTCAAGTTCTTGATTGATATATCACGAGATTCATCAATAAGAATTGAGAAAAGATCATTCCCAATCTCTTGTTCAACTACAGTCTCTTGTTCTTGTGGTCGTTGTTGTGCTTGGACTTGGTTCGATTGGACTTCAAGTTAAGATTGTACATGTGCGGCCACCGTTCCGCTTTCTTTGGTACTTCTACTTGATAATTTGCTAAAATAGCTGTTCAAATCCTTTCTATTTATTTTGAATTTGAACAAGCCTCATATCACTATTTCTGGAGAGGTAAAAATATAAGTACCCTCGTTTTGACAAGCTAGTTTACATATTCTATAATCTACATAAAATTTTTACAAAGCTATCAAAACTAATACTTAAATACACAAATCTGAAATCTAGAATAAATAGAATTTATTGTACCTTTATAAAATAAAATCCTCTGCTCGGCTGCTCCTCAAAGGCTCAAACAGCCAAACTCAACTCCACCGAGGCACCGACTGCGGTCACTCCTCACTCTCTCGGTTGGTCAGCCTCACCGAGAGCCGATCGCTCTCAAATCCCCGCTCTCCACGATCCATCCACCGACGCCCCAGAGTCCGTCTCGGCCTCCGGGCTCTCGCCTCCGATCCGGGCTCCGGGCTCCGCCCGGCCTCCGCGCTCCCTGCCCGGCCACCGCCGCCCCGCCTCCGGGCTCCCACCGAGACCACGGCTCCCGCCTCCGCCTCTCCCGGCCCGCCCCGCCTCCGCCTCCCGGCTACTGCTGAGACCCACTGGCTCAAGGCCCCAGCAGCCAAGCCACCGCCTCCCGCCTCCCGGCTCCCCCCGACTCCTCCACTGGCGCCCCGATCTCCGCCTCCCGGGATCTAGGGTTAGGTTAGTGCCAACTCTTTTTCTTGTACTCTTCGACAGTTCGACTTGGTATATCTCTTGCTTTGTTGGGCACTTGGGCCGTGTGTTTATCTATTGCTTCGACTTGTTGCTTGGACTAATGGACTTGGGCGGTTGGGCCTTGTGTGCTTCAGGGCTTCCCGCCCAAGCAAGATGTGAACAAGAAAGGCAAGATGTATCACACCCCACGGGGTGGAGGGACGTGCTTCCGCCACGGGAGGGGGTTCTGCCGGCGAGGAGCTCAGCGGCCGCCCCGCCCGCCTCAAGGGCGTGTCCCACTGCTGTCGATGGTAGCGACGCTTTGGTGGGTCCCAGTGTCATGCGATGTAGGGATGATTGCATGGTTGCCAATGTGTCACGATTTGACCAAAAAAACACAAGAAATTGATTACAATATAGGTAAAATGGACTTTTTTTAGAGTGATAAAATGGAATTATAAGAGAGCATTTCTGTATTTAGACACTAAAATGACTTGTGAAGGTGCCAATGAACCAAAATAACTTAGGGACTCTTTGATTCGCAGTATTCTAAAACCACAAGAATAGAAAAAAACATAGAAATATGATAAGAATGCGTGTGCAAAACGGACGAATGAAAAACACATAAATTTTGTAGTGTTAAAGGCCTGTCTGGAATGCAGGAATTTCATAGAAATTTTGTAGGAATTTCATAGAAATCAAGTTATTTCTTGCAGAAAAAAAGAATTTTTTTTTTGCATTGCAAATAGAGACTGAGTGCTTGGAACACAAGAATAGGAAAATACAAGAATTTTCCTCAATCCAACGCATAGCAAGAAAAAAGAGGTTTTGCTAGATGGCAGTTTTCCTATGGTTTTCCTTTGGAATCATAGGGATATGAATTTCTCCTACATATTTTCTTTGCTCATTCGTATGAGTCAAATAGATGAATAGTTGCTATTCCTATGGAATTCCTCCATTTTTTCCCCTATGAATCAAAGGGGCTTATAATGCTAGTCTGACGATCAAAGAGGAAAATATTGGGTTAATCTCGGCTAACGGCACCTGAGAATACATATTATAGGGGGAGTGACAAAAACAAAGGCAGAGTTTTTGTTTTGGATTTTTCAAAAAAGGCCTCCAAATTTTACACCAGCAAAAATACGGGTAGTGTAACTGTGTATTAATGCAGGGCAAATTCTTCCTTTTAAATAAAGAAATGAAAATAAAGAAAAGAACTGGAAGGCAGGAGGAGGAGGAGGGCTCTCTCGCTTCCCCTTCCGTATACGAAAATGTTGGCGGCTCGCCGTCTCGCCGCCTCCGCTCCGTCGCCGCCCTCCTCCTCTTCTCCTCTTCTCCGCCGCGGCCTCTCCGCTCAGCCCCAGCCCGCGACGCCACCGCCTGCGGCCGATGATGGCGCGGGGGCGTGGGCCCGTAGCGCTGCGGCGTTGTCGCTGCTGGGGCTCACCGGCGCCGTCGCCGCCAGCGCCGTCAGCGACCTCTCCGTCTTCCTCTCCTGCTCCAGGTTCAACCCAACCCTACGCCTCTCCTCATCTCTTGCTGCCCTTTTAGTCGCGCACGTGTGGATATCTGTGTATACCTGTTCTTGTGTCGATGAGATGGGATCAGCTAGCTACACTAATTTGTTGCGTGGATTTGTTTACCTGTTCTTGATTTGCATCTGTTCCTAGCTCTACATGTCCGGTGCTTCATCTCTATGTAGTTGTCCAGTGCTTGATCTCTATGTAGCGCATCAACGATGAATTTGTGCTAATCTCTGTTGTCAATGTGCGCACATCTGGTTTTGTTTATCAAGAAGAGAGATTGCTATTTGCTAGGCGCCTATGCCTAACTGCTGTTGCTGCTCTTGTTGCAGCCAGGCAATAGAGAAGGCCACCCAGAACCAGCAAATTGTGAACGCAATCGGCAAGCCAATCGTGCGGGGTCCCTGGTACAATGCTTCCATTGCCGTGAATCACGCGAGGCATTCCGTCTCCTGCACTTTCCCCGTGTCGGGGCCTCAAGGAGATGGGCTTCTTAAGTTCAAGGCTGTTCGCTTGGGTGGTACGTGCTACTAATAGTGCTCATAATTCTGTGTTGAAGTGCTTACATTCCTTACAAGCTGAGTTGGATTAGACATGTTAGTACGTTACGATTTTTCTTGTGACATGCCAGCCGGTGTAGGTGAGTAGGGCTTCCCTTGAATTTGACTTGAAATTGCATTGATTCATTCACTGCCTTCAGGAAACAAAATGAAAAACCCTTTAATTAATGCACATCTTGTTCATTTAACATTTGGATGCAGGATATTTGCTTCAATGCATTCTTTACTTTTCTTTGGTTTATTAAATATATAAATGTGGCAGGAATTATGCTTACATAACAGATTAAATTTCTACACAGTAAGAAGTGAATCTGTCCTAGCAGTTACATAACAATTGTAAAGAATTACAATTAATGAAAGTAATAAAATTAAATATCTAAAATTCTAATACTTAATGATTGTCATACCTAGTCTCTCAAGTGGTCTTGTCACTCAGCAATTTATCCGATAATCTACTGTGCGAAAGCTAATGTTACTATTCCAACTAAATCAAAGATGAGATTAGATAAAAAATACTAGTATGGAAACTAAACCACAATAGTATTTGACTAAAATACTCACATATCAGCAGCACTCTAGGCTGTAGAGAAAGGCATGACATGTTGACAACGCTATCTTATAAGACCGATATGCCACTGCCATGTTGCGGTTTCACCGACGTGGTCCTCGGAGATACAATTCTGCCCTCTATGAATCTGTGCACACTGAATGTGGAAATGTAGAACAGGATAGCATTGCATCTCCGTGGTGTGGACCTCGCCATTGACACCATGACATAGCGGTGGCGTATCGGTTTTCTAAGATAGCGTTATCAGTGTGCCTAGTCTTGTTCTATAGTTTTGATTGTTGTCGGTATGTGACTATTGTGGATTGATTACTATGGTTGTTTAGTTGCCATACAAGTAATTCTGTTTAAAACTCATCTTTGATTTAGTAGTATTAGCAGTTTTAGCATAATAAATTGTGGGATAAATTGCTCAGTGATGGCATCTTCCATCAGGAAAACAAGATGTGATAATCTGGTAGAAATTTCTACACAGTAAGAAACGAATCTGTCCTAGCAGTTACATAACAATTGTAAAGAATTACAATTAATGAAAGTAATAAAATTAAATTACTGATTGTCATACGTAGTTTCTCAAGTGGTATTGTCACTTAGCAATTTATCCGATGATCTACTGTGCGAAAGCTAATGTTACTACTTACTAGTCCAACTAAATCAAAGTTGAGATTAGATAAAAAAATACTAGTATGGAAACTAAACCACAACAGTAATTGACTAAAATACTCACATATCAGCAGCACTCTAAACTATAGAGAAAGGCAAGGCATGTTGACAACGCTGTCTTATAAAACCGATATGCCATTGCTATGCTGCGGTTTCACCGACGTGGTCCACGGATATACAATGCTGCCCTCTATGAATCGGTGCACACTGAATGTAGACGTGTAGAGCAGGATAGCATTGTATCTCCGTGGTGTGGACCTCGCTGACGACACCATGACATAGCAGTGGTGTATTTGTTTTCTAAGATAGCGTTATCAGTGTGCCTAGTTTTGTTCTATAGCTTTGATTGCTATCGGTTGCCTAGTCTTGTCCTATAGCTTTGATTGCTATCGGTACGTGACTATTCTGCATTGATTACTATGGTGGATTAGTTGCCATACAAGTAATTCTGTTTAAATCTCATCTTTGATTTAGTAGTATTGGTAGTTTTAGCATAATAAATTGTGGGATAAATTGCTCAGCGACAGCATCTACCATCAGGAAAACAAGATGTGATAATCTGGTAGAAATAGATCGAGTTTAAGCTCTTTAATTTGTTATCGTCATTAATTGCAAAATCTATCATTGTTATCTTTTACTACTAAATATATTTGTTCTTATTGTGTAGAAATCTTATTTGTTAAATCCGTAAATGTAGAGCTCACATCTCAGTATATTGTTGTAGTAAACTAGTAATTATCAGATTGGTTGGTGATATTACTTCGTCCATTAGTGGCAAGGCTTATTTGCTTTGTATAGCCCATCTGACACCTGAGAGCAAACAATTTTAATTTTACGATGGGAGTGTGTCAAGATGTATTTTAGCATGTGATCTTTTTAACTTTTCCCACTATTTGATGTTGATGGCCATTTTATCTTGCTATGCCTATTATAGAATAGTTGGCATGGGTAATTTGGTTGTTGTTATGCATATAATTCCATTGCTCTTGTACTTGCATGAGTTATGGTTCATTTTTATGTTGTATTTCGTCTCTGGAATATAATTATGCATTTATTATTTGAAAATGTTGCTAAATAACAAATATTTCTATCCCCCACAGGTCTAGTTTGGGTTTAGAATTTGTAGGAGTACCAACTATATTGTTTTGTATTATAGTGGAAGGGGTTGGGTTGGATTGACTTTTAGGATCTGGGTTGGGTTCTGGTGAGCCAATTTGTAACAAAGTTCTTATATAGATGGTTGAAACCTGTGGATCTTTTTGTGAACAACCTAAACAATGCTAGAAAAAAATGAATAAAAGTTTGAAAAAACATATTTAGTATGAAGACAGCTTGGGGATAATTTAGAGACAGAGAGTTAAAGAGACCAAAGGTTGAAGTTGGCTGGACTTGGGCTCAAAGCACTAGGCATCTTTATTTGGATGGGCTTGGTTGCAGTGGAGTTTAGTAGGTTAGTGTTTGGATGCGTTTGGCGTGTTTAGAAATGGTTGGATTGGATCAGATTGGAATTTTCTATTAGTAATCCAGCAATGCTATGCACACAGACTTTTTTGTAGTTCATGCGTACCACATTTGGTTGGTTGGATGGTGTAGATCAAAAGTAGTTGGTCTCTATCATGGGTAATATTGAATGTGGGGAGCCATCAAAGCTTGATATCATCTTGTAGTGCGCATGTACAGCAAAACTTTGTGTGTGAAACATTTTCCTACTAACATATTTAGTTGAGTCCTTGGTTTTTACACAGTTACGCTCTGCCTGAACTGTTAAGCACAATGTTCAGCTTTGACATATCATACTTCAATTCTATTAGTAAGTTTGTCTAGTTATAATCTTTGCTAATTAGACTGCATATGGAGCAGGGGTAGATCTTTGGTGAAAACTGAAAGTTGAAGGGCACACCATATAATTATTAGATGCAAAATAGGACTGCATTATTTCATTGTTGAACATTGAAACAACTTCATAGCAATATACCATGGTATGGGTGAATAATAACAGCAAAAAGATGGATTAGCAAATTTAAGTAATTTACACTTGGATGTTGTTTGGCCTTTAGCTTTAGTCTTCAATTGCATTAGGGTATGGTTTGGTATTGTAGTAGTTTTTATAGAAGCTCTTTTAGTATACTATTTTTGTTAGATATACTGATATTAACTAATGAATAACCTCTTTTTTGAAAAATGTAACAACAGCATTTTACAAGAATTGGTAAAAGCTTCTCTTAACAAGTTGATTCTAGATCTCAAAAGAAAAAATAAAACAAAGTTGATTCCACAGCAAAGAACATTGTGCAGTGGAGGTAGGAGTCCCATCACTAGAGCCAGTTCGGCATCATTGTGATGTCCACATTGACCTTTTACTGTGTTCTTGTTCTTCTTCTGCACACAGTAACAAACTGTTTTGCTTTGTGCTCACGTAGGGAAGAGAAATGAGGATTTTAGGGCTAACAACAGTATGTCCGAGACTAAAAGTTGAATGTGTTCCTCTCCCATTTTTGAATTTTTAAAAATTATATTGGAGTGGTTGGTAACTTTGGCACCATTATTGCCTGTGATTGCTCAGTGGCCGGTTGTTGTTAATGCTAGTGTCTGCTGCTCATTCTATTGTGTTGCTCATGATGTTTCATTTCATTAGGATACTATTGTCAACTAATGACGTGCAGATATTTCTACAAATAAATGTTGCTTCCTTTCTCTTTTTGCATGAGATTTTTTGGACATCATCTAGATACAGAAGTACGAGCTAACTAACTAAAAGAAGTTTTTATTAGGCCACTGATATGCACTGAGTTGCGGTGGGTTTGATCCTTGTGGTGACAACCTAATTCTTAATTATCACATCTTTTTTTGTCGCAGATGAATCTTGGTTTTCGTTTCTACAGCGCAGTGACTGGGAGATACTCCTTATGGATGCTATCCTTGATGTTCCTACTGACGACGGGAAACACCAAACAATAAGGGTGACAATTCCAGACAACACGATAGCTCCACCGCCAGTCGACTGCAGGGCATGCAAGCCCCAGCCGACGCTGACACCACCTCCAGAGAAGTGAATTCATTTGGAGATGTTTTTTGGTCTGAACATAGCTACGATGGAGTGATTTTTTTCGTATCTTTTCAGCTTCTAAAAGCTGCTTTACGGCTTTTCTACAGTAACTAGCTTTTAAACGGAGTATTTTTTCAAGATAGGGTCTTCTAGTTAATTGTAGTACGTATTTTACTGATTTCATTTATATTGACAAAAATCGCACGTAAGTTTCTGTTATTCTATAATCTCTTGTACAAACAGCCTAAAAGTCACAAGCCGCAGCCAAAAGCCACAAGCCGCAGCCAAAAAGAACAGGCCTTAAGTACTGCACATTGGACCAAGAAAGCAGCAGATTCTTCGCTGATGTGTTGGCGAATGATACCACGTAGAATAGGTTCGGTGAATGTTTCCCAGACGACCATATTCTGAAAGGTCGTTTCATCAGTCTCACAAAACTAGATTTGCTTTAGGACTTGCTAGCAAGACAATATTTTGACTGAAAGCTCATACTCTTTTTTTAGGCTCATACTAGTCACCTGCTCGTGCGTTGCAACAAAATTTATTAAATATATAGAGAATTATGCTATAAAAAATGGCTACTCTGATCAATTGAAAAGTGGAGAGTGATGAGAAGTTGAGAATGAGACGGTTAGAAGAGAAAGGACGTACGACCACTAACTCGTTCTTTTTATAATAGTTAACTACCTTGTATCTAATTGCTGGTTGCAATACCTTATCGGCAATACATTCTGATACTACGTTGTTCTTTGAGTAGGGTTTTAGGTTTCCTGATGTAGAGCATCACATATTGCAGTCAAGATACTACTGGCACAGGTAGATCACAAATAATATACGGGCGTAGTATTGCGAAGGCTGGCTTGTAGGCTCATCCAGGCCCAATAAGCCCAAGATGCTTTTAATTGGGCTCTTGAGTTTCACACGTAACCTATGCTAACTCTACTGGGCTTGTTTTATTTTACTCATTGCATTTCGATTATTAAAATTAGTAGTGTTCACTGTACGTGAGTGGCTGATGATAAGCTACAATTAACAAAGCTTGGCTTAATGATCTGTTCAAAATGACAAATGGATATTCAAGACTGCTTAGTACAAAGTTTTTCTCTCCCAAAATGTTTGACGATGAAACGGGAATATTAATTAATTATGCAAACTAGACAAGTGTAATTAGAAAAAAAATCCAAACATATAAATGGTACTACGTCCGTGCATGCATACATACGTTATGAATTCTGGTCAAAACATCAACAGGAAATTGTACTAGGATCTCTAAACTTGTGACAAAAGGGGGTGTTATTTTGGGTTGCCGTTCATTGATTGTTTTTGCTACGTTTTACGATACGGCAGTGGACGACGGAGACGTCGGCATCGATAGCGGACATGATTTTAGATTTGGGAAGTTATTTAGAGAATCCATTTCAAAAGAAAGCCCCGTTTTGATGTTTAGCTTTTTGACTTTTGAAGAAATAAAAAAAATCAAAAGCCAAAATAATAGAACCAAAGTATAGCAATGTATCAGGTGAAAACGGACTTTAAGGTGCAAATATGCAATCCAGCGATATCCCAACCAATTACGAGCCGAAGGAACGCGCGGGCGGGCGAGGCCACGTCGCCCCGCGCGCCCCCGCCTGTCGGCCAAAATCTTCGTACGGTCGGCGGTGGCGATTTCCCGTGTTTTTCCAAAATTACGTACAGGTCCCTGGTTCTCGCGAAAAGATCTCTGGATTTTTTTGGCCCCTCCGTTTTGCAGGATGACCCCCCGCGGTTTACGAAATTGCACACGGGTCCCGTTTTCTTACGTACAGGTCTTTTTTTTTCAAAAAAAACCTTTACTTTTCCCGAAAATACTTTTTGCCCCCGGTTTTTTACATGCCCTCGTTTTTTACGTACAAACCCTTTAATTTTTCCGAAAATACGTATTTGCCCCGGTTTTTTTAGCTCCTCACGAATTATCGCATCTTTTATTTTGGTACGTACGGTGGCTGTTTTTTTACAGGCCCTCGTTTTTTACGTACAAACCCTTTAACTTTTCCGAAAATACGTATTTGCCCCGGTTTTTTTTAGCTCCTCACGAATTATCGCCTCTTTTATTTTGGTACGTACGGTGGCTGGCGCGGCGTTGCGCCGCGCCTACGAGGCTAGTTGGCTATCATGTCCCATTTGGGCAGTGTTACCTGGACATGCGCATCCAAAAATTTTTTCCGTGTCAACATTTGTTCCGGTGTTGACACGTGTCAGACAACGGGCAACACGCATTGAATTCTTCCCCGGACCTCATGCTTTTCTAACAATGTAATCTTATGTTCCATATCCTCTATAGCATTTTCCCTCGTTTAATTTTGTGATTCATGCAGACGCTCATCAGGATTGAATCGTCGTCTTCGTCTCCAACCAAAACCACCACTACTAGCCGTTCTTCTTCTCCGGTGAGACTTGGCCTAGTTATTCTTTCCCAGAGCATCCTCAGCTCTTCCCTGCACTCATGCAACCCTCACTTGTAGCTCTCCCTTGCCAAGGAGCACCCATGCCATGGACGTTATTAACGCCACCATTGCTCCTCGTTGTTCAGCCACTCTAGAGCCTCTCCGACGTCGCCAAGCCCCTCGGTAGACTCCTAGTAGTCTCTAGATACTTGCGTGCTCAATTAATTTGGGAATACCCCCCACCTTAGCATGGCCTTCACCATAGCTCTACATGGCGCCACCACAAGGGTCATTGTCGGCACTCTCTAGTGATCATTTGGTCTCAGCATCCATCGCCTTTGGCTTCACCAAGCTCTGTACAACCCATTTCGCCCATGCCAATGCTAGGACGTAGCTTCCCTCCTTACCGACAAGCTCACCAGAGCTCTGCTCCGCTCAACCCTAGTCATCTCTCTCTGACAATGCCCTGACCTGTCAGAATGATTAGCTTAGCGCTAATGACATATTTAAAACTAATCCATATATGAAAAGTGGGACCGAGACAAGTAGTTAATTGAATTTATATTTAAAACCTATTTTAAAACATGTGAGTATGACATGTAAGACCCACCTGTCAGAATAGAATTTTGCACTAATGATAGATTTGAAGATAACGAGTATATGACAAGTGGGCCCAATTAAAATCAATTAAGGAATTTTAATTAAACCAAAAACTAAAAAATGAGTCACCGACACATAGGACCCACACAGTAAATAAATAAGTAAAACATTATTTAAATATGTTTCACTGACAAATGGACCCCACATGTCAGTCAATTTGAAAATAATAAAACTCTAATGAATTGATCCCACATATCAATCTAATGACGCAATAAATCTAGGTTTTCTTTAGAAAAATACAAATTAGAACCAAAATTCGAGCATAGTACTAATTTTCATTTTCTCAGTATTTTTCAAACCGAATAAAATTCAAATGGCCATACATTTTGCATGTGAACTCTAAATTTAGTTATTTTTGTCTCTAAATTTTTCTAAAAACATATATATCTAAATATGCAAAAATATTTAAATTTTGTCTATGTCTAATTTTGTTTGACTCTTATTTGTATTTATTCCAATTTTATTGAATAGACACTATGAACTGTTAGATGTGAGAAGATATCTCGCATGTAGATAGGGGAGATTCCTGTCCTGGTCAATTAAGAACCGAACACTATTGCTGCATATATAAGTCATACCGTACAACCATATGTGCTATATGGGCTCCGGCTTTAACTAATTAAGTTGTCTAGAACTGGCCTTGTATTTGGTAGGCCGAAGTAGTGAGGGCATTTCAGGAAGATTTACTCGTAGGGGCTCCTTTCACCAAGGTGTTGCGACCAAAACTTACTAATACAACGGTGAATGCTCACTTAGAGAAGGACACGCCTAAGTTTCATTCATCAGGCTAGGCAAGGTTAGGACTAGATGATGTATAGGCAATATGATAATCAATTTTGTCGCACGCCTAAGGAAGCGTGAAGTTGTCGATAATATATCTGATTATCTCATATGGAAAAGTTGTATAATTTCTAGAGAGTGTTAAAAACTATTTAAATAGTTATGCTCGTGGTCATGAGCATGTTTGTATGCAGCCATAATGGGTATAGCTTTTAGTTTTATAAAATTGTTTCATTGAAAATGTTTGGATGGCATGTATATGTTGCGTGTGCCGGGTCCATGGGTGAGAATTGGTCGATGATCATAGCCAAGGAGGGCTGTGAATGGATGCGATTTGCTGTTATTAAAAGTTATACAAATGTTATTTCATTGTATGACAACTGCTCTTTACGATTCCATGGCAAATTACTACTTATCGATATTGCATATGAAACTTGCCTCATGATGAAAATAACATATAGCATAGAGCCTTACTTGCTGTTAGCCTTGCATATATGTTGCAATGCACTACAAGTTTTGCTGAGTGGACAATGTACTCAATCTTGTTTAAATTATTATTATTCAGAGAATGAGGAAGACAACATGCCCGATGATGCGTATTTTGCCCCCGACATTGGGGGAATTCGATGATGGGTCATTCTAAGGCCTAACAATAGTCAATTGCCTGCACTCCGCTGGACACTTTTGCTTACTTATTTGTCTTCCGCTGCACTTTACTCTTAATATTTATATTTATTTGCTTGGTTGGTCCTATGTTGTAAACTTTATTTATGCATCACTTATATATTGCCTCTTTATTGTAAATTAATTGTATGCGATATATATGGGTGTGATCTTGATGTTGTGAATGTGTGCACTAACCACTGATCATGGAACTAGTATAGAACACATACGGTGATTTTAGGTATTCAACGGCTGGGGTCCCCACAAGTTAAATCACAATTAACACTAACAGTTCATAGTTAACAATGATCAAGAACAGTATCATTTGAAAAGGAACAGTGACAAGAATGAAAGAACGAGGAGAGCAATTGAGATCAACCAAGGGGACAAAGAATCTGCGTTGTGGTCTGTAGGATTGGAGAAGGCTAGAAGGGCTTGTAGGCTTGTAGCCGGAAGAAAAAGTGGTGGATCCGGCTTGATCCAGATGGGCAGCGCTGTTGTCGTTGAGGCAAGTCCACACGGCGGCGATGGCTCAACCAGACCTGAACAGGAGCAAGGTTTGTCTTCTCAAATGGCTGCGGCGCTAGATGTCCGGCATGGGCGATGATGGGGGTGAAGAAACAACAGCTGTGAGGGAGGCAGCGCAGCATCTACGGTGGCTAGACAGAAGGGAACTCGACGCTGGAAGAATCTTGGCAATCGAGGGCGCTGGAGTAAAGGAGGAAGAAGCTGTCGTTGAAGATGTGGTCGGCGGTGTCGATGCAGAGCAACAATAGTTGGGGATGGGGATGAAGATGATAGAGCAAAGGTGGGGGTCGCCAGCATTGTTGAGGTGGCGAATCCTTGTGGCGACGTCTCAACTGGAGTTGGATCAATAGGAGCTCGCCGGCGTTGGGGTCGTCATCGATTTAGGCCATGGCAGGGGCAGTGGGAAAAGGAGCTAGCAGAGCTTGGGTGGCAGCGCGATGCTGGAGCTGGGTGCGCCGTGGAGAAGAAGAGGCGGTACTAGATGGAGATGGACTGGGAGACAATTCTTGTCTTATGATGGCCGGAGAAGAAGGAACAGAGATGGCCAAACTAGTGAGCATTGCGCGGGATAAACTCTGTCTTTTAATATTAGTAAGGATAGAGATTCAATTATTTGACACCTAATTAGATTTATAATTGCCTATTCTTTTTTCCATACGTTGGATGACTATATAACAATTAACACATGTTGGCTGTATGATCTATTTGTTTTTCACAAATTAGGCTCGGAAGTTTTCACTACAATTTTATTATATATATATATATATATATATATATATATATATATATATATATATATATTGTCATAAAGTTTTAAACTCAAATGCCTTCTTAGCGTGGCAAATGAAGCTAGAGAATGTTTAGTCCACAACCTCTATGCATACCCAACTGGGCACCTAGTTTTCCTAGCGGTAGATGCTTTTTTTTTTGCAATCTTCTAGTAATTTAATTTTTCTATAATTTTCTAAAGCCAAAATTTAATTTTAACCGTTGCCGATTTTGCAGAAAACACTTAGACCTTGTTTAGGAATATATTAAATACAAGAAAGTACCAGAGTGATTTGTGGAGAGTCAAACCCCACCACACCCTCATTCTTTTTAGTTTATGACTTATGAGTTCCTTCAAATAAATAATTAGAATGATTTCTTCACTGCTGTTTCGAAGCAACTTACCTGAATAACCTTTTCAAACCAATTTATCAGTATTTAGTTGTTCATATAAATGCTTATATTAAGATAAAAATATCATCAGTTACAATTATAAGCCACAGTAGAATAGAAGCATGATTTCAAATTTTCGGGGTCATGCTTTTTTTTTCGTTTCCTTTTCTTTTCTTTAAAGAAAACAGGAGCAATTCATTTTTCTCTGCGAATTTGGAACTTCGGTTGCCACGTCCCCTCTTCCAGAGTACTCCCCCAAAACCAAGTGCGACTAGCATGGCGACGCCGAGCAGCGGCGGCGCGGCGGCGCGAATGGACCCTGAGGTGGCGGCGGAGCTGGTGCGGAAGGGCGCTACCCTCCTCCTCCTCGACGTCCCCCAGCACACCCTCATCGGCATAGACACCCAGGTCGGTGGTCGCACACAGCCCCAAAACCCCCATCTCTCACTGCCGGCCACAACTCCTTACTCTTGGATTGGTAGTTCGTGTGTGCGTGTATCCGCTGCTTTCCTCCGATTGATCCAAGAATTTGACGGCTTTTCGCCTGCTGCTGCTGCTTCAGGTGTTCTCGGTCGGGCCCAAGTTCAAAGGGATCAAGATGGTGCCTCCGGGGCCGCATTTCGTCTACTACTGCTCCTCTAGCAGGTGGCCACATCCTCGATATCCCATGGCAACTCTTAGGTCAATTGGACTAGATTCCTCATGAATAACACGAGCAATGCATCTTTCTTTGTTCTTTTAGATTTTAGAGTAATCACCACCCGTCATTAGAGGCTCCCAGTGCCTGTAGTTTGTCGGTTTTAATAGAATTAATCAGAGAGCGCTGTGTTATTAGTTTGACGTCCTGTTTTCTTGCAATGCTAATTTGGCGTGAGAAGTGGGTGAGATAGCTTACTTTTTACCTTGGAATTCTAATCCTGTTCTATTCTAGAGAAAAAGGAAGTTAATACAGTGTAATTTACTGGGTGATGCTTCTATAGGCTGCGACAGTATGTTATTATCCTCCTGGTTTATGTCTTGTGTACCTGATTTTTGAATCGTAGATGTTTCCTAGGGTAGTCTTAGGAAAGTTTTTACTCTCAGACCTGCTAGGGAACTACTAGTACTACTTAAGAGACTATGCTAGATTCTAGATATGATGCAAAAGTTATAATGTAACACGTTCTTGTGAAAATGGAAATGGATTTAAACATGCTTTATGGAGTATTAGGATAACATCTTGCTGGCTCTTCCCTGTTCTGTTTGCTTCCTTAACCTGGACATGTGACATCCTGAAAATTATTGTGCACTGTGTTAAATTATGAAAAATTTGATGTGCATCCTTTGTTCATTTTACTCCCATTTTCCCCATGTTCTGATGGTTGACATCTTTCGGTTATGGATGATGCCATTGCTTCATGTAATTTGACATCCTATTCCTGTATTGATCATTTCTCCGCTATCTACAATCCTTTTAGGCATGGGAATGAGTTTGCACCTACAGTCGGGTTCTTTCTCACCACTCACCCATCTGAGGTACTCCCTGTTGGCCTAAAGCAAGTTTATTACCTTCAAAGTGCTGAATTAATGTGTATCATACTTTGTGTTTGTGACAGTTTGTTGTGCAGTGACCTGTTTGGTAAAAAGAAAAGATTTGGATGAACCATCAAATGAACCATTAAATCGATTAGATCGGCTTATATGGCTTCTATCAGGTTTAGCCAGGGAAAACTAAATATATGGTAAATCCAAATGTAAAACCTGCTTTATAGAGTACTATTACATTTTATCTGTACCATTCTATTTTGTATACAGCTCGAGAGCTTTGTCTTTCTTTTCTTTTCTTTTAGCAAATAAGAAAGTGATGCTATAACTTCCTAAACTGCAGCTTACATGTATATATGAAGCAAAATGATTACATGTATTTATGTATCTAGCTACAGATTTACTGACAATAGAATGGAGGGATGTAATATAGATAAAAGAATGCACTTGAAAGATGCAGTATACTTTAAAAACAGAATCAAAGTCGATCATAATGAATGATGAGCGGCTGCAGGATGGCAGCGAAAGGAGCTAGAGTAGTGCCCTAGCTCTGATACCATGTTATAAATATTGTGTGTATATTCGTGAGGCCCAATAGGTAATATATATGGAGACTACAAGGGACTATATGCAAAGACAACCCTACACATATAAGTAAATACAAAAGGAATATGCCTAACATAAGGCCCATTCTGTGTTGATTTCTAGTGGATGGATATTTTGTTTGCCAGAAAATTCTAATGATCACAGTTAAATACATGTTTATATGTGTCCATCTTCTAAATGATATTTCCAGGTTATTGTTCGAAAGTGGCATGTGCAAGAGGAAAGATTAATCACACTATCGGAAGAGGAGGTCATATTTTTTATTCTATTAGAATCTTTAATCTATTGTAGGCTACTATATCGCTTTTATCTTTCTGCATTTTTGTAATGAATAGCTTAAGCTATGAGCTATGTTTTGTAAGTCTTTTTTTTGTTTATTTTCACCCATGGCTTGTTTCCTACGTGGCTGGACCTGTTGTTCTTTGCTGTCCTGTTTGTTTGCTAGTTGAAAATATCTCATCTACCTTCATATGTGGAATTGTAGATAATGGACACTTGGAAGTTTGAACCAAAGCTATTGTATGCAAGTCAATTCCAATTCTAGGATCCAAACGGAACTGTAGATGTATGAATAGTATGTGAGCTGTGGTGGTATCTGTAGGGAGAGTAATCTGTTATTTGTGATACTTGAAAGAAGCATGTTCGATTCTCTGCTTCACTTTACTTACTTTATTCATGCTTTGCTGAAAGTTTTCTTACTTTTTAAATTTTTTAACACATAATAGGTCACTTGAGGTTATACCGGATGAGATGGAAACTAGTCTTAAAAGCCAATATTACAGTAAAATAAACAAATTGCATTTTTCTATATGTTAGCATGGAAGCATCAGATTCTCCTAAATTTTGTAAATCTTGTCTCTGTTTCGTGCACTGTAACTGTAAAAATCTAGGTATCAATAGTCCTGTTCTTTTCCATTTTGAACTTTGAAGCATGTAGGCATGACACCTTACATATCACTAAATCAGTTGATAATAAAGCACAAAAATGCATCACCTCAAATCAGAATAGCACCTCTATAAATACTCTGCAGCAGATGATAAAAAAATACTACAGACTACAAAATGCACCTAAGTTATGTTCAACTTGTTTTCCTTGGCTCCTCGCAGCTGTTATCAGTGAGAAATAATATATGGAACATGTAATAGAAAAAGTGGTAAACATGGATATGCCGTGTGTCCCAAAATTGCCACATATTCAACAAAATTGACCTTCCTGTTATTTTGGCTGACTTAACAAAATGTCAAACTGTGGACACATATGCTTGCTTTTTCTTGAGTTAGGATACTAAAGTTCGTTTTCTGGTAGGAAGTCAGATACTCTGAAGCAGTAAGACGTTTGGAGTTCGACAATCAGCTTGGACCATACAATTTGGATTCTTTTGAAGATTGGAAACAACTTTCAAGCTACTTGTCACAAAGTGTCATTGAGCGTCTTGGTACGCAGGGTGCATTCTTAGTTTTTTTCTCATACTAGTTTGGAAGCAGGCACATTTATGACATGTTCCATGAAACCAACTAATGAAGTAGTGGTGATTTGTGTTTGATTTATCCAGAGCCAATTGGAGGAGAAATTACAATTGCATGGGAGTCATCATGGATGGATAAAGCTCCCCAAACAGACATGGAGAGACGTTTGATGGAACAATTAAGAGAAAGCAAGTTTGCAAAGAATGCTCCTGTGCAGCCTGAGCGGAGAGGATGCTACTACACAACTATTCCTACTTCGGTTAAGCACAGGAACATCTCTGGGGATGAGCTGACTACACTGAATTTGGACAAAGTAATGTTTTTATGATGTTATAATTCACCATCATTTAAAAATTATGTTTGGTGGTAAAGTTGGTAACTTGGTATGGTTTGTCTTATAATTATGTATCTGGTATTCTATATGTTCTTTTTTGTCCCAATCAATTTCCTGAAGCAGTAGTTTGTCTGATATGAACACATATCTTACAATGTTAACACTGTGAAATGGAGTGATGGTGCTACATCTGAACACAACAACCTGAATTTGAATAGTACAAGAGAATATAATTGTAGTTTAGCACAGTGATGAACAACCATGACAAAACATTGGTTTGCTGCTTTTTTCCACTTGATATTTCAATCATATTACCGTCAATATTTCATGTTAGCCAAACTATAATTTACAAATAGGCATCATAACTTGCTGCTAATGGTGGTTTGCTCAAATCAATTCATCTTATAGATGCCTATGTGTAAACACTGAGTTGACAACTTATACTGTTGATTGTTGATGAGGCTGTTCTACTTGTCAGACAAGCTTGCTGGAGAGTGTTTTGGCCAAAAATTATCAAGGCCAAGAAGATTTACTCTTGGGGGAGCTGCAGTTCTCGTTTATAGCATTTATGGTACTACAGACACGACTTACAATTATTTTAATACATCTTATTAATTGTATGCACTATTCTCTAACGTATTTGTGTTATGTAGATGGGGCAGTCACTAGAGGCTTTTATGCAGTGGAAAGCATTAGTCAGTCTTCTTTTGAGCTGTAGCGAAGCTGTAAGTACTAATGCTTTGTTTAGTCTTAAAAAGCAATGTTACCCTTACTCCCCAAATATTGATGGAGACAATGTATATATTTACTTTCTCTGTGGTATTCATGGTTCTGACTCGGTTCACCCCCCAAAGACCCCTTTTGATCCCTTCTTCTATTCAAATACTTGTATAATTACTTGTTATTTGGATACTAAAGAAGTTTTGAAAAAAATTCAAATTCGAGTAATCAAACCGGACTGGTTTTGGGTTTCCGGATGAAAAATGGAACCGACAGGTTCCGGTTTCCAACCCCAATACAGTTTCTAAAAACCTTGGTGGTATTTTGTTTATGAAACAATATTATCTAAATATCTTCACTCCTGTGCTAACTGCTAAATACATTGCCATCCTTATTTTATTGGGTCCAGTTCAGTTGCTTTTTTTATCCCTTTATCGCGTAGAAAAATGGCTTGGTTCCACATTTTGCAGCATCAGTGCTAGGGGAAACATTCTCGGGAAAACAATTTTCACACCCCACCGATAAATCCAAATTTCAGAAATTTTCGAAAAAAATCGTTCCAATTTTTTAATTTCAAATCTGAGTTTTTGAGGGAAATGGAAAAAACAAAAAAATAGTGCCGGTTTTGGGGTTTGAACTCATAACCTCATGCTCACCCACCCCATTCCTCACCACTGAGCTAGCTAAGTGTTTCTTTCCAAATATTAGATATGAAATCTATTTAAACCTGAAATTTCAAACGAAAATCCACCACTTTGACCAATTTTCGGACCCCACCGAAAACACCGAATTTTGGCGAAACTCATGAAATTTCGGCCGAAATTTGAATCCCTGAGCAGTGCTTTGTTAGCACCCAGGATTTTTTTTCCCTTTTGGAGTGAGATAAGCTAATCTAGTTTGCAGTTTGAACTACCATATCAGGGCTCATCTTGATGAAGCTGACCCACTGTACTTCTATATGTGATGATTCAATTAAATTCCATGAATATGGCATGTTTTATGTTTTAACAGTTTATTATCAATGGTAACCATTCAGTTGGAAGTTTGAACTTCTGTCTCAGGGCACTTCTTTATTGAGCTGAGTCACTGTGCTTCTGTTTTGAGGTGTAGAGTATGGGAATATGGAAGGGAAGAGATGCACTGCACTTGATAATTGATTCTTCCCTCTTGAGGATGTATTGCACTGCACTATATAATATTGATGTCATTATATGCTTATTTGACCCTTTTTTTCTTTCTCCTTGGCAGCCTCTTCATACAAGGACCAACATGTTTGTAAAGGTATTATGTGACCATATTCTATTGTTCATTTTTCGATCTGAAGCATTCCTTTATCGAATTTATCAGGGCAAATATAGTCAAACCTTAAGGAGTAACAAACTCTGTTTGCCATTTTGTGTTGCATTCAGTTTATTAGGGTTATTTACTATCAACTCAAGCATGGCTTTCAACGTCCACATGATTCCAGAAGTGCTGACGATATGGGCATCTCTGTGTTTTTGGATGAAGCATGGGTTTCAAAGGACATATTCCTGTACCGTCTTTCCAAGGTAATTTTGTTGTAATCTTTTGTGGGTATTGGTACAATGCTCTACATATCCTGTTGGTAACAAGATTAAGGTAAATAATTTTTGTCGCTTCACCCTAAAATTAGTAATGTGACTAACAAAAAAAATTAGTGATAGACAATATGGATATGTGTTGAATTAGAAGGAGAATGAGTAATACTGTACCAGTAATATTGACAGTTCAAAGCTAGATGTCAGTATCACAAATCAACCACAACAAGCAACTAATAGCCAAGACTGAATTCATCATTTTCCTATTTCAAGTTAGTTCCTACCAGATCTGTCCCAATAATATTTTATGAACTTGTGAGGCTATATAACCCTTATTTGGAAATAGTGGAACCTTGTATCCCCTCTATCACTGCTCTCTGCCCCACTAAAAAACTATCTTGCCACCTTCATTGATTACGTTTTATATTGTATTTTTGAAAATGAAACTTTTGCAATGCATTGCATGAACCTAAAGCAAAATGTTTTCCTAAAGCAAAATGTTTTAACTTGGTAAAGTAGTGCTCCATGAAAGTAAGTTTGTTCAGTTATAGAAGTCCCAGGTGTTTGAGATCTTAAGGGTCTCGTTGGGTACTTTTACACTATTTATATATTGATATTGTTGTAAAGAGGGAAAGTAATTGCTGAATAGTAGACCTGTCAAGTTTAAATGTAATTCTGTAAACTGCAATAACTTTTAAACTTCTGGAACTCATCAAGGTAGAAAAGAAGCTAACTTTCTCTCAGATAAATGTGTCTAGGTGACCATTTTCTTCAGCTCATTTTACTTCATAATTTACTTTGAAATGATTTTGTTTCATCATGTCATGGTACTGTTTTCTGTGTAGCATAAGTAATATGCAGTTATGCACCAAGCAAATGTATACTTCGTCCCTTTCCTAGTTTCTGATTGTGTTTTCCCCTCTATTCAGGGGGGGTGTTTGGAAATGGGAGATTGCTTTGGGAATTTTTGACATTTTGAAATTTTGAACTAAATCCTAAAGATTATCCAAATCCTGCTATCCAAACATGCTCTCAATGTTTTAAAATGGCTTGTATGTACCAAAGCACAACACACATAGATAAAAAGATATCAGTGTTAATCATGGTTGTCACGGCGACCACGGCGAGTGAGAGGCGCCTGGACGCCTAGGCGACGTCCAGGCGACGCCAGGCGCAGCGCCGTATCTCACTCATATGCGTACGGTTTCAGACTTTCAGTATCATACCCCTCCTCTCATACGGTCATACCCCCTCCTCATATGCGACGGGAAGACGGGAGAATGCAGCTCCGCGCCTCCCGTCCCTCGCTCCCGACCTCTCCGCGCCTCCCGTCTCCCCGCCGCCGCCCGACCTCTCCGCGCCTCCCGTCTCCCCGCCGCCCGACCTCTCCGCCTCTCCCGTCTCCCGTCGCCGCCTCCGGGTCCGCTCTCTCCCGCCGCCTCCGCGCCCGCCTCCTCCCGCCGCCGCCTCCGTGTCCGCCTCCTCTCCCGCCGCCACCTCCCGCGTCCGGCTCCTCTCCCCGCCGCCTCCTGCGTCCGGCTCCGAACCCTAGCCGGCGTCAACAGCGGGATCAGGCGAGGCGAGCAGCCATGGCGACCTCCTCCGGCCGCCATGATGCCTAGGCGACGTCTAGGCGTCGCCTAGGCGACGCCGTGACAACCTTGGTGTTAATTGAATTTTCTGTTTGGTATTTTTGAACATGTGACAGCAGAATGAACCAAAGCTATAAATGCACACGTCCAAACATGTTTGATATCACATATTTGAATTATCTTCAGTGCTAGCAGCTTAATAATGTGTTCTACTCACATCATTGATTTCTCTGATCTGCTATTGTCAGGATTTCTTTACAGTGATACTTGAAGCCCCAGTTGTGGATGGAGACCTTTTGTCATGGGTTGGCATTCCTGAACCTTGTCTCTTTGATGTTTACACATTTCTTGACAGTAATTATGTACTTTGGGCTTGAACTTCTGCATTTAGGCTGAGTACTAGATTTACTATTTCCTGTGATCTAAATACCCCAGGCAGGAATTGTGATATAGATATTTGAGATCACTGGATTAACATCCACAAATGATGACATTGAACTGGTAATTTTGAGAAATTAGTTACAATATCACGTGCTTGAATTTAATTGCAGTTTGCTGTTTATATGAAGAATAATATCCACTGAAGAAAAATCAATGTCATATCTAGAGTACAGAGCAAACATACTATGCTGCAAATGCAACCAAATCAAGACGCCCTACTGTTCAATTCAACTCAACTTAAGAAAGCTTTTTGTCCCAAACAAGACGCCTTACTGTTGCTGCAGAAATTTTTTTACAGATGTACTGTTGTGCGCTGTGCAGATAAATTCTAAAAGTGTGGATATTTCTAACTCCCCCCCACCCCCATATCCAGGCTAGAAAACTAAAAACGGTTCTAGAGACTACATTTGGATGGGATCTTGAGAACAATGCGGTGAACCTTATTGATGAAGACGATGAGGTAAATTGGATCATAATCAAGCGATAGCACTTCTCTGTTACACTTGAATGAAGACGTTCTTACCATCTGATGCAGTTTGCTCCGGTGGTCGTGGAAATGGGTGGGTCATAATGTGGACCGTTAAAGCCACATTCCATGAAATCTCTTGAGCCTATGGAACACACAGGTATGTGGCAAATATGCTAGGTAAAAATTTCTTGATTGCCTAGTTTGCTACTGGAATCTTCAGATGCTGATCTATGGTGCTGTTACTAGGCACCCAATGGTGCACTCATGCTTACAAGGCCTTGATATCCCTACTTCTGTAGGATACCTGACTAACGATGGACTTGCTTACCAGCTGGCTACATGTTTGAAGATGGAGATAACTAGGATTCTCTCTAGTGGTCATGTGACAGTATCCTGGTCTGTGAAATGTTGGGCTGTAAATATATGAAGAGAAACTTTCTAGTTGCATCAACAATACATCTTGGTAGCAGCAGCACTGTACTGAGCCATACATATTATACAGAGCATGACATTGATTTTCTCTGTTAAAACTATGACAGTGCTTTTTCCCCCTCTGAGGTAGCATGAAAAAAATAGTTAAGACAATGCATTTCTAACTGCAATGCTCCTTCGACAAACAAATATTCCAATCTATTACTTCCTAAAAAAAATTCTCAGATTGATCGATAGGTTCCTCAAAAGTTTTGTTCCCTGAGTTTTTTTAGAAGAAACAGAACTATGGGAAAACTTTATTTGCTGTACGGCTGTAACACATGATGGGTTTCGTGTGTGAACTCTGGCCTAGAGGCTAGCCACTTTGTAAGTTTGTGTATAGTACAACACACATTGTAAAAGAAATATGGAATGGTAAGAGAGCTAAGCAGTGGAAATGGAATCTACTAACATGTGGTGGCATCCTTGCTCACCTCGGGATGGGGGTAGTTAATTTGGAGGTTTACACGCTAAACTAACTTCAAAAGAAGCACTGGTTTTGGGGTGGGTGGTGAGATGCTTTTTAGGGTCTTCTGTTTTTTATTGGCACTAGTTTATGAGCATCTCTACTCAGTTCTTCCATATTCCTGCATGTATGAGCATCTCTAGTGAGTTCTTCCATATACCTGCATACTGGATGGTGCATCATAATATTATGTTGTTAAAAGCTTTGGATTTTGATGTGGTGGATCAAAGGAGAACATAAGCTACACTTTGGTTTGAGACCAAATGTAGGTATAATGGGTGTTCAATTACCAATTTGGACATACATAGTGGCACAAGGACATGTAGCAAACAGATTTGGAATCAACAATAATTTAACAGAGTTTTGGATCCCATGTTTCTATGGTTATGAGTTGCTCAAGATTTATTGCACTGGAACTCTGGTTATGACCTCAATTGGTTGGTATGGAACACTGTCTTTTCCAAGTAATTAACCCTAATACCTGGTGCCTTTGTTCAATAGCGGTAATTAACGGATCCAAGTAAACTTCAGCTAGCAGTATATATTTAGTTTGGAGCCATCATGCGAATGAGCCCTGTGGAAGTGGTACAATTCGAGCTGTAAAAAATGCCGATGTCTAATAAGGGCATCCACAGTGTATAAAAACAGAGGGTCTTAAGCTACCTTAGGGTCGACCTTATACATTACAGGGGTGACCTTAAGCAGGCCATAAGCAAAAAAACCTTAAGACCAGTCCTCAAGCTAAAGACCTGGCCATAAGCATTAAAATACATTTTTTCTTTATCTGACAAGTGGGACCATCTTAAGGCCTAGTGGGTTATATATATTACAGTATTAGCCTTACGGTTTAGATGTGACCCACCTTAAGACCTCTTAGGTTATATACACTATAGATGCCCTAAGCATCTCTTGCGGTAAATTAATTATAAACACGCAAGCTACTTGGATATAAAAAAAAATGGTCATTGCATTGGGATCTAGAACTCTTTGTTTTTACGAGCAAACCTGTTAGCTTTGCACCTGCAGGCTGCAGAGCAAGCTAGTAATTTACTGATTCGGTAAGAAGAATTTTCACTGCAGAGCTCGATCGACTTGTACTTTTTCCCTGCACCACATGCACTGCATTGACCCAGTTCTTGAAGTTTTAACAGTTTAACTTCTACATGGAGCATGTCTTGACATCTCTCGCCTTGTTACCCACAATCGATCGTGATTCTCTGCTGCAGGCAATGAATAGATCAGTTCTTGAACTTTGGAACTTATATAAAACATATTAAGAACTGTTCACCATTTTGACCTTATAATAACATTTTTTTTCAATTTTGGTCCCCTAACACTCGTTTTTGCAAAAATAGCTTCTTCTCCAAGCTCAGAAGGTATGACAAGCGACACGTGCCACCTATCGCGTCGATGTAGCTCGGCAGAGAGGAGTGGCGTGGCTGGGTGAGCTGGTGCGGCAGGCCAGGCGCTGCCGAGATGGTGCAGCTTAGTAGGCGCCTGTCAAGACGCCCGCTAGCAGAGCTTCCGAGCGCCCCAGCTCTGAGACACACAGTACAAGCGGAGGCGGCGAGACATGTGCTTGTGTGAGCGAGGGAATCCGATTCCTCACGGGGCAACAGCAGCATGCAAGAGAATCGTGTTAATGACATGACAGGACGTTAGATTCTCGCTTTATTCACATGCGTATAAAACATGACCCGCGGTCGCATTGCTGCCAAGAGAGAGAGAGAGAGAGAGAGAGAGAGAGAGAGAGCACCCAGGGAGGGTAGGGAAAGAAAAAAGAGTTTCCTGCTGAGCGAGAGCGCAGGGAGACATCACGGGTGTGATTTACCATCCTTCACAGTGGAAGCATTGTGGAGCTGGTAATTACCTTCGGAAAAAGGTATGCTTCACGCGTACGAGCAATACACTTAATATATCATTAGCGTAACAGTGGTTTTGTAACGTGGAATGTGCTAGGCAGCCATTTTTAGTTGACGGATGTGTTTTTGTAAGTAGCAATGTTTATTTATTCTAAATAGCTGCAGAAATACATGCCAAAAAAATAGCTAAAATATTTTTACGTATATCCGCACGTATATATTTATTACTCTCACGCTGTTACAGATTGGCCATTATCTAAGGTCTTAGTTTTATTTTCCTAAACTAAAAATGCAGAAGCTTCGTTATATGTTTAAACTATTACTAATACCCTCCTGTTCAATTATAGATGGTCGAATAAGATAACATTGGGCCATGGGACTACTTCACCTGTGGAGAGGACGAATGAGAGTTTGCTGATATACTATGCAAACTAATGTAGTACCTGCATTACTGACTACGTCCCATATTCAAGGGACGAAAAACCTAGGAAGGAGATAGGGAGAGCTGGATGGACATTGCCTGCTTGGTTTGTGCTCGCTTGTACGAGATCAATGAGGCCACTATGCTGATCTCCCTATTTCGCTACTATCTCTCCCTCCTGAAAGGAGCATACGGTGAGATGTTCATCCCCAGCTATGAGGACGACTCGCTCTTGACCCACCATGTCCAGCTCACCCGAGCTATAGAAGCCACCTACAGTGAGGCTCTTCATGAGATCTCGAACCTCCGTTAGCTCCTCACCACTAGCTACAACCAGGCCGAGACTCTTTGCGCTCAGCTTGCTAAGCGCGAGAAGGCCCTAGCTTCCGTAAAGTGTGAGAGGGATGCCACAGTCGCCGAACTCGAGCGGACTGCAGTAGTAGTAGTAGTGGTCCACGCTCTAGTTCCACCTAGATCCCCCATCATCCCTACCAACCCTGCTATGACTCAGCCACTCACCGGAGGACTACACCTGATGAGCAGCATCCGTAAAAGCGTGCGGCGCCCTAGCTGTCGATCGTCCTCAATATTAAAGAAACCAACCGAGGTCGTAGTCGCTCCCGCTCCAGCTACAGTCGCTCCCGTTATGTAGCCATCTTAAGTCTTTGGTTTATTTTTTGTTTTTCTTATTCTCCTAGTTTTTGGAATCATTTCTTGAGATATAAGCGAGTAGAAAACACACAACAATTTTTTCAGTGATTTGACAATATGTACCAGCTTTTTACAACCAGCGGATAACACACATCAGCTTTTACAGTGATTTAACAACATGTGCCAACTTTTTGCAGTGAGCGGATAGCACTCATTGACTTTCCTAGTGATTTGACAATACGTACCAACTTTTTGCAGCCAACAAACAGCATGAACTAGCTTTCCTAGTGATTTGACATCACGTACCAACTTTTCACAGTGCGTAGACATCAACACCAACTTTCCTAGTGATTTGACACATGTACTAGCTTTCTACAGCTTATGGACAGTACACACCGACTTTTTTAGTTATTTGACAACGTGTACCAACTTTTCCTAATGAAATAACAACACGTTCAAGCTTTATTCCCGAGCAGTACACACCAAACGTCTATAAAATCTGATTAGCCCCCACAACCAGACCTAAGACTCTGATCAAGTTGGTCTCAAATCTAGGGGAAGAGGAAAGGGGGAAGAGAGGAGAGATACAGGACACCACTATGCCGCTGGTGGAGATGTCAAACTACAGAGAGATGCTTTGCAAATGGAAGTGGGTGACCAAGAAGAAGGGATCATATCCACAATAATTATTACAAGGATGCACCCATGCCGCCGAAGTTTCCATGACCGTAGTGCGACTATGGCAATCTAGCACATATCGTTCAGTCCACACACCTAGCAATCGCCGCCCTACACACGCATCAAAGTTCTTGTAAGCATGCATTTGCTATTTCATATTGCATGTTACATTTCGCACATCTCTAACCCACTCTGTTTATACTGGCAGACCACGGAGCAATGCTCCTTCTTCCATGGATAGATGACCCAATATGTTCGACACGGCATTCATCGAGCAGAAATATATACTCAACTACTCGGTAGCGCCTGAGAGGTTCACACACTAGAAACTTTACACCCCAAATGACAGCGAAAAGGAATGGGTAAGACATCGATGGTCCCCAAAGCCCCCACTAAACGCTAGGTTATCTCTAACTAGGACAAATTTACACAAGTTGTAGAAACCGAGTACTGGGCCCAGGTCACGAGGGCTAAAGCCTGCGTGGGAGAGAAGAGAAAGGCACCGATAGACCTAAATGTGTATGGTGACTGACTGGAACTATGGATTCCAAAATGTGCACAAGTATATTAGTTGTAGTTAGGGTTGATGATTCGTGTATGTTGCCACTTGTATGGTATGAGTAGTGAGGCACACATACACATCTAATCAAACCCACGCACCATGCAATTCGCACATTCATTGTGAACTGCTTTGTCGGCCTACACATGGTCTATTACAATAACTGTTTGTAACAACGTATCTTCATCACTACTTAACACGGGAAGTTTGTGGTGGTAGTTCATCTGCCCTTTCGGACGTTCTTGCACCTTTCTAAAAATTTTCTACGTGCATGCGAACAAAAAATACTAAATTTTTCGTGTGACGCTTTTGAGCCGGTGCTGCATTATATTTTAAAACAAGATTTGGAAATTTATACGTCGCTTTAAACCTATGGTATGTTGTACTCTCTATGCTTGAAAGATACTCATTTGTTTCTCTACGTCATAGGTGCATTTGAGGTTATTAAACTTTTGCAAATGTGAACTATATCCGTAGTATAGTACACTTTCTAGTTCTTTCTGAAGTAATAAATTACTGATCTTTTTTGTATATTTTGAAATTTGTGCACTAAGAACATTTCCCAAAAGAAATGAAGTATCTATCTTGTCAAAACCAAATACTAGGTCCACATCCTTCTTTCTAGTATATATTCTTCCTCTAGTTACAAAAAAAAATTATCGTTTTGACATACGTGCAGTCAAACTTGTGAAAATTTGGCTATAGATATCATTAGAAAATATTTAAATTGGATATATGAAAATCATAAGTGTAAGTTTGTCTCAAGAGTATTTTCATAAAATTATAATTTTATTACTTTTAAAAATATATTACAATAGCAATTAGTTGTTAAAGTTGTATTTTATCGACCGTGTTGATGTTCAAACGACATATTTTTTGTGTCTGGAAGGAGTAGAAAATACGACCTTACAATGTAGGAAAGAATGTCTCACCCTCCAAAAAAGAAAAAAGAAGATGAAAAGAATGCCTTATGTAAACTAATGCATTGGGTTTCTACATTCATCTAATTGAAGCCAAACAGCATTGGATCACCAAGATATATCACAGATCTATCATGACATTGATTTAATTTCAGTTTTTTTTTGGTAGAACATGATTTGTCATAAAATTCAATTTGCAGGTATTCCCCATTACCCAAATGCCATTGAGTGTGGTGTACTTAACATTTTCAACCCAATCATAATGTCTTCAATGCACACGAGTGGGAGAACCATGCATGAACAGATGAACTGGCCGTCAAATGGGTCCCCCTATTCCAAACTTTATGTAATCCCCAAAACCAGGAGCTAGCATGCATGGTCTACCTATAGTCGAGTGACACCCAACTATATAACTTTTGGCCAAAACCTATATATTTCAGCTGGACCAATTCCTACTGTCAAGAGGCTTTGACTAGAGATTTTAGATTGTAGGAAAGATTTTTTGGCTACAAGAACATTGTGAAACTTGGGATATTGGGAGTGTTTCCATCTAGTTGAAAAACATATATAGAAAGAAAACTATCACAACACATGCAACAATAATGATATTGGAATAATGATATAAAAACAAGATTAAAAGACAGAGTAAATCACAACACATGCAACAATAATGATATTGGAATAAAACACATAGACACTATCCATTAGGATAGTTGCATCTAAACACTCATTTAACACATGCTCTCTCCTCATAGACATTGCTAGGAAAACTACCCCTTAGGAATTGCTCCAAGTAAATGCATGGAAGTACCTTGAGGATAACAAAGGATTAACCCAACCACAAGTCATCCATCCATCCATCCAAACCCATTGATGCCTACCAATTCCTTCTGCTTGACACCATGCATGCCTCAAAAGAAACCAAGCCACATTCAAATCAAAACACTTTGCATGAGATGCTTTTCTTGGTCCCAATTGACTAACATGTTAGGTTCAGCCTAACATGGTGCCATTTTAAATAGGTAGCCACAAGCTAGCCCAAAGCCCGAGACAAAGCCTACCATTGAGCCATCTAATTAATCTACTCCGATCAGATTAATTGTTAATTATATTCAATTGGTGTAGATTATTAAATCAGGTACGGTAAAATGTTAGTATATTTAATTAATAATCCAGTGGAAACATGCGTGCTTTAATGTGAAGGAATATATATATATATATATATATATATATATATATATATATATATATATATATATATATATATATATATAATCTTTGCTAGTGCAATCTTTTCCTAATGAATGCAACGGCCGCACTAGGTTAACTAGTTAGCCATCGAATTGGAAAATTCTCAACAGCTGAAATTGAGTGTTGATCAATTGATCATGAGAAATGTAAATCAGGCTGAATTTGAAAGTAAATCAGGCTGAATTTGAAAGTAAATCAGGTACTTGAGTTTGAATGTGAAAGTAGGAAAGACTGGCCTGGTTTTTAACTAATCCTCAGTTAGCCAGAGTGATACTTTTACTAGCTTTGCTTTACTTATCCAATTAACCCCTGGCTGGCTGCAGTGAGGGCTGTCACTGTGGATAGATGCTCCACGTCGAGGGTTGCTAATGGTCCTGCTATTTTTCAGCTTTTAACTTTTGTTTTTAACTTTTTTTTTACAGTAACTAGCTTTTAAACGAAACGTCTTTTCAAGATAAGATTTATTAGTTAATTACAGTATATACTGTACCGATTTTATTTATATTGATAAAAACCACACGCGAGTTTTTTTGTCACTCTATAATCTTTTACACAAACAGCCTAAAAATCACTAAGTCGTAACCAAAAACTATCCATCTCAGTTAAAAAAAAAACAGACACAATGCTAGCTCATCATCAACCAATTCAACACCTCCTCGCGCGCGCGAATCCACACGATTTATTTACTAAACAAGCTGGAAATTGCACGAATCACCAATTGAGAAGTGCTATGCGTTCAAACAGCAAGGTTAATTTGCGCCGCGGACTCTCGCTGACATATGGGTCTTGCTGGATATAAGTAAAATCGAGGGAAGTCCACCAGTCAGTGAGAGCTCGTAAAAGTATTGTACAAAGAACACTGTACGCGGAGCAATTTCGGTCGAAATCAGGTCAAATTAATCGCACAATTAAACTAGAGAGGTCATAGAGCTGAATGGAGTGGCACCGAGCCATGGAGGCGATCAGCTCATCAGCGGCACTGCAAAGTAAAGGGAGATGCTTTAATACTTTTCTCGATAACGTTAATGATTTGTATGATTTTTAAAGTATGATAAATGATTGATAAATATAACTTATTTTTTTGTTTGCTTCGAAATTAATGCTATTCTCGTAAGAGAGAAAAGTATTAAAACACTGCTTAAAAAGTTAATCTATTATTCCCTTGCATTGCATTGCATTTCTTCACATTGCTACCTTGTTTTTTAGGTTTTTGTTTAGGCTTATTGTACTGGCACATGCACCTGCCCTGCGCGTCACGTGAGTACGTGATCCAATGAACACCCCATACCGTCATCTTGACATCTCTATGCTGGAAATGCACCATTTTATCTATGCTGGGAATCTACTGTGATAACTGAGCATTCAGAATTGGCAGTTTCTTTTCTCTTGCTGGGATAATCTAGTTCAACTAGTCTGGCGTTCTATTGTCCCGGTGAACATTAGGGTTGTAATACCTCTCTCCATGTAAGAAAGTTAGCTTCTAATGTATGTGTGAGTGTATATGTGAAACAACTCAAACTTTTGCAAGAATTCAAATTGCTTTAGATTTTGCTTTCCTTGCCTCCTTAGCCAAATCTGCACTCATCTCAAAGCAAAACCGCTGTCATCGCTTCAATGGAGAAAAAAATCGCGCGGCACTGTTCATTTCCCGACAAAAGCCGCTGCCGTTGCTGACTTCTGCCGCCGCCCTCTTCGCGCCTTCTCGCGCCTGCGCGTCCCGGCCACCTCCTGCTTGCCTGCCGGCTCCGTGTCACCTCCTCCTAAACCCCTACTTCGGTGTCGCTCTCCCCAGCCGCCACGCGCCATCACCGCTCCATGCCAGCGCTTGGTGCCGAACCACTTCCGAGCTTCTATTTAATCAGCCAAGCTCTCCTCGGTAAACTTCCCACTCTCCTGAAGCTCCCCGAACGCCCCAGAACTCCCACCTTCGTTCCTCTTGCAGGTAATTGGAAAAGTCCCCAAATCGGAGCCCTAGCTCAATGTCCAACCTCCGGCCAACAATTTCCCAATTCCTCGCTCTAGTAGCACCCCTGAGCTTTCCTAGACTCTTCCCAACCGCTACCTTAACTCCTCGGCCCCTCTTCTTCTCCAGCACCGAGAACCGCCCCACGGCCAAAACCGACTACCGTGGCCAGCCCAACCCGAGCCTTCCCAGCGTAAGCCGACCTTGCCATGAGCTCTCCCAAACCTCAAGGATGCTTAAAAGCCAGCTCAATCGCCCAGGCCAACTCCCATGAAACTCTAATTTCAAAAACGGCCACAAAAAGGAGAAGCTCGCCGCCGGCGAACGCCACCTCCACCGGCCCTCTAACCACCTAAAATGGAACCCTTGTAGCTTCCTGAGTCCAACCATAACCCCAAAAGTTGTCGCAAAACTTCCTAGCTCCGCCGCCAGTCGCCGCAAACCTCCCCTGTTCTTTGCTTGCGCGCGAGATGGGTGGAGAAGAAGAACAGTGCCTAGCACTGTTCCCCGCCCGAAGTCTCTCGCTACCATTGAGCCCAGCCTGCGACTGCGGCCGGACGATCCGACCCGCTACTGGTCCGCCCGACCGAGCCGCCTTGGTCTCGGCCGAGCCGAATCGCCTCGCACAAGACCGGACGCATCCGATCCGCCCGACCGCGCCAGATTCGACTTAGCTTGCCGAGTCCTCTCTTCGCACCATTGCACCCGACTCGAGCCCGATGAACAGTACCCGAGTCCAATGAACAGTAAACTCAAAAATTAAGTTGGTACTCCCTAGATTCGTTTCGAGCCCGCCAACCCAAATCTCAGGCCCATTTCCTCATATAGCCCTCCTAAAAGCCCAAAACCCAATTTTAATTGAATTTTCCGGATTTTCTTTATTCTTTTATTTTCTTTATTCCTAGCCTAGTCCTTCGGGCATGGAATTGATTTATTCTTAATGATTTTGCGTTAGCTTCCGAAGTCGAAGGTTCGCAGAAGCAGGAGGGAAAAGCTCAAGTTCGGGCCCAGTCCACTGAAGATTACGAGCTAATCAAAATCGTAAACCCGCAAGGCAAGTCGCACATATTTTGAACATGTTGATCCTACATTTCCTAAGTTATTTATTTACTTGTATTTTCATTATGTTATTTGCGCAATATTATTTTGTGTACAATAAATGCTTAGAATGACATGATACCAGTTATGTCCTACCACCCGAAAAAGCCCAGTCTAATTTGTTGGCCATATTCACCTTGACAAGACATAGTATTGTTAATTATATTATTATATAGCTATGATAGTTCAAAGAATCAATAACATCTTCAATTAGTAGAAAAGATGGTCTTTACTTGGAGAATGGTTTTAGGGTAAGCGAGGATCGTTAGATCCTATGACCTTAACCGAATGTGAAGGCAAGGATCATAAATCAGTGACAGTGTTACGGCACTGGACGAGAATTTGTGGAAAGAAACTGCCACCGGTGAAAATATAAGGACTAGATCCTCATGCCGAGTAAAGAACATAGTGATCGCCCAACCACAAGCGTTGATACGTCAAACCTGGTTTAGTAATCGCTCAAATTCAATTGAACCTCTCTGAAGCAAGGCGGAGGTCGTGTGAGTCCATACGAAAGGGGTTGAGCAGGGTCGTATGGAGAGTGATTATTTTCTGAACAATTGATTTGATTATCAATGATCCACACAATAGTAGGCTGAGGCAAGTATGGGATTGTCGGGGAAGCCTATTAGGTGGAGGCTATATAAAGAATTGAGCATGAAAACTTTGTTTTCTTAAAACCGACGGGATTAAGAAATCTTGTGGGTAAAGCAGGCACTCTGCAGAGTCATGACTAATGGTATTCGAATACGCCGTGCTTCCGGTTAATGAAGCTGTGTTTAATGGGTGAATCCAGTAGCAAGGCATAAGTATAATTGAGAATGGTTTGGTAATGTTGAATATTGATAATTACGCTTGAAAACCCCTTTACATTAACGAAGTTACTTTTCAAGCTTTTATCTGGTTTTCAACTAAAATTGCATCCACATAAAATAATAAACCTGTTTTCCCTTCAATTGTTATATCATGCATGTAGTTATTGTTAAGTTCCGTGTGACTTGTTGAGTATGGTAGTAGTACTCATACTTGCTAAAAATATAAACAGAAACAAGCTTTGAGAAGGCAGATGAAGACGGAGAGGTGGTGCTTTGCGAGATGGATGAATCTTGGATTAGAGTCGTTTTCTGCTCAGGCATGCCTGTGGCATCTTTTATTGTAATGTAACTAAAGGTCGTTGGCCTTACTGAAATACTTGGCTTTAAAGCCCTTATATTGTTATAAAGTTCATTTTTGCTCTTAAGCTTGTGTTGACAATGTTATACACTCAATGGATGTACTGCAATTGAAGCAGTCCGGCGATATGTAGAGTTTCATAATACTCCCAGAAATGGGGGTGTTACAATATGCTAGCAATATCTTCAGTTGTAACAAAGAGTTCAATGAAAATATAGTGATGCTTTGAGTTAGCCTCCTCTGCCCTTATTAGCTATCCTCTGTCTATTTCTTTGCTTATTTTGAGTGATCCAAATTCCCAACAACTCGTAGCAAAGCTCTAGGTTTGAGTCGGATGCAGCGGAGTAGTGCGGCGTGTCCGTGTTATTTGTTAGAGCCGAGGTTATGGCTTTGAGTTCGGATGTCGGAATGGCACAGTCGATGATTTCTGTATTCTCATGAAAGAATTATGACATGTGGAACATCAAGATATAGACGCTACTACTTTCGCAAGGGTTGTGGGATATTGTGGAGAACGGCTACAAAGAGCTGTTGAAGATGTTCTTACACTGGAGCAAAAGAAAACTCTGGCCGAGAATCAGATGACGAACGCCAAGGCCTTGTTTCTGATTCAATAAGGTATTACAGAAAGTTTGTTTTCATGAATTATATGTGCCAAGAAGTCAAATGAAGTCTGGGACAAGCTAAAGGAGGGGTTTTAAGGTTCCGCAAAAGTTTTAGCTGTAAAGCTACAAACTTTGCGAAGATAGTTTTTTTATCAATTACTAGAAAAGTTTGAGTATATTGTTACTGCAATTGAGGAGTCGAAGGACTTGGCGACCCTTACTACGCAACAACTAATGAGTTCATTGGAATCACATGAAGAAAGAAAGCTACAAAGGGAAGGAAGCTCGGTTGAAAGTGCCTTTCAATCAAAGTTGATTTTCAAATCCTATAATTCAAGAAATAGTGGGAATTATCAAAGAAGCAGTGGTCAAAGGCAAGATATGCACAAGCAGTTGAGCCAACATAAAAGAGAAAAATATACGGTTAGATCTAATTTCTGGTGTGATATTTGCAAAAAGTCTAGTCACACTACAGATAGGTGCTGGAAGAAGATGACTTGCAATAAATGTAAGAGGCAAGGTCACATTGGTAGATTTTGTAGATCCTGATATGACAATCAAGTAAATTTCTCAAAAGAGAAGAAAGATACAGAAAAATATGTTTATTCTTGCCAGACCGTGTAAGAAGAGAAAGAAGATACCTGGATTGTGGACAGTGGTTGCACAAACTATATGTCTTCCAATCGGAGTATATTTCAAGATGTCAACTCATCATATCTTGTGAAGATATGTATGGACAATAGTTATTTAGCCCAAGCTGAAGGAAATGACAGTATTCTTGTCCAAATGGAAGGTCATCAGAAGTGTGTTCATGATGTGCTGTTTGTACTCGACTTAAAGTAGAATTTGCTAAGTGTTGGGTAACTACTAGAACACGGGTACACAGTTCATTTTGAAGATTTTTCTTGAAAGATAATCGACCAAAAAATGGAGATCGCCTTATTTCAAGGCAGAAATGGATAAAAATATGAATTTCCTGTTGAAGATGAGTTATCCAACTCAATTGGGTTTACGAGGCAAGGTTACTGATAATTACAGAATACTAACTACCGTTATATCATTAGCATAATCAAATGTTGCAGTGGTTGAGTAATAGGAGCAAGGTGATACTCCCAGGTAGTGTAAATCAAGTTTAAGTTGAAACTCGAATTCCAATTTAGGCTCGAGTTCTGCCCTGAGTGCTAGCAAGTAATTGACTACACAAAAATTAGCTCCAAGATGTGTTAGGAGCATGGTGAAAATTTACAAGTCACGTAATTTGTCAATAGTTCAAGAAATTATAAAGCAAAAGGATTTGGTAAAATTCAGCATGGACAAGATCCGAAAGGTTGAGAATAAAAAAGATTGAAAGCCGATCAATAAATTGGAGGTAAGAAAAGGAATTGCAAACAAGAGAATTTATATAATGATGAGTACATGTTCATTTGACGAGAAGAACAGAACAAGATGTGCAACTGCAATGGTTGGAGATAAAATTTTAGCTAGAAGATATTTTCATAAACGTTTTGTTGAGTGAAGTTTACTGCGGAGAAATATTTCTCAAGAAAACTAATTAAAGGGGAGTTTGTTAAAGCTAAATTATTTTTGTGATTAAAGAAGCCATTGTTGAGTTGTTACCGACATGTTTGAGGAAAAATCTGCATGTGGTCGGCAAACTCAATGAGACATGTTTGTGATTAAAGCTAATCTCCTTGTTCCTTTCCTGTGACGACATCAGAATTGGGTTTGGAAGATTATCCCAATGTCATCTCCCTTGATTGTCCTCGAACTTACTGCCTATGATCGTTCCGCTTCGGTCGTTGACTTCGACTCTATGATCCGACGAATTGAGGCACAATGCGATGGCAATGGATTGAAAGGAGATATAGGTTTGTTCTACCATTTTTGGAGGAGAAAGGATGTGTCGCTGAGGTCCTTCCAGAGCAACAGCAGTTCTATTAGATTATGTGGATGATCATAATTAAAAGTGATGATGAATTGCCGTAGGCTTCATGGTTAGTACTCGTAGACTTCATAGTCGGTACGAGTACTTCAATTCTTATGATTTTCGAGTACCTCAAGTACTCGTGTTGGGCCAGTGGTTGACTGGTCTGTGCATAATGGTCGGTGTGTGGTGGTCGGTGCTACTGTACTAGGTAGGTACTCGGTGATCGGTGAACAGTGTTCGAACAAACAGTACTCGGAAGGTGGGAGTACTCGGTATTTGGAAGGACTCGGTACTCGTAGTTGAAGGTGTTGCGATTGGTTCATGTGTTGTGGTCTGTACTCGTAGGCTTCGAGTATGTGTTGCTATAGTAGTCTAACCGGCTGCGCTTAATGGTCGAACTGGTCGTAGTGAGTGGTCTAAGGATGAGTCTTGGGAAGCGATAGATTGTGTGGTCGTGGACGACCTAGTTGGTGATCGTGGATGGTTTGGTTCTTGTCTAAGGATGGACAATGGTGTGTTATGAGTGTGTGTGCTGATTACAATGAAGTTCTGCCTAAGCTCGAGTAGGTTCGAGTTCGGTTCGTTGAAGCTCGATAACAATTAAAATAATTTATTATGCACTATTTTTCAATAATAAGAAAATTTTAAGTTTGAGTTCGGTTCTAGTAAGTTCAATAACAATAAAAATAATTCAAACGTACACTAATTTTCAATAATAAGAAAAGCTCGAGTTCGACTCGAGTAAGCTCGGTAAGAATTAATATGTATCGCTATTTAACCTCGAATCGAGACTCGCGAACTATTCGAGCTCGGCTCGGTGAAGCTCGCGAGCTCTAGATCAAGCTCGAGTTCGGCTCGTTTAAAATTCGAGCTGGACTCAAATTAAACCTCGAATGAGCCGAACTTAAGTAGTTCATGAGTTTCGAGCTTTTTTTTACAGCCTTAAGCCCAAGTATCATGTGACAAAAACCACACCATTTGCCTTGAGTGTGGGTGTAGCACTGCAATTAAAAAAGGGAGTGTCTATTGCCAAGGCGACTGAAATTTTTTTGTCTCTCAGTCACTTGAAGTTGCACTTGGAAGGGGGGCTGTTTTTTTTTGAAGGGGGCTGTTTTTTTTGGAGGAGGTGCAGTTTTAGTTGATTGGGAGTGCAACTTCAAGTGACTGAGAGACAAAAAAATTTCAGTCGCCTTGGCAATAGCAAAACCGATTAAAAAAATACTACTCAAAGCAAGAAGGCAGCACCAAGCTACTAATTTCTTTTTCCTCCTTCCCTCCATCCAATGCACACGCTCTCTCACTACACCACACCAAGAGAGAGAAATGGAAATGTAGAGAGGGAGCAACAAAGGTCGGAGAAGCCCAATGCATTGAAGCAAGAACCCATTCATCACCCAGCTCCTCCTGCAAGCAAGGAGGCAAGCAACAAGACACAAGCAAACACCTTTCGAGGGTTTTGAGGAGGAGAGAGAGAGAGTTGCTCCTCCTCCGTTCCATTTCCATAGAGATCATCACCACACACCAAGCTTAGTGTATTGTGCACTGCCCAAACCACAGCACAGTTTTTGATGTTGCTGCCATTTCCAAGCCCCATGCACCTCCTCCTCCTCCTCTCACTCAACCTCCTCTTCGTCTCCACCTCCTCCTCCTCCTCTTCTCCAAACTCTGAGGTCGCCTTCTTGACGTCATGGCTCAACACCACGGTTGTGCGGCCGCCAGACTGGGCGCCGGCGTCGGCGTCGCCGTGCAAGTGGTCGCACGTCGGCTGCGACGCCGCCGGCGCGAGGGTCACGTCCCTCACCTTCCGGTCCGTCCACCTCGCTGTGCCGCTCCCGACCGGCCTCTGCGTCGCTTTGCCGGGGCTCACCAGCTTCGTCGTCTCCGACGCCAACCTGACGGGCGGCGTGCCCGACGACCTGTCGCAGTGCCGCAGCCTCGCCGTGCTCGACCTCAGCGGGAACTCGCTCTCCGGCCCGATCCCGCCGTCGCTCGGCAACGCGACGGCATTGTCTGATCTTATGCTCAACTCCAACCAGCTCTCCGGCCCCATCCCGGCGTCGCTTGGCAACCTCGCGCCGTCGCTGAAGAACCTTCTGCTGTTCGATAACCGCCTCTCCAGTGAGCTCCCGGGGTCCCTCGGCGAGTTGCGGCTGCTCGAGTCGTTGCGCGCCGGCGGCAACCGCGACCTGTCTGGCCCGATACCGGACTCTTTCTCCAAGCTCTCCAACCTCGCCGTGCTCGGCCTCGCCGACACCAAGATCTCCGGCCCGCTCCCGGCGTCGCTCGGCCAGCTCCAGAGCTTGCAGACGCTGTCCATATACACGACCATGCTCTCCGGCTCCATCCCGCCGGAGCTCGGCAAATGCGCCAACCTCACCAACATCTACCTCTACGAGAACTCGCTCTCCGGCCCGCTGCCACCGTCGCTCGGCGCGCTGCCGCAGCTGCAGAAGCTGCTGCTGTGGCAGAACTCGCTCACTGGCCCGATCCCGGAGTCGTTCGGCAACCTCACGTCGCTGGTGTCGCTTGACCTCTCCATCAACGCCATCTCAGGCGCGATACCGGCGTCACTCGGGCGGCTGCCGGCCCTGCAGGACCTGATGCTCAGCGACAACAACATCACCGGCACCATCCCGCCGGCGCTGGCCAACGCGACGTCGCTTGTGCAGCTGCAGCTCGACACCAACGATATCTCCGGCCTGATCCCGCCGGAGCTCGGCCGGCTCGCCGGGCTGCAGGTGCTGTTCGCGTGGCAGAACCAGCTCGAGGGCGCCATCCCGGCGGCGCTCGCGTCCCTCGCCAACCTCCAGGCGCTCGACATCTCGCACAACCACCTCACCGGCGTCATACCGCCGGGGCTCTTCTTGCTGCGCAACCTCACCAAGCTGCTCCTCCTGTCCAACGACCTGTCCGGCCCGTTGCCGCAGGAGATCGGCAAGGCGGGAAGCCTCGTGCGGCTGAGGCTCGGCGGCAACCGCATCGCCGGGTCGATACCCGCCGCGGTGGCCGGGATGAAGAACATCAACTTTCTCGACCTCGGCAGCAACCGGCTCGCCGGTCCGGTGCCCGCCGAGCTCGGCAACTGCTCGCAGCTGCAGATGCTCGACCTCAGCAACAACACGCTGAGCGGGGCGTTGCCAGAATCGTTCGCCGGGCTGCCCGGCCTGCAGGAGCTCGACGTCTCGCACAACCAGCTCACCGGCGCCGTGCCCGACGCGTTCGGGATGCTGGAGGCGCTGAGTCGGCTGGTGCTCAGCGGCAACTCGTTATCCGGGCCGATACCGGCGGCGCTCGGGCAGTGCCGCAACCTCGAGCTCCTCGACCTGAGCGACAACAATATCTCCGGCCGCATCCCGGACGAGCTCTGCGGCATTGATGGCCTCGACATTGCTCTCAACTTGAGCCGCAACGGCCTCACCGGGCCGATACCGGCGAAGATATCGGCGCTGAGCAAGCTCTCGGTGCTCGACCTCTCGTACAACGCGCTCAGCGGCGGCCTTGGGCCACTCGCCGGGCTTGACAACCTCGTCACGCTCAACGTGTCGAACAACAACTTCACCGGCTACCTCCCGGACACGAAGCTCTTCCGGCAGCTCTCGACGTCCTGCCTCGCCGGCAACGCGGGGCTCTGCACCAAAGGCGGGGACGTTTGCTTCGTCAGCATCGACGCCAACGGGCAGCTGGTGATGAACGCCGACAAGGAGGTGCAGCGCACGCACCGCCTCAAGCTCGCCATCGCGCTGCTGGTGACCGCGACGGTGGCGATGGTCCTCGGAATGATAGGCATATTGAGGGCGCGGCGGATGGGCATAGGCGGGAAAGGCGGCGGCGGCAGCAGCGACTCCGAGGCCGGCGGGGAGCTGTCGTGGCCGTGGCAGTTCACGCCGTTCCAGAAACTGAGCTTCTCGGTCGAGCAGGTGGTGAGGAACCTCGTCGACGCCAACATCATCGGCAAGGGCTGCTCCGGCGTGGTGTACCGCGTCAGCATCGACACCGGCGAGGTCATCGCCGTGAAGAAGCTGTGGCCGAACACCAGAGCAGAAGCCACGGCGACGGCGGTGGCGTGCAAGGACGACGGCAACAGCGGCCGCGTCCGCGACTCGTTCTCGGCGGAGGTGCGCACGCTGGGCTGCATCCGGCACAAGAACATCGTGCGGTTCCTCGGCTGCTGCTGGAACAAGACCACCCGGCTGCTCATGTACGACTACATGGCGAACGGCAGCCTCGGCGCGGTGCTCCACGAGCGCGGCGGCGGCGCGCAGCTGGAGTGGGACGTCCGGTACCGCATCGTGCTCGGCGCGGCGCAGGGGCTCGCGTACCTGCACCACGACTGCGTGCCGCCGATCGTCCACCGCGACATCAAGGCGAACAACATCCTCATCGGCCTCGACTTCGAGGCCTACATCGCCGACTTCGGCCTCGCAAAGCTCGTCGACGACGGTGACTTCGGACGGTCGTCCAATACCGTTGCCGGTTCTTATGGTTACATTGCCCCTGGTATGTTGTCAACTTGCATGCAATGCCTACATGTTATACAATTCCAAACTACCATCAACATGGTATCAAGGTTCAAAGTTTCCTTTTGAAAAAAAATCTGAGAGGGCGGCGAGATGAATGAAATTTTGTTCTTCCGTTCAAAATTTCAGACGAAATATGCAAACACCATTTGAATTTTGATGAAATTTAGATAAAATTCAAATGGTGGAAATTCTGCCAAAATTTAACCGAATCGTATTTCATTCGATGGATAGCGAAAGCAACGGAATGAGCGAAATTTCGGTGGAATTTTGCCGAAATTTTGAACCCTGCATCATATTTGCACAAATAAAAGCTGAATTGTAGTATAGGATTGCTGATTTCTCAAGAACCAGCCTGAACACCGAAAGCTGATGAGCAATTTGTTTGCACCTGCAGAATACGGTTACATGATGAAGATCACCGAGAAGAGCGACGTCTACAGCTACGGAGTGGTGGTGCTGGAGGTGTTGACCGGCAAGCAGCCGATTGACCCTACGATCCCTGATGGCCTTCACGTCGTGGACTGGGTGCGGCGGCGCAAGGGCGGCATCCCTGTGCTTGACCCGGCCCTCCATGGGAGGTCCGACTCGGAGGTCGAGGAGATGCTGCAGGTCATGGGTGTCGCTCTGCTCTGCGTCAGCCCAACGCCCGACGAGCGTCCGACGATGAAGGACGTCGCGGCGATGCTCAAGGAGATCCGGCTCGAGCGCGAGGAGTACGCGAAAGTCGACGTCCTCTTGAAAGGCGGCTCACCTCCTGATGCCCCGACGACACCAGCAGCGAAGGCGACGACGTCGACGTCGAGCACGCCACCGTGCCGGCAAGGGCCAGGCAACAGCAGCAGCAACAGCAGCAGCTTCTACTCCTCGTCCAAGGCCAAATCACCCTTCGATTGAATCAAGCACGGCTGCAGGTCGATGCATGCCAAACCCTCGTCTAGCTGAACAATGTTTTCTTGCGCCCTTGGCTTCTGTTCCCTGTGTTTTCTTGCATTTTGGTGCAAGTTCGTGATGGTGGCGAGCTGTGTACATGGAAGGGGGAGAGTAGTAGTAAGCTGAGGACTTTGGAATTAGAACTTGAAGAAGCAACTAACTAAGGGCTGATGACTTACTGGTGATCGAGTGTTCAGTGTATGTCTGTCGAATAAAGATCAAGAAATCCTAGCTACCATGTCTATGGATATGCCCCAAGATTTACTAGTGTGCGGTGCAATGCCTACAGGTGTGTGCGATGCTTGACCATCTAAGATCGAATTGTGCTATGCAATCGCACAGTACTCGATCTTTTCTAGAACGGATGCGAGAAATCTGAAATTGATTGAGGGGAACGGTAGAGGATGTTCGGCCGGACTTGGAGAAGGCGACGGCGTTCCAGCGTAAACAAAAATGTTAAGTAGTTCGGAGAAGGCCGGACTTGGATTGTTAAGTAGTAGGTCCTGTTAGCCACTGAGGGCAATTTGGAAATTTCCCATATGAGAAAGGCAGGGCCCACCTGTCGGTGAGCCGCGCGCTGAGGAAAAGAGGAGGAGACTTCGTCTCCTCCCCGTGTGCGTCTCTTGCGCTACCCGAGCGAGTCTCGCGCGGCCGTTTCGTTCTTCGCCCAGATCCGGTGATTTCGGCGGCGCTTGGAGAGGTGGCGAGCGGAGGGGCTGCGGCGGAGGTGTGGGCTGGCCCGGGTTCCTCGGAGCCGGCCGCTCACACCACCCCGCAACTAACCCTCGCCCTCTCTATTTAAGGCCCGACAGCTCCGACGGTAGGCACATCTCTTCTTGATCCCCAGTTGCCTCTCGTGTTTGAAGCTCCTCTTTGTTCTTTGGTGTGGTGGAGAATCGGCTCTCGAGCCATCTCCGATTGAGGCCCTGCGTCGGTCCCGTGTGTGAACCCTAATCTGGGTTTGTGTATCCCGGGATCTTGAGGGGTCTAACCGAGGAAGAACAAGGCGGCGGCGCATCTCCCTGCTGTGTGTGATTGCTCTCGGCCAGAGCAGTCTGTGGTCTTGCGCGGCATACCCGAACCTCGGCTTCTTCTTTGATGTTCGGCTAAAAGAAGAAGTGAGGCATTGTATCTCCGTGAATCATCTACTTGCTTGCAATAGCGGGTTGATAGATTTTCTGGGACAGCGAGTTATTCATGCCTTGCCATTTTAATTGTGATCTTCATTCGGTTTCTTCAGGTGATTTAGAATATCACTTCTACTGTGAGTATATCAATTAATTGGCTCTTTGCAATTTGTGATCTATTTCACCTGTCTGTGAGCATCACTAGTTGAAGATTGCAAAGATGTTCTGTTTACTGTATGCTCTGTGATGAAATAGTTGAATATTGAGATTGATCTAACTAATTGAATTGGGATTGAGCTCTATAATATTGCTTTCACTGTCTGGACTGTAGTTTATACTTTCTTCTAATCAAGGTTGACAGTAGTAGTAAATATTGATATATGTGCTATAGATGGTCTTTTCGGTTTAGAAGTATCTAATCTTATTATGCTTGTCTATTTGAGACTGCTGCTTTGATCTATTGCATTGATACTGCTACTGTATTCTTTAACTGGAATCTTTGATTCAGAAAGTCTAGATCTGTTGTTCTCTGAACATTTGAATTGTGACAGTGAGAAAATAAAATAGAGCTCAAGTCTTAATTATTAGCTTTTAGATCTTTGTTAAAGATATTCAACATTGACATGAGAAGGCCAAGTTATTTTAACTTGTGCGACTCTGTTCTGAGAGCACTCAAACCTCAAAAATCTGTTGGTATTATGCTGTTTTTAGTCTTTAGTGCTAGACTATACTTGATGGCAGCATGCTATAAATCTGTATTTCTTCATGTACTGATCATATATGTTAATCTTTCAATAAGAGTAGCATGCAAATACATTAATGTTATGAATGCCATGCTAATGTTGAATTCATATATGATGTTCATGTTGTGTTTTCACCCATTCTGCAATGATTTGATTGATGCATATGTCAATATGCTGTTTAAGTCATTCTTATGCCATGCTTGGGTGATTACTATTATCATAATTATTATTGGAATTAAAATAAAAAATATGCTTATACCGTAATATTTACAACAGGTCCTCCTGCCAATCCTCCTAGATCACTATTCATTATGCCTACCATGCCTACTGAATAAACAAAAATGGATTAAAACAATAGTCAGAAAACAATGAATCAATGATCGGGCCATCTGAAATCTACTTCTTTAGCTGGTATTCCCTACAGTATAGTTCACAATAGCTCTCAGAAACGAAAAGAAAACAGCATGTTAAGAAACCAATTTCGTAACGTCCATTCATTAGCTTAATAGAAAGATTATAAAAACCATTGTGGACAAAATACTGTTGATTAGTTTTGTGGACAAAACCATTGTGGACAAAATGCCATTGTAAAGTATTCATTTGGTCCTCCTCATGAGTGAGTGAAATTCACTTTTGATTAAACTATTGACATCTATCATCTTCTTGGTAGGCATAGAGCCAAATTTAAATTAATATAATTGTAACTTTGTTTTGTATTGTTATGTTATATTTTTCTGTGATTATCACTTTCTTGATAAAAAAATTATCATCTGTTTGCCCCCCTATGTTCAAATCCTGGCTCCGCCCCTGCCTGCAGCACAATAATCATCAACATACCATCCAACATCGCAAGGTAGAGAGGGCTAGAGGCGTGAAGTGATAAGAACTAATTCAATTCTCCGATAAAAGCACAAACTCATACAGTGTACAATAACAATTTGTTAGAAACCAAAGTTTGCCATGTTAGGAAGAATAAGTGAAGGACATGTAGGCTATGTTATATTAGTAGAGAAGAGAACTAGCCAAGTATCTATACGTTGCAACGGAAACCCATACTCATGCACAATGAAGGCATTGCACTGCCTGTGATGTTAAAAAACTAATTTTTTTTACATCGAAACTAAGTTTTTGAAACAAAATCAGATTTTGTCAAAATCTTTAAAAGGTTTGAATTCTTGTTTTTCCTTTGTTTTCTTTTGTTTCCTCATCCTATTTCTCCCAAATCTCAAAGCTCCTAGTCACCAATTCCTTTGCCAGCACACTCGGATCAAGGGGAAGAAGAGGGGGCACTATTTTTCGTCCGGCAAAAACACCGCCGCCGCTCACGCCCGTTTTGCCGCCACCCCCCTCTCCTGCGTGATCCCCCCCCTTCACCTTTTCTCACCGGCTCTGCTCGGTGGACAGCCTCCCAAGCCACGCCAACCCTTGCGCCAGGCCTCCGTGTCCCTCCTTTTGCGCCGTCAGTCCAATCCGCCGCCGCCACCGCCCTTCGAAGTTTTCCGATTGCACCACCTCTTCTGAGCGGACAAACCTTTGCAGCCTTGCTCTCCACCGCCCTGGCAACCCTAGCCACACCCGAGACGTGGCACACCGCCAGCCGCCAATGTCGCCACCTCTACCCCTGCACTTTTCCGGCCGACCCCATCCGAACCGCCTTACTCCGCATTTATTAACAATTGCGCCTTCCCCGGTGATCGCCACACCTCCCCGAGGCTCACCAACACAGTCCCTCGAACCCTAGCCGCCTCATTGCAGGTTATTGCCGAAAATCCCCAAATCGAATCCCTAGAGCAATGTCTAATCTCCGGCCATCTATTTCTCGATTCCTTTCTCCAGTAGCCTCCCTAGACTCCCCAAAACCCTTCCCCATCATCGCCTTGGCCTCCCAATCCCTCCTCTTCTCTGGCACCGAGAGCCTCCCCACGGCCAAATCCGACCGCTGTGGCTAGCCTAACTCCGGCCTCTACAGCCCAAACCGCCTCTTCCACGACGACCCCCTATCCCCACTGATGCTCTAGCACCGTCCAATTCACCCGATTAACTCCTCTTTTGGCCGCGATTGCAAAAGTAGCCGCAAAAGGGAGGGGCTCGCCGCCGGCGATTGCCGCCTCCGTCGGGTCTCTAAACCCTTGAAATGGAATCCCCTTGATACCACGAATCCATCCCTAGCCTCCATTTCCGTCGCAAAACTCTCTAACCCCCTTCGCCGACCACCGCCTGTTTTCCTCTGCTTCGGCGTCGCGGGCACAAGCGGGAGGAGGAAGACGACCGAGCCATTGCATCCGACCGCGCCGCCCGCGTCCGCCGCACCGATCCCACCCGACCGCGCCGCCCGCCCGCCGCCACCGCCCGCCATGAGTCGGCCGAGTCGCACTGCACGCCGCGCGCCCGACGCCGGACCGCCGCTCGCCCGCGCGCCTGATCCCACCGACCGCGCCGATTGGACTCGGTTGAGTCGAGTCAGCTCGGCCGCGCCCGTCGCACCCGACCCAAACCAGATGAATAGTGCCGAGCCCGATGAACAGTAAACCCTAGAAAAATTCAGAAAAATCCAGAAAAATCCAAAAAAAATAAGTTTATACCCATTTTGACCGTTACGAGCCCGCCAACCCAAATCTCAGGCCCATATGACCCTCCTATAAGCCCAAAATCTTATTTATTTGATTTTTCAGATTTTCTTTCTTTTATTCCTAGCCAAACCTTCGGGCATGGAATTAATATATTTTAATTTGTTATTGTGTTAGCCTCGGACGCCGGAGGTTCTCAAGAATTGGAAGAAGAAGATCAAGTTCAAGCTCGATTTTCTGAAGAGTACGAGTTAGTCGAGATCATAGATCCGCAAGGCAAGTTACGCATCCTTGATCATGTTGAACCCGTAATTGCCTTATTTATTTATTTATTTAATTTGTAATTTCATTATGTTATTTTTCAAGTCAATATTTTGGGTAAAATTTATATTAGAATGACATGATATTAGTTATGCCCTACCACCTGAAAAAGCCCCGATTAATTTGATGGACATATTTGCCTTGAAAGACATAGTAAAATAATTATAATAGTTAAATAAACATGGTAGTTCAGGGACTCACCAAAATATTTTCACTGTTAGGAATTTTAGCATTTGTCTAGAATTTTGAAAAGTTGGAACTGGGGTAAGCGAGGATCACAGAGGTGAATCCGAAGACCTTACCCTAGGGTGGAGGCTTGGATGAGGATTGGTGGCAGTGCCGCGGGCACTGAATATGGGTTTGTGCATGGTTAAGGCCTCAGTGAAAAATATAAGGACTAGACCCTTATGCTGAGTAAAAGAACATAGTACCCGCCCAACCACAAGCGTTGACTTGGTCAAACCTGGTTTAGTAACTGCTCAAGTTCGATTGAACCTCTTGCAACTGGCTCGGGGAGACAGAGGGTGAGTCGTATGGGAGGTGGTTAACCATACAACAAGTAGGACCGCCATGAGTCGGAGGAGATCCGTGGGGTCATCCGAGCTCATGGGGATCAAGGACCTACTGGGCGGAGACTATATAAAGAATTGAGCAGTGAACAACTTTGTTTTCTTAACTCGCGCGGAGTTGAGAGATCTTGTGGGTAAAGTGGCAACTCTGCAGAGTCATAAAATGATGGTATTCGAATCGCTGCGTGCTTCCGGTAAATGAAGCTATGTTTGATGGGTGATTCCAGTAACAAAGCATAAGTAGATTTGAGAATGGTTTGGTAATGTTGAAGGCTAATAATCACGCTTGAAAACCCCTGTTTACTTTAATGAAGTTACTTTCATGTCTTTAATTGATTCTCAACTAAATCTGCATCCACACAAAGTAATAAACATGTTTCCCTCTATCTTGATATGCCATGCATATAGTTATTGTTAAGCTCCGCGTGACTTGCTGAGTACGGTAGTTGTACTCATACTTGCTAAAATCATAAACAGAAACTGCCAGTTTTGAGGAGCCATGCGAAGATGATGAGACAGCATTCTATGAAGTAGAAGAAGCTTGGGATTAGGGTCATCCTCCACTCGAGTATGCCTGTGGTATCTTTTTGCTGTGATGTAAATTAGGCCTTTGGCCCTACTGTGAATCTTGGCTTTAAGCCTTTATAATGTAATAAAGTCGACTTTTGTTCTTGAGCTTGTGTTGGCAATGTTATACACTCGATGGATGTCCTCGCAGCTGAACAATCCTGGGCAGTTGCGAGGGTTTCATAACGCTCCCAGAAATGGGGGTGTTACAGTTTTAGCACAACTATAATATACATAGAATGCACTCATGACACATATGGAGGGAACATACACGGGATACACAAATGCACACACGAATACAGGGATTCTTGAAATAACAATCTGTTGTGGCTTGCTGAATTGAGTGAATTCTAATCTCAACGCCAATTGTTAAATTCATCAACAAAACAGCTTAGGCACTGTATCAACTTGAGCAACTCAAATCCTCATGTACGCTTTGTACATTACCATGTTAGAGAAAAAAAATGATAACAGGTTCCTAACAAACAAATGGAGAACAAGAAAGGAAATAAAGAACATATGATGGTGGAGTGTATCATTATTTTTTTTAACATATAGGCAAAAAAAAGCACTAAATGGCATATTACCCTTGGGTATGGCTCAAAATCCTTTCTACACAAAGGACAGAGAGAACAACATAAAATGAAATGATAGTAGCTTGCTGCCATGATTCACTACACAATCAAACCCAGCTTGATACTGAATCATAACGTAACCTACCGTATGCATTTTAGTTTTATACTTTCTAATGCACCTTAAATCATATCAGATCTGATTCGCAATAAAAAATAATCATATTCAAATGTCAAGTGCTACTGTATTATAAAAGCACTGAAATTAGAAATACTACACAATGTCAAAGGAGTGAACATTAAAAGAAGGAATTTACACCAATGATTTTGCCAGCTATGTGAATTATTAGCAAAGATCAAGTAGCAGCAAAGTACCCCATATACATACAGAAATCTCATTAATTTCCAGTGCCAAGCAAAAGTTTACAATGACAGTACAACAATTTTCAGTATCACAAAAAACTTAACATGGCATTTTGCTAGTTGCTAGTTGCAATGCAATCGAAGGATTCACAACATAGAGGAGGATCTGGTTTGCAATACAGGATCAGGATAAGTGGCATTTGTGTAGATCAACCCATGCATTTGCCAATTTGAGGGAACTGCAACCAAGTTTATATTCATGCAAGCCCCCGGTGCATCCCTAGGCATACCACACGGCATTCGCCCTCTTCTACGTGTCTCCACGGACGGCTACTCAGCCTTCCTGGACCAGGCTGGCCTCATCTCTGCCATGAACGGTCTGACCATGCAGACCTCGAGCCCTTGGGTCCTCGACTCCGGCGCCATGGCACGCATGACTACCAACGACGGTATGCTCACGTCGCCAATACCTTTACCCTATCCCTCCTCTGTCACAGTTGGTAACGGCGCTCGCATGTCGATTTCAGTTAGTGACAGTGCTCTCCTTCCACCAACTTTGTTCTCAACAATGTTCTTCTTGTTCCTTCCCTTCTTAAAAATCTTATCTCTGTCCGATAGTTTACTCGGGATAGTTCTTGTACCATTGAATTTGACTCTCGTGGTTTTTTTGTTAAGGACCTCCAGACCCGGTGCGGGATTCTTAAGTGCAGTAGCACTGGCGATCTTTACACTTTACCCAAGTCTTCGCTCATTACATGTAATAAGTTAGATTGCACTCTATGCCATGCCTGTCATGCATGCTCACGAACTTTTAAAAGTGTTAACTTGGTTTAAATAAGACCTAAAGGTCAACTTTAGCAACAATACATGCGTCTAAGCTTAGAACTTAACTTACATTCAGAATAATCGAAGAAATCCCCATAGGAACGCTTGAGTGCGGTCGTTATCCTAACACAAAAGCTTGAAGCATCCTTTCCTTTTTCGATATCTAGTCTGATGATTGAGTATACTAGCTACTTAGCAAGTCACATGGGAAGACTATATAACTAATATGCAATGAGTTCAAACGGATGGTCATAGGTATAATGTAATATTAGTGGATGCATGCTTATTGGTAAAGAACTTTATATTTCTAAAATAGTAAAATAGTATTTAATTAATAGAAAGGGGGTTGATATCCACAATTTCCATATAAAAAATTCACAAAATTCTACTTATGCCTTGTTATTGGAATCACCCATGAAATACAACTCCATTTACTGGGAGCACAACATATTCGAATACCCTTTGTTATACTCTGCAGAGTTACCCAACTTTACCCACAAGATTTTTCAAACTCTCAATGTTCAGACACGTAACAGATAACATGCAACCGAGTTGAGAAAACAAAATCTTTCACTGCTCTCCTCTTTCTAGTCTCTACCCGGTAGGTTATGGATCACACATTGTCAGGTATCCACTGGCCAATGCGAAACATTACCACTTGATTCTGAGTGGACCTACTGTTGTCAAGTATGATTTTACCACTCCCATGCCACCCCCTTGGGTTGTTTCCTTTCGGGAACAGCGTACCCTCCATTAGATATTCAATTGATTTGAATAGTTACTAGACCATATTTGACAAGTTAAAACTTGTGGTTGAACAATTTATGTGTCCTTTACTCAGCAAATAGTTCTAGTCCTTACTTTTCACCAATGAGGCAGCCATCCACAAACCAATAACCCAGTGCATTAAGGCATTGCCACCAATCCACCCAAGCCTCCTTCCTAGAGTAAGGTCGTGGACTTCAATCATCTACTGGCTTTCTATGATTCATCCTTAACCCTAATACAATTTTATAAATCTATTGGAAAAATGTTGAAATACTTAGTAGTGTGAAACATTTGAGTTCCTAATCTATCATGATAAGTTTTATAGTAATTACTAATGCTAAGACTTGCCAAGGTGAATTTGGCCATCAAGTAAAATATGGCTTTTTTAGTATTAGGACATAAGTAGTTATCATGTCATTCTAAACAAATATTTTAAATAAATAACATTGCATAAATAAAAAAATAATGAAACTACTAACAATTAAATAATTAAAGGATGTAGGTTCAACATGATAAAAAAATGTGACTTACCTCTTTATCCATAGTCTCTGATTATTTCCCTGTAGACTTCGGGTTCGACGCTAACTGCTTTAATTACTCCTGTAGTTCTTCCATTGATCAACTCGTTGAGTCCGAATACTGGCATGGGAAAATGTATACAGATAAGTTCTTGCTTTGCAGAATGCAAGTTGGGAACAAAATGTAATAAAATAATGGGAAAAGACACAAAAGAAACGGGTTGGTCAAATAGGGCTTAAGCGATGCTTGGTTTGGCTGAACGGAGTTGAAAATAGGTTAGAGGAGCTCAAGACGGTCGAGATGGCTATATTGTGTTAAATGGGCTTCTGTGAATAGTGAAAGGTTTAGGGCAGTACCAGTTTTCGATTGGAATAATATTTGGCTTGAGCTATGAATAGGGTTGGGTTACCGTGGTGGGCTCGACTTGATTTGGCTTTTATCAGAGTTTAGTTTGCCAAAATGGAATTGAAATGGCAAAGATGGTTAGAAGTTATCAAAAGGGTATAAACGGGTTAAATAGGCTTTTAGCAATGGAAATGGGCATGAGTAATTAGCCTGGATTTGAACATGGTTAGGCTTAGTTTGAAAGAGTATTGGGTTTGGGTTTGCAACAGTGGTTAGGCTATCTAGGATTTTATCAGTGTCTATTTGGCCAAGCAAAGTTGAAAATGGGCCTTGTGGGGTAAGCTGTGTTATAATTTGCTATTTGTTTCTCAGCTTACCGATGACGATTTCGAGGTAAGCTTTAAGAAAAATGCCTGTAAAATTCTTGATTCTTCAAGAAGACTAGTTTGCGGGATTTCTAGGTTTAGGAGGATTTTTTGTGCTAAGTTTATCGAGTCTTTTGGTGATTCTCTCAGGTGCTTAGTTGCTTCAGAGTTCCATGATCTCTCTTTTTGGCATAGGACACTTGGTCACATTGGCTTTGATCACTTGACCCGAGTAAGCGGCCATAGTCTCATTTGTGGTCTACCTAAACTTAAGATGGTCAAAGGCTTAGTTTGTGCTCCTTGCTGGTATGACAAGATGGTTGCTGCTTCTCATCCTCTAGTCACTGTGACTATGACCGATACACCAGGACAACTTCAAATGGACACTGTTGGTCTAGTTAGAGTGTAGTCGGTGGGTGGGAAGTAGTACATTCTTATCATGGTTGATGACTTCTCGATGTTCTCATGAGTGTTTTTTTTTGCCTTGAAGGATGAAACCTTCAATCATTTTTGGGTATTGTTCGGTAGGTTGTCTGTTGAACTCTCTGGTGCCTTACAAGTAATTTGTAGTGACATTGGCATGTAGTTTAAGAACTACTTTGAAAGCTTCTGTGATGAGATAGGTGTAGAGTATCAGTTCTCTTCTCCACACGTCCCTTAGCAAAATGGCGTTGTAGAGAGGAAGAAATGTACCTTGGTCGAGATGGCCAAGACGATAATAGATGAGTATGGTATACCTAGAAAGTTTTGGGCTGAGGCTATAGTCATCGCGTGCCATGTTTCGAATAGAGTTTTTCTTAGAGCACACTTGTATCGCACTAGTTATGAGTTGAGGTATGGGCGAAAGCCCAATTTCTTGTATTTTTGTGTTTTCGGCTGCAAGTGTTTCATTCTAAAGTCTGGGAACCTAGATAAGTTTGAGTCATGCTCATCTGACTGTATCTTTTTGGGTTACTCAACTTCTTTGTGGGGTTATAGGGTTTAGAACTACGAGACGAATAGGATAATAGAGACCCGTGAGGTTACCTTCGATGAAGCTAGTTCTGGTACTATACCAGATATCTTAGGTCTAGTTATGCCATTCGAGACCATCTTTGTAGATAATAAGGATGATGAAGATAAAGATTCTTTACCTAATCTAGTCCCATCTATCCCTGAAAAGCATGCCTCTACAATTGCGCCTCAGGGAGATCAACCCTTACCTTATAGCTTTTCTGGAGCTTGTGACTTTGCTCCTACCTCCATAGCTCATAAGGTAGATACCACTATTTTTTTCATATTCAGGACCTCTCCAACACATTCAGCGTCAACATCCTCCTAAGTAGATCATAGGTGATCTACTTGAGCGTGCCATGTGTTTAAAATCTGGCTTATCTTATTTCTATCTACACTCTAGTTATATTGCTACTTTAGTGCCCAAGGATGTTGGTCATGTTCTGTCTAATGAGTCTTGGGTCAATGCCATGCATGAGGAGCTAGAAAACTTTGAAAGAAATAAGGTCTAGTCACTCGTTGAGCCCCCTAGTGGTCATAATGTTATAGGAACTAAATAGGTTTTTAAGAATAAACATAGTAAGGATGGGGTAGTCATTCAAAACAAGGCTAGACTGGTAGCTCAGGGTTTTTCATAAGGTTTAGATTTTGAGAAGACATTCACCTGTGTAGCTAGGCTAGAGGCCATTAGGATTTTGCTTGCCTTCGCAGCGTCTAAGGGCTTCGAGCTGTACCAGATTGATGTCAAGAGTGTCTTCCTCAATGGATATATTGAGGAGTACTTTTATGTTAAATATCCTTGAGGTTTTGAGAACCCTAAATATCTAAAGTCTTGTATGGACTTAAACAAGCCCCTAGAGCTTGGTATCAGAGGCTTAAGTCCTATATTTTGAGGCATATGCTTGAGATGGGTAAGGTAGATAAGACCTTGTTCATTCATAGGCATGGCAATGACTTTCTACTCATCCAGATATGTGTTGATGATATCATCTTTGGTGGCTCCTCTCATACTCTTGTTTCCTAGTTTTCTGATGTCATGAACACAGAGTTTGAGATGAGCATGACGGATGAGTTGAGCTTTTTCCTCAGCTTCCAGATCAAGGAGACTCAGGAGGGTACCTTTTTGCATCAAGACAAGTACACTCGAGACCTCATGAGATGTTTCGACATGAGTGATGGCAAGCCGGTGTCAACTTCGATGGTGACCTCGACCACACTTAATTCCGATGAGGATGGTGAGCCTATAGATCAGAAGGAGTATCGCAACATGATTGGCTCCCTCCTGTACCTCATTGCTTCGAGGTCGTACATACACTTCGTTGTGTGTATGTGTACTCGATTTCAGGCTTCTCCTCATGTGTCTTATCGTCATGCAGTGAAGCGTATCTTCAGGTACCTTCAAGCTACTCTAGACTACGGTATCTGATACTCTTATGCTTCTTGTCTTTCCCTTAGAGCCTAATCCAACATAGACTTTGCTAGCTGTAGGATAGATAGGAAGAGCACTTCTGGCACTTGCTAATTTATTAGCACTTCTCTTGTTTCTTGGTCTTTTAGCAAGTAGTTCAGTATTGCACAGTCCACCACAGAGGCCAAGTATGTTGCAGCCGCTAGTTGCTATAGTCAGGTGCTTTGCATTGTTTCAACCTTGCAAGACTTTGGGTTAGCTATAAATAATATTTCACTTTTCTGTGATAACACTTCTACCATTAACATTGCTAAGAACCCAGTGCTACTCTAGGACCAAGTACATAGATATTCAGTATCATTTCCTTACAGACCATGTGGAGAAGGGCGACATAGTGCTTCAGTTTGTGGAGAATGACCACAAGTTGGCTGATGTTTTCACCAAGCCTTTAGATAGCTCGAGATTCGTGGCCTTGTGAGGGAGATATTGGGGTGATTTTTCCTTATGGCATCATCTGATGGGGAGCATCATGTACTTTCTGTATCATATGTTCATTTGCTTCCTTATGCACATTGCTTCTAAGTGCTTTTGGGTTACTCTTCTTGGCATAGACCAGGGTTGGTTTCATACTATGCTGTTTAGACTTATTCCTCTTATCTTGTGACCTTAAGAAGTTGCTTATTAGTTGCTTCTCTTCTCACTAGGTTGTGTTTACTCATTTCTTTTAGGTCTAGCAGGGTTTGGGCCCCCTGGGTAGACAGGGAGCATGTTTATTCTCTTATGTTCAGATGACCAGCTAATTGTCCTAGAGTCATATGTGGTAGATGAGAGCGAGTCTGAGCCATATTGATCCATCTATCTTGTCTATGCTTTAAGAACTAACATTTATTTGTTTTCTTAAGCTTCTTCTCTCTCGCTTATTGTTTTGATTTAGGGGAAGTTCATTTGAGATCTTTTTATGCTTAATGTTGACATAATTCAAGTTGAACCAAAATGTTCGTAAAATTGATTCACTAAGGGGAGCTAGGATCTTTATTGCATCATTTTGCATTTTAAATTCAGCAATGTGCATTGTAATTTAAATACATGGAGCTTTGAGTATTATTCTTATATAACATGATATCTGACTTTACATCTTACCATATCTTGTGCTAGCTTGCTAGATTTATCATGTCCTTCTATATGTAGCTTAGTTTTTACCATGCTAGCTTAATTAAATATGAGAAACTTGAATTAAATTATGTCTTGTTGGATCTTGTGATTAGTTTTTCTCTAATGATCCTCTAATGATTCATACCATATCAAATAAGTTAAGTTGAGTTTTGAATCTAAATTGAGCTTTAGATTGACCTATGCTAGTTCTTTATTAAAGCATGAGTTAGTATTAATTTTTTGTTCTTGGACTAGGTCAAGAAAATATAAAATGATCTCTTTTGTGAGAAAAAACTGATCTCACCAATTCATTTTCATGAGACTACTTGCCACTGCACTAGACATGAACTCAGGGAGAGTTTTGAATTGCTAAAATCACTTCCTTAAGCTTCTTGCTTGGGGTGGTCATATAAGGTTTGAAATCTAGCACATGGCTAAGAAAACAAAATTTTGTGAAAAATATTGAAGCTCAGCTAAAACAAAAAATAAGCTTACAAAATTACCAAATGTGCTAAACTTACTCAATTACAAGTAATATCAAGTGCTTGAACAAAGTGTTTGAGTTTTGAACTTGTATCACTCTAGAATGACCAATTGTAGCTTCTTAGTTCAATTTAGAATATTGACATGGCTTTGCCTATTTTTGGATACCTTTAGCTAAACTATGATATTGAGCGATATGACATGTTAAAAATCCATTTAATTTTAGAGTATTGCTTTTTTGGCTTCGGCTTTGCTATATATGGTTTTCCATGATCTAGATAGCTCTTTCACATAATATGACTTAGTGTCATACTTATAGAGTCACTTTAGATATTTTTAAGTTCCTAATGCTAAAAATGAATAAAATGTAGTCACTTCATTTTAGTCATACTCTATCTTTTTCCATGCATCTTGATGACTTCATTATCAAAGGGGGAGAAAGATTGGTAAAAATGCATATCTAGAGCATGATTTGGAGTTTTGTGCAAAATTTTGCTAAGCTGGAGCTTTTGATCTCTTTTCACCATGACCAAGATCAAGTCGAACAATTGTTATTTCATATGACCTAAAGTGAGATTTCCCAACTCATTTGGTGGATTTGAAGCCTTTTGTGAAAAAATTATTATTTTTAGTAGCTTCTTCCCTCTTTGTCACAAATGGTCATTTTCAGCTCATCACATTCTCTTTTTTTTGACCAATTGGAGCTCTCTTTGTAAAATTCTTCTTTCGTTCTCTAAAACCACCTTCAATGTGCATTTTTGAAGTCTTATCAATGGGTTCATCAAGGGAAAAATTGAAGGACCATGTGAGAAGATCCAAGATATTGTTGTGATGAACTATTGCAAGTTTTGTAGAATGGTTAACTGATTTTGCAAAGATCACTTTTGGTTTGGACTATTTTCTAGAAGTTCATAAAAAATCGATAGTATCGCAGGTGTTAATGCGCTAGTACTGGAGGTATTTGTACGGTAGCACCACAAGACAGTAGTTTCGATCTACGCTGCAATATATTATTTCTAGAGAGGTCCAGCAGGTGTGCTAGTACCGGTTTGGGGAGTAGTAGTACCGGTATGGTAAGTGCGGTACTACCGATCTTCCTAGAAAAATAGAGATTTGGGAAATTGAGTCATGGATTGAGTTTGAGTAACCTAGGTCTTTGTATTAAAGTTGCATAATGTATGTTTTGGTTAACGTGGGTCAAGTTATGAAGAACTTGTGCTCGAAAATGATTTCTTTATCTTTACATGTGCAAGGATGCTTGTAGTTAACCATGGTTAACGGTGATGATCGGGGTTAGGCTCATGGAGGAGTTGAGGTCTAGAACGATCGAGGATGCTGGGTGAGACAGTGAGCTCAAGTATGGCAAGAGAAAGGCGAAAAATATTGAAGGCGAGTTCGAACGGCGGGATGATACCATGTAGCTTGGATGGGTCAAGTGACCGTGGTTTAGTGGAGTTAGGATGGAAGAGACTTGACAATACGTGGCAAGCTAGTGGTGCACCTACACGTGGCAAGCATGGCGATTGCTTACAATGGTAGATGAAGACCGGGTCAAGGAAGGGTATTTTGGTAGTTTGACCAAAATACCGAGAACCAGCTTGGATCGAAACCGTGGCGCATGTGTGGCGTTTGGGTGACCGGTTTAGGTTAAGGTGGAGCTGGTTTGATCAAGACGGATTAAGGCTAAGGACTTAGCGGATACAGGCTTATGCGCTTTGGAAAACGTGCATAAGTGAACATGTGTGGTTAAAGTCCATGTGTGTGTGGTTACTGGATTTTCCCCATTATACTAAATAGTTAGTATCCATTAAGGGTGATAGGTGGCTAGTTGCCCACTTATAAAAGGGGTTGGGATGGAGACATGTGGTTAACAATCCAACTCATCTCTTGTGCTCTCTTCTCTAGGGTTAGGGTTTGAGAGTACTGTAAAGTCTATCTTCTTAAGTGACGATACATCAATCTTTGATCTGCTACATGTCTATCTCTTGTTTTTGATCGATTTGCTCTTGTTTGGGTTGGTTTTGATCTCTTCCCCTTTCTTCACTTTTCTTGATCTTGTTGTAGTAAGGACATGTAAGAGATAGGGATAACTTATGGGGATATATCGCCATCTATCTCGGCACTTTGATAGTACGTTTATAAAAAAACCCGATTTTGTTTGATTTAGTTTCAAAGTGTGATTTCTTGATCTGAACGTTTTTGACGTGATTTCTTTCATGTTCTTACTTGTTGGAATATGTGAAAATAAATCTAGACCCATCTTAGGCATCATCCACCCACGAGCAAGTTGTATTCATCGATTTTGGTTTTGACTCGGTGTAGGTGCACCTTTTTTTTCAAACTGAAAAAGGTCTCAACTTTCGCCATGATTTTTATGATCGTTTGTTGGAATAGGTTCTTGATAACCGAGAGAAGAGCCCTACAAAGTTTCATATCATTTGAATCTATGGATCAAACGTTCCATCGATTTTTGGATTTAAAATAGAGTCAAAAATACTATTTATTTGCCTGGTTTTACTTAGCAGCCGTTAGACTACCGGGAAGGGTTAGGTTCCAAGTTTTATTGACTTAAGCTAGTTGGTTTAATTTTTTAACTGAGTATTATATGTTCTACACATCTATAGATATTTGAGGATAGAATCTTGAATATTTAGAGAAAAATTTTGAGTTGATATTAACTACCCCTCTCTGTTGCCATGTGGTCCCACAGAAGGATTATCCCTGGCAATGGACGCCGATATCCGGATGTGCATGGCTCCGATTGCTTAGAGATGGCCAATGAACTTAAGCAACAGAATCGGCGTGCTTATAACGCGATTCTGCACGAGTGTCACGTACCCTTGAATGTTATTGTTGATTAATAAAGCCTGCCTTCCTCTAAAAAGGCATCAAGTGTTTAATTGAAGCGGTCTTCATGACGGAATTCTTCCTGAAAGATTGTTGTGTGATGTGGCAACCCATACCCTTAACGAGGGGTAATAATACTAGTCAACGAATTATTATTCGTTTGTTCAGTAGAACACCGTTCTAACGAATAATAAACCTATTAGAGTATAGTAACGGAATAATAATTAGATGCTATGTACTTTATTATTACAATATCAAATCATGCAGGGCTAAATATTTTGGACATATAGTTAGCCCGATATTATTACGATAGTAACTGTTCTTTACAATTAACGATATATGATACTTCAAATAAAAAATAGATAACTTTGTACCCAACCGACCCAGGACAGTAAACTACAAGTCACCTAATCCTCCCAACTGCCGAATATGACCTCCACCTCATTGACCTCTCAATCAGCGTCAATCTCATACCCCCTAGATGACTTTATTTTCCACCCCATCCTTATCACATACAACCTAACCTAGCTAAATATAGTTCCGAAAGAAGGGAGATTTAATAGCAAGAGTGAGTAAGAATTATTTAGCAAGTTTTTCAATAATAATGCACATTTATCCTTATATTTGTCAAGTTCTTATCGAATATTTCATTAGAACTTCATTTTATAATTTCAATAATCTGGATACAATGTTGGCTTCATTTCCTTCTAGGTTGATGCATGCATTCTGTTTTGGACCTCATTTTCCGTATCATAAATGCACAGCTGAGTGAACTTTGGATTCGCAGTATGGACGTGTGCAAGTTGGTCTTCCAAAGATTTCCACTTTTTCTGTATGGCTTGCGTCTTGAGTTATTCCTGTAGAGACTGCGTCATTTGTTGAATTTGATTGAGTGGTCAATATCTGCTGAAATTTTATTCAAAATAATCTACAGAGAATTATACATTCTCATCTCTCTCTCTCTCTTCATGTCTCTCTCCGTCTCCCATCCAGCCATCTCATCTCTATCTCTCTCTTCATTTCTCTCTCTTCGTATTCTTCATTGTCATCGCTAGTTGTACTACTTTAGTACCCTTCTGCGACTTTATGACAACATCTGCTGAAATTTTATTGAAAACGTGTAGTGGACGGCAGTTTTTTTTAGGTTCCGATTTGGATCACAAGACAAATCTGATTTTCGATTAGACTTCTAGATCCTACTCTGAGCACAAGTCAAAAATAGCACTTTCGGTAAGACTTCCGACCTGTAAGAGAGGTGGAAAGGTGGGAGATTTTTTTCTTTCCGCAGATTAATGTGGGATTTTCTAGCTATTTTTTATTATTATTATGGGAAATTTTAGCTTTTTTCTCTTAGGAAAAGGTGGAGCTTCAGGAGCCTCCAATTAGTAAAGAATATATTATTCAGGGGAGCCTAAAACACTTAATATTGGGAATAAAAACTAAATAAAAATTTACAATTGGATTTGTAAATGAAACCCAAACTAAATTTCCAAAAAAAAGTCCCCATGTCATGGCAATTTGATTTTTGTATGGATTCAAAAAATATTACAATTCGCAATAAGAACTAAATGAGAATTATAAATACAGATTTATAAAAAGAAAACATCTAGCCACATATATGGTAATTAGAAATATGTAGAGGAATTAAATTAAGTTTAAAAATTATTATGTTAACTATTTGTATGCTACATTAAGCCAGCAATTTTTCTTTCTTAATTAGTCATGCAAGGAAAGTAGCTAGCATTTTTGTCTACTCTTAATAAAATTTATATTAAGTACTATTTTTATAATTAAAATTATTAATTAATTATTTTATCATTTTAGATGGAGACTAAATACTTTATTTAAGAAGTTAGCATATGTGCAAATGCACAAGTTGCCGACCAGTTTACAATAATTAGCTAATTGGGTGGGTTCTACTCGGCTGCTGCTGATGACTTTTAGTCCTAACGCGAGTGCTTGTGCGAATGTATCGAATGCCGATAAATTGCTTTGAAGAGGCTGTCCTGATAAGCTGCACCTCTCTATGTATTCTACACCAGTTCAGGATCACGCTAGTACACACAGTGGATACATAGATGAAGTATCAACCATACGCACGGTTAACCAAGAAAAAGACTCAAATGTTGATTAATTATCAGTGTTGCAACCTTAGGGTCAATTTTACACTTTAAGAGCCAAAAGGGCTAACAAAACTAGCAACGGAAACACAACAAAGATGAAGTGGCCATTCGACATGCCTACAGGTAATCGACTAGGAAGCGAAGTTCTAATCCGAGAAGACGTCGAAGTATCCTTCTTCACACACCTCTGGCTGATACAATTGTTCTTCTTCGACTGAGCAAGTATGTATATAGTCATGAGTACATAGAGTACTCAGCAAGTCGTTTGTAACAAAAATGCAATATGGTATGCAAGGCTTATTAAATGATAGATGAACGGTTATTTTGCAGAAAGCAGGATTTTAATGTAAATACAATAAATAGATTGAAAGCGATATTTAAAACAAGTAAATAAATAATTAGATCAAAGAAAATTAAATAGACCACAAGTGAACTGACCATCCACCCAATGAACCACCCGTAAAATAACCATTCATGAAGTGAACTACAAGTGAATTAACCATACACTTCCCAACTTACTCCCAACCAATTTTTATGAAAGCTCTACTCCTCATGTGAAAGCATTGAGCATTGTCCATAACCGAGGACACGGTTATTCGAATAATTTTACATTCTGTAGAGGTTTCACAACTTTACCCACATGATGTTAGACCTCATATTTTTGACATTCATATGTATTATTGGTGAGATGGTGTAACAACCCGATTATAGAGCCAGCTTCTGGAAGACAAAACCCTTAGGCCCCGCTCGGTTGGGCTGAAAAGATGTGACTTATGGCTGAAATTTCACTGTAACGGCTGAAATTTTATTGTAATTGAAGGTGATTTATTTGGCGTAATTAAATTTAAAAAATCAAAAATAGAAAAAATATGCTAGCTCATCACGGACAACGCAAACGAATACGAAAAAAAAGAACCGACAAAAAAGCTCAAAAAAGCCAAAAATTCAAAAAAAAAGATAAAATTTATTAATAATGAAAAATAAGCCAGAAGCCTAAAAGTTGAAGCCGAAACTAAACAGGGTCTTAGGCCTATCTAATAAGCCTCACAGGTTAACCTTGGCACATATCTACGCATAATGCTTTTTTGAGAGCCATAGTTTTTTTTTAGAACCTCTAGATATGTGCACTAGCTTTTTTTAATGAAGCATGCATATTCTTCTTAGTTGTGCCTTAACAATGAAGTAGGGTGACCTCACCACTTACGTCGATCGCTTAACAACGAAGTGTTTAACGACGGCAGGGTTTAATGAAGTAGGGTGACCTCACCACTTACGTCGATCGCTTGACCATTTCCTATTTAAACGACCTCACCACTTTCATACGGAAGCTTAACAAAGAACACCAGCTCGCACGATGCACGCAAAGAAGGTAGTAGAGCACAGAGAGAGGGTAGTCGTAGTAGAGCACAGGAGGAGGGTAGAGATAGTAGAGCACAGAAGGAGGGTAGAGGTAGTAGAGCACAGAAGGAGGGTAGAGGTAGCAGAGAACAGAAGGAAGGAAGTGGTAGCAGAGAACAGGAGGAAGGAAGTGGTAGCAGAGAACAGGAGGAAGGAAGTGGTAGCAGAGAACAGGAGGAGGGTAGTGCAGATTGATGTACGGGAAATTTTTAATTACCGTTTGTGTTCTTGTTTGGTCGAGTAAGTTGCACTGCGATCTGTTTCCGGGGGACAACGTTGTCCAATTAATTTTACTTTTTACTGCAGGGACATGCGCCGGTTAGAAGAGATCTGCCCTGCGGCCAGGCTGATGCTAAGAAGATAGGAGGGTGTCGGGAGAAGACGAACAAAGAACGGGAGAAGAAACACGAGAGAGAGAAGAAACGGCGCGAATAGTACCAGAAGAAATCGCGCGAATTGGAGAATCTGATTATGTATCAGCAATTCAGCGTTCCTGGAGAGATCTGGTGTTCAGCTGTTTTAGAACAGATTTTGACAGGATTATACTTTTTCTATCTTGTCATGCGCTTCAATATGCGATGCGTCTCAGATAACTTGGCGTGCTTGATTAGTCTATGGATCTGGAATCTTGGATTACATGTATGCAGTTTCTGTCGATTTCTGCTGGAACACTTTGTTTTCTGCAAAATTCTTGCATTCCTGGCGTTGCGTGTGAATATTGACATGGGTATATCAGATGGCACGTCACGTGGATGCGGCGAAGCTTTAGTAGGCTTCAGTTTTTGGCTTTTTTATTTAAGTCAGAAGTTATTTAAAATTTATTAATTTCTAATTTTAGTTTATTTTAGCTTTCTAGCTTTTTTGTCTTTTTATCCTTTATTTCTTTGTATTGTTCATAACGATATAACGATTTTTTTCTTAATTTTTTCCAATTTTCGTATTTTTTTTTAAAAAAATTAAGAATTGCTATATCAGTCGAAGCCTCCTTTGCGCGCCCCCTCTCCTCGACTTGCTCCCCGGGTCTCCTGCCGCCCGGACAAGGCCACAACGCCGGCCAACCCAGCCTTGTTCGCGGCCGACGGCGTCGCCTCCAAAGACCTCGACCGCAATTCCTCCCTCTCCGTCCGCCCGTCCGCATCTTCCGTGACCCTGTCGTCGAGATCACAAATTTCCCCGTCTCTTCCTTAATTCCTTGGTTCCCTGCAATCACAAATCGCCGGCTCTCCGTCGTGCGCCCGCTGCTCCAGTTCCTGAACGCCACCGGCTCCTACTACTTCGTCGACCCGTACCTCGCCTGGGCGGCCAACCACAAGACCATCTCGCTGGACTACGCGCTCTTCCAGGGCGCGCTGAGCTCCCACTACGTCGACCCGGGCACGGGGCTCGCCGACTCCAACCTGCTCGACGCGGTCACTCACGGGAGGTAACTTAACGGTGATGTCATAGAATGATGAAGTTTTGAGAACTAATGGTATATAAGAAATAAACACTTATTCAATAGTAAATTATGGAGCCATAAGTTATTCAATGACATACAATGTATTTTCTCTAAATTGTAAATTGATTAATTGGCAAAGCCATATTTTTCTTTAATCATGAGATGTGAACATTCGTGCATGTAATTGTTGGAGCATGTGGCTTCACTGGCAAGGACGCGTTCACTGCGTTACGAAATCGGCACCGTGAGTTCATGGGGTGGCTTTCTTTTGGATTATGTCTTATAGTTTTTAGTTTATATTTTTGAAATCTGGTTGTTCTGTACATTATTGACTTCATTTGCTGAGCATTATGCATTTAAAGAGGACCTGAACAACAATACATGAACTATGCTTGCCCCCCAAATACATTTCTCATTCTGAACTGAGTATGATGATCTGTAGCACTGGAAAGTTGCTACATTTGGCTGTTTCTTGTGAATTGAGGTTCTCTTATGCTGTGCTTTTTGTTAAGCGATGCTCCCTTTTTCTGTAAGGGAGTATATTGAAGATTATCACGAGATGGGCACGAAAACTCTGAAACTTGTACCAGATATGCGAAAGTTCTGAACCCTCAAATGTCTAATGTGCAGACAAAAGTGCGCACAATCAAGTGTTCAACAACTAACCAAGATCACACAAATCCAGTACACAAGATTCTCGTTCAGAAACATGACATACTGAGTACATAGAAAGGCTTCAACATATCCTGATTATTCAACTAGAATGTACAAGAGCAGCACTCCGATAGGATACGCTGGCATTGGGGTATGTACAGGAAGGAAGATTTGCTGAAAACAGGGATCTTATGCCTTGTTGGCCTCCAACGCGTGAAATACGTCCGAACGAGTGACAATCCCTGTTTGAAAAACACATATATGATGTAAACAATGTCTGCACAGTTATAATAATGAGGGTTTACTTGAACGCATGTGTTTGTGCAATTACTCGAACCAGCGTTGTGAACAGTGAAAACCTGCAGAAATTGACCGTTCACCAATACTGGTTATGAACGGTGTGTCCAGTTTTGGCTGGTTTTCAGTTGAAACCTCAAAGAACGTAGATTCTACTGGTTGCAGAATGCTTAGCAAACACGAAGCTCAAGTAAATAGCAAGAAAATTAACATTAAAATGCATTTTTAAGGCTGCTGGAAACCAGTCAGTTTCCATCAAAACCAGCAGGGACTGGTATTTTCAACCTAATTATTTTCCTAACCCTGAGTCCCTGATGCAAACAACTTCTGGCAAAAGTTCAAAATATTTTTAGGACTCAAGGCAGTAAATAATGATGAACCTAAGATCCTAATGGAGCTAAGTTGCAGCCTATTGCGATTATGAAAACCCAGCTGAACTATATAAATAGCAACAACTACTAATTTTCAGAAATAAGTTGTATCAAAGGGGTTCTGAAAAATTTTACCGATCACTTGCTGTTCTTCATTCACAACTGGTATCCTGTGAACCTTATTCTTGAGCATTAGTGCAGCAGCTTCTGCTCGTATAAGCAGTTACCAGAAAAGCGCATTAGCAAATGTTCCGGAAGACAGGAACAATATGTATTTCTCTATTAACTGTGGAGTAGACTGTACAGGGAATCAGAAGTTACCCAAGACAGTTTTCTCAGGTGTGAGAGTAATAGCAGGAGACGACATGACTTCACCAACAGTTGAGTCCAACTGCATCATGAGAGCAAGCACGAAGAGCAACGATCAGCATCACCAGGAATCCTTAGGGATTATATTTCAGACATTGTTACCAAAGGACAATCGGTGTCAGCATAATATCCTACTTTCAAACAGTTTGACACAACTTTCATCGAATTTCCCAGCTACTATCATTTCATATTGAAGGATACAAGCGAACAACAATATTCATGAAGTTACTGTTGAAGAGTTTAAAACTTTGTGCGCTATCTATTACACCTAACACACAATAAGCACATTGGACATATAATAAGTCTTCATCATGCTTGGCTTGGTTAAAGGTCTAGACGATGAGACTGCAGATCAATGTGTTTTTTAGCTTTGTTTGTAGTTTCGTGATTGAAATCAGGCCAGTTTCCCTCTCTGGCTCTCTCTGAGAAGTATACGGTAGGTGCTAGGCGTAGTTCTAGGCTTCTAGCAGCCAAGATCGTTGATATAATTGAGTGATCTAAAAAAGATCAGAGGCTTAGAAGGTAGTGGCCTTATTCGCGAAGGTGAAAGTAAGTGGCCTTAGCATAAACCTAAATAGGCCCCTACATGTGTTGATAGCTAATTGTGAAAGTAAATCTGCAGAGATAAACTACTGCTCAAAGTCGGATAAGAGTTGGACAAGGTGGTCAAAAACATTGATATTTACCAGCTTCAACCATAGCATACTCAATCTGCGTCATGATATTTAGTTCATCATCTATTTTGCATATTATTTCGACTCCCATGTACAATTTCTGATAGATGCATTCATATGGCTCAATCACTCAGAACCGCTGCCCTCCCTCACTTGGGGCTTTATATATAAGCGACTGCCTACCATAGGATTGCCGTAATACTCACCATTTTCTACCTGAAATTAATGTAGAAGATTTGTGAGTTCAGGGCAATTCTTTCAAAGTTTCACATCATCTGATCTCCCTACATATTCTGGTATACTTAGCTTAAGGAACTTCAACGCGCTAGTGGTTAGCTTTAATTTGTTTATATTTGGCACATCAGTATGTAACATCTAGAGAAAATTCAGCTAGTAATCTCTAGAACTTACTGAAACGGAGACCTCCAACTGAATTCAGCGTTCTAGCGGTGTACTTGTCCAGATAAATTCATCCATCTATGCCATTTTTTAGATCATATATTACTCTCTGTAATCTTCGTTCCAGATCGTTTAATACCAAAAAATTGGTTTTTGCAGAGAAGCGCACTCATTGATTTTAGCAGACGAATGAGGGAGGAAGAGCATGGGAAGCCCTGACTGACCCCATTGGATGCCTTGGCCTTGTCCTTCTTAGAGACGATGCCGATGCACCTCCGCTCGTCGTCGAGCACCGGCAAGCCGGACTGGTTGGCGAAGAAGGCGTCGATCTCGGCGAGCTTCTGGCCCGGCATGGCCACCTGCACCGGGTGCGACATGACGTCCCCGAGCTTCGCCGTCGGGCTCATCTGCAGTTCCACAAATCCAATCGCCACACGCAGCCACGAATGAAATCATGAGATCCAAGAACTCCAAGAGCTAGCACATGCAAGAACGAATGCAAGCTCGCCACCGAGACCTTGTCTTTGGTGATGATCTGCGACTCGAGGTAGGCGCGGAGGTCGTCGTAGCTGAGGAGGGAGAAGTTCTCGGGCCACTCGCCGGAGAGGATGCCCTCCGGGTACTCGTCGATGGCGGGGCGCAGGTCCTCCGGCGCCGCCGCGACCACCGTCGCGGCCCCGCGCCTCCGCCCGCCCACGCTCAGGACAGCCGGCGCGCGCCGCGGCACGGCGGGGAGGAGCGCGAGGGCACCCCGGACGGTAGCGAAGGCCGACGACGCCATGGACGACGAAGCTGGATGCGTGATGGTTGGGTACTTGCCACTGGTATCTGAAGCGGTAAGTCACACTGACACTGGCGAGGAGTGGTGCTAGTAGCCTAGGTGGCGTGGCGTGGAAAGTTCTGGAAGGAAGGGTGTGGGCGTGGGGCCCACCTGCAGGCGGACGGACGGCCGTGGAGGCATTTGGCATGGGGGCCGCAGGTCGCTGTCAGGTGTGGCGTTAGTGAGGTTAGCTGATAGGAAATTATGGCCGGATTCTTTTGATTTAAATTTAGTTTATATTTATATTATCCATAGTAATTAGTTTTTAAGCGGTGTATTTTTTAATAGGAAGTTAATAGAAAAATTATAGTAAAAAGTATATTGAGTTCGGTTGTATCAGCCAAAATCACATACGACTATTTCCCTCTACGTACTGTCTCTCGCAAATAGCCAGAATTCAAATATTTAAGCTATAAGTTATAACCATCAGCCAAAAAAATGCACATATGAACATTTTGTCACCATGTGTCGCTATGTCATTTCCAATCTTTTGGTCAAGTCCCATTAGATTGCAAATCCCAATTAAATACAGTTCCATTTCTGGCCATATGTTAACTTTATTCTACAGACGTTTTTTTAATGATGTCCTTGGCAGCAAAAATCAGGTGGATTTTTTAGCCTATGGCTTATAGTTTATATCTTAAATTTTTAAATTTTGGCTATCCGTGAGAAACAATACGTAAAGGAAAATAGTCGTATACGATTTTGGACGTTACAACTGAGTTCGGTACACTTTTTACTACAATATTTTTGTTAACTCCGCATTAAAAAATGCACCGTTTGAAAACTAGTTACTGTAGCACAAGTCATAAGTGAAAAGAAGGGATACATTGTGTCTTTGGAGATAGGTTGCACTTGCCATTATATAGTACCTTTATGGACCGGTCAGACCGCCCACACAGGACCGATCATACCGCCACACAGGGACCGGTCAGACTGCTCTCAAGAAAAACCACGGAGTCGCTCTCTGGAAAAAGGGTTCCAAGAGAAAGCAGTTCAGTACGGTCGGATCACAGCTACTAACGCCGGGTCGACCGCCAAAGACAGGTCGGTCAGACCGCCACCTACACGCCGGTCACACCGCCGGTCTCAACTCGGTCAGACCGCCATGAGGTATAATGGATTGCGCGAAGGCTACGATAGCAGAAAACAAAACTTTTCTACCGCGCACACAAGAACATCATGCTTAACACCATCAGGTGGATCAACTAAGTTCCAAACTTGATTACTGTGCATGGATTCAATTTCGGATCTCATGGCTTCAAGCCATTTCTCAGAGTCTGGTCCCACCATCGCTTCTTCATAGGTCTTAGGTTCATCGTTGTCTAACAACAATATATCCGTTGTTGAGTAGTCAAGAACATGTACCTCTCGGTACACGACGTGACCTCTCGACCACGTGGTGCGGTGTGTCCACAACAGGTTCTTCAACAGTTTGTTCATCCTGTTGTTGTTCAGGAGGAGAAACGTTTTCGGTGTTTCTCGAATTTCTTCAAGTTGCACCATGCTCCCACTATCCCTTCTTGAGAGAAACTCTTTCTCTAAGAAGACACCATGCTTAGGCGACAAACACTTTGCCTTCTTCTTGATTATAGAAGTAATATACTTTTGTTTCCTTAGGATACCGATAAAGAAGCATTTATCGATTTGGGATGAGCTTATCGATTGTAAACGTTTTACATAAGTCTCACATCCCCAAATCTTAAGAAAAGACAAGCTAGGGCGTTGTCTGTCCACATCTCATATGGTGTCTTTTCATCGATTTTGATGGAACTCGCATTTAGTGTGAAAGCGGTGTTTCAAGAGCGTACCCCAAAAGACAACAGAAGATCACGTGGCTCATCATGGGCGCACCATATCTAATAAGGTGCGATTTCTCGTTCGAATACCCCATTCCATTAAGGTGTTCAAGTGAGTCAATTGTGGAACAATTCCACAATCCTTCGAGATGATTACCAAACTCATGGCTCAAATACTCGCCTCCACGATCGGATCGTAGAAACTTGATTGTCTTGCCTAAATGATTTTGCACTTCATTTTGGAATTCTTTGAACTTTTCAAAGGATTCGGACTTATGCTTCATCGGTAGATATATCCATATCTACTAAAGTCATCGATAAAAGTTATGAAGAATCGAAAACCACCCGTCGTTGAGCTCATTGGTCCACATACATCGAATGTACGAGTGCCAATAAGTCACTTGCCCGCTCACCTTGACCGGTGAAAGGTGCTTTTGTCATCTTGCCAAGTAAACAAGATTCGCATGTCTCAAATGATTCAAAATCAAATGAGTACGAATACCATCTCTATGGAGCTTCTCCATGCGTTTCTCATTTATGTGACCTAGCGGCGGTGCCAAATAAACGTGGATTCAAATCATTCGATCGTTGCCTCTTTGTATTAATGTTATAGACCGATGACTCTTCAAGAGTAAGAACATATAACCCATTCACCAATGGAGTATGACAATAGAACATATCTTTGAAATAAAGAGAACAACCATTGTTCACGATCTAAAGTCATAACCTTCGCTTGTAAACATGAAGCGAAATAATGTTCTTGGAAAGAGATGGAACACAATAACAATTATTCAATTCCAAAACTAATCCTCAAGGTAAAGACAATGGTATGGTGCCAAGCACCACCGCAGACAACTTTTGCTCCATTGCCAACGCGAAGATCCACTTCGCTCCTCCTCAAACTTCTACTTCTTCTTAGCCCCGCAACGATTTGCAAATGTGAGCAACCGATCCGGTATCAAATACCCAAGAATCAGTAGATGAAGTAGCAAGATTGATTTCTATAACATTTATACCGGAGCGTAAGTCGATTTCCTTCTTTTTCTCAAGATCCTCCAAGTACTTTGGGCGTTCCTTTCCAATGTCCCGATTGCTTATGAGTAGCAATCGCATCGAGCAGGGCCCTTCTTGACTTGCTTGGCCTTAGAACCGCTCGCGATCTCATCGGAGCTAACTTTCTTTGACCGCGCCATTCTTTACATAGGGCTTGCCCTTGCCTTTCGCATCATCATCACATGATGGTCGCTTTTCTTAATGCTTTCCTCGGTGATTTTAGCATCCCACGCAACTCGCCCAAGGTCTTGTCCATGTTGTTCATGTGATAGTTCGAATGAATGGCTCAAAGCTCGAGGGAGCGATCAAGAATCACATCGAGCCAACTCTTGGCTAAGGGAAAACCAAGCTTTTCCGGACTCTCAATGTAGCCAATCATCTTAATCACATGAGGGTCGACGGATTCCTTCGCAAGCTCGCGCACGCAAACAAGGACTTTGAAGTGTTGAACCTCTCGGCCCTTGCTTGGTTCTCAAACATACCACGCAACCCCACAATGATATTGTAGGCATCGTGTTCTCATATTGCTTCAAGCTCGAGGACATTGTGGCAAGCATGAGAGACTCACATCAAGGTAATCATTCGTTTGCTTCTCATAAGCTTTCCGTGCACCACGGTAGCATTATCGTGCAAGTCATCGGGATAAGGAGACTCAATGACATACTCCTTGCGCTCTTGCTTGAGAACAATTCTCGTGTTGCGATACCAATCCAAAAGTTCGTTCCATTGAGTTTTCTTTCTCAAGAATAGATCGCAAATTAAAAGAACTGGATGCGGCATTAGTTGACATGATCTACAACAAAGAATATGCAAAGTTTAGCACTATGTTCATGTTTGATCTTCCATTAAACAATTTAACAAAGATACTCCCACTATATGTTTTGTAATCGTCTTCCTCTAACGACATATAGTGGTCAAGATCCATGTTCATCTAAGTTCTAGTGAGCTTTGGCATCCTTGCTAGAAACCTAGTGACGAGGTAAGCAACACTTGCTAATCACATCTTATGTGACTCTTGTTTGTTGGGTGGCATCCAATGCCCCGGCTCCCAACACCATGCCCCAAGGCCCAAATCTAATTTGATAGCCTTGTCAAGTAAACCAATACTATGCATGTGGATGTCCGACATCCACCCTATTAGATCAAGATAGTTGATGGTACTCGCTTTGGCGGACCTACCAAACAATGATCATGATTCTTATAGGCGCAGCAATTGGAAGGGCATCAAAACAAATTCTTAATTTTTCTTGAGAGAAGCTATTCTATCATGAAAAACTAACCCTTAGTTGGTATGGCATGAAAGAATAGTATGACAAGAAATAAACATCACATGCATATAATCATATTATACTGTGAATGGTATGGCATTTTGTATCGTAGTGGTCACCATCGCCATGGTTCCACGGTGATATTCTTCGCCACACTTCTTGTCCTCTTTGTCATCATGTTTGAAGCCTCCATAGCAAAGAACTAAACTATTACAACTAATAGGTAGCAAATGAATTACATGAGGAGCTCAAGCATCACAAGTCGACACGCAGTCGTTATACAATTAAAAACGACCTCAACCCTACTGTGATTAATACGACACACAGCCGCCAAAACACACATGCATCACATATGCATCTATGCCATACCATTCACATCATTCCTGCAAAAACAAGTTAGCGTAGAACATATTCTACCATACGACATGAATGTGTTTCTATAACAATCTATGCGTACGCAACGGCGGTCCCATCTATGAAATCGCTATGAAAATCTCATCGGCCGATCAAATCAACCCAAACCGAGCCATTCAAAATGTCTCAATTTTCATTAGATCAATCACATCAATCATCGCGATCGGTATGCTTGAGGAGACCGCAACACAAGACCTCGATCCGTTGGCTCAATCTCATCGTTGTCTTGTGATTAGCCCGATGGTGTTACCGGTAGGTAGGGGCAAGTCGCGCGTATATCAAAGAAGGAGCACGAACTAATCTTTTGGCCACATGATGCTATCAACTCATACATATTCCAACCCCTTATGACCGATTGATCTAGTCCGTAATAGATCCAATCTATTACAATCGCATATCAACATATGCGCTGATCCAGATCGCAAACTAAGCAAGATGGCTCTGATACCACTAATGGATTGCGTGAAGGCTACGATAGCAGAAAACAAAACTTTTCTACCGCGCACACAAGAACATCATGCTTAAGGAGGATCATGGATCGTTACCACTAGACGCGCAGCAGCAATGTGAAGAAGAGTTGGAGAAGCCGATCCAACCACGCGTCGAGGTAGTAGTGGAAGTAGTCGATCGTCCGAACCGATCGTCTCCTCCACGCGATCAACCACACACCACGAGCAGATCCAATCGTAGGTTGTTGATGCCGATCAACGCCGCAACGAGCGCGCCCCACCGGTATCCACACGTCCGGATCGGAACGCCGATCGCGAGTGTACCAAAGACTCATGAAGCGACTAGGGTTTGGCTCGGAGGTGGCGGCGTGGTTTAGCTCGGGATTATCACCGCGTGCCCTCACCGCCTCCATATATATAGACCTCCTCACTTGGGCCTCGTGGACGAGGCCCAATAGAAGTCTATCCGGATCTCTATCCGATTGAGCCCATATCCGAATCACATTCGAATTAGTGTTCCAACCCGTTAAGTGTGCGACCACAGCAGGTTCACGATACTTGGTCGCGACCGAAACACCTTTCCGGTCACCGTGTTAATAGCGGCCTCTAGTAAGACATATTAACCCCAAAGTATACGTAAAGATCATATCGGTGAACTCGTAATGTTCTCATGTACTAATCCTTTGCCTCACGATATAGATTAAGCTCAAGGCGAGACCGTGTCATCCTCTTAATAGCTCAATCACTCTCTCGATTCCGTGATGGATTATAAACTCGTGATTGACTCCTCAATCACCTTGGCATGGCCATGCACTTTCATAATCCATTACATCGAGGGGCCCAGAGATATCTCTCCCATAAGGAGGGGCAAATTCTATCTTGATCATTCACATCCCACTACATGTTTCATGGCAAACTCAAAGACTACTTTTATGACTACCCAGTTATGGAGTAGTGTTTAGTAGTCCCAAAGTAAGCTACTACGCATGCTGGGAACCACGATGATCTCAAGTCTAAGGATTCCACATAAACACTACTTGAGACCAACTGATGACATATGGAATCTGCAGTGTCTCATGGCGGTCTATCCAACATATGTTCACTAACACATGTCCATATTATTGATTTGGTATCTCCATACCATGATCCATGAGACATGATCATCAATCAATACATATGCTGATCTTTGAATCATATTTGTTCCTCATATGAAATATAATCAGGGATCATTTAGAAATAGCAATATTTTGGCATTAAGAGTCTCATGAATAAGTCACATACTCATTGATCAATAATGATAATGTCTATTTCAAGGAACAAAGCAATGTATCATAAACATAGTATGTGATATATTCAACATCTCCATGTTGCCTCTAGGGCATATCACCAACACGGTAGTACCGCTCGCACAGAGCCGGTACTTCCGACCTCCGGTGGTACCGCTACGTACATAGCAGTAGTTCCGATTTTTTTAGAAGTGCATATATCTCAACAAATTTTGCAAAATATATTTGCAAACTACGATATCATGCACACAAGGCTCAAACATGATTTCCAACAAGTTGCAAAACATATCCGCACACTTTTGAAATCATGACATAAGGATTTGGTACATGGACTTCTTCACATTTGCAAAACACATTCGCAAACCTAAGTCACATGCCACAAGGATTATATATGAGCTTCAACTATTTGCAAAACACATTTGTAAATATAAGCCTCATATCACAAAGAATGAAAACATGGACTTCAAGCACTTGCAAAACACATTTGCAATGCATAGTCCCATGTTACAAGATTCAACACATGAGATTCGACCATTTGCAAAAATACATTCGCAAATGCAAGCCTCATGTCAAGGTGAGCTAGATGAGGTGGGATGAGCCATCAACACATGATGAGACTCAAACTATTAGACATGATCCATCTTAATAGTACGTCAATCTATACTAGCAATCCGGTCTTTCAACCAAACACTAAGACCGGTAAAAGACTAGAAACACATCCTTAGTCCTAGCTAGTCATACCAACAACTTCTTTCAACTCATGATGCATCTTCTTTCAACAACTTCATCAACACATGATGGTCTTAGACATGCATCAACTCAAGATGTATCTTCTTCTTAATGGCCTTCAACACATGAAGTCATCTTCTTAATAGCCTTCAACACATGAAGCTATCTTTTTCTCAATCTTGACTTGATGATCTTCAACACATAAAGTCACCCCAAGTCATCCTCATTTGTGAAACCTAACCTATTAATCCAACTCATGAAAAATATTAGTCCACAAAACAATTGTCATCAATTACTAAACTTCACCATTAACACATAATGGAGGGACTAGATTCAACAAATTTTTTTTTGGTAATTCATGACAATCTCAACAAATAATGAGTTATAGAAATTGATTTGCGAGTATACAACTTGTACACAACAATTGTATACTCTAAGATAAGCTTTAGACAAAGCTTACTTATTCGGTTGTCATTAATTATTCAATAATTAACACATAATGGAGAAGTTGGATAACAACCCGATTGCACATGAGTATATATGAACTACACAAGATATATATACTCAAGAATGTATTTCAAAGTAAAGATCCTAAATATGTATATTAAAAGAAGCATAGATCAATACTTATGAAATTCCAAAACATAGAGAGCTCCCCCTAAATGTGTGCATATAAGTGTATATATTGAAGATATATGCACATATTCATTTTGGACTATTAGTGGAGTTCAATCTATATTTTGGATCTAAGCAATGCATTAGTATATGAGAAAATGATTTCGAATGCACACTAGAGTATACTTAAACAAACATATTAGTCTCATATAAACATTTGCCATTATCACCAACACAATATAAAAGTATTTGTCATTAACACCAAAATCAACTTAATCGGAGCTTGTTCTTTCAATAATATCCTAAGACGATGAAGGTTTTGGATGGCATCATGAGTTGATCGTTGTTGTGGCTACATGCCAAACAGTAAAGAAGGGGACTCGTAGAGAAGGAAGAGGAGAGCCAGATCTGTAGGAGAGTTGGTAAGAAGGAGAGGATGCCTCTCCTCCTACCCCTCCTGGGGGTTTATATACATGAGTGGGGCAGGATGGGAAATCTTCATTCTACCCCTTAGTACTTACAAAGGATGATGGTACATTGGTATATTCCTCTACACTACCGGGCCTAATAGATATTAAGCCAGTTGCAAGGCCCAGTCACGGGGGGTTGGGCCACCCCCACAACAATCGTTATTAAGTCAAGTTTTGGGATGAAGGATGGCATTATATGTTGATGAGCATCAAGTGAAGATTCCAAAGAAGAGATGATCATAAATTGATCATCAAGTCAAGAGAAGACTCATCATATGTTGATAGAGGGCAAGTGAAGAATGCATCTTGGGGTGATGCCTATCAAGACAAGAACCCGAGCTTGAAGTGAAGATATGCGTTATCAAGCCCTAAGATGATGTTTAAGGCAAAGGTAAAACTAACTAGGCCAAGAACGTGTTCTTAATCTTTTACCGATCTTGTTATTTGGTTAGAAGATCATATTACTAGTATAGTTTATCGTACTATTAAAAGGATCATGTCTAGTAGCTTGAGTCTCATCATGTGTTGATAACTCAATCTCACTTGCTCTAGTTCTCCATGGCATGATACTTATATTTGAGAGTGTATTTTATAAATAATTGTGGCTCATGCATAATTCTTATGACTTTGACTTAGATTTTCAAATATGTTTTGCAAATGGTTGGAATCCATATTTCATAATCCTTGTGGTGTGATGGTTAGATTTTCGAATGCATTTTGAAAATGGTTGAAGCTTATACACAATTTTTGTAACATGTGACTTAGGTTTGTAAATGTGTTTTTCAAACTTGTTAAGTCCATGTATCTAAATCTTGTGTCATGATTCTAAAGTGTACAAATATATTCTGCAACTTGTTGAGAATCATGGTTTGATTCTTGTGTGCATAGTACTATAATTTATGAATGTGTTTTCTAAATTTGTTGAAGTATACACACTCTTATCTCTGTTGGAAAATGCAAGGCGGTCTGACTGCACTATGTCTAGCAGTATGACCGGGGCGATTAGACCTGCTCTTTGTGAGTTATTAGACCAGTCTCCGATAGTACCGGCCTAAGTAGTCGTGATTTGACCAGTCTCCGAATGACCAGAGCAGTTAGACTGTCATGTGTTAGTGGTCTGACTAGTCGTGATTTGACCAGCTATCAGTTAGCGGTCAGACCGACTCATGGCAAGCGATCAGACCGATGTGGTATGACTGGCCTTGCAGTACTACCAGGTTTTTGTTGTCGGTAGGTATTTTCCAAAGAGCATCTTTTTCTGGTTGGAGTCAGTGCGATCAAATCGGCTTGAGTGGCAGTCCAACCGGTGTGCAGTCTGATCGGCTCCTGTGAGGACGGTCAAACTAGCTCCTGTAATAGCTACTATTCTAGCCGTTGCGAGGCGAGCGGTAATATTGACCATTTGTCTATGGTACTACCGGATTTTCTGGGTTTTCTCCTAACGGCTAGTTTCTTGGTGTGAGGTATAAATATCCCCTTGTGGCTAGTTAGGGAGAAGTTGTTGATGTTCTATTCTACATTGTTGAGCTAGTATGAGACTCTCCACCTAACTATGCATGTATTGCACCTTGAGAGGAAGGAGGGAGGTCTCTAGTTGCATATGTTGCATTTAGAGGTGGATTTTTATATCTACATTGAGCTTGTGAATTTGTTGCACGTGGTGAGAGTCAAGCAAAGACTTGACTTGTTACTCTTGCAGATTGCCGACTTCTAGACGGTCGTGGAGGCGTCGTGACAGTGATATTCTCAAAGAAGCTTGTAAAAACGTCGGGCGTGTTATGAATGTTGAAGCTTACCTACCCGGAGGGGGAAATAGCTACAACTATTAGATTTGAGGTGGTTGCCTTAATTGGTGGAGCCGGTTCAATTTGTTTGGTTTTACCTCAACATGGATTAGGGAAAATCGGCAAATTTCTAAACACCATAGTAAAACATCGTGCGTCATTTTGCTTGCTTTCTTAAGATCAACTTACATACTTGCAATTTATATTCATAGAAATTGAATTGACTGTTTGTTACTCTATGATTGAAAACCTTAGCATAGACTTAGGGTGTTGGTGCGCTTAAGTGAATCTAGTTGACATAGGCCTTAATTGTGCAAAACTGATTTGATTTACGCTTCGTTTATAAACTCGGTTTTAACTAGAGAGGATTTTAAAATGCCTATCACCCTCCTCTAGTCAGTCTCCTCGTCCTTATAAGAGTTAGGTCATGGTGAGACGTAAGGGATCAGGACTAGACAAGTTGCTGAGGTCTAGTGCGATCAAGGTACCGCCGTAGATGACTGAGGCTTATGGGGTGGTTACAAGCCGAGAAGATAAAGAACTAAAGTGGGAGCTACCGGTAGTGGACATGACGAGCAATGACAAGGTGAACTGAGACTAGGCCGAGGTAAGAGCTAGGGTCCTGAACGGTCAAGAAAGTGGGAGTTGTCATGATGAAGATGAAGTAGTTGATTGCTTCAAGGCAAAGAAAGTGGGAAGCTTGGTGTAAGGCAGTAAAGGGGCAATTTGGTAAAGTGTTTGATACCAAACAAAAATGGCGGTGTCTGAAATCATGGTATTAGTGTAAGTGGTTTAGGTTAAGGATATGCTAAAAATATGAGGTAGATCAAGTGTTGATTCACTATTAACTGTGCGTTTTGAGAAGCATGCTTGTGTAAGTGCAAAACCTAGTATGGTGTTAGATTAATGAGTTAGCATATGCAAGTAGATGAAACCCAACTAGAGGTGCTTGTTAGGGTTTATCTTGTGAGCCTCCATATATAAGGAGAGAGAGATGGCTGGGGTAAAAAATTTGGGAGATTTTAGGTCTAGAATTAAGAAGAGTTAGGGTTCTTGTAGAGAACCTTGGTGAGATGTGAGATGTTCTTGTGGTTAGCCTTTTTATCATCACTAGATCTTGTGTGTGGCTAGGAGTGTCCATAATCATACATCTCCAAGTATCAATAGAGATCAAAATTCATCCAATTTTTCCCTCGTGTTTAAGTGATGAAATCTTGATTTGGCTTATTTTTTGTGCTTATCCTTCCCCTCCCGATCTTGCTTTGTCCTAAGGACGTGTAAGTAATAATGATGCCTCTTGGAGACCAGGTCTCATCCATCTAGATACTTGTTATTTTGTAAGTTCATGTGATTGCTCCGTTTTGCTCAAGATAATGGTGTTTTGGGGGGTTTGATCTTGTGAATGTTTTAATTTGAGTTTTGATGTAATCCAACTTGCTATGACATGTGAGAATACATATAAAATCTTCTATATCATTAAGGACTCACGAGTAAGAGTAGATCATGGTCTCTTTCTTTTGTCCCATTTTGGTGCAGCATTCCTTCAAACGGAAAATGTCAAAATTTTGGTAACTATTTTCTTGATCGTTGATTAAAATAAATTCCTGATATCCTAGAGAATGTGCATATCAAATTTCAAGTTATTTAGAGCCGTGGTTTTGAGAGTTGGCTCAATTTGTGGTTTTAGATGGTTTTGGTGTAGCAATGCTTCAAGAGCTAAAAGGTCTTAAGCTTCTTAAGTTCTTTCAAGATTTTTAGTTGGGATAGGTTCTTAAGGTCATAATATAGTCTTGATTCAAATTTCAAATCATTTAGAGTTGTGGATCAAAAGTTACACCACTTCTTAGATTTTGAACGAACGAGGCATCGTCGTTGTCTTAGCTTCCCTTTAGCATCATCGTCCTGCTTGTTCTCATCCGTTCCTTTCTCCGTCTTGCTTCGTGTTCTTTGCTTCACTCATTCTCCCCGTAACATCAAAAGGCCAAATGAAAGGGCATGTAGCACGGATCATTAGTACTACTACTGCTGCGACTCCATCAAACTGTTCGTAGAAATGGATGGGGAATCTGAAATTTTAGTTGAAGGGATGTATGTGATAAACGATCTTGGAAGCTTGCAAATGTGTTGGAAACAGTTGAGCTTAATGATGCCTTGCGACATTAAGTACGGATATGTTGGGAAAATACACCTTGAAAACCTAAGACATCTATCTAAAAAACAAAATCAACATCCCAAAAATAACAGAGGGAGTATTAACTTTGTGTGTGAGCATAACACAAGTATCTTTCCAGTTTCCAGCACTTGAATGTCCTGTGTATCGCGGCTTAATTTCTTACCTTGATGTTAGTTTGAGGGAATTTTACAATATATTCTACTGATAATATACAAAAGACATTCAGCTAATATTTAATGTAACTGGTCTCTGTTAGATATAGTAGTATTATATCTATCTAATTGGGTCAAACACTGTCCCATTCTATCAAATACTTTCTTAAATTTTGTGCCTCTTTTATACGCGCGCGAACAAACATTCTAAAAATTCCCTATTGCTGAGATCATCGCCTTGTGCAATTCTGTCACCAAGGCAATCCTAGTGTTGAATTCCTATCTAAAGGTCAGTTTGATTTAGTTCTCTGGATTTGCCAGAATGAAAGAGGCCCCATTGCACCGCTGTACACGAGTAGACTGCAATCTTTGCAGCGAGTGGTAGATCTCAGGAATTAGAATAGATACAGTATCAATTATAGGGGGAAAACGGACCGTGTTTTTCTGGGTCAGCCCGAGGTCCATCTTGTCCAGCACGAGCATGTTATGTGGGCCAGGTTGGGCCTAAAAGGCCAGCCTGCTAGGCGGCATAGTATGGTCCGATAAATCATAGTATCATCATCCCATAAATTCCTCAATCCCTACAAGCCATCACAGAGTAGAGAAAGAATAGATGGGAAGGACTAAAGGAGTATACCGTGCCAAGAGGAGGAGCCATCGGTCCCGTATCCTGCCTCACCGGCTCGTCACCTCCCGCCTTGGAGCCGCGGCGCCTCCCTACTCCCACGCCGCTCGCCCTCCCGTGCTGCCCCGCCTCGGCGCCGCTCCGCTTGGCCTCGCCGCCTCCCACGCGGCCGCCCGCTTTAGCCTTGTCGCCTCCCGCATGCCTGCCTTAGTCTCATTGCCTCTCGTGCGCCAACCCGCCTCGCCTCCCACAGCCCGCGTGGCTATTAACCTCGGCCTCGTCGGTGCCACTTGTGGAGATGATGGAAGGGGAGAAAGAAATGAACCAGGGTGAAGGGATTATAGGGAATGGGAATAGGGAAATTTAAAGTGCTATATGACTTATTCCTAACATATAAGCTGAAAAGAATTGGCCAAAGCATGTTTTTTTGGGCTGCGATCTATGGCTTTTGCCTGTTCGCGAGAGAGAGCATAAAGAGATACTCGCGTGCGATTTTGGACAATATAAATAAAATCACTGTAGTATACTATAATCGATCAGTAAATCTCGTATTAAAAAAATACTCTGTTTAAAAGATAACTATGGTAGAAAAGCTACTTACCGTATAAAGGTACCGTTCAACATGGCTTAAGCTTATTTTTGCACTATTCATAATTTCGTCTTTTTCTGAATTTTTAATTTTTTTTGAGTTTTTTGTCGGTTTTTTTTTCTCGTATTTGTTTGCGTTGTCTGTGATGGGCTAACATATTTTTTATATTTTTCAATTTTTAAATTTAATTATGTTAAATAAGCCTCTCTCATTCTGATGTGTTTTTTCACCAACACTGATGTTTTCAGCCATAAGCTTTCAGCTTTCAGCCGAACCGATCACCACCAAAAACGGCTTTTACAAGTCAAAAGGAAAAAAAAAAGGCCCTATGTTCCGTGTCCGAGAGTCTGTCGATCTCAAAGATCCGACGGTCGGCGCAGATTGTACAGTTTCCGTTGGATTCGCTCGCTGCCCCCCAAATGAACAACGCATCTCTCTCTTCCTAAAATGTCTGAAGGGAGCCCAACCCGACCTTTCCTCGGCCCATTTCCGTCCTTCCTCCTCCCCACCGATCAATCACACCGGCGTGCCCCCGTCGACGCCGTATCCCCCTCCTCGGCGGCGCAGCTCCCCTACCTACCTCGTATCGCCGACGCGAGCCTCCAATCCGATACACGCCGGGGCGCTCCTCCCGACACCACCCGGGCCCCCATCGCCACCGATCCTGGGTGAGTCCTCCCCCACCCACCCGCATTTCCTTAGTGCGGCCGTCTTATCCGTGAACGCTGTCCATGGCGAGGGTTGGGGGGATAGGGAGAGGCATCACCGGCTGGCCATGGCGGACATGAGGCAAGCGGCGGCGTCTCTCTTCCATTTATATATAGTAACTCGTTGTTAAACTGTCTACAAGTAAATTATAGTATAAATTATATCAATAAGCAGGAGGTACAGCAAAATGTGCTACATGATCAGACCAATACGCCAGAAGTGTCATCATCTCCTATTGCCGAATCTGGAGAGCTAGTCTCTTCTGAATCTCCTGAAAAACCAAATGGAGAAAGTGTACCTGAGAAAAATGAACCACCGATTGCTTCTGGTACCACTGTTCAAGATGATATCATAGGCCAAGAAACCAATACTGGAATGAGAGGTTACAGACGTATTTGGAAAATTGTGATCGGTCAACCCAGGATGGTTATATGCGAAGTAAGAAATTTGGGTGTCACTATAGTAATTTGTAGTTTTTTGTTTTCTCATAGAGCACTGACACCACCCCCCCAATTCCAGTGCTCGGGTTCTTGTCGGCAGCTGGTCGAAGCACGCATGCCATTGAGCTGGAGAAAAGGGCAATACACCTCCTGGCTCCTGGTGGAGGAAGGTGATATATCCCTTACCTTTTTCTTGCTTTGTTGTCATTCTTCAAGTATAGGCCCATCATTTAATTGGACTGACTTATCATGTAGTATATTTATGCTCTGAAGTGTCAATAGCTCACTGCTGTAGTAGCCCTAATGCTATATGTGGCATCTCATTCTCATGCATCCCCACCCCATATATCCTTGGTCTATTGGAGTACATTGTCCACACTGTGCTGCCTAACCTCAGCTGAACACTTAATCATTTCCTTTATTAAGTACACAATAAAACAACAACTCAAAGTTATGGTTTGAGCTTGTCTGCAAGAGGGTTGTGTACAAGTTGCAAAGTTACAATGCATGGCGCAATCCAACATCTACGTAATGCCCTTGCATTCCAACTAATTAGGCACTTGAGACCCCATCATTTGAACATGTGTCTGATGATGTAATCACTCGATGTCTGAATATGTTTCAACTCTGCAAACATACATGTAGTTTCTCGCAACCCAAATGCTACTAAGGGCCAAGAGGCATACATGTTTGAACCTATGAGATAATGCATGTGCCATCAAATTCAAAAGTGGCCTTTTGGCTTGATTTGACATGTATGTAGCGTAGTGACAAGTTACTTCCACAAAATTGGTTCATGTTTTCCTTTCAAAGCAGCACTCGATAGTACTATTTTGCAGGGAAAGAGCTGCAACGGATGAAGGCTTTTGAATGTTCTGGGGAAAGTTTCTCCGAACGGTTCTTCGAAGCAGACTCCCTGCAGCGGCAGTGCCAGAAATGAGATGTCTGGAGAAATTTGTAGAGCCAAAATGCTCAAGTACATTGCAGAAAGAACGTGTTCTACCATGTAGCTCTCTTTTTTTGTTCAGGGTTCTCCTTTGCCATGCAATTCATTTTCCTTTATTTCCTTGCCCTTTTGTATTCACCGACCTGAGTCCCTTATGCTGTGGGTTTGTCGCAATATGATGTAATTAACTCGTTTGGATAAACCTGCCAGGCTGAGGCTTAATGCCCAAGCCCAAGCCTAACTATTTCTACCCATGGCATTTTGTCTGGGGTGTGTCTAGGCATCATCCGGATGTTTTCTTTCTAACAATCATCCAGATTTGAGACCGTTAGATTAGAGATTCAATGACCTCCTTTTTTTTAGGAGAGGAAGATTTTTTTTAGAGGGGGTGGAGGAAGAATTTATGACCGTTGGATCTCTAATCTAATGGTCATAAATCTGGATAATAGTTAAGAAGAAAACATCCGAATGGTGTTTATCAACACCCTTTTGTTTATTCTTTTGTTATGTGATGTTAGCTTGTGAGAATCTCTGCCTTGAAAAGAGAACTGTGTAAATGTCTGCTTGAAATTGTTGCTTGTCTCCTTTTCATCTTCCTTCTTAACAATTAAGCGTAGTCGTTATAAAGGAAAGAAAATGGCAGCCTGGCCCATCAGCAAGTGTCCTTAATGGGCTGAGCCGCTGAACTGTGGGCCTAGAATTTGGAAATTTTGGATGATTTACGCCGGGCTATACCAAAGAAACACTCAACTTTATCTCATTCATGTTCCTTAGGATGTTAAAATGTACTGCAGCCATTTCGTTCGAAACATCAGCAAAATCCAATCCATGCATCAAAGTGAATTATGTATGCTCTCCAATAAATTAGAACATAGAAGCGCTACATGGATCAGACATGCCATCTGGGTTTGTCTTGCAAGTTATATTAACCTTATAACCTCATTGGATTATACATGGTGTCAGTGACGGAGCTAGAATTTGATTACGTCCCGGACTCAGTGGTGGAATAATCTAGACTATTTAGGCTGGATCATGAAAATGTTACATAGGCTGGACTGAATTTACTCGAGCTATATACTGGATATATTTTCACACCCCGGGCTGAAGCCTACCCTATTTGGGGTGGGCTCCGCCCCTGCATGCTGTCTATGAACCATTCGAACTATTGCTCATGGATGGATGGTGTGGGACTACAGAAGATGTTTCGAGCATCAAGATATATAATTGATGAAGAACATGCATGCATGAAGTGAAGGGATGGAATTCATGGAGAAAGTGACTAGATAGTTGACGAAATTAAGATTACTCTGCCTCCATGCATGCCTAATGTTAATGGCACACAACATCGTTCTCATGAATTATTTGACAAGTTGAGCTATCTACAACTTGAAGTTGATATGTATGGCGTTTGTGAAGCTAATGGCATCGGTTGTTGTAGCCACTCTTGGTGCGTAGCACACTATGGGTCTGTTTGGCAATAGCTGCGGCTTACGACTTTTGGTTGAAAATTTTAAATTTTGACTGTTTACAGTACAGATTAAGGAGAGAGATACTCACTTGTAATTTTGGATGGTACAGATGTTAGGTTTTTAACGTGTATATTGTTTAACTTATAAACTCCGTCTTGAGAAAATATCTCGTTTGAAAGTTAGGTACTATAGCAAAAGCCAAAAGCCACTAGCTTTGAAGAAAAAGAACAGGCTCTAAATCTGTGTCCAAAGCTGGCGTCTGCAAGAAGAGCTGAAAAGGCAATTAATCTAGTGTATACCGACTTGGATATATGCGACTTGGATAAGAGGTATACTCAAATTAGTATAAGATGCATGCACGCAAGAAGATTGGGGGCAAAACCCATGTTACCCTGCGGTTTTATGCATATGGATTGCTATTGCATGGATGATGCATCCATCGCATGCATGCAATGGGAAACTGAACTTTGGTTGATTGATAATTTGCACTTGGGATTGGTGTTTTAAATGCATGTGTTGTGATCCACATTGGTACAGCCCTACCGATTATGCTTAGGATCTTACCACCACCACCTAGCCTCCTCCAACCACACTAGTCGTCTCTCTCCTCTGCGATCATGTTGATCGCCCACGACCACGTGGTCTCTCCATGCTCTACGGTCACGCCGACCGCCTACGACCACACCAGTCACTCCAAGCTCTGCACCTTCTCTGCGATTACATCACCTCCACTCGGTGCTCCTACACCACACCGGTCGTCCTCTTCTCGGCACCTCCTCTATGACTACATCACCTCAATCTAGTGTTCTTCACTTTCTCTCGGTACGATGGCCTGCCCTTTTATACTCTGCTCTTCGACCACGTCTCAGAGAAGGACTCAAAAGTAATCTACTACAACTATGGCTCCAACTCGGCTACGACTTAAATCGACTTGCATACTGCAAACTCGAATACGACTTTAACTCCTAAACTGAAAACAAGATTACAAACTCTAACACACGTGAACATATTTTGAGGTGGATTTCTATATGAGTTGCCTAACGCTTGGGATCGATGCTTTAAAAAACGGACAGAGAGTTTTGCTTCAGTACTCCTACACTAAGAGTCCCGAGCGTCGAATCTTGATCCTGCGGTTACGAGTAGACGAAATCCACTGGGTAGGAACTCGAAGGGATTTGGATCCTCTGTATGTTCCTAATAGTGGGCATGTTCTTTTTAGCTGCATTTGTGGTTTTTAGGCTGTTTGTATAAACGATTATAAAGTAATAGAAACTCACGTGCGGTTTTTGCTAATATAAATGAAGTCAGTAAAGTATTTACTACAATTAACTAGTAGACCATATCTTGAAAAAATAATCCATTTAAAAGTTAATTACTGTAGAAAAGCTAAAAAACAGCTTTTAGAAGCTGAAAAGAACAGGGCGGCCAGTATCTCTAGCTAGGTACGCAAGAACATGAAAATTCAGAGGGTTCAGACTTGAGAATCTAGCGCAGAAACGTGCATTAAGGAAGCCTCCAAATGCGATTAAGACGGTAGATATATGCCGTGATTGGTGGGCATGCACGCACGCACTACACTCCAGATTAAGGAGTTGAAACTGAGCCAGCAATGCAACGTTAGTGCGAAAGATTAGAGTGGTCAAAAAGAGTTCAAGGTATATATGTATGCTTGTTTTTTATTGACTTGACTATGGCTTCACATAGATAGGGTTGTTAATTAATTAATGCACTGCACACTCCAACACAGTGTTGAACATGCACCATGCAGAGAGAGGCATGCATACGTACATGTAAATACAAACTCATCGGTCAAAGCACACATGCACTATGCATTTTGTTAAGCATACCATTGACTTTGTGAGCTCGATTCTCTCATGGGTATGCGGTATGCCCCATTCCTCGATGCATCCATCACCACTCAATTCAGATCATTCCGCAAGAAAAGCAATATAGACCATGTTCTTTTCCTCCAAAGTTAGCGGTTTTGGCTTTTGCTACAATACCTAACTTTTAAACAGAGTATTTTCTTAAGCGAGTGCAAACCACTTGTAGGCATGAGCTACTGCAATAATGCTTCTTGCTCTGAGTCATCTGATCAATGGGTTCAGAGTTGCCGGATTAGGTTTTAGGGTTCACTAGACTGGACCATCCCAAATAACTATAGTGTGTGCTTTTTAGAATCTGGCATTCGCTTTTTTTTATTGAAGTCCCAACTATATAGAGTTAGGGAGGGTGGCGACGGCCGGGTTGGGGCGGGCGATGGCGGTGAGGTGGTGAGGGCACTGCTGTCCAATCAGGAAAAAAACTACTACTTTATGTGCAAACAATGACAAACAAGCGAGATTTTGTCATATTTGGTCCATGTGGGCGCTGGAATGCCAAATATAGTCCTCGACGTCCGCAATTCTGAATTTGGCCCTCTCTTCGAATGCGAGAGCACGACAGGCTGGCGCGTGGCAAATCCCGTGCCTGGGGAGCACAGTAGCGCCAGCCACACCTAGGGCACACAGCAAGCACCTACTGCGCCCAGGGAGCGCATGAGGTGGATGGATCACTGTAGCAATTTTCAAGAAAATCTATTTAAATATATTTTTATAGAAATTTTTAAATATAGCAAATAAGCTCCAAAAATAATACATTTTTTGTGGAGCCTCCCAATATAGTGTACTTACTTGTGTGATTTTTCATAATTTTAACCATTCAGAATTTTTTTCAAAAATTTATTTAAGCATACTATTTGTAGGATTTTTAATATAGAAAATGAGTCCAAATATTATGTATTTTTTTAAGGCCCCTTACATAGTGACTTAATTGTGTAATTTTTAGAATTTTATATATTCTAAAATTATGTCGAAAATTAAGGGTTTAGATCTCAAAAATTAAGATTTGAGGTTTCAAAATTTAGGGTTTCATAATTTCATGTGACTTGGAATGTAGGAAGATTACTATACATGACTACTCTATGTAAGAGACGCTCTTAAGAGACACCTATTAAGAATTTTTTGTTTTATCGAGGTTAATTTTTTTAGTTATCAAAGGAATAGACAACCCTAAAACTATTACTTTGTGTGTTATATGGATCTTCCAAGTTTTGTAAACCTCGTTAGTAACTTAGTACTATGGTATAAAGCAATAGAAGCATCCGGTTGGCCGACCGTACTTCCAGAGCACGGTGCACCCTTTCTAGTTGAGCTCCCACTTAGTTGTGGTTGACACAGCGACATTCTCATACATCAACACCGACACCAAGGACAGCCTCCACCCCCACCGCCTTTAGCACCTCCCTCAGTGCCTCCCTCCGCACGTCCGTCGCACTCATAGAGTCGTCGTAGTTATGGCTGCTCATCCTCCACACGCCTCGGGCCAGCAGTATGTTAGCTGTGAGTAGTTCTCACCATTATTTCTTCGAGCACTCCTTTTGAACGTATCTCATATGACCATTCTTTCTTGCAGCACTTGTGAGCGGACAGTAGTCTTCTATAGCTATCGTCGTCACGGAGGGAGATGCAGGACCGGACTTCATCGCCAGGTCGATAGGGTGCGACTGGGAAGCGATCCTGACTCGCTCCACCATGAGGGTGACACTCTCGGCACGTTCACACAAGGCGTTGAGTCGCACCTGCATGAGCGTGACCAATGGTTTGACGAGACGTACTGTGGATGGCGTGGACTTCCCAAGAGGATCATCATCAGACGACCATGTACAACCAGACGTTCTAACATAGGTAACACAATTTTCTATTCCAAGCTATGCTGAACTAATGCATCCCACCAATTTTGTAGGTCTAAGAGACGAATTTCGACAGTTAGGCCAGGGTTCTTCCTCTGCTCATGGGACTATGCAGGTATAACCTTTCCAGCATGAGTACACATTACAAACATTAAAACCTCTGCCCTAACCCAGTTGTACCCTCCCTACAGAATGTGGACCCCTCTTTGACAGACTGGGTGAATGTTATGCTCAGCCCTCCACCGCACACATACACTGAGTTCCCCGCAGCCCCGCCTTTGACGTAGTGCTCGTACTACAAGTTTTGAGACATATGTTGTTCCTCAGCGGGCTCACCTTCCCGAGGATGAGCTACACCGTCAAAGCAAGCAAGCGGAAGGATGTACCATGAGTTCAAAATGTTGTCTTGATGCCGCTTGCGTTGTTACATGCACTCCTTTGTACGATGTATGTACGTACAATGCATATACACACCTTACCATAATAGACAGTTACAAGTTGTTATTACCGCTTCAACATCTTTGGATCACAGTAACTCATACGGATATAGCAAAACAACACCACAATGTCGAAAAGTAAATAAAATATGTACACGTCCGCAAAGTCGCACACCTCAGCACGACGTGACCCAACAAGGTAGCTTTACACGGTGACACGACCCAATGAGTCAGCTTTACATAGCGACATGACCCAATGGCGCAACTTTCCAAAGCAACATGACCCAAAGACACAGCTTTCTACAGCAACGACGTGACCCAACGACGTAGCTTTCTACAGCAACATGATCCAACGAGTCAACTTTCCGCGGCAACGTGGCCCAACGCTGCCACAAGATACCTCATCAGGTCCGCTACCTCGCGAACATGAAAATGCATCAACCAAATTGCACTTTAGTCACATACGCCGCATGACTCATCACATAAGTACTACCCATCCGTCGTGGGTTCTTACGCAATGAGAATACAACAATTCCTTGCTCGGATGGAGAATCAATGCTCACCATTATTTCTTCGAGCACTCCTTTCGAACGTATCTCACATGACCATTCTTTCTTGCAGCACTTGCGAGCGGACGGTAGTCTTCTATAGCTATCGTCGTCACGGAGGAGATGCAGACCGGACTTCATCGCCGGTCGATAGGGTGCGACTACGGGAAGCGATCGACTCGCCCCACCATGAGGGTGACACTCTCGGCACGTTCACACAAGGCGTTGAGTCGCACCTGCATGAGCGTGACCAATGGTTTGACGAGACGTACCAGGGATGGCGTGGACTTCCCAAGAGGATCATCATCAGCACAGCCATGTACAACGGTACGTTCTAACATAGGTAACACAATTTTCTATTCCAAGCTATGCTGAACTAACGCATCCCACCAACTACGCAGGTCTAAGAGAGGAATTTTGACAACTAGGCTAGAGTTCTTCCTCCGCTCATGGGACTACGCAGGTATAAGCTTTCCAGCATGAGTACACATTACAAACATTAAAACCTCTCGCCTAACCCGATTGTACCCTCCCTACGAATGTGGACCCCTCTTGTGATCGGGTGAATGTTATGCTCGGCCCTCCACCGCACACATACACTGAGTTCCCCGCAGCCCCGCCTTTGACGTAGTGCTCGTACTACAAGTTTTGAGACATATGTTGTTCCCCTGACGGGCTCACCTTCCCTGAGGATGAGCTACACCGTCAAAGCAAGCAGCGGAAGGATGTACCATGAGTTCAAAAATGTTGTCTTCGGTACCGTTGCGTTGTTACATGCACTCCTTTGTACGATGTATGTACGTACAATGCATATACACACCTTACCATAATAGACGGTTACAAGTTGTTATTACCGCTTCAACATCTTTGGATCACAGTAACTCATACGGATATAGCAAAACAGCACCACAATGCTGAAAAGTAAATAAAATATGTACACATCCGCAAAGTCGCACACCTTAGCATGACATGACCCGACGAGGTAGCTTTGCATGGCGACACAACACAATGAGTCAGCTTTACGTAGCGACATGACCCAATGGTGCAGCTTTCCATAGCGACATGACCCAAAGACACAGCTTTCTACAGCGACGTGACCCAACGACGTAGCTTTCTGCAGCAACATGATCCAACAAATCAACTTTCCACAAGGACGTGGCCCAACGCTGCCACAAGATACCTCCTCAGGCCCGTTGCCTCGTGAACATGAAAATGCATCAACCAAATTGCACTTTAGTCACATACGTCGCACCGGCTCATCACATAAGTACTACCCATCCGTCGTGGGTTCTTCTGCAATGAGAATACAACAATTCCTTGCTCAGATGGAGAATCAATGGGACAAGATCTGCCAACTCACAAGGGCTACTGTACCCTGCGACGAACAAAGGGGCATGCCAGGAAGGCACCTCCCTGTAATGACACCACCGTAGCTCTAACCCCTACCACAACATTTCCACCGAGCATTTGTTGCAAAACCTACCCAAGGGGGAAACAATGCCCCTCTATTGGTGCGGGGACACGTGCAAGTTATTCAAGTCTATGCAGTGACTGAGCCTAGGCATGCATTATTGGGAATATCCTAACTACGCCTGGGACTATCCTGACCAGCGTTGGAACATGTGGCAGTACTGCCAGCCGGTAAGGACCTGTCTTACCTACAATGAGTGGGATGCCGAGACAGACCGCGAGAGGAGGGAGGAGCAGCGGCACAACTAAGAGCATAGTGAGCATATTCGGCGAGAGACACAACATCATCTGGAGGTGTGCAGGCGCGGGAAGCGTGAGGCTTGCGAGGAGGAGCTTGAGAGAAAGCACGAAAGGGCAGCCAAGGCCAGGGCGGCCAACGAGGACTACAATGCCGAACTCGGAAGGAAAGGCAAATGGCCCTGGTCCATGCAGTAGATCGGGCAATTTCGTAGTAGCCCCTAATCCTACCCGCCACATTTTTCGTTTCTCCTAAAGGCATGTGTTCGTACCGTAGTACTAGCGAGGTTGACAAAACTTGAAAGATTTATGTAATACACAAAGTAATAGTTTTGGATCTTTCTATTCCTTGGGTAACTGAAGAAAAAAATTAACCTCACTCGAGTTTTTCATCCATTGGATAACGACCCAATCATCCACATTTCTCCCTTCATCATCATAAAACAAAAAACCCTTAATGGGTGTCTCTTAAGAGTGTCTCTTACCTAGAGTATTCATGTGGTAGTAAACTTCCCATATTTCAAGTCATATGAAATCATGAAACCCTAATTTCTGAAATCTAAGATCCTATTTTTTGAGACATAAATCCTTAATTTTCAAGACAATTTTAGAACATATTAAATTCTGAAAAAATTACACAATCAAGTAAACTTTGTAAGGAGATTTAAAAAATCATAATGGTTGGACCTCATTTTATATATTAAAATCTCTACAATAATATAATTAAATAACTTTTTAAGGTTAAAATTATGAAAAAATTACACAAGCAAGTATACTATGTCGGGAGTCTCCACAAAAAATTTATTATTTTTGGAGCTTATTTGCTATATTTAAATTTTTTTATAAAAATTATATTTAAATAGATTTTCCTGAAAAATTGAGGGCCCGGAGGGCTACATTTGGCATTCTAGTGCTGCATGGGTTCAAATATGCCAAAACTTCTAACAAGAAAGCCCTATTCGGTCAGGATTGATATTTCCTCACACATTTTTATGGATTTATCCGTACATAAGTATTTCCTAAAGTAAGAAGATTCCTAAAGTAAGGAAATGACCAAATCAATATAGTCAATATAAAAAAAAGTAAGAAGATTCCTAAATTTCCATGTGGTTGCCAAGGGATTGGGTCACCTTATCCTAATGAATGAAGCATGGCCACAAAATAATATCGTTTTGAACATATAGTCTCTAAAATACAACTTTGATCGCTAATTTCTATTGTAATATGTTTATAAAACTCAATAAAATTGTAATATTACGAAACTAATTTTTCGAGATAAATTTACCTATATAATTTTTCATAGATCCAATAACTTTTTAGAAATTATGTATATACCCTATCTTGCTATATGTTCTAATTAAAGTTGGACTTCGTTGCAATTTGATAATGCTCGAGGGAATTAGATGCAAATTGTATTTCATACCCTCTTTCAGGTTTTATAAATAGTCCACCACTTTTTCGCTACTTATGTCGACCATGTGATATGCATGTACACATGAGCTCTTAGCAAATGCCTAGAAAGACGCAGGCCCAAATAAATCCACGATCTGACAAAATTTCTACTGATACTCTAGGATTTGAACCATAATAGGTTTGAGTCGTACATTCACAACTCTGCCACGCCACCAAGAGGTTGTTCCTATGTTTTATTTTATTTAGCTATTAGGATTTTTTTGTTTCTAACTAAAAATCAAGTACCCGATTCTCTATTTGTTCCAGCCATCGCGACCATTACTTTGAGTACAATTACTCAAAACTAATATGGGGTGTCTTATATGAGATATTTACTTACAAATTTTGAAATAATATGTAACATTAATAGGCCACTTCAATATTACGTACTAGGTATAGATGTACTAAAAACTTATGTGCTTTTTGAGTTGTAGAGTATACAAACTATCGTGCGGGTTATATAGTATACTAATAAAAATCTATGAAATTTATCTATCAGTGTTACTTTTTGTTATCGTTATGACGCCATAAACTTAAATTGTTTTCACAACTAAATATATAAAGTTGCCAAATAATTGGGATGAAAACCCAACTAATTATATAGTAATGTTAAAGTACCATGTGAATACAATATTATTATACACTAATTAAGCGTATCTCTGAGCTCGACCCTCCCATGCATGGGTCAAATCTTCAGAGTTGCCCTACTCCTCGATGCATCGATCACCCAAGAGGCCCTGCCACTGCTCCCGATCAAATAATTAGTAAATTAGAGTATGGATGGATCCCGTTAATAGCATTATATCAATTAGAAAGATGCTTATCCAGCCTCGATCTGTGTTCTCTTCTCTTCTTTTTCTTCTTTGTAACGCTTTGGTGAAGTAGCAGCGCATTCGTCTAAACGCACTACCACCTCTCCGGCAAATATAGGCCTTCTTCTTTTTAACCCTGTTCTTTTTTTACCTTTATATGGTTTTTCGATTCGATTTCTTTAAAAACCGAAATAACCAGGCTGACTTCTCAAAGCCGGTTCTCCAGATGGCTTTCTAAGCTCAAAACTATATGCGTCGTTCGTGTTAGCAGCTCCTAGGGATGGCAATCGGGCACGGCGGGTACGGGTAGTGCTCGCCCATACCCGTATCCGCGGCTCCGATTTACGCCCATGAGTATACCCACAAAAGACGACGGACGAAAAACATCGTCCATACCCGTCGCCCGCAGGTACCCATCACCCACGGGTATACCCGTTTACCCGTAAAGATGTTAATGTGAACCAACTACTCAGAAATTTCACAAGTCACAAGTAACCATTGCTACCATTACCAACAGAGCTCTGTTATTGCAGAGTTGAATAAATGCATTGCTGATCAAAACTCTAAAGCAGCAATGCATAAAGGAAGATGATCCACATTAAGACAAAACAGCAGTCCTACAGTCCTACCTACATATGGAATCAGAGTATCCACATTCAAACCGCATCAATTATGGAATCAGACAAAACAGCACTGCATCAATTATGCAAATCGCATGAGAGTATCCACATTCAAACCGTTCGCTTGCTCCTGCAACATAGTATTCCGAACACAAGTAGAAGAAGAAAGCAGAGCAAAGGGTGAGGAAAAAAGGAGGGAGGAGGCTCACCTGAGATAAGCTGATAGCGGAGAGGGGTGGCAGTCGCGGCGGAGAGGGGTGACAGGCGGCCGGATCTGGATGAGACGAGACATTCATGGTAATCATGGACAAATCACAAATCTCACACAAGACAAGTACAGCAGAGGCAGCAACAGCCGCAAGGAAGAAGAAGAAAGCAGGGCAATGGGTGAGGAAGAAAGGAGGGAGGAGGCTCACCTGAACTGAGCTGAAGCGGAGAGGGGTGGCAGTCGCGGCGGAGAGGGGCGACAGGTGGCCGGATCTGGACGGTGTCACTGGAGTAGAGTCGGGAGTCCGGCGTCTCAGCGATGAGGAATGAGGGCGAGGAGCGGTTGGAGGTATGAGGAGTTCGGCCACTCCGGCATCTTGACTGGATCTGGAGGACGGCGGCAGCGGGGCGACGGTTGGATCCGGCGTCTCGGCGAGGAAGGAGGAGACGAGGGTGAGGAATGACCGAATGAGAGGCCGAGGAGACGAGGAATTGAGGAATGACCGAATGAGAGGCCGAGGAGATGAGGAATTGAGGAATGACCGAATGAGGGTGGGTGGGGGCGGCGGCTGGATGTGGAGGACGGCGGCGGCTGGATCCTGCATCTCGTCGAGGAAGGAGGAGATGAGGGTGACTGGGTGAGGAACGAATGAGAGGCCGAGGAATGTGGGCAGCGGCTGGGGAGTTGAGTAGAGTCGGGAGTTGAGAGGAGTCGGGAGATTCGGAGGCGTGGACGGCTGGAGTGCTGGACGCGTGGAGAGTTAGGGTTAGGGTTTTGTTAGATGGCGGGTAAACGGGTGAGACGGATACGGGTAGAGCTTACCCATACCCGTGCCCGTTTACTCGATGTGCAGAGAATTCCCCCCAACATCATACCCGTGGGTAGAAAACACATCCCATACCCGACTCCATTAGTGTATTTACCCACGGGTACGGGTAAAACGGGCACAATTGCCATCCCTAGCGGCTCCGTCGTCTCGAAAAATATAGATAAAATCCATCAGCCAAAGCCAAAAAAACATCAGACGCAGCCCAAAAGAACAAAGTTATCTTTTTTATAGTTTTTTGCTTTGGTTTCTTCGGAAGCTGAAACAAACGGGACGGTTCTCGAATATTTTTCTTTAAATGATTTCTCAAGTCTAAAATCATATGTGACTTCTGCGTCGACATCTTCACTACATCAAAAAATAAAAATCATGTGACATGGGTTAAAGCCATCAACCATAGAAGAAATAAAACAAGCCGATAGACGATGCACAATGGCATGCGTCACCGTAAGTAGGGCCGGGGAGCTGCGGTTCTCTTGCCCCTGCGATAAGCATGGAGTCTACTGCATTCGCTCCCAGCAAGTGGTCACGGTTGGATCATGGAGCCTGGAACTGCGCTGGCACTGTGTTGGACGTACGTACTCCAGGTTGATCATGTGCACGTGCCACAAGAACGACGGTGCCATTGGTGTGGCACCTCCATAGCACAGGCATATTGATTAAAGCTGATAGTTTTTAATTATGGCCGAAGATTTTTTTACTGAAAATAAATAGTAGTGGTTTAAAGAAAGAAGACGTGAACAGTTAGAAAAGTAAGTGAGAAATATATATGTGAGACGAAAATAAAAAATAGGATACGTGATGTACCCGTGGCCCTTGCCTTAGCGAGAGCGGTAGGAAGGTTACTTCAAAAGGCTGGGCAACTAGAAACCAAGACGACAAAGTAAGTTCAACTGTCAATATGACATCAGAGTCAAAAAAGTCTTGAATTCAAAACCCACTTGACGTAATTTAAAAATAATTATAGTCTACTTCTATTCCATATCTTAGATCTAAGAAAGCCTACACACGCAAGGGGTGTTGAAATATAAGTGAATTGTCTGTATTTTCTTATCATCTTAGTTTTTAGGTGAATTAATTGGTACATTAAATTTAATATAATATTAGAGACACAAAGTCTTGAGTTCGAGACTCAGGCAACGCAATATTAAAACAAAATTGCTACACACTTCTATTCTACGTTTTAGGCCTGTGGAGTCTAGACATGACGGAAGTACTAAAATTTTAGGGTGACGGATGGACCCCGAGGCAAGGCAAGGTCAATAGCAAGCGAGTAGTGTTGGATAGTGTACCATGTTGAATATCTCGACGAGCTGATCACAATGGCATATTATTCGTTCAATTCAGAGTTCGGATGGGAAAAAACGAGACCAGGAAGATTAACGATGGAGTAGTAGAGCTTTGGAAATTTGTGATTGCCGATACTACGTCGCTAGTTCGTGCACCGTCATTCATTAATTAGAATCCAAGCTGATCACGTACATGCAACCGACGCACAGTTTTTAGTGGATTTGATACTGTTTGTGATCGTATTTACAAAACTAGTCGTATACACAACGTATTTATAGAAATAACATTTTTACTATCCGGTGGGTGAGCCGCAGCGTGGGGGAGATGACAGCGGGCGGCAGCGCGGGAGAGATGACGTGTGACATCTACCGCCCTGTGAGCAGACGGAAGGTACCTACCGCCCGCCCACGGGACGGCAGGTGATCTAATTAGTCGGCTTAATCACTGCCTAAATTCGTAATTTTATAATATAATTGTTTGAAATTTTAAATATAGCAAATAAGATTAAAAAATTATGAAATTTTATGCTCGGAGACGGCAAGCCATGGCCCCGGATCACGGCCACATAAAATTTTATAATTTTTGGAGCTCGTTTGCTATATGTAACAATTCCTAAAAATATTAAAATCGTACTAATTTTTGAGCAATATTGTGTCAGAAGTCATAAAATTTTATATGGAGCTTTCCAATATAGTCAACCTAATTATGTATTTTTTATAGAAATTTTATGTGCTCTGAATTTGTCATGTGAATTCGTGATAATTTAATTATAATTAGCGATATGCGAGGAGGAATGTCCCCCCTTGGTGCTGCCCCCTTGCCCGCCGAAATGCCAGTTTGTCCACACTGTACCCCCTTGCCCGCTCCCTCCTTAGGACATGTGTTGGCTTGACGTGCCGGCCCCCCTTGCACGCACAAATGTTAGTTTGGCCATGTCGCCCCGCCTCGACCGCTCCCTCGTGCACACGTATGTCACTTTTACCATGTTATCCCTTGTCGCCCATGGTGGTGCATGTCGACAACGCGTCCGTAATTTCCGGTGGCAGCGCACCGGATTCTCTTTCTGCTCGCTTCAATACAGAGCTCTTGTAATCGCTAATCGCTTATCCAAACTGTGTTTCGCTTCCTATAGGAAGAAGAATCTTCTACGTCATACAGTAACATAGTATGGCAGACACCGAGGGGTCAGTCGGAGCGGGGTCACCAAAGGAAGACCTTCCCCTGGAAAGAAAGTAGGACTTTGGCACTATCTGCCGCTTGATGCCAAACAGGCGGGCTCAACCGGTATGGCCGAAATGCAGACACAGGGAGGACGTGGTCGTGTAGGTCGTCGAAGGCCATTTCGATGGCGAGCGATGTTTCTTCCGATGCCCACATTATGGGGTACAATTATCTAATAGTTTATTTTCTCTTACTGCTAATAGAGATTTCATGTTAACCATCCTTTCTAGCGGATAGCGAAATACGACTTCGTCCGATGGATCGATCCTCCCCATGAACACTATGTTCTGAGGTACGTTGATAAACTGTGGGAGCGAATCTTAGAGATAGAGGCGCAGATTGCCAGTCTCAATTGGGAGAACGGCGACCTCCGCAACAGATGCAACACGAGAGGAGCAACGAGGAGGTCGTCAACATAGGAAGTTCGTTTCATTCCACATGCTGCTGCGCGAACCCTAGCTGCATATGTGCGTGCCACTACAACGATAGCTAGCCACCTCGGATGTGTATAAAATTTTGTAATTTTCGACCTCATTTGCTATATTTAAAAATCCGAACAAATATGATGTAAAATTACGAAATTGGGCAGTGATTAAGCCCGGCTTAATCACCTGTCGTTCCATGGGCGGGCGGCAGGCGCCTCCCGTCTGGTGGGCAGGCGGCAGGTGCCACGCGTCGTCTCCCTCATGCTGCCGTCCGCCCACCGAACGGTAAAAATATTATTTCTATAAATACGCTGCGTATACGACTAATTTTATAAATACCGTTGCAAACAGCGTTAATCCACTAAAAACCCCTCAGTTTATTGCCGTACGTCAAGAAAACATATGCAAGGAAAGTCCCGCTTGCCGTATGCCACATGAAGCCTGCCCGCAAGGACTCCTTGGTGTGACGGCAAAGGAGGCAAACGTACGTGAGCTGCGGATATAAGTAAGACCCGGTGGCCACACTTGGAAATGGTCCTCGACGATCTCCTCGACCAACCTATCTTTTATCTTACATATATAACTTTACTTTTCCTATATCATAAAAGTAGTCTATAATTTTAACTAGTAGATTTAATCTATTCTTTATAATTCAATATTACTTTATATCGACATGTTGATCTTCAACAGTTTACGTCCATCTAAGAATTATTTTTGTTCGATATTGCTTTACATCAACGTATTGTTCAAGATCGATTTTTGTCCAACTTATCTTGGTATTGTGGATCACCGCCGGTTCGCATCTTCTCGCCGATTTCAGTCAAATCGGCTAGCACGCCTTGATTCATCGTATACTTAACCTTTACACCCTTACTAGCTGAATGCCCGTGCGTTGCTATGAATTTTAAAAAAATTTAGAATATATTTGTATGCATATTTTAAAAAATTTTACCACCCTTTAGTTTCAGAACATATAGTATGATAAAATTCTAAAATCCGTAGCAACGAGCATTCAGCTAGTACAAGATTAAGCACTAGATGAAAAATACAGCATGTACTCTACAATGCAGTATAGATGAAATCCACCTTGAACACTAAATCATGGAAAGAAAGATATTTTGATGGGAAGGTGGGAAGATTCGGCGCATATCTTTTGGGGCCACATGTCAGCGTTGCCTTTTGTGAGAAGGGGTGGGAGAGACCAAATCAACCACCAACTCCTTCTTTTATAATAGTAAAGATAGCGAGAATCTGTCGGCTGAAACAGCTGCCATCCGACGCCTCAAACAACCAATTTTGAACCCAAAAAAGATGTCCCATAATGATCGATCAAAAGTGTTTATTATTGATCCAACAGCCCACACGCGTGATGCCATAACACAACTGATGTGGGTATGAAAAGTTATTGAAAACACAAGATAGCTAGTCTTTCTATAGAGGAAAGTCGTGCATCACTGTATTAAAAATATGAGGATGTTTCTCATGGACTACATTGTTTGAGGACATGGATTTTTTTCGTATGATTTATTTTAGAGAAAAAAAACTCTGATCAGGTTACTGCGTGGTAAAAGAATTTCCTCTGATCTGCAGATACAGGCAGCAGCCATAGGCAAGTAGTGACAGTGAAGTCTGATGAGATCCTAGAGATGTGCCGCATTGTCATCCTTATAGTCCACCATCCGTCCACTACTACAGAAAACCTAATACTAGACGCTAAATCACAGACGGTTTTGTGAAACCGTCTGTGATGTATACTATTATAGACGGTTTTCATTTGGAGGCCGTCTGTGGTATTTGTGGCGGAAAAAAGAAGTATCATAGACGGTTCTTACCGCTGAACGGTCTGTGATACTGGAATATCACAGACGGTTTTATAATATAAACCGTGCGTGATATTCGATATATCACGAGCGGTTTTATTATAAAACCGTCGTGATACTAGAATATCGCGAGATGGTTTTATTATAAAACCGTCTGTGATATTCTAGTATCACGCACGGTTTTATAATAAAAACCATCTGTGATATGTTTCCCGCCTTGCAATTCCTCAAAATTTCATATTTTCCGCTTAAGTCCGAGTATGATTCGTTTTGAGACACCTTGAAGAAACGGGCATAACTTTTGCATACGGTGTCCGTTTTCGACGTTCTTGTACTCGTTGGAAAGCTAACGACGAGCCCGATCCAAAACCGTCTGTGATATTTATAAATCACAGACGGTTCTTAATTAAAAACCGTCTGTGATTATAATTATCACAGACGATTTTTAGTTAAGAACCGTCTGTGATATTTACCACGCACGGTTCAAAGCCGTCTGTGATGATTTTGTATTATCGACCCATAAATTCAGACGGTTCATAAAACCGTCTGTGATGACGTTTTTGAACCGTCTGTGATGACCTTTTCTGTAGTAGTGGTCGCCTCCCGATTTCACAAGCTTAAGAGCGTCCATGGCTTAAGAGCTCACAAGCTTCGAGAGCTCGTCACATTAGAGAAGGAGAGAGATGGGAGGGGGAAGAATAGGATGAGGACGTGGACCATGGTGTGGATATTGACGTGGGTGTCATGTTAGTAAATCATGTTCATGTAGAAAGCCACGCCAGCGAAACCAAGGTGGTTTTGATCTAGGGGGTAAAATGGCCGGTATTGAGAGTCAATGGTTGTAAAACATCTGATTTTGTACTATAGCTGTTGGTGGCTTTTTTTGACATAATTAAATTTGAAAAATAAAAATGAAAAAATATGTTAACTCAGTACAGACAATACAAAGGAATACGAAAAAAAGGCAAAACATCCACAAAATCAAAAATTAGAAAAAACGAGATTAAGAACCTAGAAGCCAAAACTCCAATGAAGAAACTGAAATGAGCAGGGTGAATAAAATTGGCCTCCTCGAGAAAACAACACACCAAATCTATCTGCTATTCTGCTGCGTCGACCAACGCCCACTAGCCAGTGGAAAAAAAATGAAGAAGTTCAGAGGTGACATGACCTGCAATTATTGGAAAACACACACAACCAACAACACCAAACGATCCATCAACCGGTCTACTTAGATAGCCGCACCAGAGAAAAAGGCCAGAAAAAAAACTAAAGTTGACGAGCAATCATCTGAGACGACGACGCAGCAGAAGCAGCAGCTACCACGTACGTACGCACGACGCCGTCGGTTGCAATATTGTCAGCAGCTGCAACGATCTGACGATGATTACAGAAAAATAAGTTCAGGTCTCCCTGTCATAGCCCTCTCCTGTCCCCCGATTATTCAGACATCGCACGTACGCGCGCAATATTGCTGCTACCGAACGCTACGCTTTGCGAGGGCTGAGTTTGTTGCGGACATGTTCTTTTTAGCTGCGGTTTATGGTCTTTTGGTTGAAATTTTTGAGTTTGGATGTTTGCGACGGAGATTACAGAGAGAGATATTCGTTTGTAATTTTGGTTGATATAGATGTTAGGCTTTTAACGTGTACTATAATTAACTTGTAGATCTGTTTTAAAAAAATATTCTATTTAAAATTTAGGTGCTATAATAAAAATTAAAGACCGTTTTTAGAAACCGTAAAGAATAGGACCTTGATAAGTGGTTCCGATCAGATCATGCGTACAGTATAGTTGGAGAGTGCATGCATGCCAACCGGTTGGTACCTGGTAGTTTCCACCCAGCTTGCCGTACTAATTTGTACCATGGATGTAGAAGATTATTAGGCAATAATTGTGATCAACAGATGAGCAACTTAGGCAGCAACAAGGCGAAAATCAATATATTTTTGAGAATTAATTAGGTATCGTGAAATGATATGGGATCAAACAATATGCAAAATCCACAGAGAACACAAGAATAACCGGACCTTTTATGTGCCTACCTACGAGACAATTGTAATTATGCCTAAAAAATTAATAGACATGTATGTGTTGTATATTCGTGGTCACGTTGCCGGTGATTGAGCTTCCAATCTCACAAATATAAAAGTAGAAGGACAAGAATGCAAAAATATAGTTTAGATAGACTTCTCTCTTTATTGATATCTCGTAAATGTGTGTATAGGGCATGTTTTTTTCGACTATGGCTTATGGTTTTTGGCTGAAATTTTTAAAAGTTGGCTGTTTACGGTACAGATTACAGAGACACAGATACTCATTTGCGATTTTATTTGGTACAGATGTTGAGCTTTTAACGTGTAGATCGTTTAACTTGTAGATCTCATCTTAAGAAAAATACTCTGTTTAAAAGTTAGATACTTAGCAGAAACCATAAACTGATTTCAAAAATCCAAAAAAACAGACCCATCATATGCAGCTTCCTCCTTCATTTATATAGTGAGAGGAGATCGAGTAGCGTTTTCTCGCAAGAGCAGAAGAAACTAAAAGAAATCTACTAAAATATTCTGAGCCGTAGCAAAATGAGAAGGACTCTACAGTCCCTCTTTAGGTAAGTGTCCACACCAGCAGCAACTATTACACAACAGTATATATCACGCATGCACAGTACAGTACGTTAACACGCATGCATGCAACACAGGGTGTAGGATACTACTACCTTAGCATAAAACCTTGCCAACTTCCAAATTATAGAGCACGTACGGATTGAGAAGAACAAGCTAACTGATTTAGTACTAGCTACAGGGGTGTTCGGCAGGGCACAAACCGACCGGTTTTTGGCATCCACTACAGTACCTAACTTTTAAACGGAGTATTTTCTCAAGACAGGGTCTGCAAGTTAAACGTAGTACACGTTAAAAGTTTAATATCTATACCAACCAAAATCACAAGTGAGTTGTGAAAGAAAGAGATGGCTGAAAGTGTGGTTGTGAAAGCCTACATATTTGCATGCATGATATGGTGAAAAAGTAAAGCACAACCTATTTAGGGTATGTTTGGGTGCGGCTGCGATTTATGGTTTTTGGTTAAATTTTTTAAATTTTGGCTGTTTACAGTATAGATTACGGTGAGACAGATACCCACTTGCGATTTTGGTTGGTACAGATGATAGACTTTTAACGTGAATATCGTTTAACTTATGGACCCTGTCTTGAGAAAATACTCCGTTTGAAAGTTAGGTACTATAACAAAAACCAAAAGCCGCCAGCTTCGGAGGAAAAGAACAAGCCATATATTCATGCAAGAAAGCTTTCACTTTGGTAGAAAATGGTAAGAAAAATGGTATGACTAATATATCTATTACTCCCTTTTGCTGACCATGCATGTCCCATAATGGAAGAAAGAGATGGCTAAAAGTGTGTTTGTTAAAGCCTACATATTTGCATGCATGATATGGTGAAAAAGTAAAGCACAACCTACATATATGCATGCACGATATGGCGAAAATGACTTGTTAAGACCTTGGTCTTTGCTGCTTCTCTAAGGCTCCAATGTATGTATGTGGTTATGATCTGCTCAGCCGTTGAGAAAAGGCAGCTAGCTTTCTAGTGAGAATTTGTGGTTAGCTCGGACTTTTTTGTAGCACAAATTAAGGGTCTGTTCTTTTCCTTCGAAGCTGACGGCTTTTAGCTTTTTACAAGATGTCAACTTTCAAACAAGTATTTTCTCAAGACGGGTCACAAGTTAAATGATATATCGTTAAAAGCCCAACATCCGTCTACCAAAATCGCAAGTGAGTATTTATCTCTCTGTAATGCATCTGTAAAGCACCAAAATTCAAAAAATTTAGCCAAAATTCATAAGCCGTAGCCGCACCCAAACAGACCCTAAGAACTGCAGGGCATAATGTACTAATGGTTTAGGAGATTGATTGTGGCAAGGATGGCGACAAGATGAGAAACGAAGGTCATCTTGGATGGTGAGAGAGGGTGACTCGCTAACTCCCAGCAAGCAATGCGGCACAACAAGAAATCAACAGCTAACTGCCGCTCGATCGACCGAGAATTCAGGGCACTCAACAGAAATCGAATTAAAAAAAAGGCTTTGAATTTGGTGATTGTAACGTCCGGCTTGTCGATCCATACAGCGATATTGCATGCACCTGCGTGCATATGGCACTGGGCCTTTTTTTTTGCGGCTTGTGGCTTGGTTTTTATTGTTTGTGCGAGAGATTACAGTAGAATGTAAACTCACATGTAGTTTTTGCCGATATAAATGAAATTGGTACAGTATATTACAATTAATTAGTAGATCCTATCTTAAAAAGATACTCCGTTTAAAAGCTAGTTATTATAGAAAAACCGAAAAACAATTTTTAGAAGCTGAAAAGAACAGGGCGACTAACTGATTAGCATTAATTGGTGGTGATCAACAGACCGATGAACGGCCACACCCGCTGTGCATGCATGCATGCATGATCGAGTGTCACATCAAAAAGTTTTAACGATTTTGACCATCGGTTATAGGTTTGGTGTGCCACATACATCTCGTATTAAGCGCAAATTAATAACTAGTCGGCCGCATAACGAATAACCGCTTGGCAGTGACCTGGTGACAACGGCGGAGCGCAGCTTTTCCAAAAGGTCCTTATCCTTGTTCAGATCTGCGTATAAATCCTTATCCTTGTTCAGATCTGCGTATAAATCCAAAAAGAAATACAGAATTAACTTGGCGGAAATATGCACAGCGATAATTGACCCCGCGGAGTAAAATCAATATATCAAAATGTCTGCAGGTTGTTCTTTTGCAGCATCGAACCATGGGCTCATGGTTTAAGCTTTTGGTTATAACTTTTAGCTTATGGGTGAAATTGTACTGTACCGGCTGTTGGCTTTTTTTGAGAAAAATAGGGAAAAGATATTATATCTTTACGGACAATGCAAAAGGATAATAGGAAAAGTTAAAATAAATAAAAATTAAAAGTCAGTGTGTTCTAAATAGCTTCTGACTTAAGTAAACCGAAAGCCCAAAGTATGCTGGGCTGATATTTTTTTCTTTCGTTGAAGGAATGTTGCATGGAAAACTGGTTGTGGTTGGGAGGATTATGGGCCTGTTCTTGAGGCCACAAGCCACGGCTTTAGCGGCCATTCTGATCTAACTTTTAAGCAAGTATTTTTTAAAATGGGTCTACAAGTTAAACGTAGTACACGTTAAAACTTAACATCCATACCACCAAAATCGCAAATGAGTATCGATCTCTTCGTAATCAGATCAGAAAAATGTACCAAAATTCAAAATTTCACCAAAAGCCATAAGTCGCAAAAAAAAAACAGCCCTATTACTGCCGAACTATTTAACCATCCACATACTCAACTCCCACGCCGGGATTCAGGCCGCGACCGCCACGACCCGTCCCAGCAGCACCGACGCGTCTTGGTGAAAAAAAATCGTCTGATCGGGAGGCGTTTCGTGTTTTTCGAAATTGCGTCTGTGTCCTTGGTTCTCGAAAAGGTCCCTGAATTTTTTTGCCCTCACTTTGCGGGATGGCCCCGCGTTTGGAAATTACACACGGGTCCGGTTTTTACATCTGGTCCTTGATTTTTCAAAACCCTTTGTTTTTTCAAAATCGTTTTGCCCTCGGTTTTTAAACAGATCCTTGTTTTTTTGCGAATGACCCTTTGCCTTTTCCAAAATACGTTTTGTCTCGGTTTTTAAAACTCCTCACGAATTATCGTTTCTTTTATTTTGTACGTCGTCTCTTTTATTTTTATGACGTCACGATAGGCGGTGCGGTGTGACGCCGCGCCTATAATTCTAGTATTACTCATGAGTAGCACGATGAGCGAATGGGCGAGATGCGAGCGGTTTGGACGGTGAGGGGTCGCATGCGGCTTGCAGCACATGCAGCTGCCACGTGGAATCGAATCGATCGATGCATGCATGCTACGACACGTGGGCTGTCAGACGACCTTCCGTGCTCGCGTCTCCACAAAAGAATTCCAAAATATAATGTGGGCCGTTTGGTCTCTGGCCCAAAAGCTAGAAAAGAAACAAGCGTGGATAAGTGAGTTTGACCGTCCAAACCGCGCGCGCGAAACGATTTGACCCTCCGATCTCCATCTCAGTTCTACTCCCCGCCATCACTGCCCAAAAAAAAAGCACTAGTAAGAATATTTTTCCTCACTTTTTCACCTCTGTCCGAGACAAAAAGAACCTATTTTTTTTTACTCTTTTGTCTAAGTTTATAGAACGTATTTTTTAAATAAAATTATTTATAAATACAAGATGTATTTTATATTTTATTACAAAATTAGTGTGATGTTGTGTATATAACCATAATAAATATATGCTCAAAAGGGCTTATTTTGAGTGGCTTTTGGCTGAAAATCACTATATCTTGAAAAATATCATGGTGACGGTGGGCGTAATTAAATTTAAAAAATTTAAAAATAGAAAAAACAGGTTACCCCGTTACGGACAGTACAAACGAATACGGAAAAAAATAGAACCGACAAAAAACTCAAAAAAACCAATAAACAAGAAAAACATGAAATTGTTTAATAGTGAAAAATAAGTCAGAAGTTAGAAACCCAAACCGAAACGAGCAGGACCTTACTTAGTACTCTTTACATAATGCATTGAATATAACGTTTCAAGATAATAATTAGACATAACCTAGTTATTTTTACCATCTTTTTAATTTGTATGGTAAGAGAAATTTCATCTTATAAATTTATTCGGAGAGATTTGGTTAGGAGGAGGAGAAGAGTGCAGAGACGTACTTAGCAATGCGGCACCTGCGTCATGCTAGCAGCTGCCAGTGTCGAGGTGTAGGGTTCGTTGGGCACATGAATCATGCTGTCGCGCATAGGATCCACTTTTCACCGCCCCCCCTGGTCCCGCGATGCCACGGTAGTTTTCTCGATCGCCCCGCAGATTAACTGCTCGATGCACGGCCGGTACTAGTTACTGTTACTCCCACGCTGCAAAGCCGCTGCGATTTTTGGTGAGCCAGGCACGGTGCATCTCACTCTCACCGAATTAAATTTGACGTAGACATATATTACCTATTACTAATAGAAAAGAATGAGTTAGTGGTTGTAAGTTCATTCTTCTTCAACCTCTCTGTTCATTCAACTTCTCGCTATTCTCTATTTTTCAATCGATATAAGCAACTATCTTCTATATCATGATTATCTATATATTTAATGAGTTTCGTTGCAACGCGTACGGATACGTAACTAGTCATATAAAAAATGGAAGCATGAAACACGGTACGTATGTCAGTTGTGTTATGGCAACTAGTATGCATGCGCACCTTTGAGCCGTCTTCGTTTCTCCGTACGTTAAAAAAAAAACTTCGCACAAGCGTTTGTCCTTGGATCTGGCTATCATAGATCCGGCCACCTAGCCGTCGCTGCTGTCGGATCTGGCTATCCGTAATCTCTCTGGCGTCATATCCATAATCTCTCTGTGTTTAATGGTCATTTTTTTTGCTAAAAATAAATAGTAATGACTAAAAGAAGTGGTTTTTAGAAGGAGAGCACAAGCAGTGATAAAAATAAGAAAGATGTGTGTGCGAGACGAGAGCGAGAGAAATAAAATATGTGATATATCTGTGACCCCTGGTCTCATGTGGACATAATCATATCCCAGAAGAAGGTTTTCCTGCAGCCCGCTGCTCTCTGCTGTAGAGATTAGCTACGGATATAATATACGGCCGTCCTCTGCTTCCGTCTCTGCATTTGCACTAGCGTCCTGGCTCTTGTAGTATTTGCAATCTTCTCTGGGATTTGCATTGTTCGTACTACTTGTACCGGTCTTAGGTGCGTCTTCTTTCCTTTCCTTTCCTTTCGTTTCTTCTGTCTAATTCCAGCTTCGATGCACAAAAGGGAGCATTGAGGCAGCATAGTAATGCTACAGCGCAGCAACTATAGCCCTTGAGTAGAGATGAAAACGGATCAAATACAATCGAATAGTCTCAAATATGAATATGAATCCGTATTTTAAAATAAATATGAATACGAATTCGATTATTCTCAAATATGGATACGAATATTCTCGAATACGAATACGAATATTTTCGAATACAGATTTTGCTTACCACATTCGTATTTTCTCGGATACGACTATCGGATAAAAACGGATTTCTAGCGGTTTTGCCGATTTTTCACCGGTTTTGACCGGTTACCAGTTTTAAACCGTCTAAATTCAAATTTTGAATCACAACATTCGTCCGGGTTTTTTCCAAGAGGGGGCTAATGCGCGGCAGATTTCATCCTAGGTGAATATAAGAGCAAACAATAGCAAAAACCACAGTATCCGGAAGAAAAGAAGGCTTAGATTAGAGAATATAATGAAGGACAAACAAAAGCAATGCAGCCATGTGAGATGATTCTGTGCTGGACTGGGCATCAACAGAGGTCCCCAAGATCCAGATGTTGGCGACCTCGTACCTATCTTTCTTCATCTCTCTCTCTTCGCCTGTTTGATTAGCAGGAGCAGTACTTTATTTTACCGCGGTGATTGATGATGACTCACCCCTTCACAGGGGATAAACAAGTGCTACTAGGAGCGAGTAGTTAACTAGTACTAGGCTCTTTGCTTTAACCGTTTAAACCTCATGTACTCTACTGGCTCTTGCTTTTCTTGTTTCGGCTCTGCTCTCTTGGTTCGTACGGTTGCCCATGTTCCCATAGCATTGGCCTCTTCATTCCTCCTCATCTCATTCTCACTGTCCCATAACCTGGATCCCAACTTGTCCTAAACCACTTTAATTAATCTATCAACATAACTAATTGACTAATTGATCGATCGATTAACCGTTTAGTACCACTACTACACCTTTAGCATAAACAGTAAGCAGTAGCGGATCCAGAGAATTTGACGAGCCTGGACAAAGAACTGTAGTGACTTCTTCAAAAGTGGAACAACGACATTGATTAATTTGTCTTTCCCGTATTGGATTTGCTTGAGATCATAATATACCATTAGAAATACATAATTAGATCCACTAGAAAACTTTCAGAGTTTAGACAAAACTAGTAACAAGCTACACCCAGTAATGTCACCATACTTTTCACATGCTAACGAAACCAATATTTTGTCGCAACTTTCAGAGACGAGCCCGGGCAGGGGCCCAGGGTCACCGGGCCCTGGGTCCGCCTCTGACAGTAAGAGTGCTGTGTTTGACAGGCTCTGGATAGGCTGCTGCTAGAGAATAGAGATGATCTTAATTTTTGTACCATATGGTAGAGTTCTCAGCATAAAGCCAACTGGTTTACTCCATGACGCTAAACACGGAGATGATGTCATCATCGGGATAGTCGATTCAGGTAAGAGTACAAAAGCTAGGGTTTATACTTGTAAGAGTGCTGTGTTTGACGGGCTCTGGCCGGATAGGCTGCTGCTATCTCGGAGCCTTTTTTTTTGTCTCGAGCGAGCTGGCAGCGTCTTTAATTTTCAGACACTGACCGGTAAGAGTTAGTTAAGCCGTTGATTAAGCAAGCCGGCTGACAAGGCAGAGGTCAGGACGCGTGCGTGCGCGCGTGAGACGTTTGGAGCGGTGTTGCGTGATGAGTGGCGTTAGACCTGCCGCCTGCACATGCAGTACGTCGACGTGCACGCCGCTGCACAACCCAATTTGGAACCGTGGCTTATCAAGACTGTGTTCAATATGGCTTAAGTTTATAATTTAAGCTTATTTTTACACTATTCATAATTTATTTAATTTTGACTTTTTGAGCTTTTTGTATTTTTTTAAATTCAGGGTCTGATGGGCTAACATATTTTTATATTTTCAATTTTTTAAATTTAATTATGTTAAATAAGCCTCGGTCAAAATCTGAGTGTTTTTCAACTAGCTACAACGTATAAGCTTTCAACTTTCAGCCGAACCGAGCACCACCTAATTACTTACAATTTCCTTCGAATAAACAAGGTGTCCGGCCTCTCATGCGTCCATGCGATCAACTTTCCTCTTCCATCATTTCTACTGGATGGATGATATGCTCAAAAAGGCTTATTTTTAGTAGCTTTTAGCTAAAAATTATTGTGTTGGTGAAAAATCATCAGAATCGACGGTGGCTTATTTGACGTAATTAAATTTTAAAAAATTTAAAAATAGAAAAAATAGGTTACCCGTCACGGACAGTACAAACGGATACGCGAAAAAAATAGAACCGACAAAAAAGCTAAAAAATCAGAAAAAGACCAAATTATTGAGCCATGCCATGCGTACACAAGAGCAAACGGGCCGGTCATTTACTGAACACCTAATTTTCATTGAAAACATCGTGTATTTAGCAGGTATATTATACATGTATATATTAAAATTTTATATTGGTTTTACAAAACAATTTACTCGAGTGATGTATAGCAATTGTCATTTAATTGATCCACGAGCCATTCACAGTCGAAGAAGTTGATTCATTTAAAACATACGATGATGCGCCTGTGTTGAAATGTTTGCCCTCGGAAGCCGACGTGCGATGAATTTTCGGCGGAATTTGACATGAAAAGAATCACAAATGCCGGCTAGCTCACGACGCGTGGGAACGTACGAATGAGCGGTAGCCGTCGATCACGCAACGGCGTGCGGTCCCAGGCTTCTGGGGCCCCACCTGTAAGCGGCAGCCGTGAGCTGCGGCCTGTCATCCTTTGGATGCCTCGCGGGGCCCCACACAGCGCTACCGCTACCCCACCTCAAGCCCGATAATACAGCATGTGAACTAAACGCACCGATTAACCCAACCCCAGTATCCTAATCACCGGCTGGCACGGCGGGCCCCGCTCCATCCCCCAACTAAATTCGCGCCCATTGTGCCCTCTGACATCCGGGGCCGAGTGGGTATACACGATACGCATGGTACCCGTGTACACCACCGGTGTAGAGAGGAGGAGAGAGGGGGGCCGACCATGAGGCGACGCGTGGGAGAGGACGACACCACATCGCCCCCTGGTGGCACGTGCGAGGGCGTCACCGCGACACAGTTTCCGTTAGGGCCGCCGCAGCCGCAGCTCGTTAGGACAAGCTGGTTACTCCAGGAGTTAGCTTGGACGAAGCAGGGTAGATGAAGTTTTTCTAGCGTATTTTTATACTGACTTTACTTTTACTGATGATTATAGAGTGTGCCTCATAAATAATAGTAGTTGATAAAAATGGTTGATAAATAGTAATATATTATATAAAAAATAGTACAACGAAATATACTATAGCATTCAGAATTGTGATATAATAAAATAAAAATACGTTATAATATATGAAAACAAAAAGTAATGCCTAAAAAATACTAGTTGCTGCTAGATCATATAGAGTAGTAGTTCGCAGGAGGGAGAAAAGGTCCAGCATATTTGGAACTCGGAAATTTGTTAGGATTTCTGTAAGAATGATACTATTTTAGAAAAATTCATGTAAAATCCGGCATTCCAAACAAGTTCTTAAAAGCGTGGTACAGTTTGACTTTCTGGACTGCACACAAAGTTGCTTAGCGAAGCCGCTTAGCTTAAACCCCTCCTAACACCGCGATTAGTTGGCGGGAGGTTAGCTACACTGAGGTACGGTACGGTACCCACCCCAAAACGACACGCCCTGTGGTTTCTCAAATTCGCACCCACGCCCTCGCACAGGCAATATTTAGGACCTATTTGTAAAACCGTTAATCGTGAGGGGCAATGCGGTGACGAGCGATCGGGGGCCGAAGCGAGGAGCAGAGGCAGTATAAATCGGCGCGCCTCTCAAAGCCCCTCCTCCTCGCTCCGCCTCCGCTTCCAAACTTCTCTTGTTGCTTTCCCTCCCCTTCTCTCCCTCCACCAAGCCAAGCTGCTTTGAGAGAGAGAGAGAGACCGGCGGCAATGGCGGAAGCGGCTGCGGCGAAGAGGTGGGCCCCGCTCACGGCGGCGCTCGGCACGGCACTCTTCCTCCTCGCGCTCCTCGCCGGCAGCGTCGCGCTCGGGGGCGTCTCCGGCGGGCGGCTCCTCGCTGGGCTCCGGTAATTAACCCTCCTCCTCCTCGCCGTGGCTCTCCCTGCAATGTGGGTGCGTCCGTGAGCTCCACTGCTGCCGCGCTCCCTCCCGGGCGGTGAATTTTGGTCGGAGTCGCTCGGAACTTTTGTGCGTGGTTTATGAATTTAGTTTGGGGTGACGCTTGGTTCACTGCTGCCCAATTTCTGCTGTTTTTTTCCCGAGTTTTTTGATCCGTTCTGAGATGTGTGGTGAGAGCGCGTTCTGTTTGCCGCTTCGGTGATTAGTTCTGGGCGCACCTCTGTTCCAGGGTCGGGAGCACGGCCGCGGCGGCGATGGCGAGCGGCACGAGGCGGTGGCTGCGGGACTCGTCATGGCCGGCGGAGGCGAGGTGAGCATTTACCGTGCAATTGCATCCCTCCTCTTTTCGCCTTTTGGTTTCGGACATCCGACGCATCCGGAGCGTCGGTTCGCCTCGAGCTCGCGATCTGGGCCGTCCAACTCTCGCCTTTTTTTTGTCCCCCTTGCCCACAAAGCAGATCCGGATCGCAGCAGCAGCATAAGCATTAGCACACGAGGGGAGGGGTCTCCGTTTTAACGGATTTATTTCCCCCCAATTTTTTGATCCAAAAAAATTGGCGACCTATGAAACTTTTGGTTTGTGCTCGCGCGGCGACCAGCGAAATTCGTATTTTGGGGCTGCCAATTTGGGATTGGACGCTTAGAGTAGAGCCGTTTGCCAACAACTTAGGATCGGAGGGAGCAGAGATGCTTTTTCGCGGCGGAGTTCGTTACGGTGGCGCAGAGAGAGAGAGAGAGAGAAGGGGGCAGTGTCCTGCGGCTGCACCGGCCATGGTGAAAGACTTTGGAAACCCACAAAAGCTGGCCAACGAAGCAAGCAGGGGTAGCTATTACTAGATAGATGATCACCGTCACCGCTTCGCGTCCCCGGGAATGCACCCGAAAAAAAGTAGGAGAGCACGTCTCACTCGCAAAAGCAGCAGTGCGTGTGTAGCAGGAGTACTTGGGAGCATCCATTGGCACCTCACGAGGATGCTTCTTCTTTTCTCTCATAATCCTCGCAAGGATTTCCCTGCACAACTTTTGTTTTTTTTAGCTGTTGCTATCAACTGCATGTGTGCCGTTCGTGATCCCTGACGCCGGTCTCGTTCGCATCGCTCGCCGACCGCGACGCGGCCCGTTTCCGTTGCCATCTCACCTGAAGGTACACTTTTTGCAGGAGCGGTGGTGACGCCGACGACGTGGTGGTTGGAGCGGTGGAGGATCCGGAGGCGGTGGCCTCCCAAGTGCACATGTACGTCGTTTCCTCCTCTTACTTCTTCTTCCCCCTCTCTCATGACATGTTATCATTCCCTGCTTCTTAAGTGTTCTCATCGTAGTAGTAGTAACCAAATGCGGAACGACACGAGGGAGCTGAACTAGTAGATCAGCTGCCTAGTTGTGTTGGCATTGCATCAGTGGTTGCTGGTCACTGAGTGGTACAGCAGTATCCTTCTTTCTTTGTTTCTCTACGGAAGTAGTACTCTTTCGAGCTAGTGTGTTGTAGACTTGTGGTAGTAGCCTTTTTTGTCCGTTCTTTAACTGAGTTCTTTCTAACTTTTAAGTCAACTTACATTTATACTGTTTACAGTAACTAATTTTTAAACGGTATGTTTTTAAAATAAATTTAACATAAAGACTATAGTAAAAAGTATACTGAATTTAGCTGTATCGGCTAAAATCATATATAACTATTTTCTATATATACTACATCTCTCAAATAGTCAAAATTTAAATATTTAAATTATAAATCATAAACCATCAGTCAAAAGAGCATCTATCGTAGCACTCCACAGCCACCGCCGTACACGCTGGGCCCACGCACAGTCTCACAGCTCAAAAGCAGAAGCGAAGAAGAGAGACGGGAAAACGAGAATACCGGACCGGAGCAGATCGGATTCGACGGGAGTGTGGTTGTAGTAGTGTACTTTACTCTGTCACGTGGGGTCCAAGGAGCAGAGGCACAGTGGGCCCACCTGCCATGCACCCACGCCCACACACCTGCACGCTTTATTGCGAGGTGACCTGCTGCAACGCCGTGGAGGAAGGAGGCATCAACTCGGTTTCCTTCTTTTGGGACCCCCTTGCACTCGCCACGGCGACCGAACCTCCTCTCTCTTTTGGTGTGCGAGCTCTCAGCCGTCGCAACAGTGGCGCTACCTAGAGTGTTGGTAGCGTAGTAGTGACACACCACGTTCTCCTGGTTGCCCACTCATGTGGGGCTGCCTGCGCCTGCATCTGCGACGCACCACCATGGACGCATTGATGGTGCTCATCAGCAACCTACCTCGCCCAATTCCTTCCCTCCTAATCAGTCTTTGCCCCGGCCCCTCCTGTTTTCCTTTAGCACGATCTGCTGGTAGAGCTGGTAACGGCAGGTGATTGATATTTGGGACTCTAGATTGTAGTAGTAAGTTGATAAGAATCTAGAAACTGAACGGACCATAAAGTGCTGTCTCTTGTTTTGTTTTTGGTGACAAGAACCGATTAGTAAGCGGCAGGTCATATCCACCCGAGAAACAATAGGAAATTTATTGAACAGGGAGGGAATTGGTACCTGAAGCTGCAGTTATATCTGTACTTTGTGTAAAATCACCATTAAGTCTTGCGCATTGATCATCAAACTGTACCGAACCTGAACGTTACACGGAATTGTTTCGCTGTAACTCTGAACTGAAGTGATCATACTTCTTTGGATGCTCAGGTCCATCAAGAACAGCACCGCCCGGAGGAGCCTCGGGTACCTGTCGTGCGGGACGGGCAACCCGATCGACGACTGCTGGCGCTGCGACCCTGACTGGCACAACAACCGCCAGCGGCTGGCCGACTGTGGGATTGGGTTCGGCCGCAATGCGATCGGTGGCCGCGATGGCAAGATCTACGTGGTGACTGATCCCAGCGACGATGACCCCGTGAACCCCAAGGAGGGCACCCTGCGCTACGCCGTCATCCAGGAGGAGCCGATGTGGATCATCTTCAAGCGCGACATGGTCATCACTCTGAATCAGGAGCTCATCATGAACAGCTTCAAGACCATTGACGGCCGCGGCGCCAACGTGCACATCGCCAACGGCGCCTGCATCACGATACAGTACATCACCAACGTCATCATCCACGGGTTGCACATCCACGACTGCAAGCCCACCGGCAATGCCATGGTGCGCAGCTCGCCGAGCCACTACGGCTGGCGGACGATTGCCGACGGTGATGCTGTGTCCATCTTCGGCTCCAGCCACGTCTGGGTTGACCACTGCTCGCTCTCCAACTGCGCCGACGGCCTTGTGGATGCCATCATGGGATCCACTGCCATCACAGTATCAAACAATTACTTCACCCACCACAATGAGGTACGTACACCCTAGATCCTACACATTTGTTTTCATCCTGCAATAATTGCTTGTCCATCTTTTGTTCTCTCCACCAAAGCCATTGGAGTCTCCAGGGTTTGGCGTATGTGATTAATGTGAAGGACTTGTCTGTTTTCTACCAGCAGAAGTGTAGTTCAGCATAAGTTTCATGTCAGTTGTTCTTCCAAATCTAACCAGAGGTTGTCGGTTGGCTGCACTGTGGATACTGCTGTAGCATCTCACGTGCATACGGGACTCTGTTGGTGTTTTATGCGAACAGCCTGCTTGGATTTTTCATTCATGGTAAATGAACAATGCAGGTGATGCTCCTGGGCCACAGTGACTCCTATGTGAAGGACAAGGTGATGCAGGTCACGATAGCCTTCAACCATTTTGGCGAAGGTCTCGTTCAGAGAATGCCAAGGTAAATCCATGAACTGAATCGGTCTGTCTCAAGATCAACATTACACTGAAACTTGCATAGATGAACCGGCATTTGCATAGATGAACCAGTCTAAATTGCCCTTGTTTCAGGTGCAGGCATGGTTACTTCCACGTGGTGAACAACGACTACACCCACTGGGAGATGTACGCCATTGGTGGGAGCGCCGAGCCAACCATCAACAGCCAGGGCAACCGCTACCTCGCTCCGACGAACCCCAACGCCAAGGAGGTGCATATCTTCACCGTCCTCCGCCTTTACGCCTCGTCGGTTCGCCTGCAGCAGCCATGTGGCCGCTAACAAACGCTCGGCATGAACGAACTGCAGGTGACGAAGAGAGTCGAGACTGCTCAGAGCACCTGGAAGGCCTGGAACTGGAGATCCGAGGGTGATCTCCTGCTTAACGGCGCCTTCTTCACCCCTTCCGGAGCTGGCGCCTCAGCCAGCTACTCGCGCGCCTCCAGCCTCGGCGCCAAGTCGTCATCCATGGTTGGCACCATCACCTCCGGCGCCGGCGCCCTGTCGTGCAGCAAGGGCTCCGCCTGCTAGTGCACCGTCAGAGACAGATCCGCCACACCGCCCCGCCCCGACGACAACAGAAAGAAACAAGATATAGAAGCTAAAGCTACTGGAACATCGTGGTTACAGTTTTTTCCCTTCTCTTTTTTTGCCACACGGTTATATATGATCCCCAATTCACCATTCCTCAACCTCCCCCCGCTCCCGCTGTCAACACTCGGAGCAGGCGAGAAGCGTTGCTGATTGATTCGTCCATGCCGTTGCCCCCCCGCCGCCCACAGCAAGAGCACGCGAGGTCAGAGGCGTGCTCTGTATGTGTCTCATCATACCTGGCTGTCAAAACAGCCAGATTGTTGCTACCTATTGTTCCTGGATGGAATTGGTTTGCTGTGGAGTGGCACCACTGTAAAAGACGCATACGCATAGCTATCTTCTTCTTCTTCTTCTTCAGCGAAAGCTAAAACAGGCCTAATCTGCTTGAGTACTGCTAGTTGTGTTGTGCCTTGTTTAAATTGCCGAGTTGAATGCCGGACGTTAATTAATCAAACTAATGCCGCGCATCATCTGGTCCCAGACTTGGCCTCACGATAATGGGATCCATCGGTGGGGCTGCAAGCATCAGAATCAGATGCAACGATGATCACATTCACATCGCAGGCGATGCCATTTGCAGATTAGAATCAAAATCAGAGCTCAATGTGCTACTGTCAGAGCCGCATAATAATCTACTCAATGTCCACTAGGCAGATCACACGAGAGCCACGAGACACAGCACAAGGAAGCAGCAAACCGGCAAAAGCAGACAGTAGAACAGCTTGCTGCTGCTAGTGCTACTACAAAAGAGGTTAAACTGGACGGCTACATCACAGACGGTTCATACGGAACCGTCTGTGCTTAAACTATCACAAACGGTTTATAATAGAAATCGTCTGTGAAAATCTAGACAACACAGACGGTTTGTTTTAAGAATCGTATGTGAAATTGAAATATCACAGACGGTTTGTAGCTTGCAAACCGTATGTGAAATTGAAATATCACAGACGGTTTGTAGCTTGCAAACCGTATGTGATATTGAAATATCACAGATGGTTGTTCGACAACCGTCTGTGATAACCTTCGATTATCACTGAATCATAAACTCAGACGGTTCATAAAACCGTCTGTGATGACGTTTTTGAGCCGTCTGTGATGACATTTTCTGTAGTAGTGTAGTGCTAGGTATGAATGGTGTGAATGGAATTGGAGTTAAGTTTCTTGGATCGGACGAGATGGGATGAGGTCTCCTGCGTCGCGGTTGGCACGTGTGATCGAGGGCTTTGCTTGATCCAGCATGGGGTGGCCATGGAAGCGAAGGCGCAGGCTGTGCGTGTCGGGGATGGGATGGATGGATCTTGCTGATTCCATTGTTGCTGTCGGTGGACTGAATTTCCCCTGCTGTTTCCATGTGCTCATCCTTTGTGCCCTTTTTTTTCTTCTTCTCTCGACCGCGCTGTAATTTAGCTGTGCTAAGCTCAGAATGGAATAATAGAATCTATTAGGCCATCTTTTTTTAGTTTATGGTTTTCCTCAGATAAATAAATAGAATGATTTTTTTTACCGTTCTTTTGAAACGGTTTATCGGGACAGTCTTTTCGAAGACTCTTATCGTCATTCGGTTCATTCGTACAAACACTCGTGCTAGAGCTAAAGACCATCAATCATAGAAAAAAAAAACAACCCACCTTCATCTTTTGAATACGTTCATTTTACCCTTAAACTTTACAAAGAGTTCACTCAACATCCTTAACTATAAAACTAGGTATTTAACCCCCTAAACATATAAAAATGTGCCAATTTACATTCTAAGATAGATTCCGAGAATGGTTTTGATGAAGTTGATCTCACTAAGTTCTCTTTCTCTTCGTTCTTTTTCTTCTTCTCGTCATCCTCTATCCTCTCATTTGGATGCCCATCAACAAAAGCTGATGACATGGCTACCATCATGCAAAAGCCACCCTAAATTAGATCCATGTCAATAAAACCACCACTCAAAACTGTCTTAGGGTGTAAGTTGACTTGGTTTTATAAGTCTGGGTGGTTAAATACCTGGTCTAGTGTTTCAGGGGGTTAGCCGGACTTTTTCAAACTTAAGGTGTAAAATGGATGTATCCTTAATCTTGTCACTATGGTACTAGTGTAATTGTGTAATCAGTGTCGGAGCCACCTCCCGGCAACCCTAGGCGATTGCCTGGGCTCGCTAGCGAACAGCGTAGTGGGTGTTCTTAGCTATAGTAGCGGTGTTCTTGGCTCGCTAGTGAACTATGCAGTAGACTTGCCTAGGCTCAAAAAAATTTATGGCTCTGTGTAGGATCGAATACTGTAATCAGAGGAGGGTGAATGATTGCCTCCGCTTTTTAGAATTTCTTAGTGCTCGATTAAGATTTTGACCGCTCGGCGCTCAACCGCTCAGTTGTCGTAAACCCTTACTAGTCATAAACTTTGATGATGGTTTCAACCGTTCAACATTTGACTGCTCGCTTGATCTCCTTTCCGATGCTATTGACGGTGATCGAGTGGATAACTCGGTGAACGATCAAGTCGATGGAGGAACACTATCTCGCCACGCACTACTTTGCTCGTTACGAGAACAAGTCAAAGACGAAGCCCAGAAAACACGCCACCGATGCTGACTAACTTTTCCAGAATAGATCTGATCTTTTATTCCTAAATCATGTTTTGTGGCTACAAAATGCCTTCACGGCACCCCTCAAATCCTAGCACAATAACTCCTAAAGCTTTCTTTCCAAAGCCCTGCGAAAGCCCTCTCAAGTCCCCCTTCAACTCTTAACATCTCCCTTCTTTTATATGCTAGATCCCCAAATCATGTTCTCATCAAACACGGACATAAAATTCTATTCGATTCTGAAAATCAAGGGACCCGAAACTCGTCCAAACATAGGTTTTTTAAAATCTCTAAATCTTCCAGTTATGGACAGCTTTCATTACTCCTTATCGTGTGTCAAAACCTCCGAGACCGCACCTTCCATAGCTTCTTCATGCATCATCCACCTTTGATCTTCGTATGCTCCAGTGTGAGCCCGATCACCTCATGACATCCTTGACTGTTTGAACCTTAGATTTTCACCTCCTAGTCCCAGTTCTCTTCGTCATCGACCATAATCGTCTCCACACCTAACTTGCACATGCAAATACCAAAGAACGTCTTCTCGTCACAATTCTCTCCAACTTGGCAAACATTAGTCTACACACGTATAGCACACACTAGTTCATCTATAAACACAAATCAAATCATTCACCACCTCAATATCCACGCTTTCCAAAAATCAACTTCAGACAACCTAGAAAGTCCGGTCTGGCCTTTGAGCGCACGCCGGTCATACCGCTGGCCCAACACGGGTACTCAAAGATTACGAGTACTCAAGGTACTTGAAAGCCATAAGTAGCAACAACCAATGACCAAGCCCTGTAGCTACGATAACCGATCAAGCACTGTAGCTACCAACTACCGACCAGGTATTGTAGCACTGACTACCGACTATCGAGTACCGACCAAGTACTGTAGCTACGATCATTGATGGTTACTGTAGCTTATGACCTTCGACCAGTTACAGTAGCTTACGACTTCTTACTGATTCATTGTAGCTCACGATCAATTTATTGTAGCTTAGACCATCCACCACTGATCGAGATTGAAGCCACCATCTACCGACTATGGTTGTTCTGCCGTGCTCGATCTGCCATGGTCGACCTGCCGTGGTCGACCTGTCGTGTCGATCTGCTAATCGTACCACCCAACATAAGACCGATTGCACCATCGACTACCGATCGAACTACCTATTACCATCTTTGGCCGAATCCTGTCGATCATACCGCCCAATACAAGGCGGTCAGACCGTTTAATATGAATATTCTAGTAATTCTAGATTTACCAGAGTGCATCGACAGAAACTTTCATAAACACAAATTTCAATGCAATCCAAAAATTAATTATTCATCATCACTATATTTCCAACCTGTTCACATGGTCCAACACCCTGTCACTGTGTGTAATACTAATTGATGTCACGCTAATCTCAGAAAAAGGTGAGGTCTGTGCCGAACGCTCCAATGGCTTCCTCTGTGTTTTGCTTGGCTGATTTTTGATGGAAAAGAGCCAGTTTAATACCGTGCAAACTGCAAAGGAAGGCAGAAATTAAGAGAGCAACAAAAAATCTAGCATCTAAGCTCAGGTCTCCTATGGGAGCCTTTGAAACGTAGGAATGCCAAAAGAATTTCTATGGGAAACTTTCCTTTCCTCCAAATTTTGGAGGATTCTAAATGTGAACTGAAACCTTTTTGGTAAAATATTTTGAGGCCCTCTTTGGATTGTAGGATTTTTATAGGGATTTTGGAGGATTTCAATTTCTTAGGATATTTTTTTTCCAATGGTGCTCTTTGAAACATAGGATCGAGGTTGCTAAATTCCTACAGAATGCTTTCCTATGCCCCAATTCTATAGGAACACTGGCAAGAGGCTAGACCTCTTGGAAAATTTCCTTTAGGAAGTCGGATGCATCCTCTTCCTTTCTCTCTACTCTCTATCTTCAAGAAATATTTTCCTCCAAAACTCATGTGCTTATTAAGTATGAACCATCCAAACATATTTGCTATTATATTCCTGTGTTTCGAATTCCTGTACAATTCTACTGTACGGGACATTCTATTCTGTTTTTTTTGTTCTATTCCTTCATTTTTCGATTCTTGCGTTTCAAAGATGACCTGAGAATTCCAAAGACGAGCTAGGGTGGTTGGGCTCTGAATTGGGACTAGTTGGAGTTTCGGCTGGGTGGGTTGGGCTGGGTACTAAGCCCAGGCTGTGCTTGTGAAAGGTTGAGCTTGGGTTGGGCCACAATAAGTTAGGCTTGGCTAAGGCGAAAAATAATGTCTATAAAGTCATATATTTTCACATCTACTAATACGAGTAGTTTGGAAAGAAAATCCGTAGTTGGAAAGTGTATGGGCTGGGAAATCCAGTCATCTTGCAGTCTATGGTTAGCTCAGGGTATTGGGCCGGGCATGCGGCCCAAGGGCAGCCAAAAGTGACGTCCCCTTTCTCAAAAAGTGACGTCCCACAATAAAAATTTATTGAGGAAATATAAGTGCAGTTATTGTAATACTTTCATTCTATATTTTGCTTTAATGCAGAGAATTATAGTATATTCTTTAATAGAAGTATACATGGTCTATTGTCGTTAAAATTATTTTAGATTTAGCGTTCCTTTTGATTACGTATGGCGAGCTTGGACTTGAGATTACGGAACGGAGTAGTGACTATCAGCTGGGTGACGAACAAGGTCTCCATCGAGAAGAAAAATATCTAGCCATGTACGTAGGTAGCCACAAGCTAGTTGCAGATCATGAGTACGTACGTACGTGGGTGTGTAAGCAATGTCGTTTTCGTATTCGGAAACGGAGGAACATGGCTACGCGTATGCATATGAGTATGTATGTACATACGCACGACGCGTGTATGTATGGATTGGGAGAAGGACATGACCACGAAGAAGAAGAAGATGCATGCAGACGAGAAAAATATCCTACACGTACGTGTAGACGTCGGATAGGTAAGTAGCGATCATCTATGTCCAAACAATAACTATATCGCAAGACGGCCGCAGCTAATTGCCTCACGCGCGTGCACGCATGTGCCGCGCCGCACGGCGCTCTTGATTCCAAAGCGGTTCAGTTTCTGGTTTTTTAATTCTTTTTTTTTAGTTTTTCGTTTTTTATATTTCTTCCTTTTTTTCTTATTTATTTATATTATCTATGATAATATAGTATTTTTTATTTGAAATTCAATTACTCAGAAAAAAACTAACAACCACTAGATTGTATTTTTAGACGCTAGCTACAATATAAAAAAAAAAGTTTGAAATCACGGCTTATAAACCATATTGAGTAGGACCTAATAGCTTAACTATAGCTACATGATTATTCCCCTAACTAGCTAGGCTTATATATGCTTAGTTGCAGCTATCCTCCCAGGAGGAGAAGAATTGAGACGCAGCTACCCTAAAAAAAAAATGAAAGGAAGTGGAGGATATTCACCATTAACACCCTTAACACTAACAGTGGATCAAAGGAAACCGATATAGCGTCGCTATAGCATGTATATTTCTTTTGGTTTTAGCTTATATTTTACGATTGTGATTTATAGTTTTTGAGAATAAAAAAAACTTATGTATAATTTTAACCATATAAATAAAATCGCTACAATATTTACTATAATCAATTTGTAGACCTTATCTTAAAAAGATACTCCGTTTAAAAATTAGTTACAGTAGTAAAAATCGAAAATCAGCTTTTATAATTAGAAAATAAGAGGCCATAGCCCGTGATTTAAATCGATGGTCTTGACAGCAACATTCACCTCATCAAGCTGTCCATAGTTAGCGTCCCGTGATTACTGCTAATTACCATTCAGGACGGGTTTTTGTTATATATATTCATCCTGAGGGTTGGTTAATATCCTCTGCAACCACAAATTGCACTAGCTTTGGCCGCCTCTCCCTATGTCCGTACTGGCCTTGATTTAGTAAGTAAAGGCTGGGTTCTTTTTTACTTATAGCTTATGATTTATGTATGATGTTATAGTAACTAGTTTTCAAACGGTACGTTTTTTGAGACGGCGTCTACTAGTTAATATAGTGCATATTATACAACTTTAACTGTACGGCTAAAATCACATACGATTATCTTTCTCTTTGTAATCTTTTTCGCAAACAGATAGAGTTTAAAAGATATAAACCAAAATCATAAGTCACTACGAGAAAATTCACCATGTCTCACTGTGCTCTAAAAGCCATGGCGCTTTTTTATTTGGAAAAATATTGAAGCAACCTTTTCATCCAGTTGCAATCACTACAACTAGCTAGCTAATGTACGTACAACAATATATTATTCGTTTATGTAAGAAATGATTATATAGCACCACGTTTGCATCACCGACCCCCTTGATTATTGGCCAATCGCCGACCTAGCGACAAGCTAAGCCTTTGACTAGTAACTAATTCTCATTGCAACATATGATAAGATCATTAGTTACATTATATTAACATAATGCACCAAACATGGATCTAATTTTTTTTACTCTTCTAGGGAATACCTAATTTGCAGCTAGCAATGTCTACTAGTAGCACATCAGCTTACATTTATTATCTATCAATCTATTTATACTAATTAGAAACTATGAGAAAATTCTCATGTTAATCAGAGAAAAAGAAAAACATCTGGCCATCTATCTGCTGTGGGGCTAAGTTATAACAGTTCAGATCAAAACAAAGATGCCCAGTACACATCTACACCTATACTAACTAGGGGCTACGATGAAATTCCCACGTTAATTAGAGAAAAAGAAAAACATTAGGCCATCTATCTGCAATGGGACCAAGTTATAATGGTTCAGATTCAAACAAAGATGCCAAGTATAAATTGTGAAGTATTAATTATGAAAATTGAAATTATTAATTCCAGAAAAAGCAAATTTATTTGCATGTGAGTATGTACTATCTATACCTATACTAACTAGCCACTACAAGAAAATTTTCACATTAATCAAAGAAAAAGAAAAACATCTGGCCATTTATCTGTTGTGGGGCTAAGTCATAACAGTTCAGATCAAAATAAAGATGCCCAGTATAAATATACACCTATACTAATTAGGCACTATGATAAAATTCCCATGTTAATCAAAGAAAAAGAGAAACATTAGGCCATCTATATGCAATAGGACCAAGGTATAACGGTTCAGATCAAAACAAAGATGCCAAGTAAAAATTTTGAATTATTAATTATGAAATTCAAAATTATTAATTCTACAAAAAAGCAAATTGATTTGCATGTGAATATGTATTTCCACATATACAAATGGGGTGCCATGGTGCCCAGGCTCCATGATTGAGAATTTTCATCCATGATTAAGACTTTCTATTCATGATTGATTCATCATGCTAAATCAATGAATTTATTTCCAAATCGAAGCCTTTTCAAATTAATGGATATTAACGGGTTTATGTGATATATTATATATCATTGCACTTGCACGCATCTAAAGGCAGGGAGGCTTAGTGCCTAGACACCATGGTGCCCTATTTCAACGTAATGGGGCACCATGGTGTTTGGGCACCAGGCCTCTCTACATTTGGATTGCTTTTAGATGCGTGCAAGTGCAATGATATATAATATATCAGGTAAACATGTTAGCATTCATTAATTCAAAAATGCATTGATTTAGCATGCTGAATAAATCATGGATGAAAAGTCTTAATCATGGAGTCTGAGCACCATGATGTTCATGTTATTTAATATATATATATATATATATATATATATATATATATATATATATATATATATATCATTACTATTATAAAAGAAGGAGTTGGTGGTTGGTCCGTCCTCACTCATCTCTTCTCAGCCATCCGATTTGATCTGGACCATTCGTCTCTCTCCAACCGCCCACCCCCTCCACTTTTTCCATCTCCTCGCGCATTCTGGCCACCCTTCTCTCTCTGTCGCTTGCTCTCCAATGTTTGATATGTGAAGTTGGCTGGCAATAAGTTCTGTCTCATTATTTTTATGACTCCGTTGTAACGCACGGGTCTCTAACTAGTATATATATATATATATATAGGAATTAAGAACTGAATTAAGAAACTGATTTGTATATGAATATGTATACCTATACTAATTAAATACATGACAATTAAAATCCAATAATAAAAGAAAATTAATAGTTTGATTTCCATAGGAATTCTGAAGAAATGTAACATCCCAAAAGCCTTATGTATGAAATGTGTAAAGTTTAAAACTTTTGCTTGTATTTCTTTGGCATTTTTTCTGCCTTTTTGTTGAAGTTTCTTGGGAAATAATTTATAAGCATAAACTTGAGTAGAGAATGTACCATTGATAAAACTAAACGAAGATTAAAAACTCAAATCTAAAAAAAAGATCTAGAAAGCAGCACATGAGAATTTATAGTAAATTTAATTGAAGGCACCAGAGGAAAATTTGGAAATTAATTCAAGGAATAAGTTAAGAGGAAGAAAGAAATATGAAGAGAAGAGGAATTAAAATCAAAAGTCCAAAAGTTAAAATCCTAAATACTAGCCAACTCCAAAATCAAGTTCAATTGAATTCAAAATAGGGGATCAATTCAAGACTTGAGAATTATTGTTCCATTGCCATGCAAAAGCCTTAATTGGTATTTTAGAAAATATGAGTTTTAGTGCAAATCAAATTTAGGTTCAGATTCAAACATAATTCAAGTCGCCTTTGTTTGAATTGAAAATTGAGATTTGAATTTCAAAATTGAAAATTGCAAAAAAAAATCTAGAAAACTTAGAAGGAATAATTTTGGGTCTGGCCCATTTTGCCCTTGGCCCATTTTCCTCTCCTTTCTCACCTGGCCCAGCCTAGCTGGCCCAGAGCACACCCTATCCACACGCTGGTTAGGTCCGTGAAGTCCTGTTGTGCCCAATTAGGATCAGCTGGCTGTGGGTCAGTGCCATCAACGTGATGCATAAGGCCAAATTTGCCTAGCATGGCAGGAAGAACTAGCACCACTTAGTAATTCGAGTGCTTGAGGTCGAGGACAACGGGGATGTGCGTGCGAATGCTCGCAACATTGATGGCTTGAGTTGGTGGTGTGACGATAGACATGGCATCGGGAACGGAAGCAAAGGGGAGACTAGAGGAGGAGGAAGACGAGGTGGTGGAGCCGGTGGTCATGGCACTTGTTGTATTGGAGGTGCAGGTGAGAAAAAGAAGTAGAAGACCAGGAAATCTGATACCAAGAAACAGAACATGGTAGGGAGAGAATGCTCCATGCTTGGCGCAATTTCATTACTCGGTATATAAAGTTACATGTACAAAAGTGCCATGCAAGGTAGTGTGCAACTAACTAGGATTGTTACAACAAAAGGATCAAGGATCTGCTACATATGGAACATATAGAGCTATCCAAATATGCAAACCGAATACAACAAAACAAACTAGACAAAATCTCCAAGTATCACGGTGAATCAAATATATGCGTTAACAGAAAATCCAAAGGAACAAGGCACAGTTGGATTGATCCTGGCAGTCGACAGACATTCATAGAATCCTTGAAAAAAACAAAAACTTGCACCTAGCTAGCCAGCTCCTTTTGCTAAGTTAAACTTTGAGGCAGCTTCGTTTCGGCGGAGAGAGATTTTCACTATTCATAATTTTTTTTTGAACTTTTGGCTTTTTAGCTTTTTTGCGGTTCTTTTTTGCCGTATTAACTTGTTGTCCGTGATGGGCTAACATATTTTTATATTTTTAATTTTTAAATTTAATTATGTTAAATAAGCCTCTCATTCCTATGTTGTTTTTTGACCACTCTGATGCTTTTCACCATAAGCCACCAAAATAAGCCCAAATGATCACCACCTGAAGCTTAGCTGCACTGCACGTTGCACAGTTCGTGACAGCACCCCAATTAGGGTCTTCTTTTCTTTCCATGTTTCACACCTTTAATTTCACCTAACTAAAGGCCTGTTTTTTTTTCTCAAAAGCTGCCGGTTTTTGGCTTTTGCTACAGTACCTAACTTTTAAACGGAGTATTTTCTCAAGACGGGGTTTACATGTTAAACGATGTACACGTTAAAAGCCCAAATCTGTGCCATGCAAAATTGCAAGTGAGTATCTCTCTCCGTAATCTATATCATGACTAAAATTCAAAACCAAAATCATAAAATTTCACCTAACAGACCCTAATATCACTTATCTTCACATCATCCAAGAGTGCCCCCAACCAAAACATACCCAACCAAGCATGCAACTTTATGTGCACTTTCTTGCATTTTTTTCTTTAATGTCAATCGTCGCTTATGAATGTCAAGAAATTCCTATAAAAAAGAATGTACATAATAATTCAAATGTGGGCAAGCTCACCTGTTTGTAACCGCTACAATATTTATACGAGAACATTCATATATAGAAGCATTCCAATTTGTGTACTCACAAGCTAGCATGCCATGTTCTCTCACAAATCTACAACTAGAAACAAATAGCATTTTTCATAAATAAATAATGAGATTAGGATAATTAATCAATATGATGATAGACAGCCCATGCATGATCGTGCAGTCTTGCAGCACTTGATTGCAGGATCTTGCTTTCTTCGATTGATGGCAAACAAATACACAAAAAATTCAAGATAAAGTTGGGCAGCGAAGGACAGGGACAAGCAAGCAGTGATTGCAGACTGAGACAGAAAGAAGTGCCTAGTGTATAGATTTATGTAGCCTCTGCTTCTATATTGAAAGATTTATATAGCTTGCTCCTCCTCTGCTGCCTTTTTGGGAAAGCAAAGGGTAGCTCTCATTGCTATCTATAGCTAGAGTATCACTAGTCGGGCATGTTCTTTTTAGCTGCGGCTTGTGGTTGAGATTATAGAGTAACAGAAATTCACATGCGGTTTTTGCCAATATAAATGAAGTCAATAAAGTATGTACTACAATTAACCAGTAGACCATATCTTTAAAAAATACTCTGTTTAAAAGCTAGTTACTATAGAAAAGCCGAAAAGCAGCTTTTAGAAGCTGAAAAGAACAGGGCTGATCAATTCCTCACCATGCTGCTGCTGCCCCTTATTTTGATTCAGGTTGTGATTGACACCAGTGATTCATGAACAATTTTGCAGGCATAATTTAGAGATGGGTTTAGGGTTCTTTTGTAGATACAAACCCTCTGGGTGTGTGTAGCATTTTCCTCTCTAGCTTGTTGCTATGGACCAGTCCAAAGGAGGCTAAAGGAAGGCAACATGGAGATGTAGGCTGGTTTGTTCAGTGTGCAAGATCGATCAGCCATATAGCAATAGCATGCATGTGGAGTGTTGCTACTCACATGACACATATGACACCATTTGGAGGCTAGCATAGTGCCAAGTTTTCTTTTTACATATGGTTTTATGAAAAAGTTAGTGTAAGTTCAATCCGAGCACTACAAATTTATAGTGGACCTTGTGGTCCTTAGAGATATGAGATGTAGGTTGTGCATCAACCACTTTACCAGTATATAAAGTATGACATTATTAATTGCATAGGCATAGACAATACGGTGACCACCAGTAGTTTAGGAGATACGTGTCGATAGTAGTGCATCGATCACGCGCCATTTGCAAATGTGGCTTGTGCGAACCAACTATGTGATGGTTCAATGTTAACTACCCATCAATCACTCCGTATGCGCATAGGATTGGCATTCCATGACAGGGAGAATATTAGATAACAATCTTGATATTTTTCTATAGTTATCAATTACATTTGGACCGTGGGTTTATAACACGCCATCAATGTCAAGCATTGTCGATCAACTATATCCTTAATTTGGCTTCCACATGTCGAACAACCATATAACGTTCATCAAAACCATCCTTCCATTTCTTGAACAGTTTGCCTAGCCACTCAACATTTCAAGGGTCTTTTCTGGATAACCATAGGCACATACATATCTTATGGAAATCAAGGGAGAAATTTACAATGCCTACAAGCATCAAATTGAGATAAACCATGCATGCATCCTATGGAGGATGGCTGGGCTTTAGCTTATCAACTCACCTTTTAAACTGTGCATCTTTTTAAGACGGTGTTAACAGATATATTGTAGTATACACTATGTCAAATTCAGCTATTCCAGTTAAAATCGTATGCGACTGTTTTCTGCTACGTATTATCTCTCGCGAACAACAATAATTCAAAAACTATAAACCAAAAATCAAAGTCACGATCCAAAGGAAACCACCCGACATCTCCTTTTCCTTTCCAGGAGAATGTATGCTGGAAGAGTTGTAATGCACGTAGAAGTTTATCCTGTGATGTTCGAAGATATCTTGGAGCAACACATTGGGTGGCCCTTAGGTTGGAGCCATAGCAAAGTCCAAAATGTTTTAAAGGATATACTCCATATATAGAGACTACAAGTACTCTGTACTTTTCCTTTTTTTTTCTGTAGTCTTGGACGTATGGATGATCTTATGCTGCCGCCATGCGATGCTTGTTGAGCCCATGTGATAGGTGCACTCAAGCAGTGGATTTCTCTTTTCCTGCACACTTTTGTTGTCACATATAATTTCATTATGTACCTCCGGCCCCGCTCGGTTGGGCTGAAAAATAGTGGCTTATGACTGAAATTGCACTATAGTTGAGTTGAAATTATAATGTAGCTGAAGGTGACTTATTTGGCGTAATTAAATTTAAAAAAAATTAAAAATAAAAAAATATGTTAGATCATCACATACAACGCAAACGAATAGAGGAAAAAAAGAACCGGCAAAAGAGCTAAAAACCAAAAGTTAAAAAATGAAATTTATAAATAATAAAAAATAAGCTAGAAATTCAAACTAAAATGAGCAGAGCCTAAGGCTATAATTGCATTTTGGTTTGATGGGTCCTAGCTAGGACCATTATCTAGTTTAATAAGTTGGGTGGTTGACTAACAAATCTGTTAGCCACCTAGTGCACCATGACTCCACCAGTTCCTAGGTACATACATAGGATGGCCAAGGGCTATTCTTTACAGGGAATATCCTTGATCCTCACTCTCTATTTAGCTATCAAGAGCTATTTTTTCTTATCCTGTCCTAAATTTCAATGACATCAAGGATAATTTCATATATTTATCGTATGGTTGTATATATAGAAATAAATAAATTTATTAATACATGATCCGGTAGAATAATACTAGATAAGTTATATACCATATATTATACTAACATATATTAGAATATATTAGAATTCCGCACGGGTTACCGGGTACCGGCCCCATTGCCATCCCTATACATCCATGGATGTCTATCTCTGTTTGAACACTGTAGCACTTGATTTGTTTGGTCAGAGAAAGGAGATCGAACGGCTGCGATCAATTGGCTGTGGGATCGACCGTACGCCACCTCCACCGTAAGAGGACAAGGCCCAGCTTCTGTCAGAGAAATGCAGGGCCCACTACCAGTCAATACAAGGACAGGGCCCATCGGCCATTGGCGCGCATTGCCTGACGAAAACATGCAACCAAGCCTGTTTGAACTTTAGACTCGGATCGATGCGTGCGAATTCGGGTCCCAGCAAACTCAGAGAAACTCAGCACAATCTTCATATACATATTGTGTACACATATACGTGGCCCACCGTACACAATCAAATACAATACTCCCCATATCCACCGTGTCTCTCTGTCTCCTCATTCTCTCCTCTCCCCGTCTCTTCTAAATAGAGTATTTTTTCAAGATAGAGTCTACTAGTTAATGTAGTACATACTTTCTTGACTTCATTTATATCTTATATCTGAATTTAGTTATCTCTTATGCAAATAGCCAAAATGAATAATGATCGCCGAGCAGGCCTCTGTCTCCTCATTCTCTCCTCTCCTCCGTCTCTTCCTCGTTAGACCAACCGACAATATGGACGTTCTTTTAAACTATATCTTATGTCTTTTAGTTATAACTTATTAATATAATGAATAATGATTGCCGAAAATAGTTGAAACCAAAAATCTACTGAAAAGCCAAAAAAAGAGCCGTTACAACCAGAGCGGTGGCGTCTGATATGTACACCACCCAGCCCTGTTACCCCCATCCCCGGCCCTCCAACGGTTGCGATGGCCCCACGCCGGATCCACCAAGGGTCTGTCGACGTTGCGAACGGCTACAAGCAGTGGAGTGGAATCGTAGCTGCGGAAGGGTGGATCCAGTCGTCCACCTCGCCGCCATTGCCGTCCTTCGACGCTGCTTCCCTTCGTCGGTCGCCGTGCCTCTCTCCTTCCTCATCGGCGCTGGCAGGATCTCGATGGGGGAGCGTGTGCAGGGCAGCGATGCCTCAATGGAGGAGATGGGAGGATGCTTGAGCTCTGGTGTTGATCCAAGTATTCTTGTGATGCGGTTGTCTCGGTTATTTGTTCATGAGCTATTTTCAAAGTTCCTAGTGTGTTCATATTTACACAAATATTCATGTTCATGTTCAAATTTCCGAATGTGTTCAACTTTACGCGGACCGAATTTACGCCATCCTCCCCCACATCCTGATCATGTTCATATTCAAATTTGTCAAATCTTGATGAAGAATGTACCAAAAATATATACAAAAAAATGTTCAATATTTAAGCAAAAATGGACCATAATGTTTTTTTTCAAAATTCTATGAAAAAACAAACTAAAAAATGTTTGGAATTTGACCGAAAATATGAAATGATTTTTTTGACTTTCTATGAAAAGATGGAGTGCATACAAACATAATAATTTGTACGAACAAAATAATCTTGTGCAAGCAAAATGATTTTGTACAAACAAAATAATTTTGTTCAAAACTCAACTGAAAACATGAATAGACAAAATGCTCAAAATTTGACCAAAAATGAAACTGAAAATCTTAAAAAAGGAGCCACAAAATTATTCAAAATTTAAAACGAAAAAATGTTCAAAAATTAAACTACAAATGTTTATTTTTTAAAAAATTTTCCCTTCCAAAATATTTCAAATCCAAACATCCATCCCATCCACCTCCAAAATGTGCTCTTATCTCAAAATATATACGGCTTGTGTTTCTTATTCTCTCAGAAACGCGAATTATTTTTTGAACCGTATATGCACATGTATGCCCTACTCTCTCTCCCCAAGCAGCACGATTCTCAAAGCACAATGGATGGACATGATACTGTTTGCAGCTACACTGTCCCCACCAAGGTACTACATAACTCGATTGCATGTGATGTGACGGTAGTAAAGTGCTGTGTTACAAAGCTTATCTCTTTATATTCCGCTCATTTTGACTTGAAATTCTGGCTTTTTTTTTTTATTTCTAAATTTTATTATTTTTGGCTTTTTAGCTTTTTTTAGCTTTTTGTCGGTTTTTTCATATTCGTTTGTACTGTTCATGATGAGTTAACATATTTTTTCTATTTTTAATTTTTTTAAATGTAATTACATCAAATAAGTTATCATCAGCTATAGTACAATTTTCATCAAACTATAGTAAAAATTCATACATAAACTATCTTTTTCAGCTTAAATAAGTGGCACCTTAAACGGTACACTTAGGCCCTGCTCAATATAGCTTAAGCTTATTGGCTTAAGCTTATTTTTGCACTATTCATAATTTTGTTTTTTTCTGAATTTTTGATTTTTTTGACGGTTCTTTTCTATTCGTTTGCTTGTCGTGATGGGCTATATTTTTAATTTTTAAATTTAATTATGTCAAATAACCTTTTTTATAGCCTTACTTTCAAACCGATCACCACCTTAGACTAAAATTTAAGAGCCTCATTGGATTGGACAAATCTAATAAGACAAGCATGTGATGAAGATAGTGCTACAGCCGTTCTTTTTTATACGTTATGAACGTGGACACGATCTCCTATACACAAATTTAATCGTTACCTTTTTCTAATTATATACTAGTAAAAATTAGTAAAATATAATGATACGACAGTAATTTTGATGACAAATCTAATAACATTGATTACACATTTGACTATTACTTTTTTAATGGGGTGATTGAAGCGCTCATAATCTCCTGTTTTATCCTCAGAATGAGACAGAAGTGAGAGAAGTGAAGAAACCGTTGCGAGAAACCATATGTTTATATTAACTTTTAATTTCTAAAAAAGTGAAAATCACTACGAACATCCTTTGGTCTAACATTCTTTTCGATACTACTGTGTAAGGTGTGAGTTCATTTCAGGCTAGATCTACATCTAACAATCTCAAGTACAGTTTGCATACAATTCAGGGTCTGTTTGGCAACGGCTGCGGTTTATGGCTTTTAGCTGAAATTTTTGAATTTTGGCTGTTTACGGTACAGATTACGGAGAGAGATACTCATTTGTGATTTTAGATGATACATATGTTGGGTTTTTAACGTGTACACCGTTTAACTTGTAGACTCTATCTTAAAAAAATACTTTGTTTAAAAGTTAGATACTATAGTAAAAATTAAAAGTCGCCAGCTTCGAAAGAAAATGACATACCCCAAGTATGAAATGCCCCCTGTAGGACTGTATCCGAAAAGCGTATGCTCTGCTCCAACTTTCGTTGACAAGAGTCCTTCCTATTACATACACAGCACTCTTTGACAACCTCCAGAAGACCACGGGTGAGAAAGATTATTTTATCAAGAAAGCATAAAATTTAAGTAATATTTATTGAGTTTGGATCATGTTTGCATAGATTAGTAATATAATCTGATTTTACTGAAGGTTGTTTTGTTAATCCACTTCTTTTCGATGTTACCGATTACGAGGCTAATTAATTTCCATACAGTCGAATTCCTCCATCAAACCTCAGTCAACTTCATCAGTCTACATATGCATTTATTTTTGCTAGCTTTTTTATTTTGCTATTACAAGAAGACACGCAGGCACACACCACAGGAAGCAGCTCCCATTCACCGTTGATTCCATTGACCTATTCTTCCTCGAGCTGCTAGCAAGTGCCATGCATGTGCTTTGTCTCGCGTGCACTTTTAATTAGACAAACACACTAGCTAGCACTAGTTAATCACTCTTGCTAATCAAATACAAGCCATAATTACATCAGGGAGACGTGATTAGGCCAACTCTAATCGATGACGATTAAGCCACTCAGACAGTGTTAATTAGTGGCATGCATGCAAGTGATTCCATTGATTAAGGCGCTGCCCTGCTAGATGCAAAAGGAGCTCATGTGATACGGAAGCGCCTGCTGCGGCGCGGGCCCACCGCCACCGCTGCAGTTGCTCTCCGGCGACGACGACGTCGCCGACGCTGACGAAAAGGAGTTGTTGTTGCACGCCTCTGGGTCGGCCTTCGTCGGGCTCGGACGGCCGGGGTTGAAGGGCGGTATGTCGGCGCCGCCAGCCGGCGCGGGTGGCGGCGGGTGGCGCCACCGCGGGAGCGGGCCGGCCAGGAGCAGCGTCTGGAGCAGTGGGCCGGCCGACACGACGGCCTCCACTAGGCGGCCCTTGTCCGGCAGCCGCCGCGTGAGTGCCATTTCCATCTCCGCGGCCTCCTCCGAGCTGGCGGCGGCGTCGGCCCCGTGCTCTTCCACGGCGCCTGTGGCGCACGGTCCCCCTCCCAGAACGGCGGCGTGGGTTGTGGGGACGTGCGCGGCGGGGAGGCTCTGAGGCGGCGGGGTTTGGCTCTGGTGGTGGAGCAGCAGCAGGAGGGAGTGGCAGTGGCGCCGGAGCTCGTCGCGCTCGGCGGCCGCGGAGGCCACGAGCGCCGCGAGTCGCGCGGCCTCGGACTCCATCCGCCCGAGCTCCGCCTGGTGCGCCGCGCGCGCCGCGTCGAGCTCGGCCAGCGCTCGTAGCAGCGCCTGCCGCAGCTCCGACGTCGTCGAGAAGCATTCCAGCTGGTCGCCGCCGGCGGAGTGGTGAAAGGGAGCGAGGGGCGGGTCCCACGCGTAGGCGAGCGCGGTGGTGGGCTGGAGGTGGTGGCCGCCGTGGAGCAAGGGGTGGCCGCCGTGGTCTTCCATATATGATGCGCTTGTGTTCTTGTGTTTTGGGTTTAGAGGAAAGAGATGTGTAGGCAAGCAAAGGGATGATGAGATGATGATATATGGTTTTGTGTGTGTGATCTTGGCTTGGTGATGGTGTGGTAGGGTATATATAGAAGATCTTTTTCTGGTTTTTTTATTTCTCTTTTAAATCTAGGCTGGTTTTATTGGTTGATAATGTGATTAGAACAAAGTGATGTGGGGTATGTATATCTATGTGGGTTTGATATTTGGGTGTGTCTAGCTATTATTCGGATGTTTTTTTCCTAACAATCATCTAGATTTAAGACCGTTGGATCTTAGAGGTGGAGATTTTTTTGGAGGGGTGGGAGAGAATTCACGGCTATTGTATCTCTAATCTAATGGTCACAAATCTGGATGATAGTTAGAAAGGAAATATCCGGATGATGTTTACCAACACCTTTGATATTTTTGTTGTGCTACTAGAACTTTTTTTAGAGGAGTTGTGCTACTAGACCTGGCATTAGTTGTATATGTACCTAGGGAATATCGATCTTTATACATGTCATTTAATTAGCTCAATTTCTTTTACGGACAAAGTTTAGTCGAAATGTTTACCATTTTGTTAAATAAAAATTTTAGTCGAAGAATTTATCATTTTGTTAAATAATAGGTACATATTAAACTTCATCAATATACAATTTCAGCCGCTGCTGCAATCGCTTGTATGGCCGCACTTCCACTTTTGTTTCACACGCTATTGTAGTTTTCCCTTAATTTTTCTCTTTTGATGGAAAATAGTTTACTGCCAAAGTGCTTGGGTACTGGATATACGCGTGACTGGATTTTCTATTGTTTTCAATGTATTTTTTATTTCAAAATATTAACTGCATTTTCCATTTTCTTGTGTTACTAGATGTGTTGTTGTAGGGAGAGCCCTAGATGGGGCGATTAAATGGCACATCCTGATGAAAATCAATGGAAGCAGCTTAGTCAGGCAACGGGTCTAATTACCGGTTTATAGTTAATTTGGTCAGATAATTGATTGCTTTGATGTATTTTTAATATATATAAATTTGTCCAAATAATATTTTTTGTTGAATTGGGCATTGATTTGAACCGACGCCTTTCCTTTGTTTGAGATGCAAATGACTTCGAATGGGTGGCTTGAATTGATTCCATTTACAATGGAACAGCCATGTTGCTCTAGCATAGATATGTCATGGCAATGGTTTTTTATGTTAGCAATTAGCAGCATTATGGTTTTATATACCAACCATGTGATACTCGCCAATCACAAACAATTTTCAACTCACACCTAGATAGATGATAATCCACTGATATAGTGTAATGCCAGTACATCAAGATGAATGGTAAAATAGCTTTGGTAAAGACTAAACATCATTGTACATGATGAACAAATGAAGTTAAGATTATAGAGATTGGCCAATGATGATCTGATTATTTTGGATGAATTGCAAAATAGAAGAGCCCTTTTCTCTAGGGTCTCTTTGATGTAGTGGTGTTGCCTTATTAGTTTTATGTCGATTTTGGTGTGAATGTGGCTGTTATTTAGGTGGTTTTGGTTTGATTCACACCTGGATTGTATTTATCTTGATTTTGCTGCTCTTGCCTATAAGAAGCTTGAGGACCAAGCAATTATAGGTAATATAATTTTTTATCCGTAGCATCGTATGGACATTGAACTAGTAAAGTGAAAAATTAAGTCGACATTGCCTTGTGGGGAAAGAATTGATATATGATTGCTTGCTTCTGTTTCCCCTTCCTGTAGATTTTAGTTAATTAATTAGTAATAACAACTTGTGTTTAGAATACCTTAACTTAGCACGTATATATGATCTAACTGCGGAAAATTTGACAGCACAAACTGAACAATGGTATAGGAGTACGGTGCCTATCTCATTGGTAAGAGTTTACAAATAGTTGACGAGCTCATCAATCCTTTAGGACGTAGTAGTCTCCTCGGTACTTTTGCATGTTTGCTTGTCACTCTCAAAACACATGATAATTAACAACTATATGCTATGAAATCAATCTGCCCTCTCAGTACCTAGCTTGAGCCGTCCAAATCACATTTGATATCAAACAAAGAATTGAGCTTATTTATTTTGAGGTTCTAATTGAGTAAGTTTCATATGTACTGTAGACAAAAAAAGAGGGTAAAATCGAAGCATATTTAGTTCCTTTTAACTTCTATAGGTTTTCGACTTAAGCCATGAATCTATGATAAAATCCCATGCATGTTTTTTTTTTGAGATTTGAGTACATACATATGTACAATTCACTCAAAATAAGAAAGAAAGCTGTCTTTTGGTTCTGAACAACTTCTTTTGTCCTTCTTACATTGCTTTCTTTTCTCCTTTTTTTTTTTGTGCATGAATCCTATGTTTTCCACAAGAAGGGAATCCAAGATGGGAACTGCCATGCCATCATACGAACCCTAGCCAATAATGCATCTTGGACCTAGGTTCTGCCTTTTGTCCCTATCTCTAATCATCATCACTGGCCAGCTTTCTTCCTTGCCCAACTTTTGCTTAAAAATTGCAGCTAGAAATCGTTGTTTTCCTGTTTGGCATCTAGGGAAGGCAGAGATTGCAAGTGGCTCAAATGCGAAATTTGAAACCTGTAGGAAGTAGGAGGCTAGCTCTGAGCATTTTTTGCATTGATTGTACCTCATATCATTTTCACAGGTACCAACTTTGATAGGAAAGGATAGACCAGAGTAAAGTTGCATGCTGCCACCCCTGCATATACACACACACACACACACACACACACACACACACACACACACACACATATATATATATATATATATATATATATATATATATATATATATATATATATATATATATATATATATATATATATATATATATATATATATGACTAGGAGAATGTTCATGCATGCATGTGTAGTTGTGAGTTGGTAGCTAGCAGGGGTACTTGTCATGCAGAAATTCAGAGGACTACTAGTCCTGGCACATGCATGTTGACATCAAAGTCTCCCTGTCTAACGTGGAGAGGGTGAGATCATATAGCTCCCACAGCCTCAACCTTAGAAAAACGGTGAGGGTTTTGTTGACAATATAGGAGGTCATTTCGTTTATTTTCTGGTTTTGGTTCTTTCCTTTTTGTAATGTGCTTCCTAGCAGGGGAAAAAAAATTCTGTTAGGATCCCCTTCATTTGAGAACGCACATGATGTACAAGACGGGGTCTATAAATTAAACGTTAAAAGCCTAATATCTATACCATCCAAAATCGCAAGTGAGTATCTCTCTTCGTAATCTGTACCGTAAACAGCCAAAATTCAAAATTTTTAGCCAAAAGCCATAAGTCACAGCTTGTTGCCAAACAGACCCTAAGTCATCTAGACATTTATTTCATACTTGTGAATATGGTGATGATTAGCTGTAGCTATATATCCATCAAGAAAGAAAGGCAGGAGCATGCTTAAAATAATACAGGGGAGGCTTACGACTGGATTTCCCATGACAATGAGGCAGCATCAGGTCATATATCTTGCAATATTCATACAAGAATCCAAGACCTGGTTAGGTACAGCTGACCATAGGGTGGCTGGGAAGGTGTGTACCACTAATGTCCTTCAATTGTCCATTTGAACATCTCTGCTCAGCAAATTTGTATTCTAGTATAAATAATTATTTAGATTTTTCCTGTAAAAATTATATTACTAGACATCAAGAGTGCGTGTATATCATTGTATTTTTATACATCCTGCTAACATGTGATTAACAAAACGTTAAACTCAATTTAAGGCTTGTAATGGAGATTGTATCGATGTTCAAGACGTATGGAGGGAGTAAGATTGACCAACACCGATGTGGTGTACTAGAACAATAAAAACAAAATAAAAATACCTATTTTGATGTCTGACAGGCAAGGACGGAAGCTATACTACCTACACATGGTTGTCTTTGCACGCAATTAAGTTCGCAGATTGTATACTAATTGATCAAAAAAATCGAACCGTGTTCGTCTGATCGTTAAATTGGCAATGATTAGGTTGATAGTACAGATTGCGAGTTGGAAGAAGGCTAGCACAGTTCGTCGCATCTTCAACCCCTAATTGTAAAAGCCTGCTCGATATATTAATCTGGAACGTTCTTAATTTAGAGGGGGTCCAGATAAGCTATGAACAGAATTAGGTCTTGCTAATTTCGGGTTCAGCTTCTATCTTTTTGCTTATTTTTTTTATTTCTAAATTTTATCTTTTCTAAATTTTTAATTTTTGAGCTTTTTTGCCTGTTATTTTTTTCCGTATTTATTTGTATTGTCTGTGATGGATCAATCTGTTTTTTTTTATTTTTTAAAAATTTAATACGCCAAATAAGTAACCATCAGTTACAGCACAATTTTGATCAACTACAGTAAAATTTCAGTCATAAGTCACTTTTTTCAACCCAAATGACCGGCAGCTTAGTCAATCGATCAGTTTTTTTAAAAAAGAAAAAAAATCAATTGATCGGGTCATAATTTTTTGATGTGGCACATTCGTACTTATAGGAAGGCTAATCGATGATGAAATCATCATCTTTTGTTATATACCGTCCAGCTCACCTCAGCTCCCTGTTTGCCAAATAGTGACTCGTAAAATTGTGATGTCTTGTCCAGATTAAAGTCAAGAAAAGTGAGCCCTCGTTCTCCATGATAGCTAGCTACTACTATACAAGCCTCTGAAAGACCACGTATTCCACATTTCACCGGTGTGATTACGACCTCTAAGATTCCCATTATTACCTAAAAGAGTTCCTTGCATGCACATGCGTACTACTAGTAGAGTTAGACCTCTTGACTTTTTTTTGGGATTAGTGCATGTTCTGATTAATTTGCGCCAAATGTGAAATTTATGTTTAATTTGCACCAAATGTGAAATTTAGAAATAATAAATAACAATTTAGTAGACCGCCATTGAAGGAGCGGTCAGACCATCGGGACCAGTCAGACCGCTGGGACTGGTCAGACTGCCATTTCTATGCCGGTTAGATCACCGGAAGTGGTTGTTTTAAGGTTTTGTGTTCTTGAGCCATTTGTCTTGAGTTTTTAGACGAAAATTCTATTTTCTATAACTCTGTAGTTGTGTGATAATAGAATCTTAAATACTTGAAAAAAAATTCGAGTTGGCACTAGTCACCCCCTCTGTTGCCATCCAGCCCAACACCTTCTCTAACACTTTCCCGCAGACTGAACTGTGGGAGCTACTGTGACATAGAGTAAGGACGTTCAAGCTGGAACAAAACTCCGCAAATAATTTTTATGGCAGTCCTTTGATGAAAATATCAGTGTATTGGGAAGACGATGGCACATGGAGAACTCGGACAGTGCCAAGAGCCACCTTTCTCAAACAAAGTGAATATCAATCTCAATATGTTTAGTACGTCGGTGTTGAACTGGATTTGCCGAAAGATAGATGACACTGACATTGTCGCAACAAACAATAGTCACGATCTTGATCGGTAGAGACAACTCATGTAATAATTGTCACACCCAACATGATTCGACCACCTCAATAGCAACTGCAGGATACTAAGCCACATCACTAGAATGGAAGACTGTCATTTGGGTGACCAAGAGATGAGATTATTGCTAAGAAAAAGATAATAACCGAAGTCAAATGACGAGAGTCGGGACAACCTGTCCAGTCGGCATAAGAATATGCAACAAGTGAGCCGAAGAAAAAGAATACAATTGAAGGCCAAGTTCAAGAGTACCCTTTAAACAACAAAGAACACGCTTAACAAGATTTTGATGAGGTTCATAGGGATCATGCATGAAGAGGCAAATTTGTTGAACGACATAGGAGATATTCGATCTGGTGATGGTCAAATATTGAAGAGTTCTTGCTATACTGTAGTAAAGAATAGGATCATGAATGGGGAACCAACATCAGTGGAGAGAGTAGAGAGCTTGGATCGAGTGTCAATGGGAGTAGAGGAAAGAGCAAAGAGGCGATTCAGGCGAGGCCCCTCTGATTTGGGGAAATCCATATAAATACATTCAGGGACCTATTTACAAAAATGTTTGGACAGGTTAATTGGTGTCAGTCTGACTTTTGCCATGGGGCACTGCCATGTCATTGTCATAATCGTGTTGGCCTACTAGTGACCTCCAATGACTCACTTAATTTGGATTAATGATTCAGATGTGCAAATTAGGAGATCGATTATTTAAATGAACCATCCAAACAAGTTTAGTGATCTATGATGCAATTTACTATTTAATTTTTTTATGTTATATGTTGCATGCAATAAACACTTGTAATTTAGTTTACTTTCAGTAACTTATCTTATAAATGCTATATCTAATTCTTTAGATTTATAGCTGCTGTTTTAAATCTATGGATAGAGCTCACAACCGATGCCAGCTTCCAATCTTATATCGTCCGTTCTTTATATAGTGTTTTCCAAAAGGTGAATCGAAGAGAGCATGTCAATGTAGATTTCTTTCTTTGTCCCAATTAACCAAAAAGTCCAAAGGGCCGGTGAGATGATATTAGAGATGGCAATGGGTACCCGAAACCCGATACCCGGTGGGTTTTTACTCTATTAGGGCATGAGTCTGGGTCAATTTCCTAACCCATGGGTTTCTTAATGGGCAACAAGCCCAACCCATCGGGTCTGCCGGGTTCGGGTACGTTCCTATAGTACCCAAATCCGTAAACCCATGGGTAATATAAACCCGATCCATAGGAGTTATAAACTCAGGCTCCCAGCCTCCCAGGCAAACCAGCCAAACCTATTAGTCAAGTACAAAGAGCGGTTGATGTCTCCTTTGGTTTTAAGCGAGTTGTGAGCTGTGAACTTGTAATGATATGCTATGCCAGTGAACTATGAACTGATAATTGATGGAGTGAACTAGTGATGTGCATTGTGAATTTGTCGTTGTTTGTTTCATGCATAGTAGTATATAAATTGAACTTATTGTTGACTTGCTAAGCATCCGCACTGTCTACAATCTGCTGGCTGTTGTTCTGCACAGGCGACCCGTGGGTACCAAGTACCCGGTGGGCATGGGTGCGGGCAAAAATCTACACCCGTCATGGGCATGGGTTTTTTAGTGGGCACGTCCAACTTTCATGGGCACGAGTTTGGGATAGCAAAACCCAGCGGGTTTATGCCCGTTGCCATCTCTAGATGATATCGGGCCTGTTATTTTCCTTCGAAGCTGGCGGTTTTTATTTTTTGCTATAGTACCTAATTTTTAAACGGAGTATTTTCTCAAGACGGGATCTACAAGTTAAACGATGTACATGTTAAAAACCCAATATCTGTATCATCCAAAATCGCAAGTAAGTATCTCTCTCTGTAATCTGTACCGTAATAGCTAAAATTCAAAAATTTCAGTCAAAAACCATAAGCCGCAGCCGTTGCCAAACATGCCCGATATTTGGTCGGAGCTTCGGATTATACTGTTCATGAGGGTGAATGCTTTGAATTTGTCCTTTGGGGTGTGTGCTCCATTGAGTAAAGGAAGCGCTGCAAACGGAGTAGAATATCGTTTATTCCGTACTTTTTTTATATTTTTTTATTGGAGTCAAAGTTGGATATGGGTAGTGCCGAATACGAATGCGAATATTCTTGGTCACGAATGCGGAGCGAATACATGTCACTTCGAATACGGTTAATCTTGATCACAAATATTTAGTCGGGTAATGTGCGAAAATAGAAACTATATATGTCGCACGTATAAAGATCAATCATCCATATTACATGTGCAAAATACAACTACACTAGTAGTTTGACAAACAAATTTAATTGTATCACACGATGATAAGGACTAGTTAAGCATATAGTAAGTAGTTATTACTAAGTAAGTAAGTTGTAACTAGCAAAGTTTCAAGTAGATGATAGGAGCTAGTAAAGTAAGTAGTAGGCGAATGTCATAATTCCATATTTGAAAACCAGTGGAAAAGCCTAAATAAATTTTCCATGAGACAGAAGATGGACAACAAGCACCTCTATGAAGGAAAATACCATTCAGCAATAGACAGTAGTTTCTAAAGAAACAGAAGCTAATAAATGGCATGCCAGATCCTTCAGCAGTAGCATCATCCATGTCCTCATCATCTCCATATATTTCTACTTCTTCAGGATCTTCTTCGTAGTCAGGATCTTCATCCTCCATTTTCTCATCAGCTTCAGGTTCATTATGGGCATCTGCTGAAGGATCTGTGCCCATCTTTTCCTCACCCTCTCTTATCAGTTCGTCATGGGCAGCTGCTGAGTGATCAGTGCTCATCATTTCCTCACCCTCTGTTCTCAGTTCATCACGGGCAGCTGCTGAACGATCTGTGCTCATCTTTTCCTCACCCTTTTTTTTCATCTCATCATTTTTACCTGGATTATTAGGGGTACTTTCAATTAGAGTCCCATCAGTTGTCTTGTCAAAACCTATTGGGCATCACATCCCCCTTTTTTTTATGAAGCAACCAAAATGAAACCTCGACCATATACGCACAGTCACAAATAATATGTAAATGCAAAGTAGAAATGCTACCAATAGATGGCCACTGAATATAACAGTTGGCAACATGAGTTATTTCCCCAGTCACAGCATTGGCTTTCTAATAGCTACCATACTGCATTACTCTTGCAGCTACAGGTGTTAGACAAGTGGATGCAGCATTACACATCAGAAGTATTATTCAGCAGCAAACACTGTTGGAAACAGACGATACACAGTCTATGGCAGATATAGTTTCAGGTCACACAAGATCAATTTCAGGCCAGGAACAGCATCTGTAACCTACATAAGTATGGTTATATTTCAACATATTATTTGATTCCTCAATACGGACATCATATCTATGTGTAATCCTACATTACTACAATGTTATAGTTGACTAGACTATGAAGCATATCTCTACTCTTTAAAAATATGAGTTGGTGGTCGTCGATGCATTCCTCTTCCTCTCTTCTTAGCGGTCCGATCTAAACACTGAAATCTTGACCATCTGTCTGATGCCACTTTCCTCTTATCTCGCGATCTAACAACCCCTCATCTCTACTTCCACCTTCAGTTACCATTTCCCACCCTCCTCTCCACGAAGCCTTGTCCCCTCCCTCCCACCCCGCCCCCCTCCCACTTCCCTCCTATGTTTTTGGATTGGCGTTCATGAGGTGCTTATGGTTGCTCACAGGGGCTTGCTCTCCATGCTTCCCACCAAGAGAGCCACAGGAGCTAGCGGTGGGAGGCCAAGAAGGCCAAGCCGGGAGATTCGGCCGCTGTCATGGGGGGTGGGCGGCCGCGAGGGCTGCAATGGGAATCCAAATGGGGCCGCGCCGGAGATTGATGAGGATCTCCACAGTAGGCAGCTCGCCGTGTACGGGAGGGAGACCATGTGGCGGCTCTTCGCCACCGACGTGCTTGTCTCTGGACTCAATGGCTTCAGAGCTGAGATTGGTTTGTCTCTCCCCTCTGATGCGTACTGTAGCATCATAGTCGAACGAAGAACTTGCTGGAGTACCGTAACATCGGCAATAGCCAGTAGTCAGAACTTAACGGTCGTCGGGAACAGCCAGTGGTCAGAAGCCATTGGGTGTCGAAGTAGCCGGTAGTCGGAAGCCACTAGACATCGGCAATAGTTGGTAGTTCGAAGCCCTCATGGTCAAAGTCATAGTCATAGAAGCATTATAGCAAGCCGGTCGAAGGGTAATGTAGCACCACGCTCATAGTCGTACTCATACAAAACTGTATCATCATAATCGAAAAGGCACCATGGTCGAAGTCATGCTCGTAACACTGTAGTTGAGAGACCATGTGTGAGGTGCTCCCATGTTTGTGATGAGTAATTGACACATGTTTGAGTTTGATTTGTCCTGAAAGTTTGAGTTTGATTTGAGTGTTTCGTGCGTGCGTTATTGACTAATTCTACTGTTGATTACATTATGTCGGGCGGTGCTATGTGATGTGTTTCTTGTCTGTGTTGGCTGTAGGACATCGAGGCGGAGTCGGGGCGAGGCACGGATGACCGGACTAGGCATGGGTGGTGCTGAGGTCAGAACGGTCGAGGTGTGCCGAAGTCGGCGAGGGCTCGAGGTGGTTGCGAGGCTTGGACGGCAAGGAATGAGGAAGCTTCCCGGAAGGTGCAGGAGGGACGTTTTGGTAAAAGCGCAAAGCTGCACAAAAGGAAGCGGGTTTGGATAGAGCATTGAGTAGGTGGAGGCTTAATGGGTAAAGCATGTTGTGAACCCATTATGGAGGCTATAAATAGAGATGTGCTCTCTAGTGCTGAATTTGAGAGAGTGGGTGTGAGAGTTTTATGTTTAGTTCTCTCCATGTATGCATGAGATGAGAGAGTTGTAGGCAGCAGTAACATTTGAGTTTCTTTGCGTGTGTTAATCTCTGTGAGAGATGGAGTGATCTGGATGTAAACTCTTTCTCATATTAATCGCGTATGTCTCTGTAGTGATTTCAAGAATTCATGTGTTGAATCTTTTTGTTCTTAAGTTTCCCTGTACGTTCTTTGTTCTAGTTCTCTTCCGTTCCTTTCGGCAAAGATCTTTGATACCTTTTTGTTGAGAATTGTTGTAGAGTTCTTGAATGCTTACCTGCAGATCTTCAGAGCTCTGAACTGGGTATATCATCAAAGCCCCTTGGCTAGCAAATTCCCGAGAGCAAAGGATTTTATTCGCTGTCTGTCTTTCCAATTGCAAACTACTAGATTTCCTCTATTTCGGTTACTCTAGGGTTTTATTGTTTCTGTAAACAGAGAAATCTTGATTCTTGATGTCTAGGCAGAAGATTTGTATTAGCTTTGAACTTTCTTGTTCCAAGGGCACTTCTCTGTTGTGATCCAAAGACTTATGATCAATGGACTTAAGAATCTCAAGTTTTTGGAGGTTGGCCTCATTTTGTGCTTTCGGTTTAGCAACACAACCTTTTGCTGTGCTTGCTGTTTTCAAGCAGCCTTGGTTCTTTGATTCAGTGTCTCCTTTCAGTTTGTCATTTTCTGTTCTCTTTAGGACTAATGCTTTTCGATTCACTATTTTGCCTTCTCTTCATTTGTTTTTCCTTTTTCTCTCTTCAGACAAGTCAGTAGAGTGCTTTTAGTCTGTTTTCAGTTTGTGCTCTTTTCGGTCAGGACTGTAGCTTTGGACTATCTATTTTAGGTTGTCTCTTCTGTTTTCTTTTGGGTTAGGCAGTTTGTCTTTCAAAAGCTAAATCCCTGCAAGACAAATGCTATTGTGACTCTATTGTGGTCTGTTGTTCAAGCTTCAAAATTACAGTTCTTGCAGTCTTTTGTCTTCCCTGTCTTGCTTGCAGTTTTTCAGTTGATAACTGAATTCGGCCAGCAGCACCTTTTTTAGTATTTACTGTTCACTCAGAATTGAGTCAGTCAGGTTTTCGGGCAGCAAATAGCCCTTCTTCGATTTGATCTTTTCAGTGGTCAGCTCTTGGCTTGTTTAGTCTGCAGTCTGCCTGTTTGATAGTTGCTCTATATTTTGTCTTGCCGATTAGTCTCTTGAGGTTTTGTGGTCTTGCCGTCATCCCTGTTTTGTCGACAATTGCAGCTCCCTGCAGTTCGGCTGTTTTGGCAGTTAAGGAATCATATTTTTGATATATTAGCAGTGTCATCTGTTTGCAGTTGGCTGCTACTTTTAGCAGAAAGTTTTGAAATCGTTTCCTTTGTTACTGCTTATCAGTCCAGCTTCGACTTCTCGACAAAAATCTGTTCGGCCAAAAGATGTTGTTCTTTGCTTTATTCTGATCCTCTTCCGTCTTCATAGCTTACATAGCTATCGGAGAGTAGAGAAATCGTGTGGATACTTGGGATATTTTTAGGTCTCCATTCACCCCCCTCTGTCGCCGCCGATCCAACAGTAGTACACTGGTCAAAGATCACTATAGCACGGTGATTGTAGGGAGTACTCGTAAAAATACTATAGCATGTGGTCGAACGGAGTACTGTACCAACATGGTCAAATGGAGTACTCGTAAAAGTACTATAGCAGGGTGATCATAGGGAGTACTCGTAAATGTACTACAGCATCGTGGTCAAAGGGGTACTTGTAAAAGTACTGTAGCGCCCTGGTCATAGGTAGTACTCGTAAAGAGTACTGTAACACTTGCTCGAAGGCACAACTCGTCATCGTAGGTTGGAGGCCATAGTCATAGTGTTTTAGCACCACGGTCGGAGGACGTGCTCATAGAGTACTATAGCATGATGGTTGGAGACCATACTCGTGGAGTACTGTAGCCTGATGGTTGGTGGCCATACTTGTAGAGTAGTGTAGCTTGATGGTCAAGGCCATACTCGTGGAGCACTGTAGCCTGGTATTCGGAGAGAGCACTCGGAGGAGTACTCTAGCATATCGTTGGGGGCCATACTCGTAGATTACCGTAGCCTCAAGGTCGCAGTCTTTGGAGTATGGACAACGATCAACGTCATCCGAATCCAGCGACTGGTTGACGATGCTTAAGCACGGCGAGCGGTTGTGACTGGCCGGGCATTGAGGATAGTTAGCAATGTTCGAATACGATGAGAGGTTGGAGGCAGTCAACTTCAACAAGCAGTCGGAGGCACCCAAGTTCAACATGTGGTTGAAGACGCTTGTCTTCAAGAAGCGATAGGAGGCACTTGACTTTGACAAGCGGCGGAAACGTCTATCTTCAAGAAACGGTCGAAGGCACCCAACTTTGACAAGCGGTCAGAGATGTCCGTCTTTAGGAAGCGGTCAGAGACGTCCATCTTCAAGAAACGGTGGGAGACACTCATCTTGGACAAGCGGTCGAAGACATCTGTCTTCAAGAAGCAGTTGAGGCACTCGGCTTTGACAAGTGGTCGAAATGCCCGCCTTCATGAAGCGGTCGGAGGCACTCGACTTCGACAAGCGGTCAGAGACGCTCAGCTTTGATAAGCAGTTGGAGGCACTCGACTTCAACAAAAAGTCAGAGGCACTCGACTATGACAAGCGGTTGGAGACGCCAGCGGTCATGACCAGCCGGGCATTGCTGACGGTCAACAACGTTCGAATATGATGATCTATTGGGGACGAGAGTTTTAAAGGCGGTCGAAGAAGTCTAAATATTGAAGGCGGTCATAAGCGCCCGAGTGTCACATGTGATTGAAAGCACTCGAGTATGGTAGGTAGTCGAAAGCGCCCGAGTATGGTGGGTGGTCAAAAGTGCCCGTGTTCCGAAGATGGTCGAAGAAGTCTGAATATCAAAGGCGGTTGACAACGCTCGAGTACGGTGAGCGGTCGTGAGTGCCTGAGTATCGCAGGTGGTTGAAAGCGCCCGAGTATGGCAAGGAGTCAAAAGCGCCTGAATATCACAGCTGGTCGAAAGTGCTTGTGTTCCAAATTTGGTCGACAAAGTCTGAATATCAAAGGCGGTCGATGACGCTTGAGTACGACGAGCGGTCATGAGCGCCTGGGTATCGTAGCCAGTCGAAAGTGCCTGTGTTCCAAAGGCGGTCGAAGAAGTCTGAATGTCAAAGGCGGTCGATGACGCTCGAGTACGGTGAGCGATCGTGAGTGCCTGGGTATCGCAGGTGGTCAAAAGCACCTGCGTTTCGAAGGTGGTCAAAGAAGTCTGAATATCAAAGCTGATCGACGACGCTCGAGTACAGTGAGCAGTCGTGAGCGCTGAGTATCACAGGTGGTCGAAAGTGCCCGCCTTTGACAAGTGGTCGGAGGAACTCGTATACAACATGCGGTCAGAGGCATCCGTATACCGACAACTGTTAGTGATGATCAAATCCAGTAATTGGTTGTAAGCCACCAGGTATTGTGTACGGTCGATGACATTCGAGCACTCTCAATCACGGTAAGAGATCGATAACTTCCAGGTACATCCGGTGGTCGTAAGTGACCAAGCACAGTAGGCAATCGTAAGCGACCAAGTATCAAAGGTGGTCTGTGCCATCCAAGTATAGTGGGCGGTCGTAAGGGACCGGATATCCACGACGGTCACATTCACTTTTCCTGAAGATGCTGCCACTAGCACGGGTGATCCTTTCTGGTCTGCCCCCAAGTGCTTCCTTCATCCGCTGCAATTTTTAGCTGCTGATCCATCTCACATACACTTCATTATGTCTGCTTCAATATTGAGAGCAGAGTCATTTGGAATTGCTATACCTGACTGGGCAAAGAACACGAGTAAGCTGGCTGATGTAGTAAATAAGGTTGCAGTTCCTATATTTGAACCAAAGAAAGGGGCCAATATTGTGACAAATGAGAAGGCCGCTAACCTTTCCAGCGCTTCAGTTGATGTTGTCGCTGTTATTGATGATCTCGTAGCTATGTTGGAAGAACATGCCAAGAGGCTACCTCTAGGATTCCAAATGAAACCTATCCAATTTGAGAAGGTTAGTATTTTCAAATATAACTTTGTTGGAAGAGCTTTTTGGGAAAATATGAAGACAAACACTGTTGGGATAACTTTGTTCTTCGAACCATTTATATCTGTTTTTGTTCTTTCTTCATACAATTAGTATCATGTAAGAGATACTGAAGTCTCAAGTTCTATTTAGTGAACTTTTTTTTACAATAGGTCAACAATCCTGGGGTGGAATAGCATGGTGTAGCAAGACTTGGTTCAGCATACTCCTCAAAATCCTTTTAATATTAATTGAAACGGGTTGTTTGCATTGTTTTTTTATACATTTTTACATTGTAGTTGCATTTTGCTTTGGAGAAGCATGGTGCTTCTGCTGAAGGAGTGGTGCTAGCATTAACATAAAGCAGAACATGTTGCACTGTGTGGGAGCTAACCACTTTTTGTTTAGTGTATGTAGTATCGATTAGTTTGTTACTTAGTGCCAGTCTTTCATGCTCAAGTACAACTCTCATAATGTAAAAAGCATTGTAAAATTCACTTAGCTTATGTTGAATGGGGTCCTGCCAAAAAGTATATGCAAACAGATAAATATAGCGCCGAAGAAAAGTATTATTTACTGTATGGTTTAGCATTCCATTGTGTAAAGTTTAGTGTTTGTTGTATGTTCCGATTTGTGAGATTATTGCGCCAATGGTATTATTTCTTCCCTCTCAAACTGTCTTGATGAGTGATTATTTAACTAGTAGTTAGCTTTTTAGATGTGAAAAAAGATTAACTACAATAATATGCTATTTTAGTATTAGTTTTATGGTTCCGTAGCAACGTACGGGCATATGACTAGTTAACAGATAAGGTAGCGGTACCGGGAGGGGTTGGCAACTGGCCACTTAAGCCGGTCCCTGTTTCCAGTTATGGTAGGACACCATGTCAGTTAACACAACCAATTCATATAAATAACCATTCCTTAGCACAAAGAGAAGCATATTTTCTGTGAGTGCATTGTGGCTGTAAATACATGGCTGTGTCCTCGAAGAAATGTTTGGAGATTCCAATATAACAACACACACCAGTGAGCGCTATATTGGCAAAACCAAACACCTCTTTCGTAAAGCTTAGCTTCTCTTATATGCCCAGGATGCTTCTATATGTGTTAGCTTCTTGGAGGAGCCGTAATGCTGTTTATCAAATTCTGCTACCAACAGATAATTAGAAGTTGAGAACATATAAGGTGCTTGGGTAGAATTGACATACTGTGTTATAACTGCACTCTGAAATGCTCTAACATTGCTTGTTTTCAAAATACTAAATATGTCATTGCTCAAATTGAAGTACTGCAAGTGCAAGGCCAATTTGATGGTGGCATTCATGCAATGATAATGGATAGGATCTATTCTATCTTGCTGTAATTCTTATTTGCAAGGGACAAAAAAAAAGGCTCATCTCTAGATTGAAAGCCTCTGTTCAAACAATGGAATTATGTCAAAAGGAAAAAACTTCTTCAAAAGATCTGGTGGTTTACCAATGCAAAAGATGAACAACAGTAACAACTAATACCAATGATGAAACTAGGCAACATGAAGCTGAACTTCAATAAAAAGTGATATAGATTCAGCCCATTGTTTACTAAATCAGAAATATTTTCAGGGTTGCAACTTGCAAGCCCCCAAGTCAACTATCCCCACCCAAAACAAGTCATGCATCAGCTTATCTATGCAGGGAAGAGAGGGGGAGCAGAATAGAGGAGAACGAGTCTAAACTTCCGATCCTCCTAGTTCTTCAGATATCATGTACATCCGTAACTAGAGTTGATAGAGAAGGAGTCGCACGTGGGGAAGAACACAGATTCAGATCTCAAATGGGAATAGAGCAGCCGCCACAAAAGAGATGGTGGGATGTGTGGGGGAGCTAGGTTTCTATTTATAACTAGTTACCGGATATTATTACTATCTGAAAATTTTTCCGGATAGCTCCGTATTCGTCGGATAATGTCCTTTTCGAATCTGAAACTATCCGGCTCCGTTTTCGTATCCGGTAAAAACTTCTAGAAATCTAAAAATATACTCCGAATAGGATTCGAATTAATACGGACGGACGATTGGAAAATATTCGCTCCGTTTGCAGCCCTAAGTAGAGGTGATGCTCAGGTTGGTTATAGGTCAGTAACTGAACAGTATGCCTCTTTCCAACTATGGTTGCTTGTATGTTCCATTCAATTTGACTTGTGTGATCTGTTCTGACTCTAATATTTGAGTCTCATGCTCCTTCAAGTTTGAGTGTTTTTACATGAAGTTATGAAGGCTGCTGTTCTAAATTTAAGCAACTGTACATTGCAATGATGAATTATTATGCCTATATGAGAATCTCACTATTTTTGCAATCTGTAGTTATTGAGTTTTTTTTCTTTCTTTTTTTACTTGCTGTAGTGTGATCTTTACGTTGACTGATCTGTGTATTCTTATTTTGCTTGACAAGGAGATCGATCAGTTTTGTCTTTGTTTTATCGTTTCCATATTCAGGAGACTTTTGTTTTTCTTGAGTGGTTCCTGTTTTTGTTGTCTCAAGCATATGTTCATGTCTTTGCAGGGGAATAACCAATGCATGCTCAAGCTGCTGTCATACCTAGATGGTGAGTGGAGGTTTTACATATCTGTCATACCTTCTTAATGAATGAAATGTAGTTCTCCTGCGTTTTCGAGAAAAAAGAGTGAGAGTGAGAGAGACAGATGGGGAGATAGAGATATGAGAGGAGGGCAGCTGACAGGTGGGCCCGCTCCCTGAGGTGCCAGGTGATGCTTACATGTCTGCTAATCAGCCTGATAATTAGGCAAAAACTTGCAAGACATTGGCTACAGAGGGTAATTGGATGGTAAAATGTAGGATCGTCGATAGCAATCAGAGGGGGTGAATGATTGCAGAGTCTAGCGGAAGCTTTTCTCAAAATCTACTGTTTTTTCTAAGCACAGAAAGTACAAAAAAAAACAGCTGGGAAAAATAAGAAAAAGAAATATTAATCTTTACCTTTTTACTATTAGTGGCTGTCTTGTTTTATCTCTTTCTTCTAATATCTTTTTCCTCTGTCCTCCAATCTTCTTTTCCTCACGTGTGATGCATACAACCATGCACTCACGAAGATTATCTAGTCAAGGCACCTAACACAAGCATGCAAGCCACTTTTCTTGTTTCTCTTCAGCCGAGCGCAAGTCAGATTGGTTCGCCTGATGTACATGCATGCAAGCCACTTTTCTTGTTTTTCTTCAGCCGAGCGCAGCTTAGATTGGTTCGCCGAGACGTTGACAGAAAAAGAAATCGCCGAGTAGCCGATCGAAATCTCTTGCAGTTGAGTAGATGCAGCAATCACAAATAGCAAATGACGGACGGCTCAACACTCGATCTGTTGTTGGTGAGGATTTCGAACCTGGTGCAAAAGCGCGGATGAGGCCAAGACGAAGCAATGAATTCGGCGAGACGCACGAGAGCAGTCTCAGGACGAATTCGACGAAGCAATCCACCGAAATTTTTTCGGAATAAATCTGTTGTTTATTTCTAAACCATGGTGGCTACAAAGTGCTCTCCTGGCACCTTTAAACTCTAGCACAAAAAACCTCTTCAAAAGCCACAATACAAATCACAATTTCTGTCCTCTTTTATGTAGCCTCCTACGAATCCTATTCAATTTCTACTTGAAATCTTAATCCAACTCATCCTTCATATGAGTCCTATTCAAACTCTACTTAAAATCCTAATCCAACTCATCCAACTAGACATGAGCATTTTTACCTCAACTAGGCTTTTGGCCCACTAATTTCCAAGGGACCCGAAACCCTTCCTAACACGGGTTTTTCACAATTCCAACTTTCCTAACGCGTCGCGTGTCGAAGCCTCCAGGACCACACCTCCTGTAGCTTCTCCACGCATCATCCACCACGTGTCATAGCCTCCGGACCGCACCTCCGTAGCTCCAACACGTATCATCCATCTCTGATCTCCATGCACTCAAGCATGAGCCCGACCATCTCGCATGACATCCTTGACCGTCTGGACCTCAGATCTCCCCATCCTAGTCCCGGTCCTCCTCGTCACCGACCATGATCGCCTCCATGCTCATCCTGCACATGTAAAGACCAAAGAACATTCTTCCGGCACAAGTTCATCCCAACTTGACCAACATCAGTCCATACACACACGCTAACACACCTCGCATAACATCGATAAACAATATTATCAAATATTCATCATCATAAATTAACCGTTGTCAATTATTCATCACCAAAATAACCTAGATCTAACCACACACGCTAACACACCTCGCATAACATCGATAAACAATATTATCAAATATTCATCATCATAAATTAACCGTTGTCAATTATTCATCACCAAAATAACCTAGATCTAACCACACGGTCTAACATAAAATGACTTGAAGTGTGGTAACAAATGATGTTCACAACGGTATCGTAGCCTAGCCTAGACTATCATGAACTCTAGAAATTTTTTCCCGAACTTTGATCGGTTTCGGTTTTGGATCGGCTAGCAATTAGAAGGAGAGGATATTTTTTTTTCGGTACCCTAATTTTTCCCCAAAATCCCACCACCCGAAAACCCCAAATCCGAATCAAAACTTAGATCAGGGCGAAAACTCACGTTTCATCGGGGCTTGGGTGCCGCCGGTGTCACCACCGTTGCTGCGGTGCCGCTTCACTTGATGCCGCTGCCGAGCCCGCCGACGCGCCTTCTCTCCTCCGGGCGTCGCCCGCACCGAGCACGCCGTCGTGGTAGCCCATGCCACTGGAGTGCCGTGCGTGCGCCGACGCCGCCGGCGCTTTCGCCTGCCGCCGCCGCTGCCGCTCCGCGGCTGCGCGCCGCCGAGGGCCACGCCGCCGCTGGGCGCTGGCCGTTGGCGCCGCGCCAGCGCCGCCGCCGCCGCTTCGAAGCGCCGCCGCCCAAAGCCGCATTTTCGGGTGCGCTCGGTTGAACCGGAAGAGGTTAGGTTTTGGATTTTAATCTCGCCGGCGCGATTTCTACCGTTGATTCGGATCGGATGGCGCCGCGAATTTTGGGTCGCGACGCTTGATTGGGCCGCGATCTCGGCCATCGGATGGAGATCCAACGGTGTGCATGGGCGTGTGTGTTGCGGGGCCGAGCGGCAGCGATCTGCGCGGGCCGTGGGCGTAATTTTTGGCCCATGCGGGGAGGCGCGACATTTTACGGGCGCGGGCGTGATTGGTGCATGCCACGCTGCATGTAAGATAATGTCATGGATTTTTCCCGATGGGAGTTTTGGGCTTTGTTTTATTTTCGGCCCGAATTTTATTTTTGGGGCTGCGTTTTAGCCCAAATTTTCTTTTGAGGCCCAAATTTTCGACAGAAATTTTATATTGTCCTATTTCAGTGCATTTTCTTTTGTTTTACATTTATTTTCATGCACTGTTATAATTTTAATTTTCAGTGCATTTAATTTTATTTTTAGTATATTTTTATGCACTGTTTTAATTAATTAAATAACTCAAATTATGATGTATCATTACCATATTTTAATGAATAATCTCAAATTTAAATTGAACCAACGGGATATTTAAATTTGAGACTTTATGATTAATTTTGGCATTATGTATTCATATGATTGTATTCTGACCAACGTTGTTTATAATTGTATGTCGCCATATTTATTCAGTTCTTTTTCATTTTTTGCCCAACGGTGATATGAATTAGAACTGTAATTTTTATGCATGTTATTAATCAGACCAACGTAGGGTTAATTACATGCAATATACATATTTACAATGATTCTAATTTTTGCCCTGTAATTTTAAATTCAGCACTTAATGCTTCAAACGTTGCCGCCACCATTGACAACATTGAGCAGCTCACGGGGAGCAATTTACCTCGTGGAGAGAACGAATTTATATTGTCCTTGGTGTTTGGACCTTGACTATGCCTTAAGGGTAGACGCTCCCGTTCCCCCCTCCGAGGGTGAAGAGAATTTTGCTGTGAAAAAGAAGATTTATGATGATAATACTGAAAAATAGGAATGATCTAACCGCTTATCACTTATGATTATGAAAACCTCAATTTCAGTCATGATTAGGGGAGCAATCCCCAATTCTGAAAAAGCTAAAGATTACATGGCTTCAATTGAGGAGAAATTCAAAGGTTCCACTAAAGTTTATGCCAGTACCTTAATTCAGAGGCTCTTAACCTCTAAATATGATGGGTCTGGCAGTATAAGAGAACATATCATGATGATGACTGATATGGCAGAAAAACTCAAAGGCATGGACATGACAATTTCTGATGGTTTTCTAGTTCATTTCATTATGACATCACTTCCTTCTGAGTACACAGCTTTTAAAATTAATTACAACACTCAGAAAGAGAAGTGGAGCATGAGCGATCTGATCACCATGTGTGTCTAGGAGGAAGAGAGAATAAGAACAGAAAAGAAAGATTTTGCCTTTAATGTTGGTGGCTCTCATAAAAGGAAGTTCCAAGGGACTTCAAATCTAAGAAGAAGTCGCATTTTTCCCTAACTCGATAAATCGGGCCTAGAGTGCACAATGCACCAAAGCCTCATGTTGCTCCGCGACATCTAAAGGGGGAATGCCATACGCAAACAACTGTGGCATTTTCGTAAAGACCGTAGGCTTTCTTAAATGGCTCGCAAAAAGGGGTAATGATACAATTACTTTTATTGATGAAACTCTTTATGCCGATTTCTCTTAATGCTTGGTGGATTGACTCAGCGAATCGCGTGCGTTACCAATTCTTTATTGTATTCCTTACCGACAACACTAAGAAAGGGGAGTGAAGTCTTAGAGTCATGGATGGAAAGGAAGCCAAGTGAAATCACCGATCTTTCATTAACTTTAGACAACGGCTTTCGCTTCGTGTGAATAATGTAGTTTATGTTCCTTCCATCGAAGGAATTTAATTTCAGTTTCTTTATTAGACGATGAATGTTTTAAATGTATTTTTGGAGACAATAAATGTATCATTAAATATAATTCCAATAATATTGATCTTGCTTTTAGACAAGACAAGCTATATATGCTTTCCCTTAATGAATCTTCTGTAATGAATGTGAATGATGCTAAACACAAAAATAATGATGAGACTTCTTCAAACCGTGGCACCGCCGTTTGGGCCACATTTGAAGGGGAGAATGGAACGCCTCATCAAAGAAGACATTCTCCACCCTTTAGATTTCTCGACTCGCACCATCGCATTGATTGCATTAAAGGAAAATATGTAAAACAAAAAGAAGAGAGCTACTCAAGACAGACTTTAGAATTAATTCATAACCGATATTTGCGGTCCTTTTTCTGTGACATCAGTGGATGGTTTTGATTCGTTCATCACATTCACTGCTGATTTCTCCCGTTACGGCTATATTTTTCCCATTAAAGATCGATCTGAATCACTTGATAAATTTAAAATATTTAAAGCTGAAGTTGAAAATCAGCACAACCTAAAGATTAAAGTGGTAGATCGGATCGAGGGGGAGAATATTATGGAAGACATGCCCCTTATGGGCAAATTCCTGGCCCTTTTGCTAAGTTCCTTCAGAAAATGACATTGTTGCCCAAGATTCCATGCCTGATGCAACCTCGTGAATGACGTAGTTGAAAGACGCAACCGCATACACTTATGGACATGGTACTGAGCATGCTTAGCCATTCTAGTTTACCCGTTGGCTTGTGGATGGAAGCACTAAAGACAAAGCAGCATATTCTTAATCGGGTTCCCGAGAATCGGTACCTAAAACACCTTATGAATTATGGACCGGAGAAACCGAGTATGAAATATTTACTGAGTGTGGGGTTGTCGTCTGAAGCTAAGTTATTTAATCCACAAATTAAGAAATTAGACCCTAAGACAGTGAGTTGCCATTTTATTGGATACCCTGAAAGATCCAAAGGGTATCGATTTTATTGTCCTGATAGGATAACTAAGTTTGTAGAAACAAGACACGCCGTGTTCTTAGAAAATAACGAGGACCAGAGCCGTGAAAATAGATCTTGAGGAAAGCGGGTTTATGTTCCCGCACCACTCATTCCAACGCTCATTCCAGATCTTTATTCTCGGGCTCGTGAGGTTGCACCTCCAAGAGAAAATGTCATTGCTGTAATCGACCGTTGAGGTATCCGAAATTCTAATGTTACAACTAATGATGAACCTCACCGCCTCTCCCGAGATACCTAATGAACCTCTTAGAAGATCACAGCGGGAGAGAAGATCTGCCATTCCTAATGATTATGTTGTTTATATGAATGATGATATTAATGATATAGGAAAGGTAGATGATCCCACATCTTATAAAGAGGCGATAATAAGTGAACATTCTTCTAATTGGCTTGAAGCCATGGAGGATGAACTAAAGTCTATGAGCACTAATGATGTATGTGACTTAGTAGAAATTCTCGATCGAGTCAAAACAAATATGTAAATGGGTCTACAAAACAAAACATGACTCTAAGGGAAATATCGAAGGTTCAAAGCAAGGTTTGTAGAAAAGGCTTCTCACAAAGAGAAGGGATTGATTATAATGACACCTTTTCTCCTGTCTCAACTAAGGATTCATTCAGAATTGTTATGGCACTTGTAGCTCATTATGATTTAGAGCTGCATCAGATGGATATTAAGACGACATTTCTTAATGGCGACTTGCAAGAAAATATTTACATGGCTCAACCGGAAGGTTTTGTCGTGGAAGGCAAGGAGCATATGGGATGCCGACTTAAGAAATCCATTTATGGCTTAAAAAATGTCGCCGAAGGTACCTCAAATTTGATAAGATCATAAGAAGTTTCGACTTCAAAGAAAACGAAGTTGATAACCGATATATGTTAAGTTCAAGGGGAGTAAATTCACCATTTTAGTACTTTATGTGGATGATATCTTATTGGCAGCAATGATAAGGACATGTCGCTTTGAGACCAAGAGATTTCTTTCATCCAACTTTGATATGAAGGATCTCGGTGATGCCTCTTATGTTCTTGGCATTGAAATTCACCGAGATAGGTCTAAAGGTATATTGGGTTTATCTCAAAAGGCATACGTCGATAGAGTACTGAAGAAATACAATATGCATAAGTGTTCGCTCGCCGCTCCTATTGTTAAGGGCGATAAGTTTGGGATATTTCAATGTCCAAGGAACCAATATGAAGTCGATCGATGAAGTTCGTTCCTTATGCTTCAAATTGCCGGAAGCATTATGTATGCTCAAGTATGTACACGGATTTAGCTTTTGTAACCGGATGCTTGGCGATATCACCAAATCCAGACCGTATCACCGAAAGTCGTAAGAAAGCTTTACTATATATGCAAGCTACTAACATTTCATGCTCACATATAAGTCTTCCGATAGCCTTGATGTTATTGGTTATTCAGATTCAGATTTTATGGGTTGTGTTGATACTAAGAAATCCATATCGTTATATCTTCACACTCACGGAGGAGCTATTTCGTGAAAAGCTCCAAACAAACCTCACGACATCTTCAACGATGCAAGCTGAGTTTGTGGCATGTTATGAGGCTACCGGCAGTCAGTATGGCTTAAGAATTTTATCCCGGACTTAGAGTGGTGGACATCATTTCTAAACCACTCACTTTATAACGCGATAATGAACCCGCGCCTTTTATGCAACAACAAGTCAAGTGGTGCCGCCAAACACATTGACATTAAGTATCATGTTGTGAAAGATAGAATCCAGATCAAACCATAAGTATCAAGCATATTAGTACTAAGTCAATGCTTATGGATCCGCTTACTAAAGGCTTACCACCCAAAGATTTTTCGGATCATGTTGCCAGATGGGTTTACCGGAAAGCCTCGATTCTCGGATAAAAGACCTATAAATAAACCAACTCCCATTAAGAATAATGAATAACCATTCTAAGATGTAAACAGTACGCTATAGGTACTGAGGTTGTGTGGTACTTCAAAGGGGAGAATGTTAGTTGATCTCGTGCTAATCGCCTCGAGATTTTTCAGGGACCGAGTCCCCCACTTGCGCCTTGTAACAAGCTTGTGACTACTATTTCTTTTCCTTCATTTTTTTCCTCTAGAGTATTAAGTGAACTATGATGTAGGACGATATGAGTTAGGTGGCACAATATCCCTGCTCGTGGCCCATGGGACGATGTCTATAGGTACTGTTCTTCCTGCTCTTCAAATTCTCAATGGTATTTACAAGGTGTTTGTATTGCATTACTATTTTCCTATAAATAATTAAACAAATAAATGTGTTTTAATTAGTAGGCAATATGGAAATCACGTAGCCTATATGCTGTTAATAAAACCCCAAAATTTTATTTGTGAAATAGTAGTTTTATTTAGTATGACCACTTGAACTAAATCGAAGCATTACATAACAAGTGGAAACAAGTTTCAACCTGTTATGGAGCTCGGAAATTACATGGTGCCCCTGCGAGCACAACACCCCATTTCTCTAATTGGCTTAGATGAGCTAGGCGATACTCTTGCTAATGGAGGGACATATAACTGGGTTGTATCTTGAAATTGGAAATGCGAATTACCCTAAGCGTGAGGGTGCATTACGGTCTTAGGGAAGTGCATTGATAATTTTATCTCGTTTAGTCATTTCGTGATGTCCTTTTTATTTGGATATAAATTTTTTGTTCTTGTAAAATTTCTTAGTAATGGGCATTTTGATGCTGCTCGTCTAACACATGCAACATGGGTAAAGCGAGGCAGATAGATGCCTTTTCCCTCAGAAAGCCAGAAAAAAAAGGCACACATATGCCTACATGGGCAAAGCATAACTTCAATCCTGGGCAAGGGAGCCGATTCCTCGAGCTTATGCCAGCTCTAATTAATAATTATATTGATCTCCAATACCAAGTAAAGGGGTATAGCTTCAATTTTTTTTCATTATATCCGATTGGCAGAACGGTTTTGCTAATCCCAGTTGCGTGACAAGTAGCCTTCCTAAAACCAGCAAACCTTAACATCTACTAGTCGGTCCAGTACACCACGCGACCTCTAAATCTCGGTCGACACAGTCCCAGAGTCCTGATAGATTCACACATGTTCTTTTGATCTATGGGAAGAAATGTGTGTATCTTTTTTTAAGGAAACAATGCGTGTGCATTTAGTCTTTCTGTAGAAGAAAGAAATACGTGTATCTGATCGGGGAAGAAAAGAACTATGGAAAGAAAGTTAGAAACCCATGTGGGCCCGTGGCCTGTCTCCTGCGGACCATGCTTACGTGCCAGAGGAGAAGAGATGGGCTGACGCAAAGTCTCCTACTTTTGTCCCGTTGCTACTCCTTCTTTTCTTCTCTTGATTGACATCGATTTTCTCCGGCCTGCTCGTTGCTCTCTTACACCAATAATCAGCAACTGGTCCTCACGATTCACGTGTGCATACAGCAAGGCAAAACTGACGAACCCGATAGCCGAACAATACAATGGTCAGCGTTCAGTAACATGCATGACATGTGGACCTTCAACGAGTCTCTCTAGAATAGTTCCCAATTTTCCGCACAAGAGACATACCATCGTCAAGATTTCTATCCTCCTCCCTCCTCAGTGATGGACCTAGAATTTTACCAAAGGATATACCGCACCAAAATTTTCATATGCAATTCGATAAAACCATTTACCAATTCGGTAAATAATTGTAAAATTTGCACCGTAATTCGATATACATGCACTAAATAATATGATAAGTCTTAAATACCTGTGTACCCATAGGTAAATACCCTAATAGAGTCGGATATGGAATGAATTTTTTACCCACAGGTAGAAAAATAAGGAAAAATCTTTGTCTATCGGGTAAATAGATACAGATATAGATTAACTCTATCCATATCTGTTTCGTCTATTTATCTGTAAAATAAACTGACAAGTGACCCTCATAAAACGAGCAAACCCAAACATCCACCGGTCGGTCGAGTCCACCACGCCTCCAAATCTCGGCCGACACAGCCCGAGTCCAATCCACCGAAACCTCCAGATCCCGCCGCCCTCCTCTCGCCGACACACCGAAACCTCAGATCCCACCGCCGCCTCCTCCTCGCCGACACACGGATCCTGGGCCCCGCCCGCCGCCTCCTCGCCGCCTCGTTCGCCGCCTCCTCCTCGCCGACACACAAGATCTCCGCCTCCGCCGCCTTGTTCCGCCTCCTGCCCCTCGCCGCCTCGTCGTCCTCCGCTCTGCCGGATTTTTCTTCTTTTTGGTAAGCAAGCCCTAGCTTGCTCTCGAGGATCTTTTCTTCCGTTAGCGCCTCATCCAAATCTTCCTTTCGATGGATAGTCCATTCCATGGAGTTTGTGGTGGATTTGCTTGCTGCGTTGTGGAATACCAAGAGCAGTTTATTTTTCATATTTTTGGAGGTTCAACTGAACCCCCATGTCCCACGTTAAGTCCGCCCCTGATATCCGGGCATGTACAATGTGGCTGTGTCTGCGTGCGAGTTGGCGATTTCACCGCCATGGCAGCCCCCAGCCCTAAATTCCTACACCTGCAACTACTGTCTTCTATTTTGCACCTTTGCGCATAAGAGGAATCGATTGGTGTTTACAAGATTTAGCATAGCATATTGCTACTTGGTGTCCAAACTGGAACTATCTATCATTCCCCGTTTGAGATAAGATAATATATTGCTGTTGTGAACTATCTTCCATAGTTGAGGAGTTTAGTAGGGCTTCAGAGTTGCTGTTCTCATTCTTTAGTTATTTCATAAGAATTATGGAATTGGTCATCCTATGTGAGATGAGATTATGGAATGATTCGTCTATATGCCTTTTCCCTCAGAAAGCCAAAAAAAAGGCACACATATGCCTATATGGGCAAAGCATAACTTCAATCCTGGGCAAGGGAGCCGATTCCTCGAGCTTATGCCAGCTCTAATTAATAATTATATTGATCTCCAATAGCAAGTAAAGGGGTATAGCTTCAATTTTTTTTAATTATTTCCGACTGGCAAAACGGTTTTGCTAATCTCAGTTGCCTGAAAATTTCGTATTCTTCAGTTGATTTCGTATCTGTTAATTCTGCTTTGAGATTTGTGCTTTGTATGTCTCGGCTTACCGGGCTCACGTGTGCTATTGGTTGTTTTTCAGAACCAACCCGCTGTTTTTATCTAACAGCTCATCTTGTGTCTTCTTTGTCCGAACGGAAGAGAAAAGAGAGGAGAGCCGAGTGTTTCTCGACGACTCGGCGGCCAGCTCGGCGGTCATCAGCGTCTCGGCGGTCACCGGCGACTCAGCTCCTCAGTGGCCACCAGCAACCAGCGGCTCTGCTGCTCGACACTCGCGGGGATTTGTGGCTGCTTTCGTCGGTAGTGGAGAAGAGAGGTTGTTGTCGATTGGTGGCTCTTATACCGGCGGCGAGCAGCAGTGGTTTGGAGGTACCAGTGTCAATTTTTTGTGTTGAGCTTCATCTCCTTGTTGAGGTGTACCCATTTAGTTTTTTTTTCTGCATCCGTGTATCTAGGGTTTGTGGATCTACGTACTTAGCTCTATGGTTGAGAAATTTTTAGTTTCCTGATGAAATTTATTGTTAGAGATTGCTTTTATTGCATTTCTGCAGTTATGAGTGGGTTTGGGGTGTTAAAAGATATATGTATAGTTTGTTGGAGATAGAGTTGTATTAGGATAGTTTGGATTCTATTCCATATAGGCTTTATCTCTATATGGCATATCACCTTGTACTTTGTGTATATATATCGGCCTCTTGGCCTCATTGAATACAAGCGCTATTCATAACATGGTATCAGAGCGTACATGTACCTAGGGTTTCGCTTTGCTTGACACGACGCCGCCGCCTCTCGGATCCGATCTGGAGGTCGCCGCTCGTCGTCATCTTTGACGACTCCTCCGCCGCCTCCGTCACCTCCCGGCCGCGCCGCCTTCCCCGCTCGTCACCTCCCGGCCGACGCCGCCTCCCGCATCCGCCCGCCCGGGCCATCATCGCGCCGAGTCCATCGCCGGTCTCTTCCGGCTCGCGCCGCTGTCGCCTTCCGCCGCCGTGGCCCCTAGGCCGTCACTACGCCGACACCTCCGCCGCCTCCATCCACGGCCGTCGCGCCTCCCGGCCGCTGCGCCCACCCGGCCGCCGCGCTTCCGAGCCGCCGCGGCTCCCCGGCCGCCGCTTCACCCGGTCTCCCGCGGTCGGGACACGCCTCTCTCTGCCGCCGCCGCCGCCAGACCGCCGGCCGCCAGATCTCGCTCACGGGAATCGAACTACTAGGGTTCCCCGCCGTGAGCTTTTATATTAGTTGGGAGAAAAAACGTAGCTCTAACCGCCGCACCATCCAGCGCCGCCTGTTAGACTTCGTTCCCTTGGTCGTCGTGCCGTCCAGCACCGCCTACCAATGGGTACTGTTTCTCTCCCTCGTTGCCCGGTGATCTTCGATGGTGTTAATTACACCGATTTCGTGTCTCACATGCGCATCCATATGCGTGGTCTTCGTCTCTGGGGCATCCTCTATGGCGATGTCATCTGCCCGCCTTGCCCTACTCCTCCGACGGAACCTACTCTTGTCACGCTGCCCCCGACAGTCGACAAGGCTGCCGCTGAGGCCGATGATGAGGCTGCCTCTGCTGATGATAAGGCTGCCTCTGCCTACCAAGAGGCTCTGGATTTATACAGGGATCGACTGGCAGTCTATACTCAGTGGTACGACGACAATGCTCGGGCTGCTGCTGTCCTCATTGCCAGTGTCCAGCCTCAGTTCTCTTCTGAGATTGTGGGACTCTCCTCGGCTTTCCAGATGTGGACTCACCTTCGTCAGCGCTACGAGCCCTCTGGTGATGCCTTGTACCGTCTCGTGGTTCGCCAGAGCACTCTTCGCCAGGTGATGCTACCGCTGACGCTTTTACACTCAAAGCTCGCATGTCGGCGCCGCTGGACTCTCTCCACCGCCGCTTGTCGCTCTTGTCCGTGCCGCCTAGCCGCACGCCGACTGAGTTTCGGTGGATCTACGAGTTCCTTACCGCCGTCCCGAGTTCGAGGGCGTGCCCAGCTCCTTGCACATCATCCTCGTGTCACTCTCCTGGAGGCTCTTACTGAGATATGCACGGAGGAGACTCACCTGAGTGGTACTGGTCTGATGCCACTCCCCTCTGTGCTCGCTGCTCGTCCACCTGCTACACCGCTCGCCCACGCTCAAGACACCGACTCCTCCAGCGGCCGCCACAGACGGTGGTGGCCGCTCCATCCGGAGGTGGCCGTCCTCACCGCTCCCATCGCGACAAGGTCGGCCACATTGAGTCTCGTGCTATAAGAAGAAGCGGCATCTTTCACGCCGTTCTTCTACTAGCATTGACACCGGTGCCTCTACATCGACGCCTCGCATCGACTACTTCATTTCTCACCGAGCAAGAGATAGCCGACTTGACGCTTACTAGCCGCCTCGTGTTCTCCTCGGCGTGTTCGCAGGTTCACATCGACTCTTCTGCACCGAGAAACTACCCTCTACACAGTCAGGTACCTCCCCATGGATCCTTGATTCTGGAGCATCTTTTCACATGACTTCTGATGCTTTCACTCGTCCTTCATTACACCTCTTGATTCTCCCGTTAGTGTTCTCACCGATGGTACCTCTCTTAGCAACTCATCTTTTCATGTTCCTTCGTTGCTCATGTTCCTCGCCTACCATGCGCCTTCTTTCTGCTGCAAGGACATCGATCTTGGTTGTCGGGTCATTCTCGATTCGACTCTTGTTGTGTTCGGGACCGCCACACGGAGCTCGGTTGGTTCTCGGCCTCGCGCCTTGACTCGCAGCGTCTTTGGGAGCTTGACCTGCTTCACCTTCCTTCCGCTGCCACCGCCGCCGCCGCCTCTCCGCTCGCCACTCCGCTCACCGGCTCTTTCCAGAAGTGGCATCACCGCCTTGGCCATATGTGTGGCTCTCGCCCTGTCGCCTTTAGTTCGTCGTGGTCTTCGGGGTGCATCTCGGAGATGTGTCTTTAGATTATCGTACGTAAGTTAGGTAAACACTTGACTTCCTTATCCTCATAGTGAGTCAAGATCTCTCATCCATTTGATCTTATTCATTCAGATGTTTGGGGTACGGCTCCCTTTATTTCGAAAGGGGGTCATCGATATTATATCATATTTATAGATGATTTCTCTCGTCATACTTGGATATATTTCATGTCTTTCGTAGTGAGGTCTTGTCTATCTATAAACAATTTGCCACTATGGTTCGCACGCAGTTCTCCACCCTATTCGTATCTTCGTCTGCCGACTCTGTGGTGAGTACCTCTCTCATCACCGCAGCTTCCTTCCGAAAGGGGAACTCTTGCTCGATTCTCTTGTCCGGGTGCTCATGCTCGTAATGGTGTTGTCGAGCGCAAGCATCGTCACCTCCTTGAGTCGGCTCGTGCCACGATGATTGCCGCCTATTCCACCTCACTTTTGGGCCGAGGCTGTTTCCACTGCCACCTATCTCGTCAACATCCACCTTCTTCGCTCTTCGTATGCAATCCTTTTGAGCGCCTCTGTGGTCTCCTTCCCGACTACTCGCCTTCGTCTGCTTGGTGCGTTTGCTACGCTCTCCTCGCCCCTCGAGAACGCACCAAACTGACTGCTCAGTCTGTTGAGTGTGTTTTTCTGGGATACAGTGCCGAGCACAAGGGCTATAGGTGTTGGGATCCTGTTGGTCGACGGATGCGGATTTCTCGAGATGTGACTTTCGACGAGTCTCGTCCCTTCTACCCACGTCCTACCTCTCCTTCGGTTTCTTTTGTGGAGTCTCTATCCTTTTTGACCTTTCCAGATACACCTATATCTGTCTTGCCCTCGTCCACCCGTCCCACTGAGTCCTCATATTCCTTCCGTGGCCTCTCCGCCATTGTCGCCGGCAGCTGCCTCCTCGCGGCTCCTCGGGCTCCCCACTACACTCGCTCACACTCGTCGACCTCGTCTTGAGGATCTTTCGATGAGCCATCTTCTTCGATGATTCATCTTCGATGCACCATCTTCCCCTGATGGGTCATCTTCTCCTCGCTACGTTCTCCGCGATCTCCAGCCGCTCGCCCCGGCTGCTTTTGCCTTTACCGCACACTACTGTGAGCTTGTCTTCACGGGATGTCGCTACTCACCCCGAGTGGCAGCATGCCATGGCCGAGGAGATTGCTGCCCTTGAGCGTACTGGCACTTGGGACCTTGTTCCCTTCCCATCTCACTCTTGTTCCATCACGTGTAAGTGGGTCTATAAGATTAAGACTCGCTCAGATGGTTCTCTTGAGCGCTATAAGGTGCGTCTTGTTGCCCGTGGCTTCCAGCAGGAGCATGGTCGTGACTACGACGAGACTTTTGCTCCCGTGGCTCACATGACCACTGTCCGCACTCTTCATTCGGTAGCGTCTGTTCGCCACTGGTCTGTTTCTCAGCTTGATGTCAAGAATACCTTTCTTAATGGCGAGTTGCGTGAGGAGGTCTACATGCATCCGCCACCGGGTATTCTGCCTCGAGGGCATGGTCTGTCGCCTTGCCGCTCTCTATGGCCTTAAGCAAGCCCCTCGTGCTTGGTTTGAGCGCTTCTCCTCGTGGTCACCGCCGGTTTTTCAATGAGTGATCATGATCCCGCTCTTTGTCCACACACTTCGCCTCGTGGTCGGACTCTTCTTCTTCTGTATGTTGATGATATGATCATTACCGGAGATGATTCTGAGTACATTGCCTTTGTCAAGGCTCGTCTTAGTGAGCAGTTCCTTATGTCGGATTTTGGTCCTCTTCGTTACTTCCTTGGGATTGAGGTTACTTCCACCCGGATGATTTCTTTATGTCCCAAGAAAAGTATATTCGGATCTTCTTGATCGCGCCTCTCACCGATCAACAGATCTTGTTGAGGCTCCCATGGAGCTCAATGTTCACCTCCGACCTTCCGATGGCGAGCCTCTTTCGATCCGACCGCTATCGTCACCTTGTTGGGAGTCTTGTCTACCTTGTCGTTACTCGTCCGGATATCACTTATCCGGTTCACATCCGAGTCGGTTCATTTCGCTCCCACTCGTGTCCACTCTGACCACCTTCTTCGAGTTCTCGCGATACCTTCGTGGACTATCTCGCCTCTTCTTTCCATCCTCCGCCTTGTTACGACTTTAGGCTTATTCGGATGCTACTTGGGCCAGCGATCCTCCGATTGTCGGTCTATCTCGCCATCGTGTTTTTCTTGGTGGTTCTCTCATTGCACGGAAGACGAAGAAAGCATCGCAGTGTCCTGCTCGAGTGCAGAGGCTTAGTTGCGAGCTATGGCTCTCTTGATGAGAGATTACTTGCTACGGTGGTTACTTGAGGATTTTGGTATTTCTGTCACTACACCGACTCCTCTTTTGTCAGATAGTACAAGTGCTATCAGTATTGCTCGAGATCCTGTGAAGCATGAGCTCACCAAGCATATTGGTGTTGATGCTTCCTTCATGAGATCTTGTGTGCATGATCGGTGATTGCTCAAGATGTGCCTCTGAGCTTCAGATAGCGGATTTCTTCACAAGGCATGACTCGAGCACAAAGACGGCTTTACTACCTCCAAACTCGGTGTTGTTGATCCATCATGAGTTTGAGGGGTGTTAGAGATATATGTATAGTTTGTTGGAGATAGAGTTGTATTAGGATAGTTTGGATTCTATTCTATATATGCCTTATCTCTATATGGCATATCACCTTGTACTTTATGTATATATATCGGCCTCTTGGCTTCATATTGAATACAAGCGCTATTCATAACATGGGGGAACTAATTTTGCTCGAATTAGCCATGAGTGGTTTTGGGAGGAAGTAACTTGTTAGCTCTGTTATGCTTCTGTTGTCTTGCATATAAGTTAAAGACTTTGCTTTAATTGATGCATGCATGCAAGCAACCATGTTGTCATGTTCTGGAGTAGCTCGTAGAGGTCAGTGACTAATTTATTCCTGAGTCGCTGTTGGTAATTGTCAGCATGCATTGTTCAGCAGACATTTTAATGCAGAATTGTTCAGCAGTTTTAACCGGCAGTTGAACCGCATGGACGTACCGGTCAAACTGCATGGTGAGGCCGGTTGAACCGGATGGGAATTCCACATACCAACAATTATCACTGTTGGGAAACCTGGGTTTGGACCAGCAGCTTAGGTCTATAGTAGACACCTCATTGTAGTTTATAAATAGGAAGCAATACCGGCATTTTGTACTCATACAATTGAAAGCAATAAATAAGATCAGGAGTTCTCTCAACCTCTCTCTGTGTGTTCAATCTGTTATTCTGTTTATGTGATTGATTCGATTTGTTCTAAGCAGAGAAATCGATCGGACTGGTCGCCAGCGTCGGTTTCTCAACACGTTATCAGCACGACTTTACTCCAGTGAATCGAAGGTAATCAACGAAGCCATAATAGATTGAATTTTCTAGATCGCTTTGAATTCGCAATTTTCGCGTTCTAGATTGAATCTCTATGGTGCAAATCCACTCTAATCTACCGCGAGTAGACCTGAAGTCGCCGGCACAATGTCGATCGGTAGATTGCAACATAGGGTAGATGTCGATTGCACTGTAGATTAGAGTTGCCGTGTGCATTTCAGTCCTGGAGCAATGGCTAGAGGGGTAACGCACCTTTGGAAAGAATGGGAGATCCAAATACTGGTGCTCCTTAGCTTCTCTCTTCAACTTATCCTCCTCGTCTTCGCGTGGATCCGCCGGCACAAAGGCTCCACTTTGTTGAGGATTTTTCTCTGGCTTGCCTACCTGATGGCCGACTCCACTGTAATATACACACTCGGCCACCTATCCCTCAGCAGCAGGTCGCATGAGCACCAGCTAGTTGTGTTCTGGGCGCCATTTCTCCTGCTTCACCTCGGTGGCCCAGACACCATCACTGCCTACGCCTTCGAGGACAATCAGCTCTGGTTGCGCCACCTGCTAACTCTTGCTGTGCAGGTCTTGGGGGCTGCTTATTGTTAGTTTCATCCGTTTCGGAGTAGGAGTTTGAGTTTGTTTCGGAGTAGGAGTTTGAGTTTGTTTGGAGTAGAGTTTGTTTAGCTCAGATTAGAGTTTTGCCTTGCTATAAATAAAGAGACCAAAGGTGTGGCAATCAGGCAACACAAAAAACATTGTGTCTTCATATGTTCTTGCCTCAACGTTGTGAATTCATGTGAACGATCGTGATCTCTTTGCCAACATTTGGTATCAGAGCAAGGCTACTCGATCCCTCCGCAATATCGGCTCTAGTGAGCGATGGTGACCGGAGTCTGTCGCCGCGCCGTGGAGGTCGAGGGCGGCGCTTGACCTCGCCGATCGTCCCTCGCCGTGGTCGTGCTCATGGCCGCGATATGTTGATCCGAAGACGGTGCGGGAGGTTGAGGCGCATCCTATCCGATGCTCACGCGCGACAACTACACGGATTGGTCGCTCGTAATGAAGGTAATGCTCCAAGCGAGGGGTTTGTGGGATGCCGTCGAGCACGACGACGCCGATATGCAGGAGGATCGTGCGGCGCTCGAGGCGCTCCTCAAGGTGGTCTCGCAGGAGATGATTCACACGCTCGCTATCAAGCGATCAACCAAGGAAGCATGGGACTACGTCAAGTCCATGCGAATTGGCTCCGATCATGTTCGCAAGTCGAAGCTCCAGAAGCCGCGCACCGAGTTCGAGATGCTAACGTTCAAGGAAGGCGAAGATCCTGATGATTTCACATTTCGCTTGAGCTGCCTGGTCAGCCAGCTTTCGGAATACGGCGAACCCGTCGACGAGCAGAAGACCGTCGAAAAGTACCTTCGCGTCGTCCCTCCTAGGTTTGGTCATGTCGTCTACACCATGGAAACCATGCTCGATCTCTCCAAGCTGTCCAATGAGGAGGTCACCGGGCGTCTGAAAAGTGCCGATGATCGTTGCATCCCGCAACCGTCTCCACCGACTACTACCTCGGAAGTTAAACTCTTGCTGATCGAGGAGGAATGGATGGCTCGCCTCAAGGAGAAGAAGAGCGACGAGAGATCGTCGAGCAGACCTGATGGCAGCGGCCGTCGCCGTTGCAAGGGTAACCGGCGCCGCGACGCCGGGCGTGATGGGCACGAACCGGGGCATGAGCGCAACGTCAGTCGCGACAAGTGCCGTAACTGTAGCAAGAATGGCCACTGGGCCAAGGATTGCTGGCAGCCACAGCGCGAGCAGGTCCATCTTACCCAGGAGGATGATCAGGATCAGACGCTGCTCATGGCGCAGGTGTGCGCCCTCACTGACGACGTCGAGCGAAGCCGCCAAACTTCATCAAGCTCGACGAGACGCATGCCCAAGTGAATCTGGGGTGCGATGGAGTACAACGGAGCGACGTGTGGTACCTGGATACTGGGGCTAGTAACCACATGACATGTTACAATAACATCTTAGCGAAATTTAGGAAAGCATGCCTGTTGTTGAATTGATCCGATTCATGCTCCGGATCACTTGGATCATTTGACTCCCATTGAAACTTTAAGAATATGCCCTTTGGAACATTGATACAACCCTTGGTCCGACCCAGTCAGATTATCTGCTTGAGTGCAAATTTTTTTGACTAAGTGTGAAAATGTGCAACCTTTGTAATTTTTACATGCTCACTTGGTTTCTTGGCTTCCATTGGCTAGATATGAGCTAGAGAGACCTAGTATGCACCACAACTAAATACCCAACCTCACTAAGCTCAAGTTACTAGATTTGAACCCCCCTTAGTAGTATGACCAAAGCAAAAACAACACCTATCACTAAAATGATGCAAACTTGACTTATCGTATCTCATATCATTTCTGATCACAAGGTCCTTAATTTTCATGCTTTTTCATCATTTACACCATTTGGGGATCCATGAACACCAAGGACACCAAAATTCACCATCAAGACCAAACACCCAAATTCATCATCAAGACCTAACTTAACTCATTTTCACTCAAAACAAAAGTTTGTCTTAATTAATTAAGGGTCATTAATCACCCATACACCAAATACCTCGGAAATAGGGCCTAGATGCTTACATTATTCATATTAAATCATTTTTAATTTCTGAAATTCCCAATTAAGCTTCATGAATTCAAATAAAATTGGTGAAATTTGTTTAGATGGACTAAACTACACAAAAGAAAATTTTGAAGCTCCAAAATTGGGATGTTACATGGTGATCGTGTGATAGGGTGGTAAATACAAGATTATTAAATATTCAATGCCATATCCAAAATAAGTCTGACTACCAGAAAATTTCTAAACATCAGATGACACAAACACATATATTTGTGTTACAGTGTTTATTACATCCACACAAGCATATATAGCCAAATCAACATGAATGCAAACAAAGCAAGCCATCATGCGTACAGCATATGCATGATATATGCATGCTTAATGGTAAATGAAAGAAGCAAATGCATTATTAACCGCGAGATGCCTGCATGAGAACCATGCACGCAGGTCGCAGGTTGGTTGAAAGGAGTGAAATACTGAAGATGGGCTATCCATGCATGCGTACAATGATGCATAACGAAGTAACGTCCGCCCCAAAAGTCATGGATGCTGCTCATTAGAAGAGCTGCCAACTGAGAGAGGTGCCTGCGGATCACTGTCGTAGGTGTCTTCTTGTGTTGAGACCAAAGGATTCAACAAGTTTAGGTCAGGCAACGGCGTGTCACGTTCGAGGACATCCATTGCTTGCCGAATGGTAGGCCTCTTGGTTCTATCAGGGAGAGAACACCAGAGCCCCAAGACGATCACACGCTCCATCTGCCTCCTATCAAACTCGTTGTTTAACTTATCATAGGCGGCCTGAACGATAGTGTTTTCTCTGTAGTGAGGCCAGACTTGTTCCATGTTGATACCTTCTCTGCATGCAATGTCTTTCAGAACGACCCCAAAGCTGTAGACATCAGAGCTCCGGTTGAACGGAACCTTCCCTCTTTTCCTGCACTGTGGATCTAGGTACCCTTCCGTCCCTATAGCGACTGTCACCAGCGTTTTATTGTCGTGGTTCGCGACCCTCGACAGCCCGAAGTCAGCAAGCTTGGCGTTAAAGTCCATGTCCAGGAGTATGTTGCCTGGTTTGATATCTCTGTGCAGGATGTATGGACGGCACTCTTCGTGGAGGTAAACAAGAGCTGCGCCAATGTCCTTCACTATTTTGTACCTGATAGACAGACAGACAGAAAGATGGTAACATATATGGTGTTAGACATGAATATATATGCAATATATGTTGCAGTACCATATTCAACAAAATTAAGCACGTGAAAGCTGGGTACCTCGTTGGCCATGGTAGTAGTACTTTTGCCCCCCTGTTGTGTAGGTGGTCGAACAGGTTGCCGTTAGGCACCAACTCATAGACAAGGAAAACCTCGTCATTCTTCTTCCTCATGCACCAACACAAGAAATCGAGCATGTTCCAACTGGTTCCCCTGCAGCACCAACCTTTCAGCCTGACGAGATTTTTGTGCCTGGCGTCACCAACGGTGTTGAGCTCGGCAAAGAAGTCCGTACGTTCTCCCTTAGACTCCATTTTCTTTACAGCCACTTCGCCGACCAATCCATTCAAGGACGTACCCCTGTAGACTACTCCAAAGCAACCTTGTCCAAGCTTTCTCTCCTTGGAGAAGTTGTCCGTTGCAGCAGCCAGATCACGGTACTCAAACCGCCTAGTCCCCCCGGTTCTCCTCTCAAAGGCATCGCGTTTACTTTTCCACTTACACCATGAGATGATAAACCACACCACGAGCACCAACACCAAAGCGCCTCCAATCGACCCTCCAATAAGAATAGTTGCTTTCTTGTCATGACTAGTACCTGCATGCAAATAACACTAGCTATATTCATTGATGTATCCAACTTTTCTGTTTTATGACCTTAAAAGAAACTTTTCTGTTTATCTTATCGTATAAACTACAACAAAAACCCTAGGTAGAGACACTTTCTAGATGCATTTTTTTTTCCAATTTGTCTCTAAAATTAGAAATTTTATAACCTAGAAATGCTTTCAAATTTGCCCTAAAATTTTATACTCCAGAGATGGTTTCGAGACGAACCGGAGACATTTTTGAAAAACATGCAGAATTTCATCTAGTAGAGGCGTTTTTGAGACGCTATCAAATTAGCAATTTTTTCATTCCGTAAACACATTTTTAGATGCTTTCAACTCTCTAGAGATATTTTTAGGTGGTCGATATGTGTTAAAAGAAACTACATATAAATATTGCAATACACAACTAAACATGTGATGTTGAGACGATTAGTTCGACAAGTCTAAGAGAAGTGTTACAATGAGGTCTAGATTTCAAAGATCAGAGACCACACATTTTTAGAGCACTATCCTAGTAGCACAAGCTAACACCGCTATGTAATGCCTCTAATTCCTTAGAGACACGATAAAACGTTTCTATAAAATTCCGCAGCCATATAGCTGTGTTCATAGTGACAATGCATATATATGATGATGCTTATGTGGCATTTTAGAAAACATCTAGTAGCACGAGTCAATATCATCTAGTCCCTTAGAGGCACGATAAAGTGTCTTTATAAAGTGCCACAAAGAATATAGATGTGTTTTAATAATTTTTTTATTTATAGTGATGATACATAGAAAGACGTTAAGAAACATCTATACAAATAGAAAGAAAAATCTACGAGGGGTTTGTGTTGCAGCGATTATGTGCCTAATCACATATTGTATTTCACATAGTTTATGAGCTGTTCTTTTTAGCTTCTAAAAGCTGTTTTTCGACTTTTCTATAGTAATTAGCTTTTAAACGGAGTATCTTTTTAAGATAGGGTCTACTAGTTAATTGTAGTATATACTATACCGACTTCATTTATATCGGCAAAAACCGTATGTGAGTTTTTTCTGTAATTTCTGTAATTTTTCAAAACACAAGTTACAACTAAAAACATAAGTTTCAAAGATCATGTAGAGACATATTAGCGGTAAGCCTCCGCTACGGGAGGACACCTTGTGGGACCCACACCCCATCTCACCTGCGTGGGGGTCTCCCTCCTGGCCGATGTCCGCTTGCTAGCAAAGTTGTGAGATATATTGTGCATCTAACTCTATATTCTATATATATTATAAATGTTCTTCAGTGGTACGCACTTTGTACGAAGTTCTTTACACTGAGAAGGTACATTGCACTAAGATACCAACCCGTGATTTAAAGACTGTAAATTTAATATACTATCATTTTCCATCATGCTGCTTTTGTAGTACACAATCAGCTCGCAAGCATTGCATTTTCTGTCAAGGTAGATTGAACATACCTGTTTGGGGCGGAGCAAGAGTTGAGCTGAAGGACCATGACATTATCTGATGGAGCTCGGCGGCCGTGCCGGTGGACGCAGAGAACCCCACCGCCACCTCGGACGGGAGCAACGTGAGTGGATCCGGTAATCTCGTGCTGACCTCAAAGGTGCCAATAGAAGGATTGTCAGGAAACTGCAGGGAGGCGACCAGCATCCTGGTGGTGTTGTCAAAAGTGATGGACGCCGTCATGGATCCGTTCAGGCTCAAGCTGCCCAAGCTTGTTGTGTTAACCGACTTGACAGTGCTGATGTCGATGCCGATGTGGTCAGAGGTGTCGCTGGGGTCCCAGCTGGGGTTGTGGAAAGTGTCGAACTCGATGGCGACGAACCGGCGTTCATCGAAGGCGGTGGTCCTTCACCTTCGAGGAGGCCTAGGTTGCCCCCTCCTGACTTTGGAGGCATGCTTGATGGGTAACTGGCGAGGAAGAAAGCCATGCCATCCCCCTTGTTCTTGTTGAAGTCGAACTTGATCGCGAAGGTGAACCGCGTGGAGAAGCTGGCAACCTCGCCGGTGGTTTGGTCGTAGAACGGCACCGGCTGACCGTACGACATCCGACCCTTGCAATGATTCTTCGTCTTGTCGGCCGAGTTGCATGTCAGTTCGACCAACTTGCCGTGCACGCCCGCGTCGCCCTCGAACGTGAGGTCATCTGAGCAGTAGCTGGATGTTTTGGTGAAGTCAAAGCTGAAGGAAAACGGAGAGGCTGCTGCTGCAACACTATTCGTGTTCGTAGCATCAAGCGACAAGGAGATCAGAAAGCAGGCGAAATGGAGGAGGAGGAGCTGCGCGCTGCTGCTGCTGCTGCTTGCAGGCAGGCCCATGGTTACGTTGTAACTGGAGCGAGGCGAGCTAAGTAAGGATGAGGCACTAGCGTTGCTGGGTGAGATGACGATGCATCCATCTGGCTTGGTCTCTTAATTATAGTACGCAGCGTCGGCTAGCAAGTACGGCACGAACTAACCAAAGCTGCATGCTGCCGGTTGACCGGGTTTTTTTTACTCGGCCCAATGATGCTTGAAATTTTGTCCACTCGTGTCTGAATCTATCGGGAGGGCCTTCCGTTTAATACGAAAGTAAAAGAGTGTGCGATCAAGTTTTGGCCATAGTCAATGCCCGGACCGTTTACTTTCAATTGTATTTTCCATGTTGCTCAGCTGTAATAACTGCACACACTGGCAGCTAGCTAGCTTTCATGTGTCACTTGATGTAACTTGTAGCTCTTTCATTCCTCATCAATGATTTAATATAGTTAAGAGGTGCTATTAGAGATGCCTTTATTGGAATCCAATGTTTGCTTTGGGCCTGTTTGATACGGTTGCGGTTTATGATTTTTCGAATAACATTTTTGAATAACATGCCAGTTTCGAATAACATTTTTGAATAGCATTAAAACTAGCATGAAAATAAAAGAAGGTTGTAATGTTTGGCCAGCATGCATAACATGCTAGTTTTGATAAACCTTAATGACGTGCTACTTGCTACTTTTGAGAAACATGAATGACGTCCTACTTGCCACCACCTTGCTCCTACTAATTCAGGTTTCACCTGCGATCTGATCTGTCACACGCGCCCGCCGGCGTCGCACGTACATACGACAGGTGGGGTCAGGGTGGGGTCTCAGGCAGGGGGCCTGTTTGGCAATAATGCGGCTTATAGTTTTAACTGAAATTTTCAAATTTTGGCTGTTTACGGTATATATTACGGAGAGAGATACTCACTTGCGATTTTGGATGATACAGATGTTGGACTTTTAACGTGTATATCGTTTAACTTGTAGACCCTATCTTGAGAAAATACTCCGTTTAAAAGTTAGGTACTGTAGCAAAGCCAAAAGCCACTAATTTTGGAGGAAAGAACAGGCCCATGGCCGGCCAGATCATTGCCCGCAGCCCATTCGGTGACTCTGTGCCGTGATTAAGCCGTGCTAGATCAGTCAAGCCTTGGGCTGATACGAATACACTAGATCCAACTCTCAGCTCGAATGTAACTAGCTGCATGTACAATAGCTCTATTTAATTGCTGCTAAAATTAAATATCGATCTATGGTTACGTACACGTACAGAGTCTCATTCGGCGTGTGTTGTGGCTACAGACCAAACAGAGAGAGTGTGTGATAGTGGAGAGTTAGGTGAGCAATACCTTAGGGTTTCTCCATGGCCTGGATTACATATACATATAGTTACATGGGGAGTGTATTACAACTATACCCTTGCACTCAAGTACCTCCTTAGGGGTATGCATGACATTCTGAAATGACACATGAGATGGTCTAAGGTATATTGATGATAAATAAATAGCACTTTGTTTGAGTTAAATTTGATTTTTGTAAAAGTTTTAGAAAATTTATATTTCTGATTATGTTGTTAGGCCTCAGTCGGTCTGATCAGACCTTGGTTGACGGTTAGACCGAACTCTACCTGTTCGTCATGTTCTGTGGTCGTCGGTTTGACCGCCATAGAGTTGGCGGTCTGACCAGCAAATGATCAGCAGTCTAACAGCCATGGGACGAGCGGTCATACCGTCATGGACTTTTAAGGAATTGAATACCAAACATTTGTGTAAGCTTGTTTACAGATGAGTTTGCAATTGGTGTCATTAGAATTAGAAATTGGAGCTGAAACATTTGTGTAGGTTTTCATGTGTGAGAATAGGGGTCAGTTAGACCGGCCTTGAATCTACAGTCAGACCGGGGCCTTGGATGTTTTGGTGAAGTCAAAGCTGAAGGAAAACGGTGAGGCTGCAGCAGCAACGCTATTAGCGTTCGGAGCATCAAGCGACAAGGAGAGTAGCAAGCAGGCGAAATGGAGGAGGAGGAGCTGCGCGCTGGTGTTGCTGCTTGCAGGCAGGCCCGCCATGGTAGTAACTGGAGCGAGGCGAGCTAAGGATGAGGCACTAGCGTTGCTGCCTTTGGCCGGGTGAGATGACCCTGCATCCACTGGCTTGGTGATACGGGGATTGCTCGATCTTCACGATGTAAAATTAATGGGGATAATTTGAATCTGTATAACCTGACGAATCAATGGTGACAATAACATGCGACAAAAGAATTCGTCCAACCACACGCTCGTGATCCCGCTTACCGACCACCAAGTGAACGCGTCGCCGCTCTAGCCAATCACAAGGAATCACAAGAACGATGGAAAGAACGCTCGATTCCCCTCTAGGTTACAATCATATGCCAAATTTTAGAAGAAACAAATACATAACTCTCTGAAAAATAATAGATCTATTTTCTTATGGTCCCCGATATGTTCAGCCATTACAAAAATAAATAGCGATGCGACTTGGCCCCACTTCGCCGTGGGTTAGGAAATATAATCGTACTCGGTTAAAACAAGTCTTAAGTCGCGCTCGGTTTCCAGTTCGAAACTCGTTTCCAGTTCGGAAAAATAAAAAAAAAAATGTGACGCTTGAAGCTTCTCGTGAAGGCTTGGATTGGGACTAGATAATCTTCCTTGGCTAGAAGGCGCTCCATGGAGTGTGCACAAATTTTCCATTTGTAACAGTACTCTCTCTGCACGCATGTAGACCCATTGACTAATCACGTGACTTTTCTTCACGAGGTGGCTCACGTCCTGCATGCATGTCAGTTCTTATATTAAAATACTAGTATTAGATAATAATCAAGTTTTTATATAAATTAAAATTAAATTTAATTAAAAATGAGTTCATCTATGCTCATGTAATCGATCTAACCAGGATATCCTCCTCACTTGGTCTCTTAATTATAGTAAGCAGCGTCGGCTAGTACGGCAGGTTGACCGGGTTTTTTTTACTCGGCCCAATGATGCTTGAAATTTTGTCCACTCGTGTCTGAATCTATCGGGAGGGCCTCCCGTTTAATACGAAAAAAAGAGTGTGCGGTTAAGTTTTGGCCATAGTCAATGCCCAGACCGATTACTTTCAATTGTATTTTCCATGTTGCTCAGCTGTAATAATTGCACACACTGGCAGCTAGCTTTCATGTGCCACTTGATGTAACTTGTAGCTCTTTCATTCCTCATCAATGATTTAATATAGTTAAGAGGTACTATTAGGGCATCGCAATGGTTATAGGTCCACATCATTTATATAATACACACTAAAGCTAGCATTCTAAAGAACTATCTATAAGGATATCTATTTGATGCTTACATGCACACACATAATTTATAGATCTTTGCCTCGTTGGCGTTATACTACGTTTTTTTTGCATACTCTCTTCCTCCACATAGGATATATGCTGATGTGTACATGCATATAGCTAGCTGACTCAGACCATTGCAGATGCCCTTAGAGATGCCTTTATTGGAATCTAACGTTTGCTTTGGGTCTGTTTATGGCTTTTGTCTAAAATTTTTAAATAATATGCCAGTTTTGGATTACATTTTTGAATAACATTAAATTTAGCATGAAAATAAAAAAAAGTTGTAATGTTTGGCCAGCATGCATAACATGCTAGTTTTGAAAAACCTTAATGACTTGCTACTTTTGAGAAACATGAATGACGTCCTACTTGCCACCACTTGCTCCTACTAATTTAGGTTTCACCAGCGATCTGATCTGTGAATTTTAGACGTTTTCTAGTATTGTATGCCTTCAAAATTCCAAATATAGCATCATGTGCCCAAAAATTTTGTTTCTGCGCCCCGTTCTGACCGCGCGACCGCCCGGCATCGACGCGTGGCGAGTCGTGCGGTCCCGGATCGCACGATTGCACTGTAGCGAAAATGTGTGGCGCGGGACCGCACGATAGGAGAGACGTGCGCTGGGGGACCGCACAATCGCACTGTAGCTGAAACGTGCGGCGCACGATGAAGCCGGAATTTTTTTGATGCTCTATATATTTGTTATTTGTAGGGTAAAAATACAAATTTTACCGCCGCCTCGCGCGGCGCCGCGCCACTGGGCCACGCCGTACCGCCGCGCCGCGTGGCCGCCGCGTGCACGCCGCGTGGCATCACGTCGTCGCGTGCCACCTCGGCATGGCTCGCCGTCCGTGGACCCGGTCCACGGTAGACCGGGACCACATGTTCGAATTTTCGAATTTTAAATTTATTATGACGTCATAATTATGATTTTTAATACAAAAATAAATCAGAAAATCTTTCTTTTTCTTTTTCTTTCAATTAAACTTCCCAAGGCCATAACTTTCTCATTTTAACCCCGATTTGACCCGTTCAAGTTTCTAAATTTTTCTAAAATCATGAACTTCCCAAATATACACTCTTTTTCAAATTTTGAATTTTATTTGAATTTATGTGTATTTATTTGCTTTGTTGTTTTGTCTTTTCGCGCGTAGAATCCGATGTCGCCGAAGAATTTGGCGAGCCGCAGCAAGAGGGGCCAAACAGCGCACAAGAAGGTAAGTCTCCTTTGAACATCTTGTACTTATGTTTACCAAAATCATTTTATTATTTTAAATTTAATGCATTTGCTTTGTTACATAAAATGATAATTTCTGTTGTAGGATAATAGCTAAACCGATAATTGTTATGCCCTCATTTGATATTGACAACCATGTACCTTTATCACCATAGGTTTCTCTTGTCTCAGTATTAAGATTATTATGTAATTGTTAATTTTAGAACGGTAGTAATGGCTTAGACAAGCTAGTCGGTCAGTATAACCTACGGGTGGAAAATTGATATGAATGATTTCATCTTTTTATTTAGTGGCAATAAGTATTGCTGTTGTTTTTAAACTAAAATAAAATGGTGGCAATTGTTTTAGACTTGGGCGGATGGTAAGTTTGGATTGGTGCGGTTAGCACGAGACTTTGTAAAGTGTATGTTCCGCCCTAGTCAATTAAGGACCGACGCTTGTGTTTGTCCAAACTGAGCACTACCGTACAACCATAAGTCTATATAGGTACGACCTAGCTCACTAACTTACGATAGTTTAGTTTAGGTACCACTAGTGGAAAGTGGGTGTCAGGGTGTACTGGTTACTCACAGTGAGGGACAGGGTTTACTGTACTCATACGGCGCAAGAGGGGGCTTCTGACTGAGTCGTTTAACCCTTCAGCGGTGAAACCTCAGCGGGTGGTGACTAGCTAGATGTCAGACCCCAGATTTTACATCCGGAATCCTCTGTGATTTATTGCACTATTCCCTAGATCAGTAGATAGTGCTCACAGCTTCAGGAATGAATATCAAATACATATCGCACGGAAGCATAAATAATATAGTAAACTTACACATGGGCCGATTAGGCCGAAATCAGAAAATTGCAGCAGCGGAAGAACGAAGCACGTAGAGGGAACCCTCGGGATATGCCACAAAGTGACCAACTGGAGGTTCGCGACCTAGCCCTTGACATCTTCATCTTCTTTGTCCTCATGATCTGTAATGTTGCTGATGCGCAGGGATTTGATTCCTTGACTCTGGATTTGTTGTGAGAGCGAGTGTGAGCACACTAACCACCGTGTTCATGAGCCAATACACAGAATGCAAATAAATAGTATGCAAGGCTTATCAAGGAAGGCTCGGGTTGTTTTATTTGCCAGCAACTTCTCTTTTGTGGTAGCATTATCATTATCGAACCCTAGTGTTACAGTGGCAACCTAGGACTCCACACGACGACTGCCATAATTGACTTACTCCACCAAAGACATATTTTCTTTACCGATTGCTGTCTAAGACTCCAAACAGCGGTTGACATCATTTAGTTAATCCACCAAACATATCGACATTATTTATTTAATCCACCGAACATACACTTTCTATGTTGATTGCCGACTAAACTCCAAACGGTAGGTGACATCCTATAGTTAATCCACCGATCATATGTATTCTATATACATATTACCTTGTTCAAATCCACACATACCTTTGTATTCCGGATTCCTAATACTCCAATCTTGCAATCATTAATCACCAATTCTTTACTTCTGAATTCTAATGATTCTCTAACATGATTACTTTTTAAACCACCGAAATCATTTGTATCAGAATATTCTAACAATTCAATCCTTTTGTTAATGATCCAACTCCGTAATTTACTCTGCCCATAATTAATCCTTACTTTCCATCATCTATCTCTAACTATTTCATCGGTATTTCTCCACCAAGATTGAGTCAAGTTTACATCACAATTCTCCTATCTCCAAATTTCCATCAATTCAATTCATCCAACTGGATCAAGTCCTATTAATCCCATTAATTCCAACAATTACCTTTATACCCTTCTAATCCTTCAAAACCACTTAAATCGTCTATCTAGCCTATCTATTTGTTTAGACTCCACCAATTTATTTCTCCTAGACTCCTTTCTACCATTCCCTTATCGACACGAATCCACCAAGCATTATTTAGCATTTACCCTCGATCGCCATTTTCTTTTCTTACGACCCTATTTGTTTTTCCTGGCATCTTAGTTTAGGAGAAGCATTGCCATTATTTGCTTTTGAAATATAATACATAGAAACATCCTGAGACTTAGCAGTTTGAACAAAACATAATGTGACAGAATGCAATAGTATTAGCGGTCCGATTCTATCCACCATTTCATAGTCTCGCACCATATGCTTAACTTTTCGTTATAACCGCTACATTACCACCGGGATGACACCCAGGACAATTCCACTAGGACGACACCCAGGACAACTCAAATAAGGGCCTTTCTCTGCCCTCCACTTTTCCATTTCCATCCACAAAGTTTTTGAAACAGAACTATATCTAGTTAAGTTCTCATGTCCGCCCTTGACCGTGGGCACGGCTATTCGAATAGTTTATGACTCACAGTGTGTACACTTTACCCACATGAGATAGATCTGCTCATTGCCCACACGTTCCTTAGCCATGCGGTTGAGAAGACTATCACAGGCTTTTACAATGCATTTCTCCCAGCGAGTTACGACCGCTAAGGTTTCCACTTCCTCCGGCACGACCACCCTTCCGAAGCCCCTCTGCGCCATCACGGGAGGATGTGGCCATCCTCTACCCGCCCGTGTTCACACCGACGCAACTCTTACTAGGTTGATGCAAATTAGTTAGCCCTGCCTACACTTTGCCAGCATGTGGTTGTACTGTTGTACCTTGGGAGGTCATCACAAGATTCAGTCTTTAATGGTTATCTGGGCGGTTCTACCACAATCTCTTTGTGCTATCACGGCACCACTCAAACACTCCCACCCCATCCATCCGCCCGATAGTTAAGCATGTGGGATTTTGAGAACATAAAATATTCATACCAACATATACCGGTCATCATCACAATGACTGCCCAACCAAATTCTCACATGCTTGAAAGTGATGCTTAGGCGTTCTCACGCCCGTGAATTTCTAAACATTACTAAGCACGGCATGTAGTTACGGACTTATTTTCAAAAGATTACTATTATAATTTTGCTAGGGTGACAAGGTTCACATAATCAAGTATTCAAAAGAGGGTGTAATATTAGTCAAGGTAATCATGGTCATATAACTAGGATCTTAAATTAAACATGCACTTGCATATAAAATAATAGCATTCAATTTGATATTTTAAACAAAAGTAATTTGCCGAAAAGTAGGTTCAATATGATCAAAGTATTGACTACTTTGGCGCTGGTCATCATGCCTTGAGCTCACTCAAAGCGATCTCATTCAAGGGCTGAGCTTCTGATCTTTATCTTCACTTGCACTTGATCTCACTTGATTCCTTGATTCTTTAGAACTCCAGTTCTAATTACGTGCTAAGCAACTGAATTCAATATAAAGGCAATTAACTCAAAAGATCCAAATAAATCCAAATAAACTCAATTTTAGGTTTATGATGAGTTAATGGGTGATCCGGGTGGTCTGAGGCAAGGTCGGTGGCAGAGTACGATGATTCTGTCTTTTTATTAGTAATCTCTTTTTATTATTTGTATATTTATTTAGGAAGTTCCATGAGTCAGGTCAGATTCATGACTCAATGTACGAGATTAGTGCAGATTATTTCGATGAGCGCTATATTCGGGCATACGTTATATTTAAGTAAGGTACACAATTTTCGCCCACCGAATTAATATTATAGTCTGGGTTTATAACACGTGGTACGATATTTTATGTACCCTTAGTTACCACTAGGCACAGTTTTACTTTGGTTTAGGACTCATTTATACAGGTCCTGATTTGTCATTTATATATTTATGTTCAACATTATTAAGTCTAATGTTAGGATTTAATTAATGGCACCCTTATTATTTCATCTACATTTTAGTTATTATTATGCTTAGCTTTATTTCTAATATAACTCTATTTACCTAGGCAAGGTTTATCATACAGGGTCATCTCTTTGCACTGCCATTTTAATTAAATCTACTACCGAGACTTATTTAATGACAGCATGATAAATGCTAAAGTCTATATTGTAATTTACAATTAAGGGTATCAAAATTTGAATATTTAACAAAAGTTACTTTTCTTTATTAATACCTTTAATTGATTTTGGGTTTAAAATAAACACTAAAGGCACATTAATCCTTTATGACAACTAATTCCATTTTAAATATCCCATAATCTATTTTGCATTAAATTTCATTAGCCTCTCTAAATTATTTTCTAAATTCAATTAAGCTTCAAAAATCAGGATTTGGGTCCCATTGGATAGATCTTGATTTTAGATGAATTTGGAAATTTGTTTCATTTAATTTGGAGCAAAAATGAACAAGTTATGCCCATTTAAAGCTTTTCGGTTTGGTTAAATCCTAAAATAGCAATCGACAAGTGGGCCCATCGACAAGACCCACTTACGCGGGCGCCGACAAAGGGGCCCAGCGGCAGCGGCTCTCTCTCCTCATCGCCTCCGACGCATCGGGCCCGACTATCGCCTGTTGCTGCAGGCAACACGACAGTGGGGCGACTGTCACCCGGCCGAAAAATAAAGAAAACTCAACCTCGACGTGCTGCGGAGCCAGAGGCTCGAACGCGTGCGGCCGAGGGAGCTGGGGGGGGAAGAGAATTAGCGCCAATAGCCAAGTGAGACCCAAGTTGTTGCTTACCCCTATGGGTCGTTTTATCCTCTTAAGCCGAGGAGGCCTCCCCTTGAAGCAGAGCAGGCCCGGTGGCGCGAGACAGGCGACGGCGTCGACGGCGGAGGATGGCCGGACCGTGGCTGAGGCGGCCAAAATGGGTTGCAGGGGCAAGTGGAGGCTGGGAAAGTGGCGGCACGGAGGCGCCGAAGGCACCGGCGTCGGCGGGCGGCCGGAGATGAGGGTCAAGATGAAGACGACGCCGAGAGGACGGGAGGGAAACAAGAAGAATGAGCTGCAGGAGGTCAAGGGAATCTCACCGACGAGTGGGCAGGGGCCGAAGGGGACCGAGGCTTGCCAAGACTGCATGGGCGGCGGCAGCAGCGTGCTCATGGCGCCGCGAGCTGGGTGGGGAGGAGTTCCGAGACAGTCGGAGGAGGTCCGAGGCGGCGGGAGTTGCTCCTAGAGCGTGGAATCGGACGATGGTGCTCGAAAAGAAGCGCAGCGGTGGAAGCGCATTTGGCGGCGGTGAGAAAAAGGGTAATGCGGAGCTCCGCCACCGAGTCCAATTAACTCATGGGAGGTACATGGGGGGGTGGCACGCTGAGGCATTGAGTGGCGGACAATGACGGAAGGCGGGAACGGCGTGAGGCGGCGGTGGGAGGAGGGGCGAGGAAGAAGAGGGAAGGCGTGGGAGGCTTCTTATGGCCGCAGAGGAGTGGGGATCGGACAATGGACTCGGCCACAGAGGACTAAGAAGGCACTAGGCGCACCACAGAGGGGAGGGGCGGTCGACGCAGAGGGACAGGCGCAGCCAGGCGCTACCTGGGAGAAGAAAGAAAGAAAGGAGGAAAGGAGGAGGGAGAGAAAAGAAGAGAGAAGGGGGGCCCGCTGGCAGTGAAAAGCCGGGAGGGAGCAAAGAAGAGAAAGTGGGGAGAGAGAGGGAAAAGGTAGGGCCCACAAGGAGAAAAGAAAAATAAATAGCAGATGAAAAAGAGGAGAGAAATGTTTGGGCTTAATTTTGCTATTTCAGTTTTAATTTAAATTTTTGTTTCATATTTATGACTACATTTTCGCATGACATATGGAATTTTAGGCTTTAAAATTTTTCTTTGAATAATTTGCAGATACATATCTATGTAGTTTAGTTATTCACTTTTATTGCTCTTTTATGCCATTATTCCTACATATGAGATTTTTTATATTTTAAATCGGTTCCTCTTTTCTTATAGTGGATCATCTTTTCAAATTCGCGTTTAAAATTTTTGTTTTCTGTTATTTGTATTTGGGATTACCCTTTGAAATTTAATTTGTATGCCACAATTCTTAAAGATTTCAACTAAATATTCAAAGGAAATTCAAATGCCAACAAAATGTAGGAAATGATTTTAAAATTCCACATTTTTGAATTAATCCAATTTCGGGATGTTACACTAGACTAGAGTAAGGTAAAAGCTTTGTGATATTTTATCTGGGTCTTATGCCTAAGGAAGTATGTTGGCTATTAAGATGATTTATCTCTTGTGGGTAAAGTTGTATAACCTCTGCAGAGTGTAAAACTATTTGAATAGCCGTGCCCACGGTGAAGGGCGGGCAAGGAATGCATTCACATGGTATATCATTGGTTTTGATTTTAAAGTAAAAGTTTTGGGGAACCGAGAGTGTGGTTGTTGGGGCTTTGGCGGGGTTGGGGGTAGGGTAAGTCGAAAGTTCTACATACAAACTATCTATGATACTCTCCATCACAGACAGTTACTAGTTAGAACCGTCTGAGATGAATGGGTATCACAGACGGTTCTATATACCAACTGTCTGTGAATTAGAGCACAGAGTTTTTATATATCGGTGCAATGTAAATAATTAGTCTCACAAGATAAAATAGTAAAGTTTTATATGTCTTATATGTGCTCATTTGAAAGGTTTCGATGAGATCTACAACTTTGCAGTTGAAGCAAAATCCAAATTCTGAAGAGAACACCAAGAAAAGGGGCAAAAATAGAAACAAAAAACATGTGACACAAATTCAGAGCCAAAGATGGCCAATTGTCAGACCCCAGATTTTACATCTGGAATCCTCTGTGATTTATTGCACTATTCCCGGATCGAGTAGATAGTGCTCTCAGGGCGTAAATAATATAGTAAACTTACACGAGGGGCGATTAGGCGAAATCGAAAATTGCAAAGAAAGAGCGAAGCACAGGGGAACCCTCAGGACTTGCCCACAGGCAGCCAACTGGAGGTTCGCGGCCTAGCCCTTGACATCTTCATCTTCTTTGTCATCATGATCTGTAGTGTTGCTGATGCACAGTGATTTGATCCTTGACTCTGGATTTGTGGTGAGAGCGAGTGTGAGCACACTAACCACCGTGCTCCGTGAGCCAATACACAGAATGCAATTAAATAGTATGCATGGCTTATCAAAGGAAAGGCTCGGGTTGATTTTATTTGCCAGCAGTTTCTCTTTGGTATCATTATCAAACCTTAGTGTTATAGTTGCAACCTAGGACTCCACACGGCGATTGCCATAATTGACTTAATCCACCAAAGACATATTTTCTTTACTGATTGCTGTATAAGACTCCAAACAGCGGGTGACATCGTTTATTTAATCCACCAAACATATCGACATTATTTATTTAATCCATTTAATCCACCAAACATATCGACATTATTTATTTAATCCACCGAACATACATTTTCTATATACATACCTCGTATTCAAATCCACCCATACCTTTGTATTCGGACTCCTAATAATCCAGTCTGACAATCACTAATCACCAACTCTTCACTTCTGAATTCTAATGATTCTCTACCATGATTACTTTTTGAACCACCGAGATCATTTGTATCAGATTATTCTAACAATTCAATCCTTTGGTTAATGATCCAATTCCGTAATTTACTCTGTCCATAGTTAATCCCTACTATCCATCATCTATCTCTAACTAATTCATCGGTATTTCTCCACCAAGATTTAATCAAGTTTAAATCCCAATCCTCATATCTCCAAATTTCCACAAAGTCAATTCATCCATCTAGATCAAATCCTATTAATCCCATTAATTACAGTAATTACCTTTACACCCTTCTAATCCTCTAAAATCATTTAAATCATCTACCTAGCCTATCTATTCAATTAGACTCCACCAATTTATTACTCCTAACCTCCTTTCTATCATTCCCTTATTTATAATCGACCTGAATCCACCAAACCTTGTTATGTATTTGCCACAACATTTATCTTCTTTTCTTACGACTCTATTTGTTCTTCCTGGCATTTTAAGTTAGGAGAAGTATTGCCAATATTTGCTTTTGAAATATAACACATAAAAACTTCCTGAGACTTAGCCATTTAAACAAAACATATGTGACAGAATGCAATAGTAATAGCGATCCAGATTCCATCCACCATTTCCATAGTCTCTGCATCATATGCTTAACCTTTCAGCGTTATAACCGCTTAACTTACCACTGGGGCGACACCCAGGACAACACAAATAAGGGTCTTTCTCTGCCCTCCACTTTACCACTTCCACCCACAAAGTTTTTGAAACAGAACTATATCTAGTTAAGTTCCCATGTCCGCCCATGACCGTGGGTACGGCTATTCGAATAGTTTTGACTCTGCGAGTTTGTACACTTTACCCACAAGAGATAGATCACGCTCGTTGCCCACATGATTCCTTAGCCATGCGGTTGAGTAGACTATCACAAGGATCGTTACAATGCATTTTTCCTAGCAGGGTTACGTCCGCTAAGGTTTTCACTTTCTCCGGGTACGACCACCCTTCCAGAAGCCCCCTCTTGCGCCGTCACGTCGGAGGATGTGGCCATCCTCTACCCGCCCGTGGTCACACCGGCGCAACCCTTACTAAGTCGATGCAAATTAGTTAGCCCTGTCTACACTTTGCCAGCATGTGGTTGTACTTGTTGTACCTTGGGAGGTCATCACAAGATTCAGTCCTTAGGGACTATCTGGACGGTTCTACCACAATCCCCTTTGTGCTATCACGGCACCATTCTATCACAATATTATTTGTGCTATCACGGCACCCTTCAAACACTCACACCCTCCAACCATCCGCCCAGATATTTAAGCATGTGGGGTCTTTGGGAACATAAAATATTCATACCAACATATACCAGTCATCATCACAACGCGCCCAACAAAATTCTCACATGTTTAAAGAGATGCTTGGGCGTTCTCACGCCGTAATTTCTAAGCAATACTAAGCATGACATATAGTTACGGACTTATTTTGAAAGATTACTATTATAATTTTGCTAGGGTGACAAGGTTCACATAATCAAGTATTCAAAAGAGGGTGTAATATTAGTCAAGGTAAACATGGTCATATAACTAGGATCTTAAATTCAACATGTACTTGTATATAAAATAATAGCATGCAATTTGATACTTTAAACAAAAGTAATTTGCAGAAAAGTAGGTTCAATATGATCAAAGTATCTACTCGCCTCACGCGGTTTACCGCGGTGTTGAGCTCACACAATGCTTTCTCTGGAGCTTCTGGTCTTCATCTGCACTTCGCTCTTGTTCACGCTTGCTCCCTTGATTCTTCAGAACTTCAATATCTAATTACGCGCTAAGCAACTGAATGCAAATAAAGGCAAATAACTCAAAAGACCCAAAAGAAATTCGAGCAATCTTGATTTAGTTTTGTTATGAGTTAATGGTCGGTTCGGGTGGTTTGAGACAAGGTTGGTGCGAGATTATAACGATTCGGTCTTTTTATCAATAATTGCTTTTATTATTCTTGTATTTATTTAGGAAATTCCATGAGCCAGGTTAGACTTATGATTCGGTGTACGAGATTAGTGAAGCATTATTTCGACGAGTGCTATATTCAGGGCATACGTTATATTTAAGTAAGGTACACAATTTTCAGTCTACCGAATTAATATTATAGTCTGAGTTCATAACACGTTGTGGTACGATATTTTATGTACCCTTAGTTACCACTAGGCACAGTTTTACTTTGGTTTAGGACTCATTTATACAGGTCCTGATTTGTCATTTATATATTTATGCTCAACATTATTAAGTCTAATGTTAAGATTTAATTAATGGCACCCTTATTATTTCATCTACATTTTAGTTATTATTATGCTTAGCTTTATTTCTAATATCACTCTATTTACCTAGGCAAGGTTTATCATACATGGTCATCTCTTAAAATTACTATTTTAATTAATAGTTAGTCCTTCGAATATTTATTCAAAGCACATTAGTCACTAACACATAATAATTGATTCATGATTTATCATTTAATAAGCTCATTTATATCCTAATAAATTTTATTAGCCACTCCAAATTATTTTCTAAATTTAAGTGAGCTCTAAAAATTATACTTTTGGTTCTATTGGACAGACCCTGAATTTAGATGAATTTAGAAATTTGTTTCATTCAATTTGGAGTTAAAATGAACAAGTTATGCCTATTCAAAGACTTTCGGTTCAGTTAAATACTAAAATTATCAAAGTCGACATGTGGGCCCATTGGCAGCGACGTGCTCACACAGGCCGGGCGGCGGGGCGGCGGCAGCGGCCGCCTCTGTGGCGCCGACAGTGAGGCCCGTGGCAGCCTCAAACCCCTCCACCGTGGTCGACAAGTGGGACCCGGCCGTCGTGGGACGTGCTCAGCGTGTGGTCGCCGACGGTGGGGCCCACACCGGTCGGGAACAAAGAAAATGGGCTCAACCTCGGTGCGTGGCGGGGCTCGAGCAGCGTCGCGCCAAGGGGCCGAGGGAAGGAATTGGCGGCGCTAGCAGCGGGCTCATGACGCATCTCAACCCATATGGGTTGATTTTACCTTTGAGGTGCGCGAGTCTTGGCGAGGCGGTCCGGGGCGAGAGGCGGTGGCGTCGCCGTGGTGGTGGTCAGGAGTGCCGCGGCCGGTGAAATGGAATGCCAGACGACGAGGAGGCCACGGTGGTGGTAGCTCCGGTCGGGGTGGCGTCCATCTTGGCCGTGGCGGTCCTAAGCGGCGGAGGTGAGGAAGAAAGGAGCCGGTGGCGAGTGAGAAATGGAAGGAAATAAAGGCGCACATGAGCTTGAGTGCAGTGCAGTGAGCTCACGGGCGGTTTGCGGGGCGGAGGAGGCCGAGGTGAGTCGTCGGCGTGAGCTCTGGCGCAGCGGACATGTGCAGCTGCCGGCGAGTTGGGGTGGGGAAGAGGCTCTGGCGAGGCCGGGATGGCTTCACCGTGTCCTGAGGCAGCTTGGGGGCAAAGGAATCGGCGGTGGCGGCCCGACGCGATGGCGAGCTCGGCGGCCGACCATGGGAAGAAGGGCTCGCCGGCGACATTAGGTGCGAGAGCTCGATTGCTCGCTATGGGAGGAGACGTTGTGGTACATTTGGGAGGCTCGGTGGCTCTTATAGGGGACAGGGCGCGGCTGGCCACGGCGAAGATGTGGGTGCACGATGGAGCTGTCGGGTGGCGATGGCGGCGGCGGCGTCGGGCGATAATGCGGCGGAGGCAAGGGCGGGACTCGGGGCAAAGGCAAGGCCGTGTCATGTGCTTTTGCTGGCAGCGAGGAGAGGAAGGGGACCGTCTTGTCTTGGGAGAAGAAGGAGGAAGCAGGGCTGCTGGGGGAGAAAGAAGAAGGGCCCAATGCCGGGGAGGAGAAGCAGGCGGGGAGAAGAAAGAAAGAAAGGATGGGGCCCTTTGGCGGTGAGAGGAAAAGAGAAAATGGAAAGAAAAGAACGGAAGATTTAAACTTAATTTTAGGATTTGGATATTGAATTAGAATTTCTATATTTCAACTTAAATTTCTTTTTCCACATTTATGATAAATTTCAATTTTTGCATGACATTTAAAAGTTAGGCTTTTAAATTTTCGGTATTAAATGAGTTTCTATTATTATTATTATTTAGGCTATATGAGTACATACATATATATATATATATTATTTCTTATATTGCTAAATTTCTCTTTACACAATTTGTATACACCTATGTATAAGTGTTTGTATTTTAGTCATTCACTTTTATTGCTCTTTGTGCCATTATTCCCCAAAGCATGAGATTTTATATTTTAAATCGGGTTCCTTTTCTCTTATTCTGGATCATCTTTTCAGATTCGTATTTAAAACTCTAGTTTTCTATTACTTGCATTTGGGTTTACTCTTTGAAATTTAATTTGTATGCCACAAATCTCAAAAAGATTTCAACTAAACATTCAAAAGAAATTTAAATGCCAACAAAATGCAGGAAACCAAATTTCGGGATGTTACACCAATTTTGGGGTCTTACAGGGTGACTAGCACAAACGGGTCATTTTTTTGGATCGAGCTCATCGTTAGCTTTCCAACGAGTACAAGAACATAGAAAACGGACACTGTATGCAAAAGTTATGCTCATTTTACTAAAGGTGTGTCGGAACAGAATCTTACTCAGACTCAGGTGGGAGATTATGAAATTTTAGGGAATTGCAAGGCGGGAAACATATCGCATACGATTTTTAATACAAACCGTCTGTAATAACTTCATTATCACAGAATGATTTCTAGTCTTGCAAAACTGAAAACCAACATTGGATTAAATGCAGTTGAATTAATCCCACTTCCCATCTTCTTGCCATATAAATAGAAGCACTACCTTGTGTTCCATTCCCATGCCAACCCCTAGCACCTCCTGTACCTTTATGCAAAACACTAGAGAAGCTGCAGCCCGTCCGTGCTCTCTCCTCCCTGCACCATGCCACCTTTTCTTCGATGATCTTTTTTTGACTTTTGTTCATATCACATCGTGTTTCAGCATCTTAGCAACCTACCCATCAATTTAATTTGATTTTGATGTAGCCATTTGGTGGGAATCAAGTTTTCCCTAAAATCTTCTGTTTTCGCTTCTCGTCGTTGATTCACTCTCCTCTAAGCCTCTTGCCTCCTGCAACTCTTGAAGATCATACTCGGATCGTCGTCGCCGGCGCGCCGCGAGATCTTGTCTGATATGGGATACGATCGAGTTCGCTGTCATGCAGCTGGTAGAGTACACCCCGACTAATGAGCTTCCAAATTTCCTCTTGCTGTTGTCTCGTCAATTATCTCATCTCTTAATTTGTAGTTCCTGATGGAGTGGTTTGATTTCTGTCTGTACTGTCAGAGTGCTGACATCGACGATCGAGAAGGTTATCACGAGGGAGAACCCGGAGGAGCTGGTCAAGGCCCTGGCCGAAGCCACTCCTTAGAACGAAACAGTCACTACCGGGTTCAGCAGCTTTGCCGAGTGCCGATGGCACTCGGCAAAGACGAAACACTCGGCAAGCGTCTTTGCCGAGTACCACCTCTGACATAGCTCACACGTCATAGTTTCGACGGCAAGAGCTCTTTGCCGAGAGCTTTCATCGAGCACTCGGCAAAGTCTTCGCCGAGTGCCGAAACGACCCTCGGCAAAAAGGACGGTGGACGGCGAGAATACGGTGACGGCGTCGTTGCGAAAGTGCCGGACGGAATGTCACTCGGCAAATCTTTAAACTGTGCCAAGTGTTATGGTAGAAACACTCGGCAAATCCTTGCAGTTTGCCGAGTGTCATAGTAAAAACACTCGGCGGTTTAAAACTTTGCCGAGTGTTTTACCATGACACTCGGCAAAATCCCAACACTCGGCATAATGCGTTCCCGAATGCCCGAAGCGTTACTTTGCCGAGTGTTTTCCATGACACTCGGCAAAATCACAACACTCGGCATATGCGTTCCCGAATGCCGGGGCGTTACTTTGCCGAGTGTTTTACCATGACACTCGGCAAAGCCTCCCTTTGCCGAGTGTAACACACAACAAAGTGGTAAAACGCCTATTTTAAATGTTTATTGCACCCCACTCAAACAAATCACAATATCACAGATATATCAACAAGTAATCACCACAAGTAATCACATATATCACATATAGTCCACAATATATCACATATATCACCACAAATCACAATATATCACATATATCACCACAAGTCACAATATATCACATCACAAGTCACAATATCACATATAGTCACAATATATCACATCTCACATGTCACAAGTCACATATAGTCACCCGGTGATGTGGTGGGTCATGAGGCATATTATTCAAGCGCGATTGATTACGCACAAAAGAGAAGAGATTGCATGTGTGAGACAAGATTTAAGGTAGGAACATACAAACTTAAACATTCATACTCCACTAGAAACTCACGGAGTAGTTGCGGGAGGCCACGGTGAGTGGTCGGAAGAGGCTGCGACTGCGCCGTTAAGCCTTGAACGTTGTTGAAAGGGACTCCGACCACGTTGTAAGAAAATGATCATGGTCGAAAAGGTGTTTCGAGCACGGTGAACACTGATCGTCAGCATCACTACGTGATCGGTGAGAGTTGCAATCAAGGTGATTCAAGTGAGTTCGAAGGAAGCGCAACACACCGATAGAGAAGAGCAGTCCGAAACCTCAACAAAAGGTTTATGACCTCGAAGGAAAGCGATGGAAACAATCGAACGACCGATAGAGAGGTCGAACAGCAGTGGGAAGCAGTCGTAAGTAGTCGTGATCAGTCCTAAGTGGTCGGAAGCACTCGTAAGAGGTCAGAAAAGTCCTGGAAGAAGTCGTAAAACTTACAACAAGTGGTATCGGAGCAAATCCAACACTCGTAACAGGCACACAGTTATAAAAACGAAGTAAGACAGCCATAGAAAGAATAAAATCTGCGAACAACAGAGGGGGGTGAATGGTGCCTTCAAACATCCCCAAGTATTCACACAACTCTTCTTCTCCAATAGCTATTGAGCTATGAAGACAAAAAGTGTTTGCCCATTGGAAACTCAAAGATAGAGAGAAATCAGAGCCAAAACCAGAGCAGCAATAGAACAAGAACAGCCGCTGGACAACGACAAAACCGAGCAATAAGACCGTTCTATCGTGTGGTCGTTTCTACCGTGTGGTCGAAGACCTTTCTTCCGTGGTCGAACCGACCGACAACAGACAAAACACAGTAACGAACGAAAACAGAGATGGAGAAGATCACGCGACCGAGAAGACCGATTTTCGAATAACTGATGATTCACGGTTCTATTGGTCATAAGATTTTAAACACAGCAAGAGCATAACCTCTGAGTGAGAATTTACAAGGAAATCAGGAACTCTCTGCCAAGATCAATTCACATACCATGGTCGAACTCAGAGCAGAGCATCGCCAGTCCGCACGACCGCAAAGCTAAGACTTCAGTGAACTTTCAGCACAGAGATTTGAAGACCACAAAACTTGAACCCTAGCAAGAGCATGATCCCTAAAAGAGAAATTACCAAGAAGATGCAAACTCTTCGCAATGGTTAATCGGGATAGCACGGTCGAATAAGAAACATAGGAGCGGAGAGGGCGCACGACTGAAACCAAAGAAACCGATTGAAAGACTTTGCTCTCGGGAAGGAAATGGCCAAGATAGCCTTGAGGATGTTTCCCTATTCTGAGCAAAATGAAATCGAGGCTACTCGAGCCAAGAACACAAATCAAAAAGGAAAGGCCAGAGCTGACCCGAGAACTAGAAGAGAAAAGAGAGAACAGAGAAAATGCAATCAAGACATCACAGATAAACAAACCAAAGATAGAGGAACATAGATGAATGATTGCATTAACGGAGGTTTCTACAGCCACTCCATACAAGCTCTCAACCTAGAGCAACGCACACAAAACAAAGAGAAAAAGCCGAGCGCTTGCTAGAAAACCTCAACCTCGCCTTGAGCTCTACCTCTCTATTTATAGCCTTCAGCTACCGGGGGGGGGAACCTGTTAACCCCAACCTAACACTGGGTTTACACACAGACAACCGAGCGACAACCCGCTAAGACTGTCTGTTACACAATGCTTTTCCAACGACTTTAACAGAGACTAGCTTCCTTTGTAGCTTTCCGCATTTCTCCAAAATGCAACTTTACCGCCTTCCCAGAAGCTTCCTCCTCTTCTTGCTGTCCAAGCCTTGCAACCACTTTACAAGCCTCGCCATCTTCGGCATCTCCCGACCACTCATCAACCTCAGCACCGCCTATGCCTAGTCCGGCCATCCCATGCCTCGCCACGATTTAGCCTCAAAGTCCTGCAACCATCACAGACAACAAAGTATTACATAGCACCACGAAACACTATAATCATACATTAGCATCAGTGAAAAGTATTCAAAGCATACTCCTCCAAAAGTCGTACACGCCATACGACCGGTCACAAAAGTAGAACAAGTCATGCACAAGACCTACGACCGCTACACAAGACCATACGATCACCCCAGAGGTCCATACGACCGATTCCCAGGGGTTACGACCGCTTCAGGAGCCCATACGACCGGTTAGACTCGAGATACAACCACTGCCAGAGGTTCTAACATGGTCGAAGGGACTTCCGACCACGTCTCTCCACGTTACGACCGCGTCCGACCGCTACCCGAGCCCGTCCGATCGCATACGACCGCATCCCAACGTGGTCGTAGCAGCGTTCGACCACAGCCAACGTGGTCGTAGCAGCGTTCGACCACGACCAACGTGGTCGTAGCAGCATTTGACCACGACCAGTGTGGTCGTAAGCTCGTCCGACCACCTCCAAAGTGCTCTGCAGCTGTCGTAAATCGAGTATAGACCTTCCGACCACTTGAGAAACACGTCTGCTGGCTTCCGACTTCCGACTTAGTGGTCGTAAAAAGTCCAATGGGCATTCGACCACGGCCAACGTGGTCGTATACGAAGACTGCCGACTTCGCAGGATCGAAGCCGATGACCAGAGACTTCGCTGCGTGGACAAGGTCGAAGTCTATCAACTTATCAGCGATGACTTTGCAGTGTCTAAGTCGAAGACCAGAGACTTCGCAGCATGAAGTCGAAGTCTACCGACTTCGCAGCGATGACTTCGTAGGAATAAAGGTCAAAGTCCGACCACTCGCTGGAGCTAGAACTTAGCAACGACAGCTCAAACCAAACTCAATCTTTCTCAAACAAGAGTCAATTCCTTATAAAAAATAAGGAGTCACCCACATTATGTCCTCTACCAGTCGATTGCTAGCCATGGGACCTTGTTCTTTGCCTCCATTTTGATGTTTGTTACTGGTTTTCTCAAGTACGGGGAAAGGACATGGGCGCTCAAGTGTGCCAATTTAGAGAGCATCCAAAGGCGGCAGTTATACACACTTGGTATGGCTCCTGCATCCGTGCTATTTCTCCACTAGCCACTTTGACTGCATTCTTGCTGTTCGAACTGAACAGTAGAGATGCTTACAGCGTAGTTGATGTCGCTGTCACTTACGTTTTGTTGGTGGGGGCCTTTGTCCTGGAGATCACATCATTATTCAGGGCTATAGGGTCTTCTTGGACGTGCGCATGCTCAGAAATGGGATCGGCTTCATGGTGCTGTTCTGTGTCTTCGCCGGCGTTTCCCGGCAGCATGCAGTAGAAGGTGGCTGTACTCTATTGGGCAGTATAACTTGCTGGATTTCTGCACTCGTCATACGACCGAACTAAGAAGCAGAATCACCAAGAAAGTCGGATTGGAGGACTGGTGGAACAAATTCCATTATTCAAGCACTTAATCAAAGGGTGTAAGATGAACTCAGCTGGAGCGTTGATGACACTGACTTTGACCAGAGTATCCTTATCTGGCATGTTGCCACTGATGTTTACCTCTGCTGCCGTCGGCAAGCGGGGTTCCAGGATGTGGATCCGGCTCTGTGCTCACACCAAGGGAGAAACTTGCCGCGTTGCTTCACGACAGGTACGGTGACAATCCCTCGCCTGCCAGCAGCACCGGTGGTGACAGTCCCTCGCCCGTCAGCAGGTCCAGCCATATCAGTGATAGCAACCCCCATGGTGTTGCTTACATCGATGGAGCTGGACTCGCTGGGACGCTGCTGGAGATGCTGCGCTCGCCACTGCAGCGAAGTTTCCCATGCCAAGCAGCTTAGCAGTGGTGGTGAGTTGGTGACCGCTGTGGCGCTTCTGGTAGAATACAGCGGCTGGTACAGCGACAACCGTAGTGATCCCATGCCAAGCAATGCTTAGCAGTGCGCCTGAGATATCCGAGTTGGTACGGAACCGCTTGACGGCACTGACAATGCATAGGCACTGTTGTGGGATTTGATTTGCTACTGAATTTAGTCGTGAAATGTTTTTATCTCCAGATTTGCTCCTGATTTATGCTGGTTTTCCCTGAAAAAAAATTACTCTATTCTGTGCATGAAAAATTAAATGGGCACTGGTTTGCTTCATAGAGATCTCCATCTCGTCCTGGATGATGGTCACTTCATAAGTATCGAAAATAACTAGTGGATCTGTTGATTGTAGTGGCTATTTCGTAGTACCATTCTCTAATTGTCTTTCTACTTCGTCGGGAAGAGCCAAAACTGCTTTATTCGTTAACTGCAAGGTATTGGCAAAATTACAAAATCTTATTGCTTCATTGTTCCGTGGGCTTTGCTAAAACTTTGGAATTTTTCAGGATACGCCACTCCAATGTCATGTGGATAGAGTCACTGTCATGAGTATTCCAAATAACTATCCCAATCTGTTGTTGTAGTGATCTAACTTATTTTGTAGTTCCAGTTCTTCTAATGCGTTGTCTAATACTAAATTCTAATCGTCGGAATGACCAGAGACCGCTAGGTCGTTAGACTGCAAGGCTGACCTTGGCATTTAATGACACGAAACTATGTCATATGATTCTGCAGCTTTGCTAGAAACTCAAGTGAATTGCACGTGTTCAGATTACGCACTCAAAGTGTCATGTGGTACGCAATGTCTTGCGATATGAGTCTTCATGAGTACTGAACATCGCCAAACAAGATCTCCGATTTTAAAGTAGCTGACGAATAACTTCAATTTCTATGGTTACTGGGTCACGATAATCTATCTAACTTGTGCCAGTTGTTTGTGAAATCACTAAATTCTAATGCGTTTGGTAATCTAGAACTATCGTGAAGACGACTATCCAGTGCTCCCAGACTCCAAAACCGCAGTGATACCTACCGATGGGATTTCAGTAGTTACCACACTCGAAATATGGCATATACAAGCGATTTGTAGAAATGCTCAAGTGTACTTTGCACGAGTACGATTTAGAGAACTCAAAGTGTATTGCACGTGGTCACGCAATGTGGCTTAGCGGCTTTATTTTACGTTGTATTGAGTCTACATGCTAACAAAAATCACCATATTAAGTGATTATAAATATTCAAAAGTATGTCTACAATTAACTATAGGTCCACTGAATAATACATTATCATAGAACAGTATTCGTAGAGTCAAAGTTTTAGAATAATCACAACACTAATGGTTTGTAACTGAACTATCGTACGTAACGCTTCACGACGTCATCATATTCAAAATCTCTCGTGATAGTCACTATATCACGATTGGTTCTAGTTTACTCAACCGTCGAAATGAATATGCACAAACATGAGATAGAATCAGTGATATCATTTTCATAAGATTAGGTACATTACAAATCAAACCGATCTACTCCATCTAGTAAATCACAGGAGACGTTAGAGATACATGCTCGTGGCTATTGAACCAACTCTTAAGACTTGCAACACGAGAAAATAAGATCCTATAGCGGAAATTCACCGTGCGATGGCCTCTATGCCTGCCCATCTACTCCCGATGCAACATAGTATGTCTCTTACGCTAGCTAGTCCATGTTGCTTGAAAGCAAATACTCTATTTAGAATGCTGAGTTATCCGAGAACAAGTGTGAAAGCGCTGTTATTAGGTAAGGGTGAACAGAGGAAAGCGACATAGAGGTCTAGGTTTGAGCCGATGTAATCCTTCAAGTGGGATTCATGTTACAGAAATTGTTGGCTGTGGAGTGAGTATCGATCCAGTGACCTGTTGGTGTCTTTCTTTGGGTTGATCTGAGCCTCGTGAACGATCGATTTCACGATCTCATGCCATCTTGACCATCAACAAGCACTAGTAAACGAGAGAAGATCACATTCGAGTATATTTCACTTTTAATTAAGATGTAGATCACCATTACAAATTATCCCAAGACTAACAAGAAGTTTTTACTTAATGCTCATTTAAGGCGATGAGATCACAACTTTGCGTAAGAAATCCAAATAAGAAACATCCGTAATCAAAATAGAACCAACTCAAAACTGGCACAAATTCGAGAAAAATGGCCAAGGGGTCTTAGTAGGTGACAGCACACCGTGTCGATGAGCCTCTATGCTCTAGCCCTCTCCCACGATCAGACATAGAATGAGTTGCAAGATGTCATTTACGTCCGCTATCGTCAAGTATCTTCTCGAGCTGCGTTGAGTATGCCAATTCTCATAGCGGACTTGCCTGAGACTTCGGTTCGTTGCTGAAATCAAATTAAGGTGTCAAGCTAAATGAAAGGAGGCTAGGTTTGGGTGATTATTTATAGGGGAGACTGGGGAAAATCTTTACCTGGGAAAGGAAGTGGAGACATCGCGTAGAATCGTTCATGTCATTGGACTACGATTGGGGGGATCGACGCTACGATCGATTATCCGAACGGTTCTACATACAAACTATCTATGATATTTCCATCACGATCTTCTCAGTTAGAACCGCTAGATGAATGGGTCACAGGACGCTAATATTCCAACTGCTCGTGAATTAGAGCGAGTTTTATATATCGAGCACTAAATAATTAGTCTCACAAGATAAAATAGTAAAGTTTTATATGGCTTATATGTGCTCATTTGAAAGGTTTCGATGAGATCTACAACTTTGCGCTTGAAGCAAAATCCAAATTAAGAGAACACCAAGAAAAGGGGCAAAAATAGAAACCAAAAACCTGTGACACAAATTCAGAGCCAAAGATGGCCAATTTTGGGGTCTTACAAGGTGACTAGCACAAGCGGGTCATTTTTTGGATCGAGCTCATCGTTAGCTTTCCAACGAGTACAAGAACATAGAAAACAGACACTGTATGCAAAAGTTATGCTCATTTTACTAAAGGTGTGTCGGAACAGAATCTTACTCGGACTCAGGTGGGAGATTATGAAATTTTAGGGAATTGCAAGGCGGGAAACTGTGAGAATGCAATACGGTTCACCGCAATGGTATATTATTATCAGCGGACGTACATGCTAATATATATATATCCCATCCTACCATAACGCCAACCGATTTATAGCAGAATCGGGAGGTTTGGAGGAATATCGGCAAAGGAAACAAGCGCTAATCAAGGCTAAATTAGTGTACTAATCACTTCCGAGTCTTAGCGTCATTGGAATGGACGTTAAGACCGGAGCGAAACTCAAAAAAGTAGGAAGACCCTTGGTGAAGATGTCGGCGTATTGGGATGTTGTAGGAACATGAAGAACCCGGACTGATCCAAGGGCGACTTTCTCTCGGACGAAGTGCAAGTCAATTTCAATATGCTTAGTGCGTTGGTGCTGTACTGGGTTGGTGGAGAGGTAGACGACCGACATTGTCACAATAGACCAAAGTTGCACGTGCCGGGGGCATATGGAGCTCATGAAGAAGTTGCAAGCCAGATGTCTCACCACAGATTGGCAATCGCTGTATTCTGCCTCGGCGAGGAGCGGGACACGCTTACGCGTTGGAAGACCATGAAATCAGGTTGTCACCCAAGAAAATGGCATAGCGGTAGATTTTGAGTGTCGGGACATCCGCCCGTCACAAGACGTAAGCAATTAGCTCATGGTCGGAAGACCGTCGAATCACCAAGCCAAGCTCGAGAGAACCACGGATATAGCGGAGGATCCGCTTGAGTGCGGCAAGATGGGGTTCTCGAGGATCATGCATATGAAGGCACACTGTTGTCTCGCATAGGCAATGTCCGACCGTGAAAGTTAGGATCTGAGAGCGCCGCCAAGCTGCGATAATCTGTTGGGTCGGAGACAGGAGCGCCATTAACTGAGGAGAGTTTGGCACTGGTGTCCACAGGTGTGTTGCATGGTTTACAATCACTCATGCCGGCACGTTCCAGAATCTCGAGACAATACTGACGCTGACTGAGGAATAGAGACGAAGGCTGGCGAGTGACGGTGATGCCCAAAAAATGATGGAGAGCACCCAAATCCTTCATGGAGAACTCGATCAAGGGTCGAGATTGTCCATAAGCAAGGCGAGGAAGCCGTCAAAACAATGTCATCAACATACAGGAGGAGATAGACATAGCTGGACCCGCGGTGGTAGATGAACAGGGAGGTGTCAGACTTAGCCTCATGAAAACCAAGTGAAACCAAGAATCCGGCAAATCTGCTGTACCAGGCGCGTGGAGCTTGTTTGAGGCCATAAAGTGATTTGTTGAGGCGACAAACCATCTCAGGATGTGAAGAATCAACAAAACCTGACGGCTGGATACAGTAGACGGTCTCAGCAAGTGTGCCAAGAAGGAAAGCATTTTTGACATCCAATTGATGGATAGGCCAGTCCCGGGAGGTAGCAAGGCTGAGAACAGTTCGGACAGTAGCAGGTTTGACAACTGGACTGAAGATCTCATCAAAATCAACCCCAGGACGTTGAGTGAAGCCACGAAGCACCCAGCGAGCCTTGTACCTGTCCAGAGAGCCATCTGATTTGAAATTATGACGGAAAATCCACTTCCCGGTGACAATATTGGCGCCCGGAGGCCGCGCCACGAGGTCCCATGTGTGATTAGTCCGTAGAGCATCGAACTCATTCTCCATTGCAGCACGCCAATGAGGGTCCGCAAGTGCCGCTCGATACGTGCGAGGAACAGGAGATATAGCTGATACGTGCAGGCTTGTCCGGTGTGTGTGCTGCCCAATGCCATCCTTGCTTCTAGTAATCATCGGATGTGAGTTTTCGGGAGGAACGACCGGTGATGCACCGAGAGTGGCCGGTGGGCGCGATCCACCGGGAGCCCGCGCGCTACGCGCCCGAGTGGGAAACGGAGGCAGCGCGAGGGGCATGACATGGGCGGGCGTTGCATGTGGCCGCCCAGCTGGGGACGACTCGGTGGGAGGACCGTTGTCAGGGAGCCCAGGCGGAGGTGGGCCATGGTCGGGCTGTCGAGGGATGACCAGAGGCCATAGTCGGGAGAAGGCTCAGCAGAGGGACCGACCCACTCGCAGCGCCACCGTGGAGCGGCACGCTTGGACCAGAATAAGTGTCGCTGTGGTCCGACGTGGAGTCAGAATCGACCGGGGCAGGTGAAGAAACTGAAAATCTTCCAAAATCAAAGTCCGCACCGGGCACACTATGCAGAACTCAAGAATGGAAAAGAATGCTCATCAAGACCACATGGCGGAGATGATAACCCCTTGGACACGGATCAAAGCATCGGTATCCTTTGTGCTCAAGTGGATAACCAAGAAAACACAACGGACGAGCGTTGGGAGAGCTTGTGGGCGGTCGGCGGATAGGTTAGGTAGCAAGCACAACCGAAAACACGAAGATGGTCATATGAAGGATGAACGCCGAGAGAGCGAAGTGGGGTGTATGATGGCTAAGTGTCTTGGTGGGGTGCTCGTTATGAGTGTGTGGCGGTATGGAGAGCCTCAACCCAAAAGATCCGGGAGGCCACCAAAAAGAAGCGAGCGACAATGTTGTTAATGGATCGGAGCATGCGCCGGCTTTGCTGCTCGAGGAGAGGTGTACGGACAAGACATGCGATGGTGACCCCTTGGTGAGAAACAAGGTGCGGCCCGATGAGTTGTCAAACTCGCGACCATTGTCGACCGACACTACGGATAGTGGTGGAAAACGCGTGTACATAAGCAAAGAATTGAGTGATAGTTGCAGAGGTGTCGGATTTTAGACGCAAGGAAAGGTCCAAACATAATGAGAATAATCATCAAGAATGACGAGATAATATTTGTATCCGTAAACACTGTAATAGGAGAGGTCCATAAATCACAAAGGAATTAATTCAAAAGGTGTTTTGGCCCTAGTAAAAGAACTAGTAAAAGGAAGACGAGGTGACGCACCAAGTTGACACGCATGACATATGGTGGTGGAGACTCAAGGAATGACGGTGGAGCGAGTAGGTGAGGGCGCCATGACCGAGATGACAGAGGCGACTTGCTACAAGGTGTCGGAAGTAGTGAGAGGGCATGTGCCATTAAGAGCAAAGGGTAGAGGTCACCGAGCTATTCACACCATCATCGGTCTTGGAATGTGGATCCCACAGAGAAACCAAGAGGGTCAAACTCCACAAGGCGCTTGTTATCGTAAACAAAACGACGCGTAAACGAGGTTTTTGATTATTTTAGAGACAGGATGTCATTTAGAGCAAAAGATGTATGATTATTAGGTAGAACAGAACCAACTGAGGTAAGGTAAGAAGGGATCCATTTCCAACAACAATACTAGAGGGTGAATGAGGAGATGGTGAATGAGAAAAGTGAGGATACCAAAGATCCGAGGCTGTGGTCGTGTTTCTGAACAAGATGTTGAAATTCTTTTTTTATTTGGTAAGGCCTCAAACGAATGAATAACATGAATATCATTTTCTACTTATTTTATTATTTGAATCACTTGCGGTTCAAATTTGACTTGATTCAAAAATTGCTTGAAATGCAATTAATTAATTAAATATGCCAAACAAATACAAAATATACCAAATTTAAACATGGAGTACCATATTTTGTATGTGAGTAGAAAAAGTTTGAAGGGTAGAGAGGAAAAGGTTTTTATTTTGCGAGTCAAGAACAAAACACTCGGAAAGAGCTCTTCGAGTGTCGGTCTAAGCACGCTAACATCTAACCGGCGGTTGGTGCCGAGTGTTTTATTTTGCCGAGTGTTTTCTTGTTAGCACCGCAAAGAGCTCTATATGCAGTGTCTAATCCTCAGGACTCGGCAAAGAGATTTTGAGCGGGTTTATTTTCGGGGTGTGTCCCCATTAAGGCACTCGGCATAGTTGTTTTACGAGTCCGATGAATTGCACTGCAAAATTCGGACACTCGGCATCTAGGAGCTTTCCGGTAGTGAGTTTCAACGCTGAAAGTTATTAGTAAAGCTATATATGATCTTTGCAACGCTGAAAGTTATCCGCTTTTTTTCAGTTTTCATGGCTCACATATTTTCAGAAAGTTATGCTCTCCATTGCAAATCCGAGCTCGCTCATGCCCTTTTATATGTATCAAATTTTTAGTTTTGACTTTTGAGAGATGACATTTTCACGTCGCGAACTTTGATCGTCATGAAACAATGATATATGCACTCACCTTTCATGAGTTTATCATCTTGAAAAGATTTTTTTACTGAAGTAAACCCCCCGTCCATCAGCATTGCCATTCATCAAAGAACTAGTGAGCAAATCCCTGCTCTTACTCTCTTTTGTTTTTTGAAAAAAAATGATACCTATTCGATAGTATCGCTTTGCAAACATAGAGCAATAGTAAAGTCAGTTCACTGTTCTGATTAATTGCATGACTAATTTCTGTGTTGCCCAGGTCGGTACAGCGGACAGCGTTCGAGGACTTCCAAGGGAGCTCACCGAGAAGCTTATTCAAGAATCACTAGAAGCAAATTAAGTAGTAAGATACGCGACCAGAAGTCGAATCTCGAGTTCGTGATTTGTGAGCGAGGCAGCGATCGTTATAAAAAAGATGCTTATTTTTTAGATGAACAGTACATCGCCATCGATGCCCCAGCTCCATTTTATTGAAACCGATCGATTTCAGTTTTCAGTTTATTACATTTCCATGCTCCAGCATCCTTCTCTCCTTGTCTCTCTCTCATTCATATTACATCACAGTTTTCAGATGGATAAAACACAAGCCTACAGCATCACTCTTCTTTCTCTTCAACTTTGCCTTCACACTGAATTAGACTTACTCCTAAGCTCGGTGTCTTCATCTGAATGTGAAAGAACCCTAGATCCTAATTACCTCTAAACAGTGAAATTAACTTAAATTAACAGTGAATTAATATTTACCAAGAAATTACAATGCAATGGGTTACAAGAATCGACTGCACGAAATTACATTAGGCATTCCAATCGGTTTGCATATCATCTATGTTACCCAGATACCTCGATACGGATACGGATACGCATTCGCCATTTTCCTAAAAATACCGACGGCGATGTTATATATATATATATATATATATATATATATATATATATATATATATATATATAATAAAGATAAAATTAAGAAATTAATGAATTCTTATAAGGAATTGAGAAACCGAGAATACCTTAATATTGATGTAGGCATGTAGCAACTTGCTTGGTACTTCGCTCCCTCCGGCTATTAGACAAATATAATGAACCATCTCAAGAATAATGAATAGATAAGTACATGTATACAAATAATGAAATAAATAGCAGAATCAATTCATGAGTTGTGATAGGTAGTAAAGAAAGCATTCGACACCACTTAGTAAATAAGCTTAGTACATAATCGACATGTCCAAAAGACCACAACAAGTCCAAGTGTTCAAGTTCAATGTTGACAGTCCATAAGTCCATAAGACCATAAGTCCATAACTATTACATAATAAAATAGGTAGATAAAAGATACATGAAGACAAATTGTAGTCTAATTGTTGCTTCCATCATGTAGAGTTGTCTCGATTGGACCATAGGTCCAACATCCGATGGAGACAAGTCCACCCCAAGATCTTCTAGTACTCTCAAGGTCCGGTTCATCCAAAGGAGAGGTCCAATGTTGAAGGAATTGAGCACCGCCATCAAAGAATTGAAGCTATCTCCTCCAACATCCCACATTTTTGATGGGCCATTGTAATACTCTTGATTTCCTTGAAAGAAGACGCAAATTGTGATGGCAATACAAGATCCTCAACACGTCTGGTTAAGCCTACAACAATGCAATTGCAATGAAATCCAATGCTTGTATAAGAAATGGTAAATTAGAAAAGATGGTAAGTGTATAACGGACCTATTCCTCATTGAACTGTGGATCAAACCATAAGTACTCCGGTTTATTCGGGAGCAAGAAGCGATGGTAGCCACAAGTAACTTCAATGCCAATTTTCTCAAACGGGGACGGCTACCATAAATTCCCCACCATTGCTGATTCAATAGTTGAAACCCCTTCTTCCTCACATTCAACCCTTCGATGGCGTGGAACTTCCTTGGCAAGCTTCTGCAATCATTGCCTCCGCTTAGCAATTTCATCGTGAAGTTGAGCGAGCACATCATAACTTTTGGGCAAAACTTCACACCATAATTTCCTATCTTCAAGAGATGTGCTTTAACTCTTGAGTAGCTCCCATGGATAATATGATCACAGAGCCTACATCTACATCGGCATTCCCTCCTGCACCATTCCCGCTCTCTTGCAACTCAACATACCTCCAAAGCTTCTTTTCATTGTCATTTGAGGTACCACACTGACATTTAGGATGCTCCTAGCCGAGGCGGCTCCACTAGATGAGCCAGACACGACTAGTACCAAGCTACATGACGACTCGAGCCTCCAAATCCACCACCGATGCCATGTTTCGATCCGAGTCATAGACAACAAATAGCATATAAACAAGCTAATGACAACTAACAACGATCACGCCTATTGATTCATCAAATACATTCTACAACAAATAGCAATTAGCAACAACGGATAGCACTTTAGGATCAGCGAGAGAGAAGCAATCGTTCGAAGGTGAGTTACAGACGAGCGGGGACGAGCCACCACGCAACGGGGACGGGCTTCACCAGCAGCAGAGGCAACGGCAACCATGGCAGCGGCAAGTGGCGAGCGAGGTGCCAGCTAGCGCTGGACGGAGTCGCGGGCGGACTGGGTGTTAGGGAGACCTTGGCGATGGGGAGGCGCGGTCGGAGCGGCACGGTGAAGAACGGATGACGAGGGCGACGTCTGAGACGAGGAGGTGAGTTGAGCGCGGTCGGCAGCTGGGCGGTGGGAGGAGCGGCGGGGGGGGGGGGGGGGGGGGGGGGGGGGGGGGGGGGGGGGGGGGGGGGGGGGGGGGGGGGGGGGGGGGGGGGGGGGGGGGGGGGGGGGGGGGGGGGGGGGGGGGGGGGGGGGGGGGGGGGGGGGGGGGGGGGGGGGGGGGGGGGGGGTCGACCGGGGCAGCTGTGAAGAAACTGAAAATCTTCCAAAAATCAAAGTCGGTGACCTTGGGCACACTATGCGAGAACTCAGTAAATGGAAAAGAATGCTCATCGAAGACCACATGGCGGGAGATGATAACCCTGTTGGACACGGGATCAAAGCATCGGTATCCTTTGTGCTCAAGTGGATAACCAAGAAAAACACAACGGACGGAGCGTTGGGAGAGCTTGTGGGCGGCTGTGGCGGATAGGTTAGGGTAGCAAGCACAACCGAAAACACGAAGATGGTCATATGAAGGATGAACGCCGTAGAGAGCGAAGTGGGGTGTATGATGGCTAAGTGTCTTGGTGGGGTGTCGGTTTATGAGGTGTGTGGCGGTATGGAGAGCCTCAACCCAAAAAGATCCGGGGAGGCCAGCCTGAAAAAGAAGCGAGCGTACAATGTTGTTAATGGATCGGAGCATGCGCTCGGCTTTGCCGTTCTGAGGAGAGGTGTACGGACAAGACATGCGCATGGTGACCCCCTTGGTGAGAAACAAGGTGCGGCCCGATGAGTTGTCAAACTCGCGACCATTGTCGCACTGGACACTACGGATAGTGGTGGAAAACTGCGTGTGTACATAAGCAAAGAATTGAGTGATAGTTGCAGAGGTGTCGGATTTTAGACGCAAGGGAAAGGTCCAAACATAATGAGAATAATCATCAAGAATGACGAGATAATATTTGTATCCAGAAACACTCGTAATAGGAGAGGTCCATAAATCACAGTGAATTAATTCAAAAGGTGTTTTGGCCCTAGTAAAAGAACTAGTAAAAGGAAGACGAGTGTGACGACCAAGTTGACACGCATGACATATGGTGGTGGAGACTCCTGAAGGAATGACGGTGGAGCGAGCGAGGCGGGTGAGGGCGTCATGACCGAGATGACAGAGGCGACGGTGCCACAAGGTGCTGGAAGTAGTGGAGAGGGCATGTGCCGGTGTCGAAGAGCAAAAAGGGTAGAGGTCACCGGAGCTATTGCACCTGGCGATCACGGTCTTGGAATGTGGATCCTTCACAGAGAAACCAAGAGGGTCAAACTCCACAGTGCAGTTGTTATCAGAAACAAAACGACGCACAGAAACGAGGTTTTTGATTATTTTAGGAGACACCAGGATGTCATTTAGAGCAAAAGATGTATGATTATTAGGTAGAACAGTAGAACCAACGGAGGTAACAGGAAGAAGGGATCCATTTCCAACAACAATACTAGAGGGTGAATGAGGAGATGGTGAATGAGAAAAAGTGAGGATACCAGCATCCGAGGCCATGTGGGATGTAGCACCCGTGTCCATATACCAGTCATGCACAGGTGAAGTTGGCTGCGTCAGGGAGACGGTGGAGAAGGCGTTCGCCAGTAGCGTTGATGATCAGCCGTCTTGGCGATGTACTGGTGGAGCCGTTCCACATGCTTGGCGACGAGTGCTGGAGAGGCTGCGGTGGAGGCGGCGCAAGTCCAACGCCGTGGCTTGCTGGAGGGAAGACCTGCGGGGCTGGTGGGAGGCCGGGGTGTCCCATAACGTCGTGAGGGCTCGCCAAAGCAGCACCAGCGAAGGGAGCGGGCTGGCCAGGATGACCGAGCTGCCTGGGCGGTCGCGTGCCAAGGAGGCCGCGGCCGAGTGGTCCGGGCCACATTTGGATGGTTCCAGCCCACGGATTGTGGAGGCTGGGCCACGGTTGTTGCTGTTGGCCAGAGGGGGCGACAGAGTTGTTCTGTCCGCTGCGATTTCCGCCACGGCGACGATTGTTTTTGTAGTTGCGGCCGCCAGTGCCACCGTTGTTGAAATTGCTGCCGCTGTTTGCACCGAAGCCGGAGGTGTGGGCGGGATGTGGACTACCGCCAGTGCCTCCGCCAGTGGCCAGGAAAGCGGTGGAGGTGCCCGTGGACCGTCCGCCTCTGGTGATCTCTTCAAGCAAAAGCTGGGACCGGGCCTCGACGAACGTGGGGAAGGGCTTTTGCATCGGGAGGATGGTCTGCAAGTGACGAAACTGGTCATTCAAACCTTTTAGCATGGTGAGGACGATGGTGCGATCGGAGACGGGCTCGTCGAGATCGGCAAGGCCATCCGCCATGCTTTTGAGGCGCCGGCAGAAGTCGGTGACGGGGAGATCGCCTTGGACGAAGCAATGGAACTCCGCCGAGAGGTTGAGAGCGCGTTGTTCGCGGTTGCCGAGGGCGATGTTCGAGGCCGCCGCACGATGCGGCAATCGAGGTGAAGTCATGACGATCTCGAGGAGCTCGGCGGAGATGGAGCCGTAGAGCCACGTGAGGACGACGCAGTCCATGCGCACCCACTCAGGGCGGTCTGGATGGGAGTCGTCGGAGCGAACGTGGTCCGTCAAGGCGTATTTGCCGAGGATGATGAGGAAGAGACTGCGCCACTTGGTGTAGTTTGCGGCCGCGAGATCGAGAGTGATTGGTACCAAAGTTCTGACGTTCAGGACAGCGACGGCTTGTGCATGAAGAGACGCCGTGGCGTCGTCGTCGAGGTCGACCGAAGGGGTGGGCGCTGAGGGAGATGCAGACGTGGCAAACGAGGTGAGCGCTGCACGTCTTCGCTGCGGCCGTCGCCGTGGCGACGGCGTCCGCGAGGGCGGTGGAGGAGACGTCGGTGGAGTCCGACGGGAGGAGGGCAGCAGCGGCTGCGGCGGCAGCGGCAGCCGCGGCGTCCATGGCCGTGGATGATCCGTCGGGCGTGGCCATGGTAAATCGCCGGTGACGAAGGTGGGGAGGAGCGGAAGCTAGGGGAAAAACCAATCTGATACCATGTGAGAATGCAATACGGTTCACCGCAATGGTATATTATTATCAGCGGACGTACATGCTAATATATATATCCCATCCTACCATAACTGCTCAACCGATTTATAGCAACACAATCGGGAGGTTTGGAGGGAATATCGGCAAAGGAAACAAGCGCTAATCAAGGCTAAATTAGTGTACAGCTAACAGAAACATATCGCATACGATTTTTAATACAAACCGTCTGTAATAACTTCATTATCACAGAATGATTTCTAGTCTTGCAAAACTGAAAACCAACATTGGATTAAATGCAGTTGAATTAATCCCACTTCCCATCTTCTTGCCATATAAATAGAAGCACTACCTTGTGTTCCATTCCCATGCCAACCCCCAGCACCTCCTGTACCTTTATGCAAAACACTAGAGAAGCTGCAGCCCGTTTGTGCTCTCTCCTCTCTACACCATGCCACCTTTTCTTCGGTGATCTTTTTTTGACTTTTGTTCATGTCACATCGTGTTTCAGCATCTTAGCAATCTACCCATCAATTTAATTTGATTTTGATGTAGCCATTTGGTGGAAATCAAGTTTTTTCTAAAATCTTCTGTTTTCGCTTCTCGTCGTTGATTCACTCTCCTCTAAGCCTCTTGCCTCCTGCAACTCTTGAAGATCATACTCGGATCGTCGTCGCCGGCGCGCCGCGAGATCATGTCTGATATGGGATACGATCGAGTTCGCTGTCATGCAGCTGGTAGAGTACACCCCGACTAATGAGCTTCCAAATTTCCTCTTGCTGTTGTCTCGTCAATTATCTCATCTCTTAATCTGTAGTTCCTGATGGAGTGGTTTGATTTCTGTCTGTACTGTCAGAGTGCTGACATCGAAGATCGAGAAGGTTATCACGAGGGAGAACCCGGAGGAGCTGGTCAAGGCCCTGGCCGAAGCCACTCCTTAGAACGAAACAGTTTCAACGCTGAAAGTTATTAGTAAAGCTATATATGATCTTTGCAACGCTGAAAGTTATCCGCTTTTTTTTCAGTTTTCATGGCTCATATATTTTCAGAAAGTTATGCTCTCCATTGCAAATCCGAGCTCGCTCATGCCCTTTTATATGTATCAAATTTTTAGTTTTGACTTTTGAGAGATGACATTTTCACGTCGCCAACTTTGATCGTCATGAAACAATGATATATATGCACTCACCTTAATTTCATGAGTTTATCATCTTGAAAAGATTTTTTTTACTGAAGTAAACTGTAACAAATCAAATTTGCGTTGCTTTGTTTCTGCAGATCTATTTTCACCACATACCAGACGAGTTCATCGAGAACGTGGTAATCTTCTGCACCCTAAAAAAAAATAGAAGATGACTGCTTTTTTCCCCTCCATATAATGTTGTACGATCCTTCTAGTATTGAAACCTTATGTACTACTCCCTCAAGTCATAAAAGAAAATCGCTTTCTATTTTTCAGAGTCAATAAGACGTACGGCACTTTGACCAATACATTTTATCATCATACTCTCAAAAAAGTTTAAAGTGTAATATTATGAAATTATTTTTGTATATCTAAACTACATATTTTAGATAATATCTTTGTCAAAATTGATATGGTTTGATTGCACGCATTCTAGAATGACTTTCTTTTATAACTGAGAGGGAGTAATTTCTATACCAAAAAAAGCGGGAAAGTCGTAAATAAAATTGCATCATGGCACATGTTCTAAATAATCCCTGCTCTTACTCTCTTTTGTTTTTTGAAAAAAAAATGATACCTACTCGATAGTATCGCTTTGCAAACATAGAGCAATAGTAAAGTCAGTTCACTGTTCTGATTAATTGCATGACTAATTTCTGTGTTGCCCAGGTCGGTACAGCGGACAGCGTTCGAGGACTTCCAAGGGAGCTCACCGAGAAGCTTATTCAAGAATCACTAGAAGCAAATTAAGTAGTAAGATACGCGACCAGAAGTCGAATCTCGAGTTCGTGATTTGTGAGCGAGGCAGCGATCGTTATAAAAAAGGTGCTTATTTTTTAGATGAACAGGACATCGCCATGGATGCCCCAGCTCCATTTTATTGAAACCGATTTCAGTTTTCAGTTTATTACATTTCCATGCTCCAGCATCCTTCTCTCCCTTTCTCTCTCTCATTCATATTACATCACAGTTTTCAGATAGATAAAACACAAGCCTACAGCATCACTCTTCTTTCTCTTCAACTTTGCCTTCACACTGAATTAGACTTACTCCTAAGCTGGGTGTCTTCATCTGAATGTGAAAGAACCCTAGATCCTAATTACCTCTAAACAGTGAAATTAACTTAAATTAACAGTGAATTAATATTTACCAAGAAATTACAGTGCAATGGGTTACAAGAATCGACTGCACGAAATTACATTGGGCATTCCAATCGGTTTGCATATCATTATATTAAAGAGAGAGAGAATCACAAACATTAGGGATCTATTGTTTTGGGATACATAAAAGATGGAAAAAAAAAGGAAAAGACTGATAGAAATGGGAATATCCTTGAGAAGGGTTTAGTTTCCAAATGAACTGATCTTTAGTTTGTGGTTGTAGAGAGACGGAGTCAACCTTATGCCCTAGGATTAGAAATTCAACTATTACTTCAACCGAAATGGCGCCCTGAATACCGTACACCCAAGAGTTGTGCATCGGCCCTTGGGTGACCGTGACGGATTTCTTGGTTTTGCTGCAAACCATTTTACAAACATTAGGAGCTATATTTTTCTTTGATACACATGGCAGATGCTTGCCCGAAGTTAGATATGATTTCTTTGACTGTCTGCTAGTCCTGTCTTGTTGGGGAAATGAAGCAAATGATGTCATCGGCATATAAGGACACACGCTCTTGTAGGCCTTGCACGCCTAGCGCGGAGAGAGCTGAAAGCGAAATTGCTTTGTGGAAGTAAGCATTGAGAGTCTCCATGACTAGCAGGAACAACATTAGAGAGAATGGGTCTCCCTGTCTTAGCTCACGACCTAAGTAGATGGGATTCTAGGGTCTTCCAATGATTAGGATTTTAGAGGAAGCATTGGCGAGTAACATTGAAATCCATTCTCGCCATCTTGTCCCGAAGCCCGCATGTTTGAGGATTTGCAAGAGGAAAGGCCATGAAACCGTGTCAAATGCTTTAGAGATGTCCAGTTTCAGCAGAAGTAATGGCTTCTTCTTAGTCTTGAGCGTTTTGGTGAGTAGTTGGACGAAGCAAAAATGGTCATGGATCGACCTTCTGGAGATGAAAGCGGATTGGTTTGACCTCACAAGGGCCAGTAACTCCTTGAGTCGATTTGCTAGGACTTTGGACAAATTTTTGCGAAGCTATGGACGAGGCTAATTGGATGGTATTCTGCTATCCCGTTGGCTTTGTTCTTCTTAGGCAATAAAATGATCAACACATTGTTAAGACAATGCAAGCGACGTCCTTGAAGATGATAGAGGGCACAGAAAGCGTCCATGATAGTATGTTTGATCACAGGGCATGCGCGCTTGTAAAAAGTACCCGTAAACCCGTCAGGACCTGGTGCTTTTGCCAATGGGATATTTTTGATGGCTTCCCATACCTTGCCTTCTAAGAACTGCTGGTCGAGGTGGGAGAAACTCCGTGTGGGTAGCTCCAGAAATTGCAGGTCTAGAGTATGCTGACTGGACACTGGTGCCAATGAGTTCGTCAAAGAATTGTTGGAAATGTGTTGCTTTCTCATCTTCATTTGTGATGACATGGTCTTGGACATGGAGTAGCCTAATGAAAGTTTTCTTCTGTCGATGCGAAGCATGAAAGAAGAAGAGTTTTGTGTTAGCATCTCTTTCCTTTGGCTAGTTGATGTGTGATCGCTATCTCACCATCGTTCTTTCTAACGGCACCAATGCCAAGCATCTAAGCTTGAGATTCTTGCATAGCCATGATTCATCAGGGGAGAGGGATCATTTCTCCTGGGCACCATCAAGTTGGAATATGATCTCCTTGGCCATCAGAAGTTGCATTTTGATGTCTCTGAAGCTTCTGTGACCCCAACTCTAAAGGGCTCAGGTGGTGTTTCTGACAAGGGTATGTAACCTCATTAGGGGATCGGTAATGTTATCAGCACCAGCCCAGGCTATTTGCACCACCTTCAGGAACCCTTCCTGAGAAGCCCAGAAGTTTTGAAATGGAATCGGCACTTAGATGATGGTAGGGGTTGACTGGTAATGAGTAGCGGGGAGTGGTCTGACATGGCGGTTGACTGGGCATGCATGTGCACATCCAAAAATAAGTCTTCCCAGTCCATCGATACAAAGGCTCTATTGAGCTTAATGAGGGTCTGGTTTTGACGCTCGTTGCATCAGGTGAATCACCGACTATGCAAATGGAGCTCCTTTAGCTCTAAATTGTCAATGAAACGTTGGAACTTCCCCATGAGGCACATGTGGAGGTTCGCATTGTTCTTATCTAAAGTCGATAAAATCATGTTGAAGTCCCCCATTAAGAGCCAAGGGCTCGAATAGGAAGCTCTTACTCCATGAAGCTCCTCAAGAAACAGAGGTTCGTCGGAGTCCGTGGTGGGTCTGTAAATAGAGGTCAACCGCCAGGAGCTGTTGGTCGTGTGCAACATCATCCGAATTGTGATCGAGGAGGCATGGATCATGCGTTGTTAGCAACGGAAACAGAGTCAATTTTCCAAGCGATGATCAAGCCACCACGAGTGCCAGAGGCGGGAAGAAACTTGTAGGTGTAGGCCATACCTAGGAGTTGCATTACAACTGATGTCGTTACGACATCTAATTTTGTTTCTTGAATACAAACAACGTCTGAGTCAAAGTCATTAATGAAGCTCCTAACGACGTTTCTACAGGCGGGCGTGTTTAGGCCGCGCACCTTCCAGACTAAAATCTTGCAGTTAGACATTATTGAGATTAACCACTAACAACGTCAGAGCCTTGGCTAGAGGGAGCCTGTTCAGGTTGTCTCTTCTTGGTATTGCCTGGTGGCTTGCGACGAGACTGCATCGACGGTTGGGGAGCTGAGGTTGAACAGAGCCGCAAGTGCTTGTATGTGCTCTGGTGGCAGCGGGTGATCAAAGAGAGTGGCATAAGCCTGTACTGCCTAATCGTCATAGTGGTCTTTAGAGCTAGCGATACCAAGCATGACCATAAGACGACGTTACACTCGCTTGGCTGAATCCAAACCTCTGAGCGATTTGGCAGCCAATCGCTTGCTACAACGCGGGACCCTAACCAGGCTGCAAGTTTTTAATCATCGGCAACTCGACAGATCTGGAATAGGGGTGCAGGGAGGCGGGAGAAAGCTTTAGACAGATGGTTTGGAGTAGTAGCCGTCATTTGCTGAGGAGCCTAGGAAACCGGGTGGCTTGAAATATGCGAGCCAAGATTGCGGGCTGGACGACCTTCCATGCTACTTGCGTTTAGGCTGGACGGAAGCATAGAAGGCCCACGAGATCCAATTAGACTAGAAACCCATGGACTGTGCGATGCATCATCTGGCCCAAGGTTCGTGTGAGACAGCCTAGCATCGATAGAGGCTTCGAGAGGCTTGTGCTAGTGCGACTAAAAAGGAGTAGGTGAGATAGGGACTTTCCTTCTACGACAGTATGTCAGCTTCACTCCTTTGAGCTCCACGTCGTGAGCTACTGAGCGCGTTAGGCCCTGACTGCCTTGCCCCAGAGATTCCACTGGCAAGTCTATGATGTGTCAGCAAGCATCGGGGTTCTGTGGATCTCTTCCTAATTTGTGGCAGGTGTGGGCGCCCCGAGCTGAAAGGGGGCAGCTAGGGCACAGATGTGGCCCCGTAGTCACGGTGCTTCCGACCACCTAAGGCGTGGTGGTTGGAGACCTGGAATTCGACGATGAAGACAGCGAAAATTGACCTTGCTGAGAGATTTCAGGCACAGAGCCCCGTTCGTCTGCTTCTACGACGGGTGGGTGGCAGGGGGCTTCCAATGGCATCAATAGCAAGCCTGTGGAGTTTGACCGATCTAGCGCCAGATCTATGCGAAATGCACCATCTCCAGCATAGACAGCGGGCATGGGAAGGCTCATTGGCTCATTCGGTAGAAAGGGAACACCAACTACCAAGTCGGTCATATGTGGGAAGATGTAGGGAAGATGTCCACCACCCTTATGTGAACAGAGATCGGGACATACGTGGTAGAAGTTATGATAGAGCAAGAGACACCGAAGTTTGGCAAAGAGAAGACGGTGTTCACAATAGAAGAGCTAAATAGGAAGATTTGAGGCTCGAGTACCATCTTTGAAGTTGGTGCAAGGCATAGAAATAAGGTGAGGCCCATTGATAGGAATGCGGGGATGAAGATCCTCATGCAAGGAAGCGGTTGCATGATGGTGTTGGAGGGCTCTAGACAAAGAGAGTATGGTGATATGGTTTTGAATCATCATGAAAGTATAGATGATTCTCATATCAAGAGAAACAAGGATGAAGAGAACATGAGGAGAATGAAACCTGATAATGAAGACATAATGCATGGTTATAGAGCAAGGGATGATCCGAATAGAAGGAAGAGAGAACGGGGTGGAATTGATCAGAAAAGAAGAGATAATCGTTATGATGCCATGCACAAAGAGAACAATTGGCGACAGAGAGAAAGAGAGGACTGACAGAGGCCTAAGCATGAAAACACACTAATCCTTCCGAGAGAAGAAGGAAGAGGAACTGGTCGGTGATAGCACTAGCGGTCCCGATCTTTCGATGAGAGTGGTAGATTCAATTGGAAAGGAGATGACTTTGACGACCCGACTACAACCATCCAAGGACGTTGCGCCTTAGCGATCGATACACCAACTCCAGAGGTTGTTCGTGACCTTGTCGGCGCACGATCAACCTAACCACGAGGGTACTTATTCCTGCAAGCAATCGAAGAACATGCAAGAACAAGATGAACAACAACTCAATTGCAAATAAATGATGTAGGATTCAATCAAAAATAAAAAAATAGTGGGGTTCCGAAGACAAGTATTCGGGCGGTCTAGCCGACATGCGCGAGTACAAGGCGAAGTAGCAAAAGCTAACTTAGTCTAACAAAACCCAAACCCTAGAAGAGGGTGCGGCTGCCTATTTAAGGGACACAGAAGGTGGAGGGTCGGCCAAAACACATGGAAGCCGAACATGACTCGATTACAAGGCCCAAGGCCCACTTTGACTCGGACTGGAAAAGTGACGTTACCTATTTTGCAGTTTCTGATTGGCTCGGATTGAATTTGGAGGTGAGACCAGATCCATCTGAAATTAGACTTCAAGAGCTTTCCAACGAGTACTCATGGGCCCCCAGAAACCTTCTGGATCAAAAGTTATGGCCGTTTGAAGTAGACACTGTTGGGAAGGCCGAATCCGAGTTGAACTTGCGAACAGGACTTGGTTTGCGCTTGACGGTTCCACTTCTATACTTGAGATCACGTGGTTCTTCCCCATGGTTCCTAAGGACAATTAAATCACCACAAGAATTAAGTACTATTCCATTCTTTAAAATATTTGTATGCAAACTTAGGAACGCATTCACCTGATGGTTAAGTTGACGTGCTCGTGCTCCAGTCATTGGTCCTTATATCATAGTTTCAGTTTGATGTGGAGCCGGCATGGTTGTATGCATGGAAAGGATATCCTCATCATCCTCCCCTTCTTGCATTTGAGTCATCCGCACTCAAGCTCATCTTCTTCTCCCAAGTATGGCTTCAAATCTGTAATGTTAAAGGTGGGACTAACCCCAAAATCTGCAGGCAACGCAAGTTTATATACATTGTCATTAATCTTTTCCAACACTTTGAAATTACCATCAGCTCTAGGCATCAACTTAGACCTCCTCAATTCAGGAAATCTATCTTTTCTCAAATGCAACCAAACTAAATCACCCGGTTGAAAAGTTAAATGCCTCCTTCCTTTACTACCAGCAAGTTTATATTTAGCATTCATGAGTTCAATATTTTCTTTGGTTGTCTCATGCATTTTCAACATCAAGTCGACCTGTTGTTTAGCATCAAAATTTAACTTCTCCGAAGATGGAAGTGGTAGCAAATCAATAGGAGCACGAGGCACAAAGCCATAGACAATCTCAAAGGGCACAACTTTGTAGTAGAATGCAGTGACGATTATAAGCAAATTCAATATGAGGCAAGCATTCTTCCCATATTTTGATGTTCTTTTTCGAAACAGCCCTAAGCATGATAGATAAAGTTCTATTCACAACTTCAGTTTGCCCATCAGTTTGGGGATGACATGTAGTCGAAAATAACAGCTTAGTCCCCAATTTAGCCCATAAAGTTCTCCAAAAATGGCTAAGAAATTTAGTGTCACGATCGGAAACTATTGTATTTGGCACACCATGCAAGCGAACAACTTCACGAAAGAACAAATCAGCAATGTTGGTAGCATCATCACTTTTATGACATGGTATGAAGTGTGCCTGTTGGTGATATGCCCTAGAGGCAACATGGAGATGTTGAATATATCACATACTATGTTTATGATACATTGCTTTGTTCCTTGAAATAGACATTATCATTATTGATCAATGAGTATGTGACTTATTCATGAGACTCTTAATGCCAAAATGTTGCTATTTCTAAATGATCACGATTATATTTCATATGAGGAACAAATATGATTCAAAGATCGACATATGTATTGATTGATGATCATGTCTCATGGATCATGGTATGGAGATACCAAATCAATAATATGGACATGTGTTAGTGAACATATGTTGGATAGACCCGCCATGAGACACCGCAGAGATTCCATATGTCATCGAGTTGGTCTCAAGTAGTGTTTATATGTGGAATCCTTAGACTTGAGATCATCATGGTTCCCAAACATGCGTAGTAGCTTACTTTGGGACTACTAAACACTACTCCGTGGCGGGTAGTCATAAAAGTAGTCTTTGGGTTTGCCATGAAACATGTAGTGGGATGTGAATGATCAAGATAGAATTTGCCCCTCCTTATGGGAGAGATATCTGGGCCCCTCGATGTAATGGATTATGAAAGTGCATGGCCATGCCAAGGTGATTGAGGAGTCAATCACGAGTTTATAATCCATCACGGAATCGAGAGAGTGATTGAGCTATTAAGAGGATGACACAGTCTCGCCTTGAGCTTAATCTATATCGTGAGGCAAAGGGATTAGTACATGAGAACATTACAGAGTTCAAATTGATATGATCTTTACGTATACTTTGGGGTTAATATGTCTTACTAGAGACCGCTATTAACACGGTGACCGGAAAGGTGTTTACGGGTCGCGACCAAGTATACGTGAACCTGCTGTGGTCGCACACTTAACGGGTTGGAACACTAATTCGAATGTGATTGGATATGGGCTCAGTCGGATAGAGATCCGGATAGACTCCTATTGGGCCTCGGTCCACGAGGCCCAAGTGAGGAGGTCTATATATGGAGGCGAGGGGCCGGGGATGCATCGATAATCCCGAGCTAAACCACGCCGCCACCTCCGAGCCAAGCCCTAGTCGCTCGCGAGTCTTTGGTACACTCGCGATCGGCGTTCCGACCCGGACGTGTGGATACCGGTGGAGGCGCTGCTGGTTGCGGCGTTGATCGGCATCAACAACCTCTGATTGGATCGCTCGTGGTGCGGTTGATCGCGTGGAGGAGCGATCGGTTCGGGACGATCGACTACTTCCACTACTACCTCGACGCGTGGTTGGATCGGCTTCTCCAACTCTTCTTCATTGCTGCGGCGTCTAGAGGTAACGATCCATGATCCCTACTTAAGCATGATGTTCTTGTGTGCGCGGTGAAAAGTTTTGTTTTACGCTATCGTAGCCTTCGCGCAATCCATTAGTGGTATCGAGCCATCTTGCTTAGTTTGCGATCTGGATCAGCGGTTGTAATAGATTGGATCTATTACGGACTAGATCAATCGGTCATAAGGGTTGGAATATGTATGAGTTGATAGCATCATGTGGCCAAAAGATTAGTTCGTGCTCCTTCTTTGATGTCTGCGACTTGCCCCTACCTACCGGTAACACCATCGGGGCTAGCTGGCGCATAGTCGATGGATTGAGCCAACGGATCGAGGTCTTGTGTTGCGGTCTCCTCAAGCATACCAATCGCGATGATCAATGTGGTGATCTAATGAAAATTGAGACATTTTGAATGGCTCGGATTTGGGTTGATTTGATCGCCCGATGAGATTTTCATAGCGATTTCATAGATGCGATCTATGTAATTCGTGAGGTTTCGGTGACGCCACGAAACCCGCGGGGCTCCCCTCGACCAGCGGGACCGCCGTTGCGTACACGCATAGATTGTTATAGAAACACATTCATGTCAGGGCGGTAGAATACGTTCTCACGCTAACTTGTTTTTGCGGGGAATGATGTGAATGGTATGGCATAGATGCATATGTGATGTATGTGTGTTTTGGCGGCACGTGTGTCGTATTAATCACAGTAGGGTTGAGGTTCTTTAATTGTATAACGACTGCGTGTCGACTTGTGATGCTTGAGCTCCTCATGTAATTCATTTGCTACCTATTAGTTGTAATAGTTTAGTTCTTTGCTATGGAGGCTTCAAGCATGATGACAAAGAGGACAAGAAGTGTGGCGAAGAATATCACCGTGGAACCATGGCGATGGCGACCACTACGATACAAAATGCCATACCATTCACGGTATAATGTGATTATATGCATGTGATGTTTATTTCTTGTCATACTATTCTTTCATGCCATACCAACTAAGGGTTAGTTTTCATGATAGAATAGCTTCTCTCAAGAAAAATTAAGAATTTGTTTTGATGCCCTTCCAATTGTCGCGCCTATAAGAATCATGATCATTGTTTGGTAGGTGCAAAGCGAGTACCATCAACTATCTTGATCTAATAGGGTGGATGTCGGACATCCACATGCATAGTATTGGTTTACTTAACAAGGTTATCAAAGCAGTTTTGGACCTTGGGGCATAGGTTGGGGCGGGACATATTGATGTCACCCAACAAACAAGAGTCACATAAGATGTGATTAGCAAGTGTTGCTTACCCACGTCACTAGGTTTCTAGCGGTGATGCCAAAGCTCACTAGAACTTAGATGAACATGGATCTTGACCACTATATGTCGTTAGAGGGAAGACGATTACAAAACATATAGTGGGAGTATCTTTGTTAAATTGTTTAATGGAAGATCAAACATGAACATAGTGCTAAACTTTGCATATTCTTTGTTGTAGATCATGTCAACTAATGCCGCATCCAGTTCTTTTAATTTGCGATCTATTCTTGAGAAAGAAAAACTCAATGGAGCGAACTTTTGGATTGGTATCGCAACACGAGAATTGTTCTCAAGCAAGAGCGCAAGGAGCATGTCCTTGAGTCTCCTTATCACGATGACTTGCACGATAATGCTCTGTGGTGCACGGAAAGCTTATGAGAAGCAAGCGAATGATTACCTTGATGTGAGTGTCTCATGCTTGCCACAATGTCCTCTGAGCTTCAGAAGCAATATGAGAACACAGATGCCTACAATATCATTGTGGGGTTGCGTGGTATGTTTGAGAACCAAGCAAGGTGAGAGGTTCAACACTTCAAAGTCCTTGTTTGCGTGCGAGCTTGAAGGGAATCCGTCGACCCTCATGTGATTAAGATGATTGGCTACATTGAGAGTCGGAAAGCTTGGTTTTCCCCTTAGCCAAGAGTTGGCTCTTGATGTGATTCTTGATCGCTCCCTCGAGCTTTGAGCCATTCATTCGAACTATCACATGAACAACATGGACAAGACCTTGGTCGAGTTGCATGGGATGCTAAAATCACCGAGGAAAGCATTAAGAAAAGCAGCCATCATGTGATGATGATGCAGAAAGGCAAGGGCAAGCCCTATGTAAAGAAATGCGCGGTCAAAGAAAGTTAGCTCCCGATGAGATCGCGAGCGGTTCTAAGGCCAAACAAGTCAAGAAGGGCCCTGCTCTCGATGCGATTGCTACTATCGTAAGCAATCGGGACATTGGAAAAGGAGCGCCCAAAGTACTTGGAGGATCTTGAGAAAAGAAGGAAGTACGACTTCCGCTCGGTATAAATGTTATAGAAATCAATCTTGCTACTTCATCTACCGATTCTTGGGTATTTGATACGGATCGGTTGCTCACATTTGCAAATCGTTGCGGGGCTAAGAAGAAGTAGAAGTTTGAGGAGGAGCGAAGTGGATCTTGGCGTTGGCAATGGAGCAAAAGTTGTCTGCGGTGGTGTTGGCACCATGCCATTGTCTTTACCTTCGAGGATTAGTTTTGGAATTGAATAATTGTTATTGTGTTCCATCTCTTTCCAAGAACATTATTTACGCTTCATGTTTACAAGCGAAGGTTATGACTTTAGATCCGTGAACAATGGTTGTTCTCTTTATTTCAAAGATATGTTCTATTGTCATACTCCATTGGTGAATGGGTTATATGTTCTTACTCTTGAAGAGTCATCGGTCTATAACATTAATACAAAGAGGCAACGATCGAATGATTTGAATCCACGTTTATTTGGCTTCGTCGCTTAGGCCACATAAATGAGAAGCATGGAGAAGCTCCATAGAGATGGTATTCTGCACTCATTTGATTTTGAATCATTTGAGACATGCGAATCTTGTTTACTTGGTAAGATGACAAAAGCACCTTTCACGGTCAAGGTGAGCGGGCAAGTGACTTATTGGCACTCGTACATTCGATGTATGTGGACCAATGAGCTCAACGACCGAGGTGGTTTCGATGCTTCATAACTTTACAGATGACTTTAGTAGATATGGATATATCTACGATGAAGATAAGTCTGAATCCTTTGAAAAGTTCAAAGAATTCCAAAATGAAGTGCAAAATCATTTAGGCAAGACAATCAAGTTTCTACGATCGATCGTGGAGGCGAGTATTTGAGCCATGAGTTTGGTAATCATCTCGAAGGATTGTGGAATTGTTCCACAATTGACTCGCCTGGAACACCTCAATGGAATGGGGTATCGAACGAGAAATCGCACCTTATTAGATATGGTGCGCTCCATGATGAGCCACAGTGATCTTCCGTTGTCTTTTTGGGGTGCGCTCTTGAAGCACCGCTTTCACACTAAGCGAGTTCCATCAAAATCGGTGAAAAGACACCATATGAGATGTGGACGGGACAACGTCCTAGCTTGTCTTTTCTTAAGATTTGGGGATGTGAGACTTATGTAAAACGTTTACAATCGATAAGCTCGGTCCTAAATCGATAAATGCTTCTTTATCGGGTATCCTAAGGAAACAAAAGGATATTACTTCTATAATCAAGAAGAAGGCAAAGTGTTTGTCGCTGGCATGGTGTCTTCTTAGAAAGAGTTTCTCTCAAGAAGGGATAGTGGGAGCATGGTGCAACTTGAAGAAATTCGAGAAACACCAAAACGTTTCAGCTCCTGAGAACCACAACAGGATGAACAAACTATTGAAGAACCTGTTGTGGACACACCGCACCACGTAGGTCGAGAGGTCACGTCGTGTACCGAGAGGTACATGTTCTTGACTACTCAACAACGGGATATATTGTTGTTAGACAACGATGAACCTAAGACCTATGAAGAAGCGATGGTGGGACGAGACTACGAGAAATGGCTTGAAGCCATGAGATCCAAATTGAATCCATGCACGAGAATCAAGTTTGGAACTTGGTTGATCCACCGATGGTGTTAAAACCATTGAGTGCAAATGGGTTTTCAAGAAAAGATAGACATAGATGGAAATGTTCGGTTTCAAACAAATTCAAGGTGTTGATTATGATGAAACTTTTTAGCCCGTCGCAATGCTAAAGTCTATTCGGATCATTCTAGCGATTCTTCGCTTATTTCGACTATGAAATATGGCAAATGGATGTCAAAACAGCTTTCCTTAATGGAAATCGAGTGAGGATGTGTACATGACATGACCCACGTGTTTTATCGATCCGCAATCGCCTAGAAAGATATGCAAGTGCAAAGATCCATTTATGGATTAAAGCGAGCATCTCGGAGTTGGAACATTCATTTTGATGAAGTAATCAAAGGGTTTGGTTTCATCAAGAACGAAGAAGAGCCTTGTGTTTACAAAAGGCTAGTGGGAGCGCACTCGTGTTTACGGTCTTATATGTGGATGACATATTATTGATCGGAAATGACATTCCTATGTTTCGAATCTGTTAAGTCTTCATTGAAAAGTAGTTTCTCTATGAAAGACTTAGGAGAGGCGACATATATTCTGGCATCAAGATCTATAGAGATAGATCAAAAGGTCGATTGGATTAAGCCAAGATACGTACATTGACAAGGTGTTGAAAAGGTTCAACATGCGAGGATTCAAGAAAGGCTTCCTACCTATGTCACATGGTATAAATCTTAGCAAGAATCGGTGTCCTAGTACACCGATGAGCGGGATAAAATGAATGCGATTCCATATGCTTCGGCTATTGGATCCATTATGTATGCCATGCTTTGTACACGTCCAGATGTCTCGTATGCTTTAAGTGCTACGAGTAGATACGATCGAGATCCGGTGAAAGTCATGGATTACCGTAAAGAACATCTTGAAGTACTTGAGAAGAACTAAAGATGTGTTCCTCGTCTATGGGGGTGAGGAAGAGCTCGTTGTAAATGGTTACACCGATGCTAGCTTCCAAACCGACAAAGATGATTTTAGATCGCAATCGGGATTTGTGTTACTTCGAATGGCGGTGCGGTGGTGGAAGAGTTCCAAGCGAGGAGGCGATTCTTGATTCTACAAGCCGAGTACATAGCGGCTCAAGTCGCTAAAGAGGCTATTTGGATCAAGAAATTTGTTTCTGAGCTTGGTGTGATGGCTAGTGCCTCCAGCCCAATGGACCTCTACTGTGACAACAGTGGAGCCATTGCGCAAGCCAAGGAGCCTAGATCGCACCAGAAGTCCAAGCACATTCTACGGCGATTTCATCTCATCCGCGAGATTGTGGAGAGGCGATGTTAAGATATGCAAAGTACACACGGTTTGAACATTGCGGATCCGTTGACAAAGCCGCTTCCCGACCAAAGCATGAGGCTCACACTAGGGCAATGGGTATTAGATACCTACATGGTTGACTCTAGTGCAAGTGGGATCATTGGTGATATGCCCTAGAGGCAACATGGAGATGTTGAATATATCACATACTATGTTTATGATACATTGCTTTGTTCCTTGAAATAGACATTATCATTATTGATCAATGAGTATGTGACTTATTCATGAGACTCTTAATGCCAAAATGTTGCTATTTCTAAATGATCCCTGATTATATTTCATATGAGGAACAAATATGATTCAAAGATCAACATATGTATTGATTGATGATCATGTCTCATGGATCATGGTATGGAGATACCAAATCAATAATATGGACATGTGTTAGTGAACATATGTTGGATAGACCCGCCATGAGACACTGCAGAGATTCCAAGTGACATCAGTTGGTCTCAAGTAGTGTTTATGTGGAATCCTTAGACTTGAGATCATCATGGTTCCCAACATGCGTAGTAGCTTACTTTGGGACTACTAAACACTACTCCGTGGCGGGTAGTCATAAAAGTAGTTTTGGGTTTGCCATGAAACATGTAGTGGGATGTGAATGATCAAGATAGAATTTGCCCCTCCTTATGGGAGAGATATCTCTGGGCCCCTCGATGTAATGGATTATGAAAGTGCATGGCCATGCCAAGGTGATTGAGGAGTCAATCACGAGTTTATAATCCATCACGGAATCGAGAGAGTGATTGAGCTATTAAGAGGATGACACAGGTCTCGCCTTGAGCTTAATCTATATCGTGAGGCAAAGGGATTAGTACATGAGAACATTACGAGTTCACCGATATGATCTTTACGTATACTTTGGGGTTAATATGTCTTGCTAGAGGCCGCTATTAATGTGGTGACCGGAAGGTGTTTCGGTCGTGACCAAGTATCGTGAACCTGCTGTGGTCGCACACTTAACGGGTTGGAACACTAATTCGAATGTGATTCGGATATGGGCTCAATTCGGATAGAGATCCGGATAGACTCCTATTGGGCCTCGGTCCACGAGGCCCAAGTGAGGAGGTCTATATATATATGGAGGCGAGGGGCTGAGGGAACGCACCTGATAATCCCGAGCTAATCCGTAGCCGCCACCTCCAGAGCCAAACCCTAGCCGCTCGCGAGTGCTGGTACACTCGCGATCGGCGTTCCGACCGGACGTGTGGATACCGGTGGAGGCGCCGCTCGCTTGGCGTTGATCGGCATCAACAACCTCTGATTGGATCCGCTCGTGGTGTGGTTGATCGCGTGGAGGAGACGATCGGTTCGGGACGATCGACTACTTCCACTACTACGTCGACGGCGTGGTTGGATCGGCTTCTCCAACTCTTCTTCACTGCTGCTGGCGTCTAGTGGTAACGATCCATGATCCCTCCTTAAGCATGATGTTCTTGTGTGCGCGGTAGAAAAATTTTGTTTTCTGCTCTCGTAGCCTACTCACGATCCATTATAATCTATATCGTGAGGCAAAGGGATTAGTACATGAGAACATTACGTGTTCACCGATATGATCTTTACGTATACTTTGGGGTTAATATGTCTTACTAGAGGCGCTATTAACACGGTGACCGGAAAGGTGTTTACGGTCGCGACCAAGTATACGTGAACCTCTGTGGTCGCACACTTAACGGGTTGGAACACTAATTCGAATGTGATTGGATATGGGCTCAATTCGGATAGAGATCCGGATAGACTCCTATTGGGCCTCGGTCCACGAGGCCCAAGTGAGGAGGTCTATATATGGAGGCGGAATGGGGATGCATCCGATAATCCCGAGCTAAACCACGCCGCCACCTCGAGCCAAGCCCTAGTCGCTCACGAGTCTTTGGTACACTCGCGATCGGCGTTCCACCCGGACGTGTGGATACCGGTGGAGACGCTGCTGGTTGCGGCGTTGATCGGCATCAACAACCTCTGATTGGATCCGCTGGTGGTGCGGTTGATCGCGTGGAGGAGACGATCGGTTCGGGACGATCGACTACTTCCACTACTACCTCGACGCGTGGTTGGATCGGCTTCTCCAACTCTTCTTCATTGCTGCTGGCGTCTAGAGGTAACGATCCATGATCCCTACTTAAGCATGATGTTCTTGTGTGCGCGGTGAAAAGTTTTGTTTTCTGCTATCGTAGCCTTCGCGCAATCCATTAGTGCCATCTTAGAAAATCTATCCACAACAACAAATATGCTATCCCTCCCCTTCTTTGTCCTAGGCGGGTCCTAAAACAAAGTCCATAGAAATATCTTCCCAAGGCACACTAGGAACGGTAGAGGCATATACAAACCGTGAGGATTAAGTCGTGACTTAGCCTTTTGACATGTAGTGCAGCGAGCAACAAAACGTTCCACATCACATCTCATCTTTGGCCAAAAGAAATGACTAGCAAGTATGTCTTCCGTCTTCTTCACTCCAAAATGCTCATCAGCCCACCTCCATGCGCTTCCTACAACAACAACAAACGAACGGAGCTAGCTGGAACGCATAGTTTGTTAGCTCTAAACACAAATCCATCATTTAGAACAAATTTATTCCACGTTTTTCCCTCTTTGCAGTTCAGCAACACATCTTTAAAACCATCATCATGAAAATAATGCTCTTTAATTGTTTCCAATCCAAAAATTTTGAAGTCAAGTTGTGAGAGTATGGTATATCTCCTAGACAATGCATCAGCAATAACATTCTCCTTTCCCTTTTTGTGTTTTATGACATAAGGAAAAGACTCTATGAATTCAACCTACTTTGCATGCCTACGGTTCAATTTTCCTTGACTTCTAATATGCTTTAATGACTCATGATCAGAATGAATGATAAATTCTTTGAGCCATAAATAATGTTGCCATGTCTCTAAAGCTCGAACTAGAGCATATAATTCCTTTTCATAAGTAGAATAGTTCAAACTAGGCCCACTCAATTTTTCACAAAAGTATGTCACAGGTTTACCTTCTTGCAACAGTACACCACCCAATCCAATTCCACTAGCATCACATTCTAGCTCAAAAGTCTTACTAAAATCTGGAAGTTGGAGTAATAGGGCATGTGTTAACTTATCTTTCAATGTGTTGAAGGCGTCTTTCTGTGCATTTCCCCAAGTAAACGGCACCCCCTTTTTAGTGAGCTCATTCAATGGTACGGCGATGGTTCTGAAACCCTTCAAAAAACGATGATAGAATCCAGCAAGTCTTGGAAAACTTTGCACCTACGTGACCGTTTTAGGAGTTGGCCAATTCTGTATTGCCTCAACCTTGGCTTGATCAACTTCAATTCCCTGTGGAGTAACAACATAGCCAAGAAAAGAGACTCGATCCGTGCAAAATGTGCACTTCTCAAGGTTACCAAATAAACGTGCATTACGTAAAGCATCAAAAACATGTAAATGGTAAAGGTGTTCCTCTAGTGATCTGCTATATATCAATATATCATCAAAATATACCACCACAAATTTACCAATGAAAGCACGCAAAACCTCGTTCATTAATCTCATGAATGTGCCAGGTGCATTAGTTAAACCAAAAGGCATCACTAACCATTCATATAAACCGAATTTAGTTTTAAATGCTGTTTTCCATTCATCTTCCAATTTCATGCGAATTTGGTGGTACCCACTACGCAAATCAACTTTAGAGAAAACAGTAGAGCCACTTAATTCATCAAGCATATCATGTAACCTAGGAATAGGGTGACGATATCTAATAGTAATGTTATTGATCGCTCTACAGTCCACACACATACGCCATGATCCATCTTTCTTAAGTACTAAAATTACCGGAACTGCACAAGGATTAAGAGACTCACGCACATAACCTTTATCAAGCAGTTCTTGAACTTGACGTTGAATCTCCTTAGTTTCTTCAGGATTAGTCATGTATGGCGCACGATTGAGCAAAGATGCCTCAGGAATCAAATCAATATGGTGCTCAATCTGTAGGACCGAAATGGCGACAGAGGGGGGGTGAATGTCGTTCTCTTAAAAAATCGCCCCGAGAATTCGTATGCAGAACGAAACAACTCACAGAAAATTAATTCTGCTAAAAACTGGAACGCATGCTATTCTAAAAAATTCAGCATAAATCAGAGATTAATCAGTAAAAATTCAGCTGAAAATAATGCCGTTTGATCTGCATGCAAAATGGAGGAAAAAACTGAAAAAGAATAAAAAGAAAAAAACTCAAGCTAGCAATCCTACTTCCGATCACAATTTTGTCAGCATAGTGAATACACAAGCATAGTCAAAAACTAAGATTAAAGTCCATTTGCTGCAGCTCATTTTCAGAGAAAGAATTGGAACTTTTAATCCAAAAATTGATAGAACTAAGGAGGAAACATTCAGATCAAGACAATGGTTTAGCAGTAACAGCAAATTGAACCTCGGTCTGACTAGGAATAGATCTTGTTTTCGGTTGGAGCAGTAAAATGCAGTTTATGCAGATAAAACTGAGAGCTCAGAGCTGGATGGAAGACAGGAGATACTTCAAAAACTGCCGACCAACAAGGACTGCAAATCAGTGGTCATAACAGGAAAAAAACAAAAACTGAAAGGAAGCTGATCAGAACTGGAACAGTAAACTGACCAATAAAACTTTACCCAAACAAGTATGACATCAAGCTGCAGGTTTCTTGACTGTCAACAGTGCAGACCAGATACTGCACAACTGCCCCAAAAGGAATACAAACACCAAAGTGGAGACAAACACTGAAAAGGAGAAACAGATCAAAAGAAAAGCAGCCTAGCGGGAAGACATGAACAGAAGGTGAAAGAAAACAGGAAATACCGGGGAAGAGATGCAAACAAGAATCAAACAGCAACTCAGTTCGGGACTGCTCAAGAAACAGAAAAAATAGAGGAAATAGCAACTAAAGGCAGACGACAGGAAAGCACAAAACCAAGGATGACAATAGCTGTTCGGTGGTGGGCAGTCTGAAGGAATTTCAGTGCAGTAGTCACTGTTCACAGCCGAAAATGAAGTTCTTGCCAAAATGAGGAAATCATGCCGTAAGAGAGAAATTGCAGAACCTAGGATTATTTCCTCATGAGCTCTTGGGAATAAAATATCCTTGAGGTCTATTCCCATTCAGAGCCAAAAGAAATCAATTCTTGAGCAAGAAAATTTTACTCTAATACCAACTCAAACACTAGCTCATCATAATACAGGAACAACAAGAAGACAAGGAATCTCAGGAGACAAACTGAAACAAACATCCATCTAAGAAAAGAAGAGATCATTCCAAAACAAATAAGGATTACAGATGAGTCCCCATACGCATGGACATTAGAACAAAAGGAATGATTACAACACTCTGCATGGACATTAGAACAAAAGGAATGATTACAACACTCTCAATCCGTCCTCTCCCTCTCAATCCTCAAGAACACCAAGAGCCTCACATGTTTCTTGGGAGGAACACAACACACACAAGTGAATGAGCTCTCTAAACCCTTCAAAAAGCCTTGTGATCCTCAAAGGGGTATGCAGCCCCCAACACCTATATATAGCCCTTGGCTAATGGGTCTCCAACCCGTTACGCCGGCTAAACCCTAACGGAGCCGTCTCCCACTTGTGCAGCTTTGCGAAATTCCCGTTTCGCCCCTCCTGCACCTTCCGGAAGCTTCGCTCCTTGCCTCGCACGCCGCAACCACCTCGAGTCCACGCCGTCTTGACACATCCCGACCGTTCTGACCTCAACGCCACCTGCGCCTAGTCCGGTCTACCGTGTCTCGCCACGACTTCGCCTCGATGTCCTGCAGTCAGCACAGACAAGAAACACGTCAAATAGCACCGCTCTATACATGTAAGCATAATAACATCAACAAACCTGTCGAATCATCGGAATATGCAATCTAATCCCATACGACCAAGTTTGACCAAAGTCCGACCGAGCCCGATTGCGCCACGCAACGACTCGACTCCGAACCACTCAAACCAAACTGGACTCTCATAACCAATGTCAATTACTCATCATACACATGTAGTCACCTCCACATGGTTCATCAATCTCCCCCTAGATGAGTATATTGACAAACCCCGAAAAAGCGCAAAGAAGAGTTTGAGTTTGACAAAACCAACATGGTCCAAAGAAAGAAGTGAAGCTAATGACCATGTCGACAGAAGGAACACTAGAGCAAAAACTGAAAGAGCAAATTGTTCTCCAAAGCTCTAGAATGATCCCAACTAGCCTTTTCTTCTCTATTCTCCCCCTTTTGGCAATAAACGCATCAAGAATGCAAAGGAGAGAATAAGATCACAAAGATGGATGAAAACGGCTGAAGTTTGATTATTCTAAGCATTTAGAGCCATGAGAATTATCCATAATGACCATAACGAATTACATCAAGTCATAACTCAATAGAGTGCTATCTAGATTATGACAAAGTATGTATAGACAAGCTAAGCCAAGAAAGTCATAATCTGAGAATTTATCGAATTTCTTAGCATGTCAAGTCAACCATGATTCCAGTCTAGCTAAAGGTATCCAAAGATGATGCAAGCCATGTCAATTATTCTAAGTGGAACCAAGAAGCTAGAATTGAGCCAACGTAGAATGCTACAAGTTCTAGAATGAAAACATTTGTTCAAGTACTTGGTCATTTTGTAATGAAGCATATTTTACACAATTGACTTGTTTTTCCTTTTATAAAAGATTTTTTAAGTCATGTGCTAGATCTCAAGCCTTATTCGACCATTCCAAGCTAGAAGCTTAAGGAAATGATCTTGGTCATCCAAAACTCCCCCTGAGTTCATGCCGAGTGCAATGGCAAGCAGTCTCATGAGAAAGAATTGGTGAGATCAGTTTTTTCGCACAAAAGAGATCTTTTTGCTTATGCTGAATATAGTCCAAGAACAAGGAGTTAAAAACTAACTCATGCTTCATAAAAGAACTAGCATAGCTCAATCTAAGGCTCAATATAGATTCAAGACTCAACTCAGCCTATTTGACATGACATGAATCATAAAAGGATAACTAAAGACAGACTAGTCTCAATGAGCTATCATGACATGCATTAATTCAAGTTGTGCATTTTTAACCAACTTATCATGGCAAAGACTTGACTACACATATAAAGTCATGATAAATCTAGCAAGTAAGCATAGATCATGGTAAGATGTAATGCATTGTAAACACGTCATAACAGGATAATAATCAAGGCTTCATGTAATTATATTACAATGCAGAATGACATGCAAGTAAATCCAGCTCCCCCTCAACATGTGATGCAACTTTTAGTTCAAGTTGAGTTATGTCAATATTAAGATCTAGAAGTTCCCAAATGAACTCCCCCTGAACCAAAGTAATAAAAACAAGAAGCTGGCAAAAAAGTCAAGAAAGACAGTCCTTAAAGCATAGAAAAGATATAGAAGCAACTATGGCTCAGACTGACTCTCATCTACCCCATATGACACTAGGACTATTAGACCGGTAATCAACCTCACTAGGGAGCAAACACGTACCCTGTCTACCCAAGGGTGGCCCGACCCTTGCTAGAACCTAGAAGCAGTGAGTGGGCTCAACCTAGTGAGAGAAGAGAAGCGGCTAATAGAGCAGAATCCTAGATCATAAGATGAGAGGAAGACAGCTAAGCAACTAGACTAGAGAAACACTCTAACCTATGCTAGAAGGACTAACCCAATGCACCCCGAATGCAATGCAAAGGTAAGGAGTAAAGGCATAATCAATAATGTAAAGCAGTAAAGCACAAGCTCCCCCTCACAACAGTCCATAAGGACAAACCACCCCAAGCTCTCCTCGTAGAGCTGAAAACCTAGAGCTATCCAAAGGTTTGGTGAAAATATCAGCCAACTGGTGGTCACTCTCCACAAACTGGAACACTATGTCACCCTTCTCCACATGGTCTCGAAGGAAGTGATAGCGAATATCAATGTGCTTGGTCCGAGAGTGCTACACTGGATTCTTAGCAATGTTAATCGCAGAAGTGTTATCACAAAGGAGTGGAACACTGTCGATAACTAACCCAAAGTCCCACAGAGTCGAGACCATCCAAAGCACCGACTACAAAGAATCGGCCGCAGAACGCGTTTGGCCTCTGCGGTGGGTGAGCAACACCGGATCGCTTCCTCAAGACCAGAAGCGAGAGAAGTGCCAATGAATTGGCGGTGCGAAGTGCTCTTCCTATCTATCCTACTGTAGGCAAAGTCTGCATCCGAGTAGGCTCTCAAGGAAAGACAGGAAGAGGAAGAGTACCGATACCATAGTCAATGGTAGCTCGAAGGTACCGAAGAATGCGTTTCACCGCCTGGCGGTGAGATACGCGAGGAGAAGCCTGATACCGGGCACAAAGACACACGGAGAAGTGTATGTCCGGTCTCGAGGCAGTGAGGTATAAGAGGGAGCCGATCATACTACGATACTCCTTCTGATCAACTGGCTCACCGTCCTCATCTGGGTCGAGTGGAACTGATATAGCCATCGGAGTGGACACTGGCTTGCCATCACTCATGTCGAAGCGCTTCAGGAGGTCTCGAGTGTACTTGCCCTGATGCAAGAAGGTACCTTCCCGAGTCTGCTTAATTTGGAAGCCAAGGAAGAAGCTCAACTCGCCCATCATGCTCATCTCAAACTCCGAGCTCATGACCTCGGAAAACTGGGAAACGAGAGCATGCGAGGAGCCGCCAAAGATGATGTCATCACATAAATCTGGACGAGCAAAAGATCATTGCCATGCCGGCGAATGAACAAGGTCTTGTCTACTTTATCCATTTCAAAACCATGACTCAACAGATATGACTTAAGCCTCTCATACCAAGCTCTAGGGGCCTGCTTAAATCCATACAATGCTTTGGAAAGCTTGTAGACATGGTTTGGGTATTTGGGGTTTTCGAAACCAGGAGGCTGTCTCACATAGACTTCTTCCTCAATAAGGCCATTAAGGAAGGCACTCTTGACGTCCATCTGGTAAACCTTGAAACCCTTAGAAGCTGCGAAGGCAAGCAGGATTCTAATGGCCTCAAACCTAGCTACAGGGGCAAAGGTCTCCTCGAAATCTAGTCCCTCAACCTGGGAGAACCCCTGAGCTACCAGTCTAGCCTTGTTTCGAATAACCACACCATCCTCACTTTGCTTGTTCTTAAACACCCACTTAGTCCCAATGATATTGTGACCTCGTGGGGGCTCAACAAGCGACCAGACCTTGTTTCTCTCGAAATGTTCTAACTCCTCATGCATGACATTGACCCAAGACTCATCAGAGAGAGCATGACAAATGTCCTTGGGCTCGAATGAGGCAACAAAGGTAGAATGGAGACAGAAAAGTGACATGCTAGATTTTGAACGAGTAACTCGCTCAAAAAAGTCTCCAATAATCTGCTCAGAAGGATGAGCTTTCTAGATATGTCTAGGAGGTCCAGGATGAGAGGAAGAAGTGGCCTCTACCTCGTGAGCTGACGAGGTAGGAAAAGAGCCACTAGCTCCAGAAGAGGCTGAACGCATGGGCTGATCGCCTCGAGGTGCGGTGGAAGAAGGCACCTCAAGGGGCGGATGAGGGACTGGATCAGGTAGACAACTCTCATCTCCATCGTCCTCATCATCCACGAAGATGGTCTCGGACTGCTCTAAAGAACCTGAGATATCGGGTCTAGTCCCGGGACCGCCTCGTCGAAGGTCACCTCTGTGTTTCTACCATTTTATGGACTCGCAGCCTGCACCCTATAGGCGAGAAGAAGTCGAGTAGCCTAGAAAGATCCCATCACAAGAACGTGACTCGAACTTGTCTAGGTTCCCAGACTTCAAGATAAAGCACTTGCAACCAAACACACGAAAATGAGAGACGCTGGGCTTTCGCCCATATCTCAGCTCATAAGAAGTGCGGTGCAAGTGTGCCCGAAGAAAAAACTCGATTTGAGACATGGCACGCGGTGGCTATAACCTTAGCCCAAAACTTCCTTGGTGTAGAGTATTCATCAAGCATCGTCCTTGCCATCTCGACCAAGGTACGGTTCTTCCTCTCCACGACGCCATTCTGCTGTGGGACGTGCGGAGAAGAGAACTGGTGCTCTACACCTGTCTCATCGCAGAAACTCTCAAAGTAGGAATTCTTGAACTCCGTGCCATTGTCACTGCGGATCGCTCGTAAGGCACCCGGAAGCTCAACAGAAAGCCTACTGAAAAGACCTCGAAAATGTGTAAACGTCTCATCCTTCGAGGCTAAGAAAAATACCCAAGAATACATCGAGAAGTCATCGACCACAACAAGAACATACCACTTCCCCCTGCTGACTGCACTCGAGCTGGTCCAACCGTGTCCATATGGAGCAGCTGTCCTGGTGCATCGGTCATAGTAACTGTGATCGGAGGATGAGAAGCGACAACCATCTTGCCGTGCCGGCATGGAGCACAAACCAGATCTTTGACCATCTTGAGTTTCGGCAGACCACGAATGAGATCGTGGCCACTAACTCGAGTCAAATGGTCAAATCCAATATGACCAAGTCTCCTATGCCAGAAGGAAAGGTCACGGGACTCAGAAGCAACCAAACAACGGAGAGGATCACCGAAGACTCGTAAAAATTAGCACGAAGATCCTCCGAAACGAGAAATTCGAAACCGGACTCACCAAGAATCAAGAATTTTGCAATTGTTTTTCTTAAAGCTCACCTCAAAGTCGTAATCGGTAAGCTGAGAAACGAAAAGCAAATTATACTGCAGCTTACTAACCAAGACAACATCTCTCAAAATAAATGAATCATTAATGCGCACTGTACCTTTGGCGATGACGCGCCCAGATGAAGCATCTCCGAAGGTGATTGTCTCGTCACCTGGAGCACGGGCAAGGGAAGAAAACCAACGGGAATCTCCGGTCATGTGTCGTGAACACCCGGAGTCTACTAGCCAAACCTTTCCTTCCCCGCCCGTGAACCCGAGTCAAACAGAGTAAAGTCTCGATCTTGGGGTAAATCAAGAGTGATTTTGGCACCCAATATCGAGTAACACGTCGCGCGATGAAGTAGTCAAGCACGATCGACCTCTATCTACCCCACGCCTCGTCACCCAAAGAAGCAGAAGGTCTGTGTGCGGACCCAAAGCTGTTGCTAGGTCCGACTGCTACGGGCGAGCGAGTCAAGCACCGGCAACACGCTGATCACGCCGCGGGTAGCTATCTCGATGGAAACGAGATCTACCCTCAGGACGACGGAAGTCACGACCAGGAGCAGCATGAGGACGAAAACCAGAAAACTCGAAGAACCGAGTCCTCGATGTCGCCCAAAACTACCAACAAGAGTAAGCCTAGACCTCATGTTGGTCTTAGGTGCACTCAAGGTCCGGGCGACCTTGAATATGCCTAAGAGACTCAACATGGTCTCTACGCGATCCTCGTGCGCTCAAGCATCGATCGATCACATGTCCATCCTTCGGCGAAGGTGCAATGATACCGCTCGAGAAGCGGTAGCATGATGGGGCTTCGCCTCGAGAGTCAAGTCGCGGTGGAATCACCTTGCTGTCAGAAATTCCTTGGACAAAGCCCGCTGATTTGAATTTGACCTTCTCGGTCCTGGGCTTAGTCTCGATCACACCTGGTGCTATGGGTCTGAGCACGGCAGGTGGATGCTTCCTTCTATCCTCTCGAAAATCATATCCTAGACCTTGATTGAATTTGCAAATATTCGATTGGTCTAGAATAAGATTAAGATTCTTCTTGCCCCCTACAAATCTCTCGAGAGTGTTCATAAGGTACTGACACTCCCGAAATAGAGAGGCACAAGAAGAGCAGGGAGAAGAAGAGACAGCAGAAGGTAAGGGAACAGAAGAAGAACCAACAGTAGAGGAAAGTTTGGCTTGTGCACGCATAGCCGACTCTGGGGGCACATTCCTACTACTAGCAGATTGGTTCGCGTCTCTAGGCGTCTCACCCTTATCCTGGGGCTTCTTTCCCTTCTCCTCAATCACATTACAAGTTGAAGGTGGCTTCTCTAGTAGGTTCTTAGTTAGCTTCACACATTTTTCATCTAAAGCAATCAAGTCAGATTTTAATTTGTTACAGTTTTTGCATGGTGAGCTAACAGGGTCCTTAGAAGCATACTGAGCCATTTTCTTATTATTGTCAATCATATCTTGAAACTGTTTGGAAACAGATTCAAGTTTAGCAGTCAGTTTAGGACAATTCACACATGAAGCAATGGGCTCAAGAAGAAAAGCTTGTAATTCTGCAATTTTATGATCTGCCCGTTTTAGATTCATCTTCAAATTATTACAACTTTCACAAATCTCGGGCAGATCGAGAAGCATAGTGTAAAGACCTCTAAAAGCATTGTCCTTATCCTCACATGAGGTGCAAGAAGTAGTCTCAACGGTAGATGAAGGAAAAATAATCCTACACATCTCTAGTTCAGCGAGCAGACTAACATTCTCCACTTTAAGAATATCTAGCTCAGAGGTCACACTATCATAGGAAGTCCTTAGCTTCTCCATATCACCAATCAAGGCAGGGCATGTATCACATTCACCACGGGAGGGAGCAGATATAAGTGAAGTAAGCTCCCGTGACAATCTAGTTACTTCCTTCTCTAACTCAGTACACCTAGTCTTAGCTCTAGCATGAAATCCACCTAGCTTAAGAAAAGCATAATTGAGTTGGTCATAGGTGGGGCATACCTCGTCCGAGTCGGAGTACAGCTCGCTGTCGCTTAGTTCGCCCTCGAGGGCCATGAAGCACATGCCGGAGAAGTCGTCGCCGCTCTTGGGGTCTTGATCACCCGTCCCGTCGTCATCGCTCCATCCCTCCACCTCGCTGAGGTCGAGGTCGTCGAACGCGTGAGGACGCTGTGGAATGACTTCTTGGCCTTCCAAGTCGCGAACTTCTTCTTGCCTTGTGGATGTACCGAGTCTTCTTGTTGCGGTTCTTGTCGGTGTAGTCGTTCTTGCTCGAACCGTCAAGTCGTTCTTTCCTTTCTCCGCTTAGGGCGGTTGCCCAATGTGGTTGGGGCCACCACACTCCAAGCGATGATCGGTCCGCTTCTCTTTCGTCCCTCCTCCTCTTGTAAGCGTGGGAGAACTTCCGAGCTAGGAGGGCCAGTGTTCATCCTCTAGCTGCTCTAACCGATCATCGCCACGCCACGAGAGCGCTAGGAGAACCCACCAAGTGAATCGGCAGAACACCGTGGTTTAACCGGGATCGGTGACTAGAGCCATCGACTGAGACTTCGACTTACGAGAGACAACGTCGATCTCGTGCGTCTTGAGGCGCGAGTACAGCACGTCAAGCGTCAAAGTCGAGAGGTCGGTGGTATCCTTGATGGCAGTCACTTTCATCTCCCAAACACGCAGATCGAGTGCAGTGAGTATCTGACGAGCGTTATCCGAGTCGGAGTACGTGAGACCGACGGCTTGGAGGTTGCTCAAGATCTTATGAAAGCGCGCAAAGCACTCATCAAGGGACTCGCCAGCGAGCATTTCAAACTTGTTGTAATCTCGCTTGAATCGGTCTGTCGCACCGCCTTTATTTGGGTGGTGCCCTCATGGTAAGCATCGAGGGTCGCCCAAATATCGAAGGCGGACGAAAGATGAGATATGCGGTCAAACTCACTACGACTCAGGCCCTGGATTATGATGTTCCTTGCCTTAGCGTTCGCCTCAACATCATGCATGTTTCCAGCGTTGATGTTTTCATCGGCAGGAACAACAAATCGGACCTTGACCTTGCGCCAGATGGCATACCCCTGGGCCTGATGTTTGTCTCCATTCGGCTTTTCCAGAAGGGGTAATCGACGCCATCGAAAACGGGCGGCTTGGTCGAGTACTTGTCCGTCGCCATGGCTCTTGAGACCGGTTAAGATCTATGAGGAAGAGCTAACCGGCTCTGATACCAATTGTAGGACCGAAATGGCGACAGAGGGGGGGTGAATGTCGTTCTCTTAAAAAATCGCCCCCGAGAATTCGTATGCAGAACGAAACAACTCACAGAAAATTAATTCTGCTGAAAACTGGAACGCATGCTATTCTAAAAAATTCAGCATAAATCAGAGATTAATCAGTAAAAATTTCTGCTGAAAATAATGTCGTTTGATGTGCATGCAAAATAGAGGAAAAAACTGAAAAAGAATAAAAAGAAAAAAACTCAAGCTAGCAATCCTACTTCCGATCACAATTTTGTCAGCATAGTGAATACACAAGCAGAGTCAAAAACTAAGATTAAAGTCCATTTGCTGCAGCTCATTTTCAGAGAAAGAATTGGAACTTTTAATCCAAAAATTGATAGAACTAAGGAGGAAACATTCAGATCAAGACAATGGTTTAGCAGTAACAGCAAATTGAACCTCGGTCTGACTAGGAATAGATCTTGTTTTCGGTTGGAGCAGTAAAATGCAGTTTATGCAGATAAAACTGAGAGCTCAAAGCTGGATGGAAGACAGGAGATACTTCAAAAACTGCCGACCAACAAGGACTACAAATCAGTGGTCACAACAGGAAAAAAAACAAAAACTGAAAGGAAGCTGATCAGAACTGGAACAGTAAACTGACCAACAAAACTTTACCCAAACAAGTAAGACATCAAGCTGTAGGTTTCTTGACTGTCAACAGTGCAGACCAGATACTGCACAACTGCCCCAAAAGGAATACAAACACCAAAGTGGAGACAAACACTGAAAAGGAGAAATAGATCAAAAGAAAAGCAGCCTAGCGGGAAGACATGAACAGAAGGTGAAAGAAAACAGGAAATACCAGGGAAGAGATGCAAACAAGAATCAAACAGCAACTCGGTTCGGGACTGCTCAAGAAACAGAAAAATAGAGGAAATAGCAATTAAAGGCAGACGGCAGGAAAGCACAAAACCAAGGATGAGAATAGCTGTTCGGCTGTGGGCAGTCTGAAGGAATTTCAGTGCAGTAGTCACTGTTCACAGCCGAAAATGAAGTTCTTGCCAAAATGAGGAAATCATGCCGTAAGAGAGAAATTGCAGAACATATGACTATTTCCTCATGAGCTCTTGGGAATAAAATATCCTTGAGGTCTATTCCCATTCAGAGCCAAAAGAAATCAATTCTTGAGCAAGAAAATTTTACTCTAATACCAACTCAAACACTAGCTCATCATAATACAGGAACAACAAGAAGACAAGGAATCTCAGGAGACAAACTGAAACAAACATCCATCTAAGAAAAGAAGAGATCATTCCAAAACAAATAAGGATTACAGATGAGTCCCCATACGCATGGACATTAGAACAAAAGGAATGATTACAACACTCTCAATCCGTCCTCTCCCTCTCAATCCTCAAGAACACCAAGAGCCTCACATGCTTCTTGGGAGGAACACAACACACACAAGTGAATGAGCTCTCTAAACCCTTCAAAAAGCCTTGTGATCCTCAAAGGGGTATGCAGCCCCCAACACCTATTTATAGCCCTTGGCTAACGGGTCTCCAACCCGTTACGCCGGCTAAACCCTAACGGAGCCGTCTCCCACTTGTGCAACTTTGCAAAATTCCCGTTTCGCCCCTCCTGCACCTTCCGGGAAGCTTCCGCGCTCCTTGCCTCGCACACCTCGCAACCACCTCGAGTCCACGCCGTCTTCGACACATCCCGACCGTTCTGACCTCAGCGCCACCTGCGCCTAGTCCGGTCCACCGTGTCTCGCCACGACTTCGCCTCGACGCTGGCGCGGCCAAGATGCATAAGAAACACGTCAAATAGCACCGCTCTATACATGTAAGCATAATAAGATCAACAAACTTGTCGAATCATCGGAATATGCAATCTAATCTCATACGACCAAGTTTGACCAAAGTCCGACCGAGCCCGATTGCGCCACGCAACGACTCGACTCCGAACCACTCAAACCAAACTCGACTCTCATAACCAATGTCAATTACTCATCATACACATGTAGTCACCTCCACATGGTTCATCACAATCCCTCGCACTGGTGGTAGCCCTGGTGGCACTTCTTTTGGAAAGATAACAAATCCTGAGTCAAACTCTTGATTAAGACTACCTAGGTTCCCAAATTATCCACCACGGACCTAACGCCCGCTCTGATACCAACTGTAAGACCCCGGCCCCTCCCTGAGCCCAAAGTGCTACCACCTACTCTATAATGTTACCAATTCCAACTTTTGCCGCTGGTCTTACGAAGCAAATCTTTTATTTAAATATCAATCAAACGACAAAAGCCGGTACACTTGACACTAAACGCAACAGAGGTATAAATTTGCTAATTACCAAAAAGGTACTCAGACTATCCAAGGCTAAATATGTCAGCTGTAGATGGTATGTGAATTACTGTTGCAAGTGAAACAACTGTGCTACTCCTGCCCATGCATGTCACCTTCAACAGATTCCTAAAAAAACAACGATAAAGCAAGGGTGAGTCCGAAGACTCAGCAAGCACACGATAAAATAATGACATTACTTTAGCACCCAATCGATTCATAAACCGTAAGTCAAATTAACTCTATAATCAGTAAATCAGTAAATCAACTCAGAATCGTATCAGAATAAATTTCATCATCAGAATCGTATCACTTTCTCTGTCACTTTCATGCAATGCAATGCATCGGTAACTTTAAACTGTAAATCAATTCTATGTTGTTGATACAGTAACCATCAAACCACATTCATAAACTGTAACCCAGAATCTCTGGGTTTCCCCTGTTTCCTGTTCATTCCTTGCAAATGCAATGCGATGCAATGCAGCTCTGTATGCAACTTATACCGATATAGTGGAGTTGCTTCATCTGTCGATGAAACCCCTCTGCCTCCATCCCTGGAGGTGCCTACCGAAGTAGGTCTCGGTTGCCCCACCGTCGTGGGAGGCCTACCGTCGTAGGTCTATGAATGCAATGCATAATACGCCACTGTATGCTGCTTATACCGGTATAGTGGAGTTGCTTAACCCGTCGGTGAAGCCCCTCTACCTCCATCCCTGGAGGTGCCTACCGAAGTAGGTCCTGTCATTCCCACCGCGTGGGACGCCTACCGTCGTAGGGCTTTCATGATGCTCATAATGCAATGCAAATGCAACATTCTTCAAATGTTGATACTCAAACATAAGCATCACTCATCGCAATACCATCAACAGATAAGCCGAAATATCATTTCATAACACGGCATAAATCATGGCATAAAACAACCACTAGGCATTTATCACAATCCACTATTCTACCATGCACTTGCCTGTTAACCTTGCGAACAATGCGTGGACTGCATCAGACTCGAACCGCCACCTGAACAAGCAATACCCAGACTCAATACATTATAGCAATACACGCACACAGACGAACGACATCGTTCCTATGCGCGTAAGCCCGATAACAACAACCTCTCTCTCTCACCGAACACCTTTCCGATGCTCCGGTGCTCAAACGATCGTAATTTAATGATCGTGGTCTATAATCGCAGATAAATCTTACTTACACGTCTATCATCTTTTTCTTTATTTTTCTCCTCTTTTCTTTTCCCTTCTATCTTTTTTCTTTCTTTCTTTTCCCTTTTTCCTTCCTCCCCTTCTTTTCCTTTTTCTTTCCGCCCGTTCCCCTTCCTGGTGCCTTCTGCCGACGCCGCATCTTCCTCTTCTTTTTCTCGGCTCTCCCTCTCCCTCCGCTTCTACTCACTCAGTGCCGCCCCCTTGGATTCCCGCGCTGCCCCACCGCACCTCATCGTTTCGGCTCCCCGTCCCCGGTCTCAGTCCTCGGTCTCAGCGCCTCCACCGCCGGCTTTCCCCTTTGCGCCTCCTTCTCTCGCGCCGCCTCTTGCGATGTGCCTCCCCTGCGCGTCGCCGGCCCCAGCGGGGCCGTGCCGTGCCGCCTGGCCATCCTCACCTTGCCACTCGGGTGGCGCACGGCGGCTGATGCCAGATCCATGGCCTATGGTCCGGATCTGGCGTCTCCTCCTTTGCATCCTACCCGGGCTAAGGTGACTTGATGTCTATTTTGATTTGGTCTAATCGCTTTGTTTAAAATGAAGTGGCTTGGAGGTGAGCTGCCCCGGTGTGGTCACAGCCGGCCAGAGTCACCCGCACGCCGGGGCAGTGCGCGGTGGCGGATTGGTGTGAGGCCGCCGGTGGTAGCACGCCGCCGCCTCTTAACTCCGGTAAGACTCGGTCCTAATCACCTTCTCTACTCCATTCCCCTACCTCCGGTTGGCATGTTCTATGTTGGTTCCATGGTGCTCTACCGATGCTTGGTTGCTTGATGTCTCTAGTTAAGCATTACTTACTATGAATGAATGGATGCTACGGTTGTGCACGTTGTGATTACCTCTGCCGGTCGATGGTTGGTTACTTTGAGTGGGATCAGGGTTGGCTTGCGGCTGTTGCCTTTTTGGTTGCGCTGGTGTCGCCCGATGGCGACCTCCTAGGGTTGATGGAGGTGGGGCTTGCGGTCTGGTCTCCTGCCGTGGTCGTCCCCTTGCTCCCGGTCGGCTCGCCTTGCCCTCGTCTTGCTGTCGGGTTCTGCTTGGTGGATGAACTTCTCTGTTGGCTTGGAATGGTTTGAGGGTTTGGGGGAAATGAGAACGAGAGACAGTGAGTTGGCTTTGCCGTGCTCTTTCTGTTCTCTTCTCTAGTGACTGTGTGCGATATTTATCTTGTCCATGTGAAGCCTCTCGATGTTGTGCTGTCCCCTACTGTGGCCGCGCTGGCCTTCTGGATGTTTGGGGCTGAAAAGTGGGCTTATGGCACTTTTGTCTATTTTTTTGCGGGTCTTTATAACCAAACATGTTTGTTGTACCGAGTGATGAACCTATGGTTGTGAGAGGTGCCGACTGGCCCTCGGACGGTCAGGTATCTCCGTGAACGGTCTACCCTGCCCAAAATTAACCTCTAGGGCTCTGACGGCAATTTCTTCGCTTTTCTTCTTTTTTTTTCTTCTCACGGGTATTCCATGTAGGCGCACGATCAACCTAACCACAGTGTACTTGTTTCTGCAAGCAATCAAAGAACATGCAAAAACAAGATGAACAACAACTCAATTGCAAATAAACGATGTAGGATTCAATCGAAAACAGAAAAACGATGGGGTTCCGAAGACAAGTATTCAGGCGGTCTAGCCGACACGCGCGAGTACAAGGCGAAGTAGCAAAAGCCAACTTAGTCTAACAAAACCCAAACCCTAGATGCAAACTTAGGAACGTATTCACCTGATGGTTAAGTTGACGTACTCGCGCTGTAGTCATTGGTCCTTGTATCATAGTTTCAGTTTGATATGGAGCCGGCATGGTTGTGTGCATGGAAAGGATGTCCTCATCAGTCGAGGTGGACGGATTATAGATGATAAGTTAGTCAATAGTGGTAGGAAGAAGGATGAATCAAGATCTGCAGTATTAAGCAAAGAAACCCATGAGCGCAGCCGACAAAACAAGCCTGGAAGGAGAGATCAAGGTGCAGAAGAAAACAGCTTGCAGAATAAAGGGCATTCTGATGTACACCCACGTGATGACAATTCAAATAACAGTGAAAGGAACTCCAGGCAAGAAAAACTAAATAATAGGCATGACAATAATCGTCAATGGTCGCCAGGATAGGTACAGGGAAAGCACAAGAAAGGGCAGAAGTTCTGAGCCTAATGAACAAGGTCTTCACAGATTGAGCAAGAGGAGGCGTGATGACCATGAAAGCCATCGCAGCGGGAAGGTATGAAGTTTTTGTTGAAAGTAACTTTTGAAAGGCAAAGACATTAGAAATTCAGTCAATTGGCTACCTAGTTACCAGAACGGTGGTAATGAAAGTATGAGGAGCTAACTTTGAAACAGATTAGTGTCCTTTTCAGTTTGAAGCTCTGCAGATTTTATACATACTGTTACAAAAGATCTAGTGCAAAATAGTATGCGCTTATAGTAGGATGCATGTATACTTGATTCCTTAGGGGTTTTACTTCAGTACTGCATGTGGTAGCTAGTTGTTTTAAGAGAAATCATGTTACATCTTTGGTGACAAGTTGGTATTTCCATTAGTCATCTGGGCCAGTCAGTATATTTGTTTATGCTACTCTTTTGTTGAGCGTTTTTATTTTTCGCAAAAGATGTTAGATATCCTAATATACAGGGCAAGAACCCAATTAGTTGTCACTTCTCCAAAGCATCTGCCATCCTGGAGGAGGATATGATCTTCAGCATTTCCAAATCCAATAACAGCAACCTTTTCCACCTATGCTTGTTAGGGGGACGTACTTGTAGAGAAGTATTCCGGTGAAATTTCATATTGTTTACATAAGTTCAGTAAACAATATGAAATATCAGTTGCTGAGCTAGAATCGTCTGGGGGTCTATTCATTATAATTTTGCTAAAATTTAGCCTCTTCCCTTTTTATATATGTACTAGCCAATTTAAAGAAAACGTGTTCTCTGGTCCCTTGCTCCATCTGCATGCCACTGCAAAAGATGCACCCCCTTGATTTCCTGTGATCGTAATGCATCTAAATCTTTTGTTGTGTGGGCATTTATTGATTCGGCAACTAGAAACTTCACTTAAACCAGGATCTGTTTCCAATGACTCCGCGTGGAGTAGGCACGAGAGGCCGTGTGATCAACATGTATGACACTGGTAAAATAAAGGAGCATAGCATTTTTAGAAAGAATTTACTGCTACATGAAAACTGTAAAAGCACGACACTTGTAAAATTAATGAGTATAGCATTTTGTAGAAAGAAAATTTGTATAGGTTGAGATGAAAGGTGTGAGCAAGCAAGAAAATAGTAGGGATCATGCTGCATCACCCAAAAAGAGACAGAATCCTCAATTAACCACATGATTCATTTGTGAAACAAGCTAGGGGAAGAAGATGCCATATCGATCAGATGATGAAAACCACGAGGATTCAAGAAGAGGTCGCTCAAAGTTGGAGCGATGGACGAGCCACAAAGAGATAGATTATAGTAGTATTGATAACGAAACTGCACAGACGTTTAATTTCTTCCATCAAAGCTAGCTGATGTTCAAGCTCCCACTGCTGATGAGTTAGGGAAATCTGAAGTTTCTGCTACAGTTGGTAATTCAGACATGAAGAGCAGTAGTGATAATGGGCAATTAACATCTGACAAGACGACTGAAGAGCGTGACCGACATCTAGACACTGTCGAGAGGCTCAAGAGACGAAGTGAGCGTTCCCATGCCTGGCGAGAAGGAAGCACCGCAAAGTAAAAAAAGGCGGATACTGAAGCGCAGCCTCCCCAGAATGAATCTTCTGCTGCTGATATGGAAGTGAAGCCAGAGCGGCCGGCTCGCAAGATCGAGGAGGTGGATTATATTGGGAGTTAATTGGAACTTGGAAGCACATCTTCATCTGAAGAAGTTACTGCAGATCTCATGCCTTTTCTGTTACACTTGAAAGTTGAATTCATGTATGATTTTACTGTTTAACTTATACCTGTACGTACGTGTAACCATAGACATGTTGATTTGTGGCTGGAAACTGGATACTGTATGATTCAGGTGGCCTAAAATGTGTGGCATTGGTGCTACCAAAAGTTTTGAGGCTTTTATGGGAAGCAGTCGCCTAGCTTGGAGTTTCCCAGTTCAGTCGACCGCTGCTTCGACAACAAATTTCTGGGTTTCCCAGGAGCTACATTTTGAAGAAGCGGGAGCGGCAATGCTGCAAGCTGCTTTCTTATGAACTGCCGCTGGCCTGGAAGCACTGGATTTTGTATCATTCATGTATTTATGTTACTTTAAAGCTATGGTAGGTGGTTGGATGCATGTTTGCTGTGTGATGTTGGCTGCAGAAGCAACCGATTTCGGGGATTTCAACTTTTTGCCACTCTTAAGATTGGCCAATTAATTCTGTCACTTACATGTGGGCCCGTCTGAGTCACTGAAGGGCCCGTCTGAGTCATTAAAAACGGACCAGGGTGGCAAATCTGTTGCCACTCTACTCATAAGAGTGGCATATGATTAAATGTTCCACCGATTTCAGGTGTCTTAGTTTTGCTGGGAAGTGCACGTCTTATTAGTTATGATGTGTTGAGAACGGGCCAGTAGCCTAGTGCTATGCTCTTGTGAGTTTGCACATTGCAACTTTGCCTCTCTTTGCTAGCACTCCCTTTGTTATTTTTTGTTTGATATTTTAGAATTTGTGTCGTTAAACTTTTTAAAATTTGATTTAGTAACATGTTTCAAACTATTTAAATTAGCTATATAAAAACTATATCATTAAATTTGTTGTTTAAAATATTTTTATAATATTATAAATTTGTTAGTATGTATTAACAAAAAACAATTGTCAAAGTTGTACATGGGAGATTGTGAAAAAATTAAAAACGTTAAATAAAAAAGAATGAAGTAGTGCTCTTAGTAAGAAGTGTGTGGGTTCAGAATCACTTTGATTATGCTTTGGTTTTTATTTGCTACAGTAACTAGTCTTTAAATGATTTGTTTTTTAAGGCGACGCCTATAGGTAGATTGTAGTCGTATGTAACTATTTTTCTATGTGTATTGTTTCTTACGAACAGTCGAGAATTCAAAAAATTCAGTCATAAACAATAAGACACAGCTCAAAAGAATTCACATAATGCCACCCTCTGTTGAATCATAAGGTTTGCACATCAAAGCACTTCACAGCTCTCACCAAGAAAACAGAAGCTTGCGGGGAGGAAGCCATCCGATCGTAGGTGAATGTGGGAGGCGGCGGCCAGCGACGAAGGGTGTACTGTTGGACTGGTCAGAGGCATGCGGTGCGTATGGAATGGGAGCCACGCGATGGTGGGCGCGGTGACGCAGATTCAAGGCCCCGTCGGCCGTGGAATGCGAGTTCGGACGCTAGAGGCGTGCGGCAAGACGAAACAGAACCGTCTTGGGTGAGCGGTGACGAGGGGTAAGCCGATCGGGGCGAGTGGAATTCGACCGTGGGCTATCGGTTCGCTGTAATAGGATGGACTAATCCCTAAGCTAGGGATATCTTAGAGGATAGTGATCGTGTTATCGATGATCAATCACACACTAGCAAAAGTAGATGATTAAGAACATAAGATGTAGTCCCAACAGCCTCTCTTATTGATGATTTATCCGTAGGCGTAGACATAGTATATATAATGAAAACCCTTACCATCCCCTTTCATGATTCACTAAGCAATATGAGACTAAACTACCCTAATGGGCCTTTATGGGCTGAGGTCCCTAATGGATCAAGTTTGGTAAAGTGTCCACATGGATTTTTCCTCAACACTTTCCTTTTGATACTTTGCCAAATGCGTTTGTATATGGCTCATTAAAAACTCCTTCTAAAAACCAAGTGGAAAAAACGGTAAGAAGAAAAGAGTACATAACTCACGTTCTTATCATTGCACATACCGCCTCATTAAAAACCTACAATTGAAAAAACCTGTGGAACTCTCAACTAAAAAAAAAGAGTACAACACTCTTCATCCTACTGATGAATGAATATTAAGTATCTCCCCCTAAGGACATCACTTTGTGTCTTCTCATGCACCATGAACATTCTTCTCAAACACAAACGTGGTAAAGCCTTAGCAAATAAATCTGTAAGATTCTCACTTATTTGGATTTTTTGTATTTCTATATTCCTATTCTCATGCTGCTCATATGGGTAGAAATTCTTAAGGAGAAAATGCTTTGTCAAACTCACCTTGACATAGCTATTCTTTATTTGTGTAACACAAGCTGCATTATCCTCGTAGAGGACTGTGGGAGCTTTATCCACCTTTACACCACATAACTCTTGGATATGATGAATCTATCTTCTAAGTCATATACAGTCACGTGTAGTTCATATAGAGCAATACATTTTGTAAGGCTATATAAGGGCAGGAGAGGCAAGGGCTAGGGTTTGATATTGTTGGTTAAGCCTTTTGGTGGCTAGCTCTTCCTCCCCCATGGGAGATTAGGGTTCTTTGGGTTTGAGTTTTGTGTGTGTGCTCTAGGTTTAGAGTTCTGCTATTCTAAGAGATTGGTTGTAAAACTTACATACTCAAGTAACAATATATCAATCTTTGATCATCTCCATGGATCCCTCCTGTTTTGATTGATTTGTTCTTGATTTGGATGATTTTGATCTCTCCTCTTATCTTGATCTTGCCATAATGTAACATCCTGATTTTCAGAGCCTTTTTGAAGCTTTTAAAATAAAATTCACCATTTGGATTTTTCTGGAATTAATTAAAGTTTAACTGGAATTTTTATTAAATACAAGGATTTAATATGATTAAATAAAACATTAACATTTACCAAAAATATTTTATTCGGGTTCCTTGAGTCTCAAGTAATTTTTTGGAATTTTTCTTGGATTTTTATGGATTTATTTGCTATTTTCTAGAGCTCAAATTGATTTAGCCAAATTTCTGAAAAAGAAAATCCTAAAAACCCTAAAAAGCCAGGTGGGCCGACGCCCACCAAGCCGGCCCAACTCGCCCCGCAGCTGGCCTGCCCGCCCTTGCCACGCGGCTCGCATCCGCGCCCGCGCCCATCAGCCCGATGCGTGACACGTTTCGCCTATCCGTCCCGTCCACCCCGGCCGCAGCCGATCTCGGCTGTTCGCCGCCCCGTGCCACCGACAAGTGGGGCCCGCCTGTCAGGCATCATCCCCGACCTGGCCTCCGTCTCCGTCTCCGATCGGGAGACGCATCCGCCGCCGCCTCCGCACGTCTCCGACCCGAACTCCGCCGCCGTCTCCGCACGGGACTCTTCTCCTACCGGGTATAAAAGGGGCCCGACCCCCGGGGTCTTCCTCGTCCCGCAGCCGCCGCCTCCGCCGCCGCTAGCCACCGCCGCGCCGGTCATCTTCACCGAGGGTCGCCGGCCATCTCGCCTTCGCCACCGAGGCTCGACGCCGCCGTCTTCGCCGCCGTCGTCTGCCGTCGTCTGCCGTCTGCCGTCGCCACTAAATATATATCATGAATATAGTCGTAATTACAGTGATAAATGCTAGGTTATATTTGAATTTTTTTCAACTCTGACTTTTTCATATTTTGTCTCACTGGATAGAATCATCTGTTTTGCATTGGCGATGGGAACGATTAAGAGTAAATGATTTTGAGTCCCTACCTTTCTGAATCTTTTTTTCACACATAGTTAGTTGTGTTTATCAGAATTAGAATAATACAGTATGAACTTTACCCTGTATGTGTTTTCTAACCATTTTTTTGGCTGGTAGCTTTTGTATGCATGCTCAACCTCCATCAAAAAATGGCCTCTCAAATCTAGTCAAAGTTTAGATCAATTCTTGATTACCATGTCAGGGACCCGTTGCTTGATGAGGTAATTACTAATATGTTTAGGTCAATTCTTTATATCCTTTTTTATATTAGTTTTTTTGTTTGATTAGGTTCTTAATTTCATTGTTCTGTAGGTTAAGGACACCATATCGTCAATGATTGCTCAATTTGAGCAAGAACATATCACAAGTTTTATAGCAGGATTGGAAAATTTGGCTGTGGGTATAGCAAAGCATTTCCCTAGTGACATTAGGAATTCTTGTGAGGGGGTCCATGGTACAATGAAAGAGGTTAACAAGGCTAGGAATGATGACCCTGTTCGTATGGATGGAGCAGATGCACAAGGAGCCATTGATAAGCACATCTTTCAGCAAGGTCTCGAACTGATTGGGTTTTGTGTTAAACAATGTTCAAAAACGAACAGTTTTTTATCTTTTTTTTTCATTTTATGGATAACCTACCTATTTTTCCTCTTTTTTCAGATTGTTCATCTAACAATAAGAGAAAGAGGACATTTTGCAGCGAAGAATCTGACAGCAATGGGTCTACAGTTTTGTATCATCGGCGTCGTATTTCTAGAGCCCAGACTCAAGCCCAAGAGCAAGTCGGCATTGCTGAAGCTCAACCGCATGTTGTCAATTGTGGGTCAAAAGGAATTAACCAAGTTCATATTCCTATCAATCAAGTCTCTCATGTAAGTGGCAAAGGCTTGTGCATGTGCCATTCTTTTTTTTTTTACTCAGAATTTTTAGTGCAAAAAATGAACTATAATCCCCTGCATATTAAGTTTTGGCCTGTATTTCATATTTTTTTATTTTGATTTTTTTTGTATGCGCAAGGGAAGCATCCCTGATGTAGCAGACAAGGATAGCGGGAATGCATATGTTTGTGTTTCAACTGACCAAAGCATCCCTACTTGTGCGCATGTAGATGCATCTAATTCCAAACACTATGAGCAATCACATAAGCTAAACCAAGATAATAATGGAAGGAAGGACGATTCTCCATCTGCACTAAAGGTATGCTGGTTTAATTCTACTTTGCTCCAAACCAATATAATAATGGAAAGTAAGATGGTTGCACATTTTTTGTACTAATTAAACATTTGTGCTCTCATTCTTTCATTCAGAGTTTCGATGTTAGTAGAGGACATACTGATCAGAGCCCTATAGGCGATGTGTGTGGTAAAGCCTCTATGTTACCCTTGAATCATTATCCATTTTTTCCTCTGTTTTGTATAACAAAATGACTACTTGTTTCCTTTTTCCAACACCATCTTCATGATTTTGAACATTACTTTTTTTTATTGCAGAGTTTCTAGTTAATTGCACCCAACTATATGCACCAGGTAGTTCATCAAACAACTTTTATGTGTAGGGATTTTAGTTCATCAAAATGACTATAGGATAAGTTCATCAAACAACTTCTTGCTTGAACAACCAATATAGGATAAGTTTCGCAAGAAGCATCCGTAAGAAGTTGACAGTTTTATTGGGTTAATGTAGTTGTTACATTTTATTGTTATGTGTCAAATATTGTTTGTTATGTTATCTTCTGGTTTTATAACATAGGGGGAAGTTGTTGTTATCGATATTAAGTCACAGGATCCTGTAAAGACCACCCCACATGCAATGGGTGTTTCTTCTACAAATGTCATTAACTTGGTAAATCAACTTTTGGTATCTGATTATGCACATCTTTTTGTCATGTGCCTTTTAACATGCTTTTATATATCTATATCTTTCCTTTTTCCTTCAATTAATCATGCTATCATCTTTTTGTCTCCAGGACCCCCAGATATTGTGATCTCTTCAAGAGAAAGATTTGATCAGAGATGCATTGATTTGTGTAAACAAACTAAACAAATATGCAACAAGAATGAATCCTTTGTTAAGGATAGGGTAGATTGCAGCAATATGTCACTTGGCAATGTTAATGATAAGAATAGGAAATAGAATAGGACTCTTATCTGTTTCCTTATATGATTTGTATTCCTTCCATATACCGGATAAGAATAGGAAATGGAATATGACTCTTATCTGTTTCCTTATATGACTTGTATTCCTTAACAGGCAAAACCCGTGCTGGCCAGTCCACAGTTAATATCCTTCAGCCACTCAATGTCAATGTTCTGAACTTACAAGATGCCTGCTTATGGAAAGAGAAGGCAAGTGAGGGGTAGTATATACACTAGTCACCCAAACACCAGTGGCAGAGATAGATTCATTGTATCCGCCTTAGACATGGCGTATTATCAAGCAGTGATTAGTATGGCCAGTCCACAGTTAATATCCTTCAGCCACTCAATGTCAATGTTCTGAACTTACAAGATGCCTGCTTATGGAAAGAGAAGGCAAGTGAGGGGTAGTATATACACTAGTCACCCAAACACCAGTGGCAGAGATAGATTCATTGTATCCGCCTTAGACATGGCGTATTATCAAGCAGTGATTAGTATGTCAGTGGGAGAACACAGCAGGTAAGTGTTGTATGCAGATAGATCCTTATGTGTGTATGTTCCACATTGTTTTGTCTTGTCTTTCCACATATCTAATTTGGTAGGTTGTATTTTTTCTTCAGTTGCAAGGCCATTTCAGTGAAGCCTGATGGAAAAAGTTTTGTGAAATATAGTTGTTTAGGGTACTCTCTTAAGCCTGAAGGCAAAATTGACAATTTCTTGGTCAATTGCTTTTGCCGACTTCTATTCGAGGAGAATCATCCCACTAAGTCAAAGAATCATTTCTTTTTCAACACAGTTGGGGTATGTCACCATTTTTTTGTAGAGTATTTTATTTTGTAATTTTTTTACTTTTTTATAAGTAAGGGTTTCTCATGTTAGAAGCATATTTTTTTGTGTGCCTGAAGTGAACATACTGGATTTTGTCTAGATTTTTTCTTCCTAATATGTGTGGTATTTTTTTGCAGCAACAAATATTGAAGCTTGAATCAAAATTCAGGTTTGCAAATGTCAAACATGAATTTGAAACTGCCCGTAAAGTTAAGTCATTGTAGTCTTGCGAACTGGTCAGTTTTTTTAACATGCTATTATTATTGTTTAGTTTTATATATCTTTTTTTGTATATGTTTTTAGTTTTTTAAATGTTCCAACCATGTACATTTTTTTACTAATTGATCTCGCGTGGTTGTATGGTCTATACTAGATTTTCTTCCCTATTTTGCATGAAGATCATTGGTTTCTTTTTGTTGTGGACATCAAAGACCAAAAGTTTGTATTCATTGATTCAGCGATTGGGGGGAGGTCCTACAACGAAAACATGAGGATGAATTTAGTACGTGTGTTATATATTTTCTTTTTGTCCTACATTTCACTCTCGTTTTCTATCTACGTGTGCTATATTCGAAATGTTATCTTATTGTTAATTTTAATATTTTTTGTAACAATTTATCTATATTGTAGATATGGAATTTTACAACATCATTTTTTGCAACTGCTAAAAGTTCATCGATCAACCCTCTTGATTTTGACTTTGATGATTTATCACCTCACCGACAGAAGCTAAAGTAAGTAATGTTTTGTTTTTTATCCTTTCTTTTATTTATATGTGTTTGTTTTTAGGCTATGTGTTTTTATTTAGTCAATGTACATAGATACCGTTCCAGCCAATCTTTTTTTTCGGGTTATGATGTCTATCAATCTACATCTCCATTTTTACCAGGAAAGACTCAGGTGTGTTTGTTATGAAATATAAGGACCCTACAGTTGCACTTCAAGCACAGTTCACCATTGATGACATACAAATTAAAGTTAAGGATACAACTTATTAACCGCATGTTGCGTAGCCAACACAACTTTGAAGACTTAAGTCTAGTTAATTATGTAGTTTGGAAGGTTCTTCTTTTCAGTCATATCTCCGTTTATTTCTATGTGTACCTGTTCTTTTTTTTGGTCCTACGGAACTAAATCTTTTTTTGTTGCTGCTATCTGTCATGATTACAGTGAGTATTGTCTAATTTTAGTTTCCTAGAGCTTATACAGCTTGGAGTCTTGAACAGTGAATTTTTTGTTTTGTCTGGCTTCAATGATTATTTTGTGGTGGCAGCCAGTGGATCTGTGAAGCTTACTTCGCACTTAATTTGGTTTGTTTTGTTACTTTTGTACGGTTTCCTACCTCATGGGTTCTATTTAATTAGAAATTTTGGCTTGTGTAATGAAGTAATATATTATTGTTCAGTTTAATCCAAGCTAGATCCCGATCTTTCTTGTCTTTGTTTCCATATAGTTTGTTTTTTAAAGTATATTAAGTAATGTGCATGAATATTTCATTGTGTCTTAGAATATATTTTTTATTCTATCAACCCATGTGTTGGATCGAAATCGGCAACATAGGGGGTGAATGATGCCGTTTAAAATCGCCCTCAAAGTATTTATGAAAAACTCAATTCTCCGATAGCTATAAAAAGCTATGAAGAAAGTAGATTGGATGATTACTTGAAATGCCAAGAAAACATATAACAAGATTCTCCTCCAAAAATTTGACTTTACTGACCAAGGGCTGAAATCAGAGAGAAGCCAAACTGACAAAACAAAAGATTCTATTTCGGTTGGCAAACTGACAAACTGACAAGAACAGAACTTGAGCTTCTATTTTGGTTGACAAGCAGCAGACCGAAACTACAAAAGATTCTTTCCCCAAAAAAAATTTGCCTTCACTGGAGAGCAAATAAGTAGACAAGAGTAAACTGAAAAAGGGAAACAAACTAAAGAAGAATGAGCAATTCGGCAGTAGTAGAAGGGAAAAACGGGCAGCAAAAGAAATAGCCGAAAGATGTAAATCTGCAGCCAAAAATCATTTGATGAATTGCTGGCCAAAAGACTGCAGTAAATAGATTTTTGACAGCATACCCGAACTGCAGTTTTCTCAATTTTCTGGCCGAAGGCATAAAGTACAGATTACTGCTGAAAGCTTACTTTGTCGCACACAAAAATCTGAAGAAAGAAGACTAGAAAATCAAGAAAAGAAGAGATTCACAAGCTGCTGCCTAATGCTGATTTTTACCCAAAAGCAGACTGGAAATTGAGTGCAGACAAAATAGAGAAAAAGCTGGAAAGAAAAGACACTTCAAAGGAGAAATCACAAAAGAAAAGAAGGAGCAATCCTGAAGAAATAATGTTGAGCTAAGAAGGAGAGATCAGATGAGAAATTGACTTCCTGAAGCTAAAAGCAAAGAGATGAACAGTAAGTACCGTAGACAACTAAGAAACTAAAAAGCTCTTCAAGTATGGCTGTCCCTTTTTGGTCTAATAAGCTAAATTTTGACTCAAAAATCAGGGAGACCATATGGGGAGGAAACTTAAGACAAAGAGCATTTTAACGGTCAAATCACTGCTATAAACCTGAAAACTGAAACCTGATCAGAAAAGAGATTAAACTACAAAGGGCTTGCAATTCTCAAACTTTTTGAACAAGAATCATCAGATGTCAACAGAGGATGATCTTACAACCAAGAAAGCACAGGGCCAAATCACTCCTTCCATTGGAAAATCAAAGTTTCTGGATTGCTCTGTTTGCGGAACAGTAAACCCTAGAAACAGAGGATTTTGAGGCGTACATCTGAGGAAAGAAAGTATTCATTAAATCCGATTTTTGCTCCTGGAAATGGGATGGCCAAAGGGCCTTGAGTCTTTACCACCACAGAGCATCTCAAATCTGTCACTTCTCAACAAGGATCAAAGATTAAACTCAAGAACAGACACAAGAACATGAGAACAAAAAGAGGAAATCAACACAGAAACTCAAGTACTTCTCATAAAAGTCAGAGAGATGAAAGATTACATATGAGACACAATTAAACCACTATGTCCCCATACATGATTGAGAGGAGATGCAACTACGACCTTCTCCCCCGAAGAATACTCACGCAGACATCAAGGGGAAAGCATAACTTGTTGATTGTTAAACCTTGTAAGCATGCATTTAGTTAGTGGTTTACTCTTCAGTTTCTGCATGCGCTGACGCATTGGAGTTCCGTTTCTGCATTGTCTTCATTGTTCAGTTTTGGTTTCTGCATTAGAGTTCCGTTTCTGCATTGAAGACTTCTTCAGTTTTCTTCCGTTTCTGCATTGGTTCATCTTTGCATTGTATCACTGCATTATAAAAGGAGAACAAAGACCAGAAATGCTGCATCTCACAGCAGCACAAAAATTCTCTCTTGTGTTCCAAGTGATCACGTGTGTTCGCGTTTGAGTTTGTCTCTTCCAGCTCGGGTCCTCGCCGGCAAAGCTCGCCGGGGATTCTAACATTTGGTATCAGAGCGGGGTTCAAGGCTTGGACTCGAGATCGTGCACTTGAGAGCGTGTTCATGCCTCGAGGCCGCACACACTCCCCGCGCCGGTGGTCGGCGTCACCGCCCGGGCGCACTCCAGGAGGTTCCGGCGGCTGCGCCTCGGGCAGCGGCGGGAACGACCGCGGGCTGGTTTTACACCGCGTGGTCAAGGAGGCGGGAGGCTCGGCCAATTATCCTTTGCTGACGAAGTCGAACTACAACGACTGGTCGCTGTTGATGAAGATCAAGCTGCAAGCTCGCTGCCTGTGGGACGCCATCGCCATCGAGCCGGGCGGTGTCGAGCTCCATGAAGACAGGATGGCGCTGGACGCCATTTGTAGCGCTGTTCCACCCGAGATGATCTCGACGTTGGCGACCAAGGAGTCGGCCCAGGAAGCGTGGGACTGCATCAAGACAATGCGGGTTGGCGACAATCGCATCCGAAAAGCCAGTGCGCAGAAGGTGCGCACAGAGTACGAGTCCATCGCGTTCCGCGACGGTGAGTCCGTGGAGGACTTCGCCATGCGACTCACCGCCATCGTCAACCAGCTTGCCATCCTGGGTGATCCCGAATCTGCAGACAAAGTCGTCGCGAAGTACCTGCGCGTCGCTCGCCCCAGGTTCACCCAGCTTGTTCTTTCCATTGAAACACTGCTTGACATCTACACGCTGTCGTTGGAGGAGGTGACCGGCAGGCTCAAGGCGGCGAAGGACACCGAGCAGCCTTCGTCCTCGCCTTCCCCCAGCGCTAGAGGCAAGCTTTATCTCACCGAGGAGGAGTGGCTCGAGCGCTATAAGAAGAAGGAGCAAGTTGGCTTCCGTGGCGGCGGCTCGAGTGTCGGGTCAAGTGTCGGGCGAAGAGGACGAAGTCGCGGAGGAGCTCGGAAGGAGCTGGTGCGCCGAACCGGAACGACGACAAATGCCGAATGCGGAAAAACCGCCATTGGGCCAGGAATGCCGCTCCAAGCCCAGAAATGAGGAACAGGCCCATGTGGCCCAGGACAATGAGCCCACGTTGCTCCTTGAGACTAACGCCACCGTCCCGACCGCATTGTCGCCGTCGCTCTGCGATTCTCCACCCGATGGAGAGAGTAAGCGATCCAGCCGAGGTGCGGCGACTCTGGTCTCGCCGCCACCACCACCACCCATCGCGATCGTGCTGCCGTCGTCTACCCCATCAAGCGCGCGGTCGGCCGGTGGGCGAGGGGTTTCGCGGCTTCGGCGACGCGGAGGAGCAGGATCCTCGGCGCTGGATCCTGGACACCGGGGCCACCAATCACATGACGGGGTCCCGGGCGGCATTCTCCGACCTCGACACCGGCGTCACCAGCACGGTGAGGTTCGGCGACGGCTCCGTCGTCCGGATCGAAGGCTGCGGCACGGTTCTGTTCGCGTGCAAGAACGACGAGCATCGCGCTCTCGTCAACGCATACTTCATCCCGCGCCTAACCGCCAACATCATTAGCGTCGGTCAGCTCGACGAGTGCGGCTATCAAGTCTTGATCGAGGACGGCGTGATGCGCGTGCGGGACGAGCAGTGGCACCTGCTCGCCAAGATCCATCGGAGCGCAGGCTGGCTCTACATGCTCTACATCAACCTTGCACGGCTGGTTTGCTTAGCTGCACGCGCCGGAGAAGATGCGTGGCGCTGGCATGCCCATTTCGGGCACATCAATTTCGCCGCGCTACGCAAAATGGGCAGAGAGAAGCTAGTTCGAGGCCTACCCGTGCTGACGCAGGTCGATCAGGTGTGCGAGGCGTGTCTCGCCGGGAAGCAGCGCCGTGCACCCTTTCGCGGCAGACCGACACGCCCATCGAACCCTTGAGTGCCGCATGGCGACCTTTGCAGCCCAATCTCACCATCGACACCCAGCGGCAATCGCTATTTCCTCCTCCTCGTCGACGACTACAGCTGGTAAATGTGGGTCGCCTTACTATCGGCCAAAGACGCTGCTCCGATCGCCATAAAGCGAATCCAGGCGGCGGCTGAGTGCAAGAGTGACAAGAAGTCTCCGCCGCGCACTTACGGAGGGGAGAGTTCACGGCGGCAAACTTCAATGAGTCTCGCGCTGAAGCGGGTGTGCGGCGCTGACCGACGGCGCCGTACTCGCCACAACAAAACGGCGTCGTCGAGCGACGGAATCAGTCGGTGGTCGGCACTGCGCGAAGTATGCTCAAAGCAAAAGGACTCCCAGGTATGTTCTGGGGGGAGGCGATCAACACAGCTATGTATCTGCTAAACAGGTCGTCATCCAAGAGCATTGGAGGAAAAACCCCGTATGAGCTTTGGAACGGGAGTCCGCCGGCTGTGCACCACCTCCGCACGTTCGGGTGCGTGGCACACGTCAAGGTCACCACGCCGAACGCTAAGAAGCTCGACGACAGGAGCAGGCCCATGATATTTGTGGGCTATGAGCTAGGGTCAGGCATATCGTGTTTACGATCCTGTCACCCGTCGCGTCCACATTTCCCGTGACATTGTCTTCGATAAGGAGGCACAGTGGAAGTGGGACAGCGAGGCGGCTACCAACATCGACTCCGACTTCGCCATTGAGTTCACCTCTGTGTACCAGCCAGAGGTCGTGTCCTCAACTGGGCCGAACACAGAGGAACAGGCGGCGCCAGTCACGCCGCCAGTATCGTCACCAAGCACGAGCGAGTCTGCACCGACCTCGTCGACGCCCACCGTGACACTAGCAGACGGTGTCCCGATGGTGGAGTTCGTGTCTCCACCGCCTGTTGCAGAAGAGCACCTCGACGCCGACCATGACAACGCCCCGCCCGGTTTGAGCATCGACATCTGCCGGCCCGTGACACCGCCAGATCGATCCGCGCGAACTCGACGAGGAGCGCGCATCGTCGGCGCAAAAGGAGCCGACGTCATTCGCCGACGCTCAGCAGCATGAGTGTTGGCGCCAGGCGATGCGTGAAGAGATGCGATCGATTGAGTCCAATGGCACTTGGCGCTCGTTGATCCTCCACGCGCCGGCGCCCAATTGGGCTCAAGTGGGTCTTTAAGACCAAGAGGGATGCTGTCGATAACGTCACCAAGTACAAAGCGCGCCTCGTCGCGAAGGGTTATGTCTGCAGTTAGGATCGACTTTGACGGTGTTCGCACCGTGGCGCGGCTCGAGTCGGTTCGCTTGCTGCTGGCGCATGCGGCGAGCGAGGGTGGCTCGTCCATCACATGGACGTGAAGTCCGCTTTCTCAACGGCGAGCTGCGGGAGGAAGTCACGTCATGCGCCACCGAGCTTCGTCGTCGACGGCAACGAGCACAAGGTGTTGCGCCTCGTCAAGGCACTCTATGGATTTCGTCAGGCCCCGTGCGCATGGTACGCCAAGTTGGACGCGTCTCTGTTGTCACTTGGGTTCCATCGCAGCGCCTCCGAGCATGCCGTATACATGCGCGGTGCGGGCGTGCATCGCCTGGTGGTCGGCGTATATGTCGACGATCTCATCATCACGGGCGGTGACTCCATCGAGCTCGAGCAATTCAAGGCGAAGATGAAGGGGACGTTCCAGATGAGCGACCTTGGCCTGCTGCGCTACTATCTTGGCTTAGAGGTGAATCAGACTGGCGATGGCATCACTGTGAGCCAGAGCGCGTACGCCAAGAAGATACTAGAGGCGGCAGGCATGGTTGGGAGCAATCCTAGCCTCACCCCCATGGAATCGCGACTCAAACTCAGTAAGTCGAGCACTGCCCTTGCTATCGATGCCACTGAGTACAGAAGGATCGTGGGTTCGCTGCGCTATCTGGTGAATTGAAGGCCAGACTTAGCGTTCTCGGTGGGCTACATCAGCAGGTTCATGGAGAAGCCCACCACCAAGCATCTGGCAGCCGTGAAGCGAGTGCTGTGCTATGTCGCTAGCACTATCAACTATGGCTGCAGCTACAAGTGGAACACAGAAGCTATGCAGTTGGTTGGTTATAGCGACAGCGATCTTGTGGGCGGCATCGACACTCGCAAGAGCACCACTGGCGTCTTCTTCCTCGGCGACAACTTGATCACCTGGCAATCGCAGAAACAAAAGGTCGTGGCCTTGTCATCGTGTGAGGCTGAATACATCGCTGCGACAACTGCTGCCTGCCAAGGTGTGTGGCTGGCGCGCCTTCTAGCTGAGCTCAGAGGAGAGGAGGCTGGTGCCATCATGTTGAAGATTGACAACCAATCCGCAATCTTGCTCAGTAAGAATCCTGTCTTCCACGATCGCAGTAAACACATTGATACTAGATACCACTACATCGAGAGTGCATTGAGGAGGCGGTGAAGTTTGAGTTCATCGGCACTCTGGCGGCTAGCGGACATCCCGACGAAGGCACTTGGGCGCGACAGTTCATTGAGTGCGATCCAAGATTGGCCTCGTCGAAACTCAATCAAGATACAAGGTTTAGGGGAGTTTTGTTGATTGTTAAACCTTGTAAACATGCATTTAGTTAGTGGTTTACTCTTCGTTTACGCATGCGCCGACGCATTGGAGTTCCGTTTCGCATTGTCTTCATTGTTCGCTTTTGGTTTCGCATTAGAGTTCGCTTCGCATTGAAGACTTCTTGATTTTCTTCCGTTTCGCATTGGTTCATCTTTGCATTGTATCCTTGCATTATAAAGGAGAACAAAGACCGAAATGCTGCATCTCACAAGAGAGACAAAATTCTCTCTTGTGTTCCAAGTGATCACGTGTGTTCGCGTTTGAGTTTGTCTCTTCCATTTCGGGTCCTCGCCGGCAAAGCTAGCCAGGGATTCTAACATAACTCCCTCTGTCCATCTCACCTGCTCTCAACAACCAAAGCAAAACCACATTTCTGCTCTCCCACCAACTCTCAACAGCACAAAAAGGAAAAGCTCAAAGTAAAAACAAACCCTAAAGCCCTAGCAACTTCTGGAATCCATGCCTCCATCAGGTGCACACCACCTCTATATATAGCCTTTGCTTACCGGGTTTCCAACCTGTTTTACCCGCTAAATCCAAACTGAAACCGCTTCCACTTGTGCAGCCCTGCGTATTTACCAAAACATCCCTCCTGCACCTTCCGGGAAGCTTCCGCATTTCTTGCTATCCACGCCTCGCAACCACTTCGGGTCATCGCCGTTTTTGGCACATCTCGACCGCTCCGACCGACTGGACCTCCAACTCCACCTGAGTCTAGTTCTGGTCTGTTCCGTTGCACACGACCGCAACCGACATCCAACCGTCTGGACCTCCGACTCCTCCCTGAGCCTAGTCCTGGTTCTCTCGCTGTTGCCCGTCGTGTCCACCACCGGTAGCTCCAGTTCCTCGTCTCCCGACTCGCAACCACCTCACCAGTCTCGATCATCCTCGGCGTACCCGACCGTCTGGACCTCAACACCTCCTATGCCTAGTCCCAGTCCTTCCACGCGTCACCATGAACTAACTCCGAAGTCCTGCAGTCACATAGACAAGCAAACCGTCACATAGCACCGCACGAAACAGTATAAACAACATTAGCATTATCAAAAGATACTCAAGTATGAAATACCCAAATCGACCGATCGAGAAGGAAAAAAAGCGTCCTAAGCAATCCCGACCGCAATCGACCAAGTCCAATCGAACCAGATCGCGCTATGCACCGACTTGGCGCGAACCGACCAAACCAAACTCAAACTTTCCAGAACACGAGTCAATTACTCATCACAAACATGGGACACCTCCATATGGTCTCTCACCATGCTTCCCCTTGATTTCCTTTGTCCTATGGTTACTCATTGTAAGTATGTTCACTTAAAATCTTGGTGTATTTGCTGGATTAATCGAATCATGTGCTGCTCCCTTTTTTGGTTCACAAGGTGAGAAATCTCTTAGTTAAAAAATACTTCTGATGCCCAAATGTAGATTGATTGTCATTTGTACCTTGTAGCTAGCATGCTTATTTATCAGGCTTTTTTTGAAGCACAAGCACTTCAAATTCAAGGTATTAAGCTCATTCTGGATTCCATTGTTTGAAAAGGGGAGAGGTTAATGCTGGTGTATTTTTGCAGAGTTTCTACCTCGTATGTAAACTGATATGTTTTGGTGGTAAGGCATCTGCTAATGTTTTGGGCCTAATCTATGCAAAAATTTTCTCTTGCTTTATTGTTACTTACACGCAACTAGTAGTAATAAGCATTGAAAAAATTCAACAGATTAGTAGTTTTGTTTATTATTAGTAGCTTCCTATTTCCCAACATTGTTCGGGAAGGATAGTGTATTTTGGCATGTGTCATGTGAAATTGGCTGATGCCTTCAACTCATGATTCATTTGAGGTCCAATCTCGATAACAACCATTTTCGTTACATGTCTGACTATGGCTATAAGAACATGTGGAACATTCTTTCATTCTAGTTGATAATAAGAATGTTCATACTAAAATAGTTCTGAACTAAAATAGATCAAGAACTCAACAGACAATCTTCCAATTGAGCTATTACTCAATTGTTTTCTTTCTATTACTTTTTAACACTAGAAACAAATAATATGGCTCTTTTGTCTTTTCCCCTCCAAATTCTGAACTTCCATCCTTTTTGTCTTTTTATTCATGGATCTTCCTACTGCTCTCTTATTTTGTATACATCTTGTACTTCTTCCAACCCTTTTTCATGTGGAGTCATCTCGCAAACACATAGAACAAATGTTTTGAAGATTATAGTACTGTACATTGCAGTCTTTTTTAAAAAAATTCCACATGTAGGATTGCACTACGAATAGGCAGTTTCTTTTAGGTTTGGGTTTTTCTTACGTACCCATGTGTTTTTGGTTGAGGCTTGCTGCTTGATTTATCCTTCGTTTTGAACCTGCTGACAGGTGGGAAGTGAAGCTTTTTGCAATGGCGTATGTTGTGCCCTACCTCTCCACAGTGCTTGCACGTATACTTCCCTTCTTTGATTTGATCAACTATACTTTTGTACCTTCCCTTAGTCCTGCCTTTAGTCTTTGCCTTTTGTGGATCTAGTAGCTCAAGCATTAGTTGTGGCTCCTTTGTTAGGTTTGGTTGTTCTTGCTGAAATTTGTTTTTGGTTTCATCAGTTTTTTCCAGGCAATTGTTGGTCCTTTGTTGGTGAGGTTTCTCTTTTGAGTTACTAGCTGCCTTCATTTCTGTTTCTATTTTCTCTACCTCATGCATAACATAGTCAAACAAGCTCTGTGATTTCGAAGCATCTGATGCTATCGAAACCATTTTCCTTGACAGTATGTTGAATCTAAATAGGCTATCAGCATCTCTTACTTCTGCTGCTATCTCAATCGTGCTTGTCTTGCTGAACCGAAACCTCCATCTTTCCAAGAAATATTTGTCCGGCAGTTCTGTGATGTTAAGGCTTATGAGGACTCTCAGTACATGTGAGCACAGTATGCCATTCTTCTGGAACATGTAGGTTCCTATGTTGTTTTGGGCTGAAGTATTGCTCGTTAGTCGGCCTGATATGTGCGGGCGATCCGGGATTGGCTCTGGGCTAATGGGAACAAAACGCTAACGGGCTGCACACCCACTAATATTTTGTGACGGATCCACAACCGCAAAAACTGCAGGCCCGTTTGGCCTGTTATACTTGGTGGAAACAGAAGGTGAGGTGGATACTTGGTGGAAACAAAAAGCATCCGGGAGTTGGCTAGACAGACCCTATTAAATATTCAATGCCATATCCAAAATAAGTCTGACTACCAGAATATTTTCCAAATATCAAATGACACAAATACAAATATTTGTGTTACAGTGTTCATTACATCCACACAAGCAAATATAGCCAAATCAACATGAATGCAAACAAGGCAAGCCATCATGCGTACAGCACATGCATGATGCACGCTTAATAGTAAATAAAAGAAGCAAATGCATTATTAACTGCGAAATACTGAAATACTGAAGATGGGCTATCCATGCATAGCGAAGTAACATCCACCCTGAAAGTCATGGATGGTGCTCATTAGAACAGCTGTCAGCTGAGATAGGAGCCTGCAGGTCAAGGCTACTGACGTAGGTGTCTTGTTGTGTTGAGACCAAAGTATTCAACAAATTTAGGTCAGGCAACGGCGTGTCACGTTCGAGGACATCCATTGCTTCCCGAATGGTAGGCCTCTTGGTACTATCAGGGAGAGAACACCAGAGCCCCAAGACGATCACACGCTCCATCTGCCTCCTGTCAAACTCGCCGTTTAACTTTTCATCGGCGGCCTGCACGACAGCGTTGACTCTGTACTGATGCCAGACTTGCTCCATGGTGATACCTTCTCTGCATGCAATGTCTTTCAGAACGACCCCGAAGCTGTACACATCGGAGCTCCGGTTGAACTCAACGTCCTTCCCTCCTTTCCTGCACTGTGGATCTAGGTACCCTTCCGTCCCTATAGCGACTGTTTGTGGCGCTGCGTTGTCGTGGTTAGCGACCCTCGACAGTCCGAAGTCAGCAAGCTTGGCGTTAAAGTCCTTGTCCAGGAGTATGTTGCCTGGCTTGATATCTCTGTGCAGGATGTATGGATGGCACTCGTCGTGGAGGTAAACAAGAGCTGCGCCAATGTCCTTCACTATTTTGTACCTGACAGACAGACACAGACAGACAGATAGATAGATAGTGACATGAATATATATGCAATGTTGCAGTACCATATTCAACAAAAGCACGTGAAAGGGTATATACCTCGTTGGCCATGGTAGTACTTCTGCCTCCCTCTTGTGTAGGTGGTCGAACAGGTTGCCGTTAGGCACCAACTCATAGACAAGGAAAACCTCGTTCTTCTTGCTCATGCACCAACACATGAAATCGAGCATGTTCCAGCTCGTTCCCCTGCAGCCCCAACCTTTCAGCTTGACGAGATTTTTGTGCTTGGCGTCACCAATGGTGTTGAGCTCGGCAAAGAAGTCCTTATGTTCTCCACTAGACTCCTTCAAGATTTTCTTTACAGCCACTTCCCGACCAATCCCTTCAAGGACGTACCCCTGTAGACTGCTCCAAAGGCACCTTGTCCAAGCTTTTTCTTCTCGGAGAAGTTGTCCGTTGCAGCAGCCAGATCACGGTACTCAAACCGCCTAGTCCCCCCGGTTCCCTTCTCAAAGGCATAGCGTTTACCTATCAACTTACACCATGAGATGATAAACCACACCAGGAGCACCAACACCAAAGCGCCTCCAATCAACCCTCCAATAAGACTAGTACCTGCATGCAAATAACACTAGCTATATTCATTGATGTATCCAACTTTTCTGTTTTATGACCTTAACAGAAACTTTTCTGTTTTATCTTATCGTATAAACTACAACAAAAACCCTAGGTAGGGACACTTTCTTGATGCATTTTTTCAATTTGTCTCTAAAATTAGAAACTCTACAGCCTAGAGATGCTTTCAAAATTGCCCCAAAATTTTATACACCGGAGATGGTTTCGAACGATGCAGAGACATTTTAGAAAAACAGGCAGAATTTCATCTAGTAGAGGTGTTTTATGAGATGCTCTCAAATTAGCAATTTTTTCATTATGTAAAGACATTTTTTAGACGCTTTCAACTCTCTAGAGATATTTTTTGTGGTGGTCGATATGTGTTAAAGAGAGTACATATAAATATTGCAACAGACATCCAAACACATGATGTAGTGAGGTTGAGGCGGTTAGTTCAACAAGTCTAAGAGAAGTATTACCATGAGGTCTACAGTTTAAAGACCAGCCTTTGCAAGCGACCACACATTTTTAGAGCGCTATTATAGTAGCACAAGTTAACACCAATATGTAATGCCTCTAATCTCTTAAGAGACACAATAAAGCTAGCGTCTCTATAAAATTTCGCAACAAATATAGCTGTGTTCATAGTGACAATGCATATATATATGATGATGCTTATGTGGCACTTTAGAAAACATCTAGTAGCACGAGTCAATATCACTATGTAAAGCATCTAGTCCCTTAGAGACACGATAGAGCATTTTTATAAAGTACCACAAACAATATAGACGTGCTTTAATACTATCTCTTTTTATCTGTAGAGATGATACATAGAAAGACGTTAAAAAACAACTCTACAAAAATAGAAAGACAGAAAAATCTGCGAGGGGTTTGTGTTGCAGTGACTATGAGCCTAACCACATATTATACTTCGTGTAGTTCATATATAGAGTGACTATGTGCCTAACCACATATTACTTCGTATAGTTCATATATATAGGCATACTAGCGGTGAGCGTCTGCTAAGGGACATATTATACTTCGTATAGTTCACATGGGCGAGGTCTCCGCCCTGGCTGATGTCCGCTTGCCAGCAAAGTTGCGAGATTATATTGTTCATCCTGTTAGATTGATCTCTTCCGATTAGCCCAACGGTTAATCGGGCCCTTGACCCAGCATACGATCGGGGCGCCGCCCACTTTGGCTGATGGGCCCTGTCGCTGCGCTATAAATAGAGGGTGGGGGCGGGGCTCGATTCACGAGGTTGATCGCAGCCGCCAACCCCACCGATATTCCCAGACCGATCTGAGGACGCGCAGTCTGCGACGGGAAGCTCGTCGCCGTCGACCTCGCCGGAGTATCGCCGTCGACCTCGCCGGAGCATCGCCGTCGATGACCGTCCACCTCTTCCCCGACCGTCGCTGCCTTTGCGCAGATCGCCGCTGACGAACACGCGATGTCCAACCCATCCTCTTCTTCATCCGACGGTATGCATCCCTACTCCTCTTTCTCTCCTCTCGATCCATGCACGTAAGAAGTCCAGAGAATACAACAATGGTATCGAGCGATACCGGCCGGCAAGCCGCCGCGCCGCCTGCCGCCGCCGCGCGCCGCTCGGCCCGACCGCCGCTAGCGCGCCGCCCGCCCGCTTGCCGCCGCCGCGCCACCCGGCCGCCGCTGGGGCTGCCGCCGCTGCCGCAGCCGCGCTGTCGCGACGCCGCCGGATGCGCCGCCGGCCGCTTCGCTCGCCGCGGATCGCGAGGCCGCCCGCCGCCGCCGGATGCGCCGCCGTGCGCTAGCGCCGCCGGTGCCGCTGGTCCGTTCGACGCGCCCGTGCGGCGCCCGCCGCCCCTTGCGCGCATCCGAAGCGCCGCGGCTCGCCGAGAGCGCCCCACGATCCGTTTTTTACGGATGAATGGAGAGAGAGAGATTATGCGCAGGGGCTAAATGAGAGGTGGAGACATTTTGTTTGACCGGTCAAAAAGAGGCTCAACCACAACCACTTTCTTCCAATCCCTTTGCGCATGTGATGTGTCTGGCTTGACTGGTCAAAAGGATTTTTGCATGGTCAAAAGTTTTTCCGACCAAAAGAGATGAATAACTTTTCTAATCTCTGTTTTAATTTTTGCACCAACGTGTTAATTATTTTTTCAGAGATTAGATGAGTACAGTATTAATGGTCTGAGTAAGAATTATTTTTATAATAATCTCTTGTTTCCGCTGCAAAAGTTAATGTTGATAATTCTTTTAATTTAATTCGAACCAACGGGAGAATTTAATTTTAAGAATTGTTGTAAATTATGATATTGTTATTTTCTGACCAACGTTGATAATAACATTATTATAATTTTAATTGAAGTTTTTATGCATTATTTCTATTTCTGCCCAACGGTGATGTAGATTTAATGTATAAATGAAATTGTATGTCCTATTTTTGACCAACGTTAAAATAAGACATATAATTTTGCTGTTAAAAGTATTATAATTTTAATTGATGATTTTATGCATTATTTCTATTTCTGCCCAACGGTGATGTAGATTTAATGTGTAATCAACTGTATGTTTTAATTTTAACCGACGTTGAAACTAAGGCATGCAGTTATTGTTGTTCTCACTATATATGAATTGTGTTTTCAGGAGGATACTCTTTGATGGGCTACATCAGAGATATCCCTGTTCTCAAAGGAGACAACTACGGTGAATGGAAGAAAAAGATTGACCTTGCATTCATCCTAGCTGAGGTGGACTGGGTAGTCACCACACCGTGTCCCACGGAACCTATGGCACCGGTGAGGGATGAAAATGAGGCGATCTTGCTTGGCGAGACTGCATGAGAGGACTTTGCTCCCATAAAGATGTCATATGATCTTGATCATAAAGTGGGTCCTCGCCAACAAGAAATGTTTGGTCGTGATAAAGAACACGATTGAGCTCGCAATTGTGGGCTCAATCGCAGAGTGTGACACTGTCAGAGAGTACCTTGATAAAATAAAGAGTCAGTTTACTGGCTCTTCAAAGACTTATGCTACACGGTGATTAAGCGACTTGTGAGAGAGGTATTCGGTGGTGGTGGCGGTGGCATAAGAGAGCACATACTAAGGATGAGTAATTTGGCATCCAAGCTTAAACCAATGGATTTGGCTCTCAAGGATGAGTTCCTTATTCATTTGATTTTTGCTTCTTTGCCAAAAGAGTTTGACACATTTGTTGTCAACTACAATATGCAGCCCGAGAAATGGGACTTAGAAAAATGCATAGCTATGTGTGTGCAAGAGGAGGAAAGATTTAAATCCTCACATGGTGGTTCTATCAACTATGTGAAGGATAATAAGAAAAGACTTTCAACAAGAACTTCTCCTCAAAGAACAAGGAAAAGCCTGCTTTTTCAGCCTCAATGAATAATTTCACGGTGGAGAAAGATCGGTGTCTTCATTGCAAGAAAAGGGACATTACAAGAAAGATTGTCCCGATTTCTTGAAAATGATTATGTCAAAGAAAGGTGAGAACATTATTACGTTCATTAATGAATCCCTGTATGTACAATATTCAAAATCTACTTGGTGGATTGATTCAGGTGCAACTGTTCATGTTGCTAATAATTTGCAGGGATTCCGTTCGACGAGGAATACGCAAAGAAAAGAAAGATGCGTTAAAGTCGCAAATGGAGTCCAAGTGAAGTTGAAGCCGTTGGCGATCTTTCATTAGAACTAGCGATGGCTTCACTCTTTTACTTAGAGATGTTCTTTATGTTCCTCTTTACGAGGAATTTGATTAGTGTTTCATGTTTGGACAATGATGGTTATGATTGTAATTTTGGAAATGGCAAGTGTGAAATAATGTTTAATAAAGCATGTGTTGGTCTTGCCATTAAACAAGATGAGCTTTATTTATTGTCACCGTGAAAATGTGAATTCCGTATGTGATGTGAATGAGCGTATATCCTCGCCTGAGAATACGAACAGAAAACGAAAGAGAACTCATAATGAATCGTCGAAATTATGGCCTTGTCGTTTAGGCCATATTTCGAGGGGGAGAATAGAAAGACTAGTTAAGAATGATATTCTTCCTCTATTAGAGTTCTCAGACTTAGAACAATGCAGAGAATGCATTAAAGGAAAATATGTAAAGAAAATAAAGAAAGACGCCAAAAGAAGCACGTGAGTTCTACAAATTATTCACACGACATTTGTGGTCCTTTTTACGTGAAAAGTGTGGATGGATATGACTCGTTCATAACATTCACGGATGATTACTCCCGTTATGGATATATTTATCCAATCAAAGAAAGAAATGAAGCCTTGGATAAATTCAAGATATTTAAGGCTGAAGTTGAAAACCAACACGATTTAAAGATTAAGATAGTCCGATCGATCGTGGTGGGGAGTACTACTGGTCGACATACCCCATATGAACAAGTTCCGGACCTTTGCAAGGTTTTTACAGGAAAATGGAATAGTGGCCCAGTATTCTACACCGGGCGAACCTCAGCAAAATGGAGTAGCTGAAAGACGCAACCGTACCCTGATGGATATGGTGCGAAGCATGATGAGCTACTCCACACTGCCGTTGAGTTTATGGATGGAGGCGTTGAAAACCGCCATTCATATCCTCAACAGAGTGCCTAGCAAGTCGGTGCCCAAAACACCGTACAAGATGTGGACAGGAAGAGTTCCCTCACTAAACCACTTACGTGTGTGGGGGAGTCCTGCTGAGGCTAAAGTATTTAACCCAAACCTTGGGAAACTTGATCCCAAAACAGTAAGTTGCCATTTCATTGGCTACCGAAAAGTCAAAGGTTTCGTTTCACTGTCCAGACAGATATACAAAGTTTGTAGAAACGAGACACGCTGTCTTCTTAGAGGATGAAATGATGAGGGGGAGCATGGTAGCTCGAAAGATTGACCTTGAAGAGAAGCGGGCGTATGCGCCCACTCCGATGATTCAAGAGCCATTCTTCGCACTACCTGCTGTCGCTACACCGAGCGGTACAAGACAACGTGGTGCCAAGACCTGTTATTGTTCCTCCTGTGGCAACAATAAATGAGAATGAAGAACCTGTTCTTCAGGATCATATAGAACCAATTGCCACAGATGAGGGGGAGCAACAGCAGCCTCAAACAGAAGATGTACCAAATGTGGAGGCCCGAGGAGGTCTCAAAGAGTAAGAAGATCGCTATTTCGATGATTATCAGATTTATCATACAGAGGAATTTCAAATGGAGGATGATCCCACCTCATTTGAAGAAGCCATGAGAAGTGAAAATTCCTCAAAATGGCTTGAGGCCATGGAAGAGGAAATGAGGTCCATGAAGGCTAATAAAGTCTGGGACTTGAAAATTATTCCTAAAGGAGCCAAAACAAGAGGTCGTAAATGGGTCTACAAGACAAAGCTTGACTCCCAAGGGAATGTAGAAAGATACAAAGCGCGACTTGTGGCAAAAGGCTTTACATAAAGAGAAGGGATTGATTACAATGAGACCTTTTCTCCGGTCTCATGTAAAGATTCTTTCGTAATCATAATGGCATTGGTTGCACATTATGATTTAGAGTTACATCAAATGGATGTAAAGACGGCATTTCTTAATGGGGATTTGGAGGAAAATGTTTACATGGCACAACCGAAAGGTTTTGTTGTGGAAGGAAATGAAAGAATGGGATGCCGCCTAAAGAAATCGATTTATGGGTTAAAGCAAGCTTCAAGACAGTGGTACTTGAAGTTTGACAAGACAATAAGAAAATTTGGGTTTAAAGAGAATGTAGAGGACAACGTGTTTATGCAAAGTTTAAAGATGGGAAGTTTATCTTCCTAATCACGTATGTGGATGATATCCTACTAGCTAGTAGTGACGTCGATGCACTCATCGAGACGAAGAAGTTTTGTCCTCAAACTTTGATATGAAAGATCTTGGTGAAGCTTCGTTCGTTCTAGGGACCGAAATTCACCGGATAGAAACAAGGGGGTATTGGGACTGTCACAAAAGGCATACATAGAGAGAATATTAAAGAAATTTGGTATGCATAAATGTAGTCCTTCACCGCACCTATAGTCAAGGCGCAGATATGGGGATTTTCAATGCCCCAGAACCGAGATGAGATCGATCAAATGAAAGCGGTTCCATATGCTTGGTGTCGGAAGCTTGCGGTATGCTCAAGTGTGTACGCATACGACTTAGCGTTTGTTACCGGTTACTTGGCGATTCGAGCAATCTCGGAATAGAACATTGAAATTGATAAAGAAAGTCTTGCGTTATTTGCAAGGCACAAAAGGCCTCATGATGACATACTGAAAATCGATACACTCCATATAGTGGGGTATCTGATTTCGATTTTGCGGAGATGATAGAAAGTCTACATCCGGATATGTATTCACTCGCAGGAGGAGCTATATCGTGGAAAAGCTCAAAGCAAACCGTCACTACATCGCCCACAATGTATGCCGAGTTTGTAGCATGTTATGAGGCTACGGGCGGGTGAACGGCTTAAGAAGTTCATACCGGTTTAAAAGTGGTTGACGACATCAATAGACCACTTAAGTTGTCTTGCGATAATGAACCCATGATAATGTATGCCCACAACAATAAGTCAAGTGGTGCTGCCAAACACATTGACATAAAGTATTATGTTGTGAAAGATAAAGTTCGGGATCAAATTATAAGTCTTGAGCATATAAGTACCGCAAAGATGTTAGCGGATCCGCTTACTAAAGGCTTACCACCCAATGTGTTCGAGAGAACATATAGCGGCATGGGTTTAAGGGAAAGCCTATGATTCTGGACTAAAAGATGGCTCAAAAGATTAAAGTAACTATTTGCAAGCAGAGGTGTATTGTGGTGTTGAATCTATCGGCGATTGACCGTGACGATGAGACATGTTCTATGCACTAACTGTGATGGAATGTAAAGGCAAAAGTAATTAAAGTTAGAGAATAAATTGAGATCAAGGGGGAGAATGTTAGATTGATCTCTTCCGATTAGCCCAACGGTTAATCGGGCCCTTGACCAGCATACGATCGGGCGCCACCCACTTTGGCGATGGGCCCTGTCATGCTGCGCTATAAATAGAGGGTGGGGGCGGGGCTCGATTCACGAGGTTGATCGCAGCCGCCAACCCCACCGATATTCCTGACCGATCGAGGACGCCATCGCGACGGAAGCTCGTCGCCGTCGACCTCGCCGAGTATCGCCGTCGACCTCGCCGAGCATCGCCGTCGACGACCGTCCACCTCTTCCCGACCGTCGCGCGCTTTTGCGCAGATCGCCGCTGACGAACACGCGATGTCCAACCCATCCTCTTCTTCATCCGACGGTATGCATCCCCTACTCCCTCTTTCTCTCCCCTCTCAGATCCATGCACAGAAGAAGTCCAGGAGAATACAACACATCCAACTCTATAGTGTATATATATTATAAATGTTTTTCAGTGGTACGCACTTTGTACGAAGTTCTTTACACTGAGAAGGTAGCTTGCACTAAGACTTTGTAAATTTAATATACTATCATTTTCCATCATGCTGCTTTTTTAGTACACAATCAGCTCGCAAGCATTGTATTTTCTGTCAAAGTAGATTGAATGCAGGTGCAGTAGAATATACGTTTTGGGGGCGGAGCAAGAGTTGAGTTGATCTGGGCCGGACCAAGAGTTGAGTTGATTTCGGCCGGAGCAAGAGTTGAGTTGATTTGGGCCGGAGCAAGAGTTGAGTTGAAGCACCATGACGTTATCTGATGGAGCTCGAAGGAGCTGGCGGTGGCCGCAGAGAACCCCACCGCCACCTCGGGCGGGAGCAACGTGAGTGGATCCGGTAATTTCTTGCTGACCTCAAAGGTGCCAATAGACGAATTGTCAAGAAACTGCAGGGAGGCGACCAGCATCCTGGTGGTATTGTCAAAAGTGATGGACGCCGTCATGGATCCGTTCAGGCTGCTCAAGCTTGTTGTGTTAACCGACTTGACAGAGCTGATGTCGATGCCGATGTGGTCATAGGTATCGCTGGGGTCCCAGCTGGGGTTGTTGAAAGTGTCGAACTCGATGGCGACGAACCGCTGTTCATCGAAGGCGGTGGTCCCTTGACCTTCGAGGAGGCCTAGGTCGCCCCTTGATGAGTTTGGAGGCATGCTTGATGGAAAATAGGCGAGGAAGAAAGCCATGCCTTCCCCCTTGTCCTCAGTTAAGTCCTTGATCGCGAAGGTGAACCGCGTGGAGAAGCTGGCCACCTCGCCGGTGGTTTTGTCGTAGAACGGCACCGGTTGACCGTACGACATCCGACCCTGGCAAGTAGTCGTTGTCTCTTCAAACGAGTTGCATGTCAGTTCGACCAACTTGCCGTGCACGCCCGCGTCGCCCTCGAATCTGAGGTCATCTGAGCGGTAGCTGGATGTGTTGGTGAAGTCAAAGCTGAAGGAAAACGGTGAGGCTGCAGCAGCAACGCTAGTAGCGTTCGGAGCATCAAGCGACAAGGAGAGCAGCAAGCAGGCGAAATGGAGGAGGAGGAGGAGCTGCGCGCTGCTGCTGCTGCTTGCAAGCAGGCCCATGGTTACGTTGTAACTGGAGCGAGGCGATCGAGCAGCTATGGATGTGGTACGTACTAGCGTAGCGTTGTTGCTGCATCCCACCGATCGCGAGCTGCGTTGTTGTCTCTTAGTTATAGTACGGCACGAAGTAACCGAGCTGCTGCCGGCCCAGTGATGCTTGATACTTTTTTTTTCCCACTCGTGTCTTAATCAATCGGGAGAGCCTCCCGTTTAATACGACAAAGCTAGAGAGTGTGCGGTCTAGCTTTGGCCCTAGTCAATGCATGCATGCCAAACTGTCTTAATAAGTTGTTTCCTTGCCTCTTCTGACATGGACAGATCAAGACTGACTACTCAATGCACGGTATGCATGTGATGCGAAGACGTTCATCCAATCGCGAGATTAGTGGCTGAGCGCAATAGCTTTTTTCTGGTGCACAGGAGGGTCTGGAGGTACTGCCTAGGATATTCGCCTGGGACAAAAATCTTCCGAGTGAAGCAAGAAATTTTCGTAAACACCGATCGATCGTCCACAGAAAACTGTAATAGTTGGCTGCTGGGCCATTTGGGAAGCACACGAATAACATTTCTTCACGAAGACGTTCTAATTTCCCTAGCCAGCTGGAAGCGTGAGTTCAAGAGGGAGTTTGCTCTGGTTATCCATCGAGCAAGAAATACATACGCAGATTTTAATTAACATTTGCATCAGAGATGGAGACCACTTCTAGGGCTTGTGTAAAAAGAACGGAAGAAAAGAAAGCTAGATGTAAGGTTTGTACAGAATTCTTGTGAGAATCTTGTATTTTAATATGGAGCCTTAGGCCCTGATTTAAAGTGTTCTATCTTTTAGCTAAAATGAGGCTACAAGGACTGTTAACTTTTATAAGATGTTCGCTTAAAAAATAAAGAAAAAACAAAAATACTGTTATATCTTATGGATAATAAAAGAATAAAAAGAAACAAAAGAACAGAAAAATAAAAAATCATGTAAAATACCAGTATGTTTCGAACGGCTTTTGGCTTTTGGAAGCATCCCTGTATGGATCGGACGCTTAGATGCTCTGCGACCTAATTGTCCTATCAAGCTCTCATTACTGTAGAAACCACGCATGCCATTAATTTCACCAGTAAGAACCCAGTGAACGCCGCAAGCATAGAGGTTATGAGCTGTGACGGCGACAAATTAGCATACTAAGCTACAAGTTAATTATTTGTTCCATCCGAAAGCATCTTTTGACTGTTTGCTCAGCGCTGTTAACTGTTTGATAGCTGCTTGAGTGTGTTTGGTACCCCTCGTACGTAGTGGCGGCAAAATACTAAAGGTTAGTTGGTAGGTTTAGCATGGTGACAAGGACGTACTTCTATATTAATTAAGCTTGGGGATTCGTCCTGCGGAGGCCATTAGCAATTTTATCAGTAGGTCTTTCAAATTTTGCAAAATGACGTACAGGTCCCTATTTTTTTTCAACAAGACCTCTGTCACGTCAGCTTATTACGGAAAAACTCTACTTTTCTAAAATTGCATATGGATCTTTGGTTTTTCATGGGCCCTCTTTTTACTGGAAATTGCTGAATAGGCCTCCGCTCTTCTGAAATTACGTATGAGTCCTTTGTTTTTTCATAGAGACCCTTCTTTTACTGGATAAAACCTCACAAATTTCTCAAAATTAGGCATTGGTCTATGGTTTTAATGCCGAAAAACCTTCGCTTTCTCCAAAAATGCATATGGACCTTTGATTTTTCTCATAGAAGTCCCTCTTACAAATTGTCGACTCGTTTACTTGGTCTACGTTGTAGCTAGCACGTCGTAGCACCGCACTTCTACTTCTAGTTAGTGTAATTGCAAATAAAGTGTGCTGTCTACCCGCCGGTCCCGTTCTTCCAAGTACCAAATTACTAGTACATACTATACCCGATCCAGTATTGATAAGCTAAAGGATAAAGTTCAAGTGCTACATACTATACTAGACCAGTATTGATAAGATAAGAATAAAGATGCATGTTGTGCTCCTGACAAGCCGGACCCACCTGTGATTCCTACCGTGCATAAGCTGGGCCGTAACGGCCTGCCACCTGGGAAGCCATGCAAGCAGCCACGTGGATGGTTCCCCCACTCACAGCTCAGCTCTGATGCTCCTCTAGCTGCTGCTACGGGTTCTTCCCCAACCTTGGAGGCAGAGGTGGGTCAGTCGGGGCATACAAGGACACCTGGCCGGACCGTCTGACTGTCCGGTCTTCCTCCCCCAGCCCACCTCGACACACTTCGGCTGTGCGCTCTCTCCGTCCACACCACATGCTCTGTGCTCATGTCCTCCTACAGTTAGCTTGTCCACCTCTGTCTCCTGGTTAGTATCAGGAAAAAATAATGAAACTGCCTCTAGGAGGTTTAGACTATAAATAAAGAGACATTATACCATATAAATAGATCTAAGAATTAATAAAAACTACTCTGATATTCTTTCTTATTGGTGTCTTGTGTGATTGATCTATTGCGTTCTTGATGTTGATTGCGTGCGAGGATTTCGTTGCCGTTCATCTGTTCTACATCGATTTCTTAACATATTATCAGCACGAATCGCTCTACAAGGTGCACGGTATACAAATCACGAACCAATCTTCTGTGCATTGCGTTTATTCTTTCGATCTAGATTGATTCTTTAATCATTTGCAACGCCATATCTAGATGGATCTTGTGTTAATTTTTACTAGTCATATATTGATCTTCAATCTGTATATCAGATCTAAATTCCAGTAAATATAACATCTAGTCTCTAGATCAGAACACATCTCAGATTGGAATCATGATCGAAATCAAGAAAAGAACTAATTTTCATCGGCTTCCGCATGGCACCAACGGCAGCACAAGGCCGATCCTTAGCTCCCGTCGCTTGAAGCCACGGTCGACGCTGCCCGATGTAACCAGCGGCCACCTGAAGCCGAGGCCGGCCCCGCTGGCTAACTCCGCCGCCGCCGCTTGGAAGTGCTGGATGCCACCCTCGCCCGTCACGCTCGATGTTGCTGTCGGCCGCACATTGAACCCGGCCGTTGTGCCTGGCCCCGCAGGCCGCTGCCGCGTACAGCCTCCGACACCGTCGATTGGCCGCTTGAAGCTGTCCGGTCCCACTGACTGACTCCCCTCTAAGGGCGGTTACATCCAACATACCTAGACCCCCTCTTGTATCACACGGTGGCTTATATCAGTGACATGACCCATGTTTACGATGACTTAAAACCAATGATATGACTCATAGGTTACTCCAGTAGTGCAACTCACACTAATGGATACAAATTATTTAGCCATGTTGACATCATTATAGACTTGTGGTTGTACTATTTTATATTATGAGGTTGTCACAGGATTAAGTCCTTAAGTTATTTGGGCATTGCATTCCACAAACCACCATTTCTTGTGCTACATCCGCACCAATCATCACACTATCTACGCATATATGGTAACAACAAGTTTTAGGATTTTGAGAAATATCAAATTATGTTACCTAAAAAACACCAGTCATTTCCCTCCAATGATTGTCCAAAACAATTTTCATGATTAAAAGATGATGATTAGGGCAAATTAATACCCAAGTATTTAAGCAAGGCTAGCATGGTGCTTAAGTACGACTTATAGCTAATAAAATTATCATTAAATATCTAGGGTGAGAAGGATCATGTGATTCAAGTGCCAAAGGATGGTATAATAACATTATAACATCATGTAGGCATGCAATTACATTAAGCGTAACATACATTTGTATAATAAATAAAGCATATAATTTGAGAATTTAAATCATATAAATTTGCACAAATGTAGGTTTAATACGATAAAAATATTGACTTGCCTAGCTCACAAGCAGGTTGGTCTTGGAATTCTTGTATTGCCTCGGACTGCGACTCTTTCGCATCCTCGTACTATACTCGGACAGTCGAATCAGAAAACAAACAAACAAACAAACTAGCAAAGCAAATAAATGACAAAGAAATTCAAATGAACTCCAAATGGAATAATCCCACTACCATTAGATATATTTTGAATTTAGAAAATTTTGAAACTAAAATGAGCGAGAACGGGCTAATCCAGAAAATAAATAGAGGAGAGAGAAATTCTCACTCTGACATGTGGGGTGCACTGATTTTATATTAATTTTAAAATTAATTTTCTAGTGAAAAAGCTTACTAAAACTATCAGAGGGTCCCATGGCATTTAAAATTGATTTTGATTTATTTTCTAAAGAAAAAGGGTTGAGTGACTAACAGGTGGGACCCTTTTACTGTGCAAACAGTAGCTTGGGCCCGCTTGTCAGAAGCCTTAGTTCTTTAAAACTGGTTTAAAAAGGGGTTTTTAAACTGGAGGGGCCCACTAGTAAGTTACTCGTCAGCTTTAACAGAAAGGGGGCCCATATGTTGTGGGGTTAACCGATACTAATGACAGCCATTAAACTAATTAACATCACGGTTAACTCTAATAAACTCACTATAGTCCTCTTCCTCCCACCGAGCATGGCCCCGCTCAACTATGGTGGGAGGGGCTACGGTTGTTGGAGGGAAGGGCCAAGATAGGTCCCTTGGCCCAGCATGAGCCTCCATGCGGGGCGATATGGGCCAATTTGGAGCCTAGGGTGACCAATGGTGAAGTTAGGTGACAACTATGGCGGGAGCATGGTACCATAGCAGTATAGGGTTCTAGAAGGTGATTCTTCGCTACGGGAGCATCTACAGACTACGAGGAGCCTATCGGAAGCGATGACTGTAACATCCTGAAAAAAAAACTTAAATATGAAAATACGAAGCTCTTGAATTATTCTACAATATATTTTATTGGAAATTTAAATTTTGACGGTGTTTATTTGAATTTTTGCTAAGATTCCAATAATTGGAAATCAATGAGAAACAAAAACAAATATTAAAAAGCCATAAGGAAAATATGGGAATAAATGGAAACTGTAAATTCTGAATTCGAATCTGAAAAGATGATCCGTCATAAAGGAGGAAGGTATTTAAATTAAACTATAAAATTTTATTTTAAACATAGTATTGAAAAGGGCAATAAAAATAATAAAAGCAAACAAATATATATACATATACATATATGTAGAGTGCATCAAAATCCAAACCGAAACTTGAATTTTGAACTCGAACCAAGAATCGAGCAACCGCATCTAAATAATTAAAATTAAGAACTCAAAAAGTTGAATATCTTGCAAAATGTAACTCAAGGAGAATCTAAAGTTTAAAATAAAAATCTGAATTCCCAAATTCTACTTAAACCTCTTTCCCTTTCCTCCATTTTCTCCCTTCTCTATTTCTATGGCAAGTGGGGCCCACCTTTTTTTTTCCTCTTCTCTCTCTCCCCTCTCTCCTCCCTTGCCTGCCGGCGGGCCCGGGGCCTTTCTTTCCCCTTCTTTTTCTGCGCCCGCCCCAGTCCTCTCTTCTTTCTTCTCCTCCTTCCGTGGACGACCTCCCTCCGTCGCCTCCTCCTCGCCTCCCGCCGCTACGCGCCAGCGAGCCGCGCCTGCTCCCATCGCCTCGCCGAGCCCCATGCCCCGCCTGTCGGGTCACCTCGTCGCCTCTCCGTCAGCGCCATGCCCAGGCACGCCTGCCGCAGCCACGCCGGCCAACCACCTCCTCGCGCACGCTGTTTTCCTCGCTATAAAGCCCACCGAGACGCTCATTCGCACGGCCGCTCTCGCTCTCGCCCCCACCCCGCCCGATTGAACCCCATGCCCTCCCCGCGGTGCCCTCTTCTTCTCCAAATCCGGCCGAAGCGCGCCACCGATTCAAGTGAGTTAGCTCGATTCATTCATCCTGGAGCTTCCTCGAGCGCGAAGCTTCCCGCACCCGCAGGCTTCACTGAGCTCTGCACGCACGCGCGCCGAGACCTCCTTCAAGTCGCCGCCGCCGCACGTCGCCGACCGCCTGGCGTTCCTCGCCACCGCCGACGCTCCCATTGCCTTCCACGTGATGCAAGGATTCTATTTTGTCCGCCGGCACCTCGAGCCGCTCCTCGCCGACGAACGCCGCCCGTCGCCGCCCAAGCTCCCTGTTTGGCCCCTGCCGCTTGGTTTAACCGATTTATTCCCCTTGGTAATCGGGAAGCACTCGCCGCCAGTTGGTTGGTCGCCACCCTTGCGGTTTCTCACCGTGAAGGTCCCGTGTTCGATCCCCCTCGGTGCATTTCTTTCTTTCTTTTCTTTTGTTTTATTAATCACTTCAATTAGGGATAAGTCGAGGAGAATTAAGAAATAGTCTATGGAAACCAATAAATTTAAATACAATGTAAAATAATGTTACTTAAGAATTAATATTTGATTATTTATTATATGAGCCACTAATGTAGCCTAAATATTTAATTGAGGCCTAATTGTCAAATGGAGGCATAAATAAAATGTGATTTTGTTTAGAGTCCAAGTTGAATAAGGAACCTAGTTAGAAATATATTTAAGATAAAATTTAAAGAAATGCATTGGTTGTTATGTGAAAACAATAATAATAATAATAATAAAACTTTAAGTTAAAAAGATTATTCTTAATTATAAATACATAAATGCCATAACATTTGTCGGGCAGGCATAAAATAAATTTAATGGTAGGTTTTATTAAATTAGGCCTTTTTATAGAATTAATTAAACAATAGGGTGTGGCCATAAACATTCAAAGTAGAAGGCCCTAATAAAGTCCTCACCGTTAGCGCGTCACCAATAAATAAATAATAACGATGAATTTAGGGGAATGAAATTTAGGTATAGCGAGCTCGGCCCTATGTAAATAGGAGTTTAATTAAAATATGCAAGATGTCGATGCAAAGGCTAAAGTAACAATGATAATTGTACCCCAGAGTATTTCCAAATGAAAAGTCATGTTAGTGTACAGATGATAAAATATAGTAGCCCTAGGCCAAGCAACAAGGTAATCTCACAGACATGTAAGTACTCTAAAGTAAACATGTAACCAATAACACGAGTAACTAGGGTCACATAAAATGCCCATAATTGTATATACAACAAGCTGGGACCCATATAAATAGACACAAATCCAAATTAAACTCAGCCTAGCAATAAATGGGGGTGCATAAAATATCATACCACAAAATGCTAAAAGCATAAACTATGAGATTAACTCAATAAGCTAAAATTTGCAAACATTACTTATGTATATATATATGTGTATATATATATATGTATATATATACATATACGTGTATATATCACATGCCCTGAACATTAGCACACGACAAAATACACCAACTCATGGGTCTGACCTACCTCATGGAACTTCCTAAATAAATGTAAATTAAAAAAAAAGATTATTAATAAAAGGCTGAGTCGTCGTATTCTATTACCGACCTTGCCTCAAGACACCTATTAACTCATAATAAGAATAAAATCGAGTTTATTTGGATTTATTCGATCTTTTGAGTTATTCGCTTATTCGTGTTCGGTCTCTTAGCACGTAATTAGAAATCAAGTCCCAAGAATCGAGGAATCAAGCGTGATCAAGATAGAAGTAAAGATAAATATCGAAGCTCGGAGGAAGCATTGTGTGAGCTCGGATCATGTAAACCGCGCCAAAGTAGTCAATACTTTGATCATGTTGAACCTACATTTTATGCAAATTACTTTTGTTTAAATTATCAAATTGCATGCTATTATTTTATATGCAACTCCATATTTAATTCAAGATTCTAGTATATGCCTATTGTTGCCTTGATTAATATTATACCCCCTTTTGAATGTTGATTATGTGAACATTGTCGCCCTAGCAAAAATTATAATAGTAACATTTCGAAAATAAGTATCTAATTATGCGCCATGCTTAGTACTGCATAGATACTCGGGGGCGCTGAAATGCCCCAAGCATCATCAACATTTTCAATCATGAGAAACTGGTTTGGGCAGTCATGGTGATAATGACTGGTATTTGGGTTGGATATAATTATTTTATGCTCCCAAAAACCTCAACTTGCTTGAATATCTGGGCGGATGGTTTGGGGGCTGGTGTGGTGCGGTGGGAGCACAAATTCTGGAGTGTGGTAGAACCGCCCAGGTAATACTAAGGACTGAATCTTGTCATGATCTCCCACGTAAAACAGTGCAACCACATGTCTGTAAATTACAACTTGGCTAAGTAGCGGTATCGACACTCCCGACTCATCTCACCGGTAGTGGATAGGCGTGGTTATGCAAGGGCAAGGAGGCCTAAAGGGACACCGAGGGAGGTGACGTTCACCGTCGTACTAGCATTGAGGGAGAGAGTCAGAATAATGCCGGTAGCCGTGGTGAACATCCGTGCAACGATGGGACCCATCGCAGTGGGCGCTTCCCATAGGGTGAGATGACTAGAGGAACTAGATATCCCGAGCAGTCATGTGATAATCTATTTGACCACGACCAAGGAATCGGGTGGGGCAACAGTGGATTATCGCTTGTGGTGAAAGTGTACAAACTCTGCGAGTCAAAACTATTCGAATAGCCGTGCCCACGGTCATGGGCGGACATGGGAACTTAACCGATATAGTTCTATTTCAAAAACTTTGTGGGTGGGAATGGAAAAGTGGAGGGCAGTGCAAGGCCCTGATTTGTGTTGTCCTGGGTGTCGCCCCAGTGATAAGTTAAGTGGCTATAACGCTGAAGGAATTATGCATATGGTGCAGATGCCATGTAACGGTGGATGGAATCTGAATCACTATTGTTATTACATTCTCTTACATATTATGTTTTGTTCAAACTGCTAAGTGTCAGGAAGTTTTTATGTATTATATTTCAAAAGCAAACAATGGCAATGCTTCTCCTAAAGTAAAATGCCCGGAAAAATAAATAGGGTCGTAAGAAAAGAAAATGACTGTTGGGGTAAATACTCAACAATGACTGGTGGATTCGTGTCGATTTTAAATAAGGGAATGGTAGAAAGGTGTCTAGGAAAATAATCGGGTGTAGTCTAAAATGAATAGATAGGCTAGATAGAGGATTTAAATGATTTTGAAAAATTAGAAGGGTGTAAAGGTAATTACAGGAATTAATGGAATTAATAGGATTTAACCAAAAACTAGAGGGATGAATAGAATTATTAGGGTTTGTAGGAATAATAACAAATACAGGAGTAAAATCTTGATTTATGATATTCTTGGTAGGGATAAACTAGTGAATAAGAGGGAGGTATTAAGTCAGTTAGGGCAATCGTCGTGTGGAGTCCTAGGTTGCAACTATAACACTAGGAATCAATAATGTTATTGCTACCAAAAGGAGAAGTTGCTGGCAAATAAAATAACCCGAGCCTTTCCTTGATGAGCCATGCATACTATCTATTTGCATTCTGTGTATTGGCTCGCGGAGCACGGTGGTTAGTGTGCTCACTCTCGCTCTCACAACAAATCCAGAATCAAGAATCAGTTCACTGCGCCTCAACAACACCATTGGTCATGATGACAAAGAAGATGAGGATGTCAAGGGCTAGGTCGCGAACCTCCAGTTGGCTGCCTGTGGGCACGTCCTGAGGGTTCCCCATGTGTGCTTCGTTCTTCCGCTGCTGCAATTTATTGATTTCGGCCTAACCGGCCCATGTGTAAGTTTACTATTATATTTATGTTTCCGCATGGTATGTATTTGATATTCATTTTCTGTATCTGTGAGCACTATCTACTGATCCAGGGAATAGTGCAATTAATCACAGAGGATTCCGGATGCTAAAATCTGGGGTCTGACAATGACGAAGCTCGGTGAAGCACGGTGTGGGCTGTCGATGAAGAGCCGAGGTGGTGGAAGGGGGTCAACGCAAAGAGATCTCCAGGGAAGACGATGTTGCCAGCTCAGGCTTGGGGGAGCTTTGGGGTCCTCGGGCGGTGCTCCGTGCACAGACAATTGGTCGGAGGTGTGGCGCTTCACAAATGCGCTGACGGCGGTGCTTTGGTCGGAGAGGTAAAAGGGGAGCTCGGGAGGGGCTTGGGGCAATAGAGGGTGGGGAGTGGTGATTAGGGGTACAAAGAGGTGGTTCCCAGCCTTTTATAGCCAGGAGGAGGCATTGGCTATTGAGGGGCCTTGATGCCTTGCACGGCAGCCGAAGAGGGGGAGGTTGGTACACAGTGCGGCACAGGAGGGGGCTAGCAAGGTCTGTAGAGCCGTCATGCGGCGTAGGGGAAAGGAGTTAAGGCACCGGACAGCTTGGTGGTTATAGCTATGCCCAAAGATCCTGGGCACGGTGGGTCATGGTGGCGTGGCGCACAGAGGAGGGGGGTTCAGGCGCGGCACGATCAGCGCAAGGCAGGCGCGCACTGTGGCACCACAGTGGCTGACTGGCGCACAGGTGGTGCAGGCGAGGGTGCGCGTGGAACAAGCGTGGACACTCACCGGGTGTGGGTTTGGTGCGGCTGAGAGGGGGCCCTAGCTGATGTTGGGCTAGGCTGAGATGAGGCCAGCGGCCGGTAGGCCTAGAAGGGGAAGAAAAGGGGCCGGGCTAGGCCCAAAGAGCTTTGCAATTTTTTGAAAATTCAAAATTGGTTTGAAATCATGAGATGGCTATTGAATCAAACTCACTTTAAAATTTTCATTCAAGCCAACATTTACATGCACAAAATGGGATGTTACATACCGCTTGATAGAGTTGGAGTTCCTTGAGAAATTGTTCTTTTAAAGGTGTAGCTACTCGAAATCTCCTCACTAAAAGTTGCAGTAAACTGATAGTTTTATCACTAAAGGTGCAACTGTACCAAATTTACTCAATAAATATTTGTAAATGTACACTATAATAATCTGAACTCACTATAGTTGATGATGTATCTCCAATTACTGTGGTAATTTGTCTTCGAAAGTGAATCTGGTGGCTTATTTTAATGTGGTAATTTGATAGCTGTGACCGTGCATGCATTAGGATCGGTCGGAGAGATGTATTCACCTACGTACGTACGCGGTACGCTCACATGGTGTGGTCCCCCCGCACGTTAACCAACAAATTAGCTACAAATGAAACGAGCATGCACATGCATGCGTATAGTGGCGTGCTCAAGAAAAGCTAGCTTAAGGAATCTATCTAGGTTAATTATACGATTGCGAGCAGCCGTGATTCCTCACCTTTTTGTTCATTGTGGCCAGGATCATATATACGAGTTCATTTCTTTCGACCAAACTCGTTTTCCAAGAGCAAAAGACAAACCTCGCGACAAACACAAGGACGACAAACCTTAGGCCACAAAAGAGAGAGCTAGAAGTGTACTTTGTATCCAGCTAGTGTACGAATGTCGATCCTTTTTCACATTAAAAAAACTCTTATTTTTCTGCCCTTTCTCACAACTAATCCTATATAACTATACATTTGGTCTCCGCTAGGCCACTAACTATAATTAATTCTAATTGCTGCTCTATGATGAAGCCACATCATCTCAGTTGTTCTTAGCCTTTGGATGTGTGCTCTAATTAAGGACATATGATCAAACAAATATTTGACTGATACAAATGATTTGCGATGCACATTTCTAGATCAAAATATGAGTAAAACCCAACCTGTTTTTAGCTGATGTCGTTCATGTATTTGGCTTAAGGAATATGTACGGCTTCTCCTATTGCCACCATCAATGTATTTCAGAGATACTGAACTACTGAAGAAACCGAACTGCCCAGATTGGCAAAATAAAGGAGGAAGGTTATTGAGGAAATACAATCGGTCACAGTTTCCACATTGTAACTCTCCACCTCAAACTTTGGTCATTGACTTCCTTTCTCCTAAAACTGTTGTTATTCAGAGCTACTAATTAACAGTAAATCTCCCAAGTATTTATCGATTCTTCACTTCGATAGATACAGAGCTATGAAGATCAGGATAGAAAGGCAACACCAAAGCTAGCAAACTAATTAAGAAACAAAACTCCCAAGAATTTTAGGGCTCAGGTGGTCAGACCATCTGCCAGGGGCGGTCTAACTGGTGCCTAGAGGTCAGACCGCTAGCTAGGTGCCGATCTAACTAGCCCTAGCAGTATGACCAGAGGGGGTGCGGTCTGACTGCTCCCCTTTTCCAGAACTAAAAGTTTTAGCCTGAGCTAATACAACTTTTGGTGCAACTCCAAAAATATAAGTCTAAATAATATAAAATTCTGCATACACACACCTTACTTAAGATCTCAGGAACGTATTCCATCCAAAGATCGTAATAATCCATGAAAAACTTCAAACCTTTCTCAAAATCAAGCAAGATTGTACCAAAATGGATAAAAACCACAAACTTAAAATATAACTTGCTTGTGGGTGAAAGATCGCTAAGATGGCTTTAGATGTATTTCTACACATTACTACAAGCAAGTATACTTAAGGATTCGAGACAAAACCAGTTAGATCAAGAAAACTCAAGATGATGTTAAATCCAAGCAAAACCGGGTAATTTTATGAACTTGCCAAACCTGATGGCTAGATAGATGGAGATTAATTTCTATGATGCATCTCCGTCACTTACTCATCCATGGCATCCAACAAGATAAAGAAGGGGAGAGAGAAAGTCAAAATTAGCCAAATCAAGAGTAAATCAATCAACACAAAACGGATTCAAGATAAATGAATAATGTTAATGTATCGCTACTTGAGGATGAATATTTTATAGCCAATCCACCTGAAGGACAAGAGAGTACACCACATCACTCACGCTTCTCTAACTCTAACCTTGGAACACTTAGCTTCAATAAATAGTAAAGCTAGGATGGTTGGATGGTTAACTAGCAACTTTCCATCCTAACTCGTTAAATAGATAAGCCAACCAGCCTCATCTAATCCTAATGGATTCTATTCACTTAGTATAAATGAAAAAAACCTATTAACCTCACACAACACATATTTTACACACACTACACTTTTGCATGCTTTCTAAAGCATATAAGCCCGAATATGCTAAGTCCTTAGCCTTTGATCATACTTGATCTTCTCAGCTTCTCCTTAATCTAAACCACTCTCTTAAGCACCGCGGTTTTGATTTAAGGTAGTTTTCGGTATTTTGATCAACTTACCAAAATACTCTTTCTTGACCCAACCTTCATATTCTATTGCAAGAAAACACGATGCTCGCTACCTGTAGGTGCACCACTGGCTTACCATAATTCGACAGGTCTCTCCTATTCTAGTTCCACCGGACCATACACCTCACTTGAACTAACCAAGCCAGAAGGTGCAACCCGCCACTTGAAATTTTCTTCAACATTTTCTGCCTTTTTCATGCCATGCTTGAGCTCAGTCATCACCTGATATCTTTAATCGTTTAGGGGCTTGTCTCCTCTATAAGCGTAGTCTCGATCCTAACCAACAACGCCATATATGCTCCTCCTAACCAATAATGCCATATTGCATAGAGATAGACGAACTAATCACAAATATACATTCATGCGTGAGTGACTTACATCATATTTGCATTTGGAACTGGAACACCATGCTTAGCATTAACACTGCCAATGTAATCTCTGTTGTGTCACCACTAGTGACTTCTTACATCAAGCTTCCAATATCACTCTCCAACATAATCTCCCATATTACTTGGTTGAACTCACATTGATCATATCCATAGGAAACAACATGGGAGTTCTCTTTGTTAGCCATGCCCTATTTTGTCCCCCGCATTCACACAGTGAAACGTTCCTCGGATGATTATCCAACAAAAGCAAGGTAGTCCTATTTGTTATCAAAGAATAGTGTCTATGTAATGGATCGCGCGTAGGCTACGCAAGCAGAAAACAAAACTTTTCTACCGCGCACACAAGGACATCATGCTTAAGGAGGGATCATGGATCGTTACCACTAGACGCGCAGCGCAGCGGAAGAAGAGTTGGAGAAGCCTACCCAACCACGCGCGTCGAGGTAGTAGTGGAAGTAGTCGATTGTCCCGAACCGATCGTCTCCTCCACGCGATCAACCACACCACGAGCGGATCCAATCAGAGGTTGTTGATGCCGATCAACGCCGCAACCAGCGCCTCCACCGGTATCCACACGTCCGGGATGGGCGTCGATCGCGAGTGTACCAAGACTCGCGGCGCTAGGGTTTGGCTCGGAGGTGGCGGCCGGGGTTTAGCTCGGGATTATCGGATGCAACCCTCGGCCCCTCGCCTCCATATATAGACCTCCTCACTTGGGCCTCGCGGACCGAGGCCCAATAGGAGTCTATCCGGATCTCTATCCGAATTGAGCCCACATCCGAATCACATTGAATTAGTGTTCCAACCCGTTAAGTGTGCGACCAGTAGGTTCACGATACTTGATCGCGACCCGTAAACACCTTTCCGGTCACCACATTAATAGCGGTCTCTAGTAAGACATATTAACCCCAATGTATACGTAAAGATCATATCTTTGAACTCAGTAATGTTCTCATGTACTAATCCCTTTGCCTCACGATATAGATTAAGCTCAAGGCGAGACTGTGTCATCCTCTTAATAGCTCAATCACTCTCTCGATTCCGTGATGGATTATAAACTCGTGATTGACTCCTCAATCACCTTGGCATGGCCATGCACTTTCATAATCCATTACATCGAGGGGCCGAGATATCTCTCCCACAAGGAGGGCAAATTCTATCTTGATCATTCACATCGCACTACATGTTTCATGGCAAACCCAAAGACTACTTTTATGACTACCCGCCACGGAGTAGTGTTTAGTAGTCCCAAAATAAGCTACTATGCATCTTGGGAACCATGATGATCTCAAGTCTAAGGATTCCACATAAACACTACTTGAGACCAACCGATGACACATGGAATCTCTGCAGTGTCTCATGGCGGGTCTATCCAACATATGTTCACTAACACATGTCCATATTATTGATTTGGTATCTCCATACCATGATCCATGAGACATGATCATCAATCAATACATATCTTGATCTTTGAATCATAGTTGTTCCTCATATGAAATATAATCAGGGATCATTTAGAAATAACAACATTTTGGCATTAAGAGTCTCATGAATAAGTCACATACTCATTGATCAATAATGATAATGTCTATTTCAAGGAACAAAGCAATGTATCATAAACATAGTATGTGATATATTCAACATCTCCATGTTGCCTCTAGGGCATATCACCAACACTATGTACCCGCATTGATCCTCGCCGTTATAGTTTTTACCACCATAATCGATGGTGTAGATCTTTCTCATTTTCCTCCGATTAAGATGGTAATTTCTATCCCTTGACAGCGAACATGACGTTTTCTTTTTCCTTTGCTTTCATAATATAATAGATATGAACATACAACTTGAAACTATTTTCAACTTTAATATTTTTATCCTAAATTATATAAATTTAGATAGCCATGCTCTACATTAGAATTTTTCATGGTCAAACTCAATTGCATTTTCTCTAATAGAATGACAAATGTAGGAGTGCGTAGTGATTCCTACCATTTTTCAGTATTCCTTCTAGTTGGTTATGTTTTTCATTTCTTCGAAATGCAACTGAGCTTGGTCACTAAAATTTGTAGGGTCATTTAAAGACCGTCATTACCTAGATCCATAGGTACTTCTGAAAATTTTTAAAGACTTGCATGGTTAATTATTACGAGGTTCCCACCGAGAAGTTGTTTTTGCTCTGAAAAGTGTTTGGTACGGTCGAGGAAGCACTCGCGATTGCAAGTTCAAACTAAAATTCAAAACTAAAATTTCCCTATCAAGTGTTCATAATCAGATTTATAAAATTATTATCTATAAAAGACATTACTGAAAGCATAGCGAAACCCAGTCCTTTTGGTTGAGCTGCGGCTGTGGGCTATGAGCTGTGAGAAATCTGCTGTGGGCTGTGAGCTGTTGAAAAATTGAAAGCTGTTTGGTTAAACAAGTATAAAATATACTTTTTGTCTTTATCTCTTTTAAAACAACTATGAAAGAGTTTTATTCAATCCATTTCCAAAAGCAGAAAGCCAAAAGCCAAAAGCAGAGTTAAAACAGCTTTAAAAAATATACTACGGAAAAGCAGCTGCTTTTGAAAAAGCTACTTCTAAAAGCAACCCCTTTGGTTGGGCTTTTGGCTTTTAGAGCCAAAAACCGAAGCCAAAAGCACAATCAAAAGGATCCGTAGAAACGACACGCGTCAGGAAGAGATCGAGATGAAGTGCTCCCATTTCACTAGTAAAATACCTAGCTAGTAAATGACGAACGCTGCCTTGTTTAGCTTTCCCCCCCTTTGGCTCGTGAGGGAACAAAGATTTGTATTGATTAACTAGTTAAAGATCCGTGCGTTACAATGGAGTCATAAAAATAATGAGATAAAACTTATTGTCTGATCAATTTTACACATCAAATATTGGAGAGCAAGCGATAGAGAAAAGGGTCGCCAAAATACGCGATGAGATGGGAAAAGTGGAGGGGTGGGCGGTTGTATCCTGAGAGGGAGAGAAGAGGAGAGAGACGAATGATTTAGATCAAATCGGATGATTGAGAAGAGATGAGTGAAGACGGATCAACCACTAACTTTTTTTATAACAGTAAAGAATAGAGGTAGCAGTACAACGAGTAACACTAGACCAGCTAGCTAGCAAAAAAGCCAAGCTACGAACTCACCGGGGATGTTGCGCTAGATTATATTTTATCGTCCCCGTATTACTCCCGGGGGGCTCTCCGCGGAGGGAGCCCCACGTCGCCCCGCGCCATCGCTCCGCCCGCCGCGTGGCCGGCGAATCTTCGTATGGTCGCGCGAGCGGTTTTGCGAAAAAGCCCCTGTGTTTTCCTGAAATTACGTATAGGTCCTTGGTTCTCGCGAAAAGGTCCCTGCCAGTTTTTTTAGCCCCTCCACTTTGCAGGATAGCCCCCCGCAGTTTTTAAAATTGCGCACGGGTCCTGTTTGTTTACGTACAGGTCCTTATTTTTTTGCGAAAAAGTTCTTTGCCTTTTTCGAAAATACGCATTTTGCCTTCGATTTTTTTAAAAAAACTTCTCACGAATTATCGTCTCTTTTATTTTGATACGTACGGTTGCTGGCGCGGCGTGGCGCCGCACCTATGAGGCTAGTTGATTAAATAGAGGTTCCCTATTGTTTGCTCTCGATCTCTTCTTAACCTTGGCAAAAGTTGGACCTCCCCAAACGAAGCAGTCGATCAGCTCCTTAATTGGACCATCGCCGAGCTGACACACATGCCGCCACATGCAGCGAGGTTGAGTTGTGACGGCGACAAATGAACTCCATGGATTTGGTTGCCGCTTGCTTAATTAATAAGCTCCATGGATATGTTTGAAAATGTTAAGTGTTCCCTCAGCAGCTCCGAAAGCACATGCTAGCTGTTGGCATGCATCAGGTCCCAAACTAGGAGAAACATGTTCAGCATTTTAACGATGATATTTCTGAGACACAACACAGCCCTAACTTTGGATCCTCTTCCACCGAGCTCTGTCCCGGTGCTGGTGGCTGTGTGATCCGAATCGCCTCCTTTAGATCCTTTCCTGTGCGATCTCCTTCTGCCTTTTCTCTCTGAGATCTGGTATTAAGGATTTGGGGATTTGGATTTAGAAGGGAGATTCGGCTGGTTGTTCACCGAGTGGAGAAAGGGGAATCCGAGGCTTGAGTTATCGGGTGCACTTTGGCTGGAGCTCCCATCGGTCTTGTGCAGTGTCCACCAGACTCTCGGCTTCTACTTCGGCCACTCGAGGTGGAAATTGTTATTTATTATGCAAAATATGTTTGCCTTAAGATTTTAGACATATGCCCACTATACATTTTGATTCTATTACATCCCATTCCTTGAAACAACTGAACCATAAATCCTTGTCACCTTAGAAGCTATAATAGTAGTGTTACTAACTATATAGTGTCATGCTTAATCTTGCTTAGATACACGAGGGCAATAATTTGTCTTGATATCATTTCAAACATAAAAACTCAGTTTGGACGGTCACTAGTGGAAAGTGATTGGTATGTTATAACTTGACTAATTTTACACCCCCTAAAACCTCCAACTTGCTGAAACTATCTGGGCAGATGGTACGGTGACTAGTGCAGTGGATGCACGAGAATTAATATGATTGAAAATATAGTTTTATAATCATGACCGTGTAGTATACAAGTATATATATATATATATATATATATATATATATACAAAATATATATATATATATATATATATATATATATATATATATATATATATATATATATATATATATATAACTCCTCTACACAGATCCCACTATCATTCTTTTTTCTCAATTAATGGTCTAATTTCTTCTTTTTGACATTAATAAGAGAATTTCTAGTATTATTCTCTTCTTACAAATTATTGTGGGGATTCTACCCTGAAAAACAATGGTGAATGGACTTTTCCCATTCGAGAGTTATTTTGTCCATCCTATTCATATTTGAATTTGAACTTGATGAAGCAATATACGTATTTCATTGCAATATTCCTCATTAGTTGGATGAAGATTTTTGCTATCTAATGTGAAATCATGTTTGTTTAGATGTAATAAATAAATTAGAATGGTTAAGATTGACTATGATAAAGTGTTATTGGTATCTTCAAATTACATAAGTTACGAGGATACCCGAATCTGACCGAATTGAGTAGATATTCAATTCGAATACGTATTCGTGACATTAATTCCATTCGTATTCAAGCATACTCAAATCCGTATTCGTTTTAAAAAATACTAATACGAATGTGATTTCACCACTATTCAATTGGTATTCAATCTGTTTTCATCCCTAGTTATAACCAATAGATGCATGGAAATTCGAATATAAACCATCGGATCTTACTAGTGGTGGGAATTGGAATAGGCCGGGGCAGCATGGCACGAGTCCGGTGAGCCGTGGGCGAAGCCCAAGCTGTGCCAGCACGGCCCAAGGAACCACCCGCGAAGCCCTGGCGCGGTGGCACAGTGACGATGGAATTGGCGAGTAAGGCACATGTTTAAAACTGTATTTATCTACCTAATCCCCTGATTCCACATTTGGTATTGACAAGAACCTGACGATTGCGTACAAAATTTCATCCAACGTTGGAATCAGCGCCTCCCTGTTTGCCTAAAACCTGAATTAAAGCCGCTCTTAGATTCTACTCTGACGAAATGGACACTTTCAGTGTCAGATAGAAGTACTCATACACCTGTGCTTACACAGAAGCCTGAATCAAGAAGGGCCATCATCACACCTGGACGAGCTTGCTTCCATAAGTGAAAGGAGAAAAGGAAAGGCAAACTAGAGAACAGGATATGACTCTAGAGAAACAAGGAAGGAGATACACAATGACAAGATCACTGCCAAGACAAACAAACTTCAGTAGCGCGCCTTCCTTCTCTTCCAGTTATCCTCTCTAGCAGCCTTGCCTTTCCTGTTGATGGTGAACAGGCCGATGTGTTCTGCCGCAAGCCACACGACGGTTGTCAGCTCGCCGCCCATGCCGAGCTGCCTGGCGTGGGACTCCCTGCTGCATCGGTAGCTCGCGTAGAAGAGCATTTCGACCCACACCCCAAGATCAACTGCCGCGACTCGTCCAGAGTGAGCAGATCCCTGGCAAGTTTAATTCCAGAAGACAGATAGCTCTTAACGGCGTCAGATTCAAATCTGTGCTCCTCGTCACACAGGATCCTGGCGATTCTCTCCTGCCTCTGCCGGAGCGTCGTAGAGGACCTTGGATCATCGCGCAGCTGGAGTAATTTCCATGGCGTAATGCGAAGACCCCAGAAGCTGGACGAAGACTCTTCTAGGCCGTCCTGAGTCCCACATCTTGACCAAATTCGGACCAGATCTTCGCAGGTTAGTTCGTACAGCCTGCGGAGATCAAGGCCTGGTAGCATGTAGGAGCGTTTTACGAGGAGGAACATCATGTAGTCGGACAGCGTCCTGATTGCAGTCACCTGCTGCGCTACCCGCGCATCTCCGGCCATGTCGGCGATATCGGACTTGCAGAGGTAGATATCAGTGGCGATGTGCCATGTGAGGATGCCCTCTTGGAGTTCTTCGCCAAGGCTCCATCGGAAAGCGTCGTATAATCTCCTCCTACGCAGCGCCATCTGACCCCATTTCGTCCTGCAGTCGGCCATCAGTCTCAGCATGTCTGCCGCCTCTACACCCTCTTTCTCTTTGCACTCTCTGATTGCATCCCTTAGCTGAACCAGCTTTTCCAATATATGTCCGAATACTTCCTCCTTGACATCCTCTGGGATCACAATGGTGTTCTCTGCCGAGCTACGGCCTTCGATCCCCACTTCTTTCTCTGCCATTCTGCCGGGTTGCTCACGGGTGCAGAACTGCAGCAGGTTAAGCTGCCCAACGTGGCCTGACCACCGCCGGTGGCCTTCCACCTTGGCAAGCCGGCCAACAGATGCAACCACACGACGAAACCGATGCCATCGCCTGTAGCAAAATGCTTGATGGTGGAACCAGCCCCATGGCCGAGTACCGTACAGTAGGAAGGCTGTCCGGGACGACCCTAGTGCCCTGAGCAGCGATGCTGTCTCCAGGAGGAAGGTGGCAACCAGCAGTATGCGAGTGATCACGACGTCGGCCTGCCTGCGACCATCTTGGCGGCTGAATTCAACCAGCAACAATGCAACGGCAGCGGCGAGCGGTGACAAGACACGGATGCAGTAGCCATGCCAAGTGTGGATCACCGCAGCCTTGGTGTAGAGCAGGTCGTACATCAGGGAGAGCTCTATCTCTATAACCCTGTACATGTTCTTCCAACCGTGGTCGAACAGAGTTCTGCTGCTGTCTGCGACGTCGCCTGAATCCATCTCGGTCGAAGAATCGACCGTCGCGCGCTTGCAGATGTGGAACAGGGAGTGAGCATCCATCAACGGCGCGCTGCTGTCGTTTCCCCCGCCCCCTGGAAGCACAGGCTTTGTGTAGCGACGGCCGCCTTCTGCTTGACGCCGCCGCCGGTTCTCGACGGAGCTTCGGATGTTGCCCAAGTTGGCGCGATGGAGCGCCAGTACCTTCTCGACGTACTTGGCAACGCCGACAAGGAGCATCAACCAGGCCGCGGTGACCAAGGTCCAGCGGTCGGAGATGGATTTGTAGACGACGTACGAGGCTCCCAAGATCCGCAGGATGAGCTCCAGCACGTAGCGCTTCGACAGCTCGTTGTCCTCGAGCGCGTAGGCGGTGATGCTGTCGGGGCCACCCAGGTGCAGCAGGAAGAAGGGCGCCCAGAACGCGACGAGCTCGCGCTCGCCGGGCGCGCTGCTCACGGAGAGGTGGCCGAGGGCCGTCGTCGCGACGTAGTCGGCCCCCACGTAGAAGAGCCAGACGACGAGCCTCGGCGCACGGGAGGCCCCGCGCCAACGGAACCCGGCGAAGACGGTGAGCACCAGCTGCATCCCGAAGCTTGCGACGAGCAGGATCTCAATCGACCAGTTACGCCATAGGTTCGCCACCGCATTTGCATCAAGTATCAGCGCATGCCAGATAATGTCCACCACCCATCCATCTCCAGCCATTGAGTGCTATGCTACCCTCGCTCCAATTGATCCTGCCTGCGCCCATGCACAAGAATGGATCGATGTACATAAATAACTAATGAAATGATAAATGGTTGCTGAAAGCTACAGAGCAGTGTTTAATCTTTCGGTTAAACAAAAATTTCGGCCACAAGCGAAACGACGGAATGAACAAAATTTTGTTCATTTCATTCAAAATTCGGACAAAATATTCAAATTTTTATGAAATTTAACCTAAAATTTGAATAAAACTTGAACAAATTTCAAATATGACTAAATTCGGTCAAATTTTAGCCGAATGAAATATGTTTCGCTGTGACGAAAGGGACGAAATTTCATCTGAAACACAAAATTTTGGACGAAATTTGTAACCCTGCTACAGAGTACATACCTACACTCCTACAGAGTTCGCAATGGTAGAGAGATCGATCGCTCAACCTGCAATTACTTGTCTCTCAAGTTGTGAGTACCTAGCCACTAATAAGGAGTGGCAACAAGTTAGCTATCTACTTATAATTAATTCAAATAAATTACTATCTACCTATGTTTAATTCAAATAAATTAAGAAACGTACAGTAAATTAATTACAAAGAACCAGACAAAATGTATATAGGAATCACGGCAGCTAGCAGGTTGCTGTCTACCCAACTTCGTTAGATTTGATATGTATATTCGTTTAGCAAGCCTTTCTGCTTCTAGAGGGAACTTGTTTGTCTCACTAACTAGCGGCGAGTCCAGTATATACATGATTAATCTGTCCTAATATAATTTAGATTCACCAAAATAAGTGGTGTATCTCTTTTTTCTTTGATTAATGTCTCTCAAAGCGGACTGGAAGCTTATTTAACAATGTTTGGGATAATCTATAATAATAGACACTACTGCAGAAAAAATCATCACAGATGGTTTAAAAACACCATCACTAATTCGTGAGCCATCTGAGTTTATAGATCAGTAATAACATGAGCTAATTACAGATGGCTTTCGAACCGTCTGTGATGCAGACTATCACAGACGGTTATTAACTCGTAACCGTAGTTTTTAGTAGAAACTGTCTGTGATATGTGATTTATCACAGATAGTTTTAACTAAAAACTATCTGTGATATTAAACTATCACAGACAGTTTGTAGTTAAAATCGTCTGTGATAAATTAGATATCACGGTGTTTCTACTAAAAATTGTCTGTGATAGTTTAATATCAGAGACAGTTACGAGTTAATAACCGTCTGTGATATTTTTCTATTTCTAAATCTATTTCTATTTGTTGGCTGACCTCAGGAAATGCTAACCATGACCTCTAAAACAAGCAGATCAACACAGTATAAATTCAATTCACATTTATTCATTTCAAAAATAAGAACATCCATTTTAAAAATCAATTAACTGAAATGAAATAAATTATCCATCTATGAATAAATACACATATGTACAATTAAGCCCAATCTTAATTATCCCAATGAAATTCATTCTAAATTGTGGAACTCCCCATATTCTTTTATGACATTAAATATCAAGAAATACGCACACTCTCCTCGAATATGTCTGAGGTCGGCCTGTTCCAATCCAGTTGTAGCGATAGACACAATCTGTCGGTAGGAAAATCAATCTCATGCATACATATATAAATTGACAAGTATGAAATAATTATTGCAAGATTAACAAACCTGAGGATCATTAGTTTTCGCGGAACTGAGGAGTAGTTTCATGATGTGGCAAGCATAGAATTCACAGGTATTACTCGGCGGCTGAGGCATTGCTATGAAGTGTTATATAGAATTAATGTGTACTAGTGAATACCAAAAAATATAGATTGTGTCGCAGGCCATTGATCCCTCCCTTGGATTTTCGTACCTCTGCAACATACATGACGAACGACCTACGTGATTCCAAAAAGTTAGCCTTAGTCATTAGGAAGGAAGGAAATACTACAATAGAGTTATCTGTGGAGGAAATATGTTTATTTGTCGATTAATTGTTGGACAACTATGTAGTCGGTTTTGTTCTTCTTTAGAGAATTAAGCTATATGACCATATTCTGTTTTAGTATAATTACAATTAAAATCCAATGGAACCTACACAAGTATGTCATCATGGTCATTAAACATAAGTTCGTGTTGCTTATAAAGTACAAATCAACAAGTATAGCTACTAGTGCAGTACTTAGTCCTAATTGTAGTGCATAAGTATGAATTCCTTATTGTAGTGAGCCACCAATGCCATCGTCATGTAACGCTGGACGAAGTTTGCATGCTCCTTAATGACATCCATGGAGACCAAACGTGGGTCGAGGAAGCCAACCATTGATTTCGTCGATTTGGCTTCAGTCACCACACACACACACACACACAAAATCAATGAGTTATATATCACATTTGTCGGTATTACATGAACATAGACCATGATTGTATACACTTATCACATTTGTCGGTATTACATGAACATAGACCATGATTGTACACACTTACAGAGGTCCAGCATCGAATGAGTGAGGTGTCGGGGGTGTCGAGTATGACGAGAAAGAATAAGTCCTTGAATGTCACTATGAAGACAGTCGTGAATATTGTGTTAAAGATGATGCGGCCTGAACTTGACAGTGACACCCAAGTACCGTTGTTTCTCCGGCTTGTTGGCATGTTCCATGTACAATGCATGCAATTTCTGGCAATTTCGGAACGACAATAGCTTGCCTAGCATGAATTTCTGAGCCAACGGCAAGTAGGGGATATCATCATCGGTCTTCTTCGGTTTTCCCTTACCACCTCGGCTATAGGTTGACTTCATGGTAGTCGACTGATCACAAGATGTAGATGCACCGTGCCTTTGCTGTGTCTATGCAGGTACCTCCCGTGTGGATAGCCATCGTGAAATTGGCACCAGTGCAAGTAGCTTTAGTGTGGATCGCCCTGTGGAATTGGCACCGGTGCAGATAGCTCCTATGAACTTGACACCAGTGCAAATAACTTGAGTAGACATGGCACTGGTGTAGATAGCTCCAGTGGACTTGGCATCAGTGTAGATAGCTCTCATGGACTTGGCACCGGTGTAGGAGTCTCCAGGCAGATGTCTCTCTTAGATCACTGATTGAATGTTCCAATAGCTTGCCCTAGAGTCACGACCTCATCATTTGGGGGCATCTGTAGGGGGACGACCTCCAAATTGGCATGAACACCATTCACATTCACTTTTACAAAACCTAGCGCTAAAGTTACACGTGCACCAAGGCCACGATTCTTCACCATGGGGAGCACCAAGATCTAGTGAAGAAAAAGGATGGCGGTCACGTATGTGTGTGGATTACCGAGCATTGAATGATGCAACAATCAAGAACAAGTACCCTCTACCCAGGATAGATGACTTATTTGATCAGTTAAAAGGATCATGTGTCTTTTCCAAGATTGATCTTCGATCAGGTTATCATCAAATGAAGATCGAATCGAGGATATACCAAAGACAGCATTTGCTACTCGTTATGGATTATACGAGTTCTGATAATGTCCTTTGGTTTGACCAATGCTCCCGATATTTTATGAATCGATGAATAAAGTGTTTATGGAATATTTGGATAAGTTTGTCGTCGTGTTCATTGATGACATTCCGATATATTCCCTAATGAAGAAGAACATGCCCAACACCGAGGATAGTATTGGAAAACTCGTGAGAACACCATTTGTATGCCAAGTTCAAAGAAGTGTGAGTTCGTTAAAGAAAGTAGATTTCTTGGGTCATGTGATTTCAGCAGGAGGAGTGTCTGTAGATCCCGAGAAGGTGACAGATGTACTTAACTGGACACAACCCAAGTCAAGATGGCGAGATCGAAGTTTTCGGGATTAGCTGTTATTACCGCCGCTCATAGAAGGATTCTGCTAGCTAGCGACTCTCTCACCCAATTACTAAAGAAAGAAAAAAAGTTTGAATGGAGTAAATCATGTGAAGAGCGGTTCTAAGAGTCAAGAAGAGGTTAACTGCGACCACTGATTGACTCTTCCGAGATATCGGGAAAGATTTTGAAGTATTCATGATGCATCCGCACAAGGCACAGGCCGTTACGATGCAAGAAGGAAGGTGGTAGCTTATGCTTCAAGGCAATTGCGCCCGCATGAGCGTAACTACCCAACCCATGATTTAGACTTCATTCATTACAGCATGCTCTAAAATCTGGAGACATTATTTAATCAACAACCGTTGTGAAATTTATACGGATCATAAGAGTTTGAAATATATTTTCACTCAACCCGACATCAATAAAGACAGAGAAGATGGTTGGAGCTAATAAAGGATTATGATGTGGGAATTCATTACCATCCGTGAAAAGCTAATGTAGTAGCGGATGCCTTGAGCGAAAAAGCTATTGCAATAACTGATGATCAAAGACAGTCAACACCCAACTTCATGAAGAATTTCACTGCTCAATCTAGAAGTAGTAGGAGAAGGATTCCTAGCTACTTTGGAGATTCAACTAATTTTGGAGAACCGTATAAAGGAAGCCCAAAGAGAAGATAGTTATGTCAAAGAAATCAAAGAGAATATGAAAAGGGTAAAGCACCAAATTTTCTTTAAGATGAAGAAGGTATTCTTTGGTTTGGAAAAAGAATTCTCGTGACTAAAAGAAAGAAATAAAAGAGCTAATCCTAAGGAAGCTCATGAGTCCGGATACTCAATTCAGACCCCTAGAAAAATGTATCAAGATCTCAAAGAAAGATACCGTGGTCAAGTATGAAAAGAGAAATCTGTCAATATGTAGCCTTGTGTGATGTGTGCCACGAGTCAAAGTCGAACATCGAGACCGCCGGACTTGCAACCTTTACGAGACCTACCAATGGAAGTGGGAAGAAATTGGTATGGACTTCATAACAGGATTGCCAAGAACCAAGTGGTTATGACTCAATTTAAGTTATTGTGGACCGACCACTAACAAAGGTCGCACACTTTATACCCGTGAAGACCACACTACTCGAGATAAACTCGAGAGTTATACATGTCAAGAATAGTTTGTTTACATGGAGTCCCAAAGAAAATCGTGTCGATCGAGGATCACAATTCACATCAAGATTCCGCAGAGTCGATGAGCTCTTGGGACAAACTTGAATTTCAAGACAAAGATATCATCCATGAGTCGATGGTCAAAGCAGAAGAGTAAATCAAATATTGGAAGACATCGAGAGCTTGTGCTTTGGCAAATAAAGCTAGCGGATCAAAATTTGCCATATGCGAAATTCTCTTATAACAACAAAATATCAATCTAGCTTGCAAATGTCTCCGTTTGAACTACTTTACGCGTAAAATGCGTAACACCATTGTATTGGAAAGAAATAGGAGAAGGACAAGTATTTGACCTGATGTGTTGAAGCAAGGTAAGAACAAGTTCGTCTGGTTCAAGATGATTAAAGACAAAGACAAACAAGACGAGTAAAGCTACGCAGATAATCGTCAAGAGCTTTAGAATTTATACCGGAGATCATGTGTATTTGAAAGTTTCACCTCTCAAGGGTCTGCAGGCTGCTTCAAGAGTTATCGGGAAACTTGCTCGAGATTTATGGACCATTCCCTGTTCTAGCCAAAAGGGAGAAGTTGCTTACCACCAAAACTCCCACCCCGGTTGTCAAATGTGCACGACGCCTTTCAAGTGTCACAGCTTAAGAAAATGTCTCGTGAGTGCCTCAAGAACAAATGCCTTTAGAAGAAGTGACTTTGAAAGAGGACCTAACATATCCGTAGTTTCCAACAAAATTTGTAACATCCCAAAATTTGCAAATCTTGAAAATTTAAATTCAAATTAATTATTTTAAAATATTTGGATCTTATTTGAATTTTCCGAGTTTTCCAGCTTTTAAATCAATTTTAGAATTAAAAGAAATTTTATTATGAAAATATATTATCAAAATATCTTGGAAATATTTTATTTAAGCTAAAAAGGTATCTAAAACTTATATAAATTTTTCTAGAATTTTAGAAGTTTATTTCATATTTTTCGAGGTTTATTGAGTTTTCTAGTAATTTCAGAAACAAAAATTAAAAATAAAAATTAAAACCTCTCCTCCCTCCGGCCACATGCGTGAATGACGGATCGCCGCCACGCCACCGCCATCCCCGCCTTCCCCTCCTCACGCTCGCCACGTGGCGGCCCAGATACCGCCCACGCCCCCATCGCCACCGCCCCGCCTCTCTCTCTCGCCTGCCCACCGTCAGCCCCGTCTTCCCGCCTCCTCCTTCTTCCCCACGCCGCATGGCAACCTCCGCCTCCGCCTCCCGCAACCCCCGCGCCGCCCTCCCCCAACCGCCCAATCACCCTCTCTCCCCCGCCCCACTTTCCCTCTTTCCCTCTCTCCCCACGCCCCACTCCCCCAACCGCCCATAACCGCCGCCGCCCTCTCCCACTCCGTGAGGAATCCTCGCCACCATCTTCCCCTCGTCCCTATTTAAAGCCCCCAGCACCTCCATTCCTCCTCCTCTTTTCCCCACTCTCCTCTCACTCGGCCGCTCCACCGCCCAAGACCTGCACTTCCTTGCCGCCGTCGCGATCTCCGAAGGAATCGCCTACTCAGCCGTCCCGCCACCACCGCGACCATCCAGAGCTTCACCGCGCCGCCCTGCAACCTCCTCCGCCTCGGCCGCCTCCCTTGCCGGAGGCCGCCAGACCGGAGACCCCGAGCCGCCGCTCTCCTCGCCGGCCGCCTCCCGCCGCCAGGCCCGCCCGAGGTGAAATGAGCTCCTCTTCTCCTCTCCCTCCTCCGCCCTCGCCGCCGCCGTGCATGCGGCCAGCGATCGCCGCCGCCTTCTCCGGCCGTGGCGCCACTGCCGACGTGGCCGCCCGTGGCGCCACGCCCACGCCACCGGGCGCGGTGGCGCACCTGCGCCGCCACCTCGCCCGCCCCCGGCCTACCTCGCCACCCACCACGCTCGGTCGTGGACCTGGGTCCATAGACCGGTCCCACCGTCACCGGTCCTCCCTAGGGCTGACGTCAGCATGACGCAATAATTCATTTTCTTCAGAAAATAATTCTAAAATTCAGTTTATTCATTTTCTCCGATTTCAAACTTCCCAAGATCATAACTTTTTCATCCTTACTCCGATTGAGTCCATTCAAATTTCTAAATTCATCAAAAATTCCAATCTTTACATTTCTGCCATCTTTTCAAATTTTGAAATTTATTTGATATTTTGAAATTTAAAATTCAAATTTCAAATACCCTTTCTCCCTCGCTTGAACTCGATTCCATTGAAACTTCCTCCTAAATTCATCTAAATTTATAAACTTCATTCCAGTAATATTATTATAATATCTGTACTTTTATTTGTATTTATTTGTCCTTTGTGTTCTCGCTTTACGCGTAGAACCGATCGGTCAAGAGTTCGCAGAACCGCAACAAGAAAATCGTGAATTCACCCACGAAGGCAAGTCTCCTTTGATCATCTTTGAACCTATGTTTGTGAAATATTTTTCAATTATTTTAAATTTAATGCATTTGTATGTTACATAAAATGATGTTTCATTGTAGAGGTAATAGTTAAACCGAAGAATTGTTATGCCCTCATTTGACTTGACAACCATGTACCTTTGACACCCTAGGAGCAGATGTCTCTTAGATCACCGATTGAATGTTCCATAGCTTGCCCTAGAGTCACGACCTCATCATTTGGGGGCATCTGTAGGGGGACGACCTCCAAATTGGCATGAACACCATTCACATTCACTTTTACAAAACCTAGCGCTAAAGTTACACCGTGCACCAAGGCCCTGAGGCCAAATAGATACACCTGGCCCCAAGCAGCGCACATGACAATAAAGGCATACCTCACTTGAAGCATGCACTTCGTAGCCACCTACATAACAATACAAAATTAGGTACTCCAATGGCCTATCAATGGATCGATCATTTCAAAGATAATAATTATTACCAAGATGTCATCGATAGGAAATCAGTGGTCGCTTTCCAATGTAGGGTTGGACACGCAGCTACTCCGATGATTGGGGCTACCTAGCATAGGAGCTGCGGGGGCTTCCTGCTGATTTTTTTGCCTATGCCTTTCCATCTAATCTCTAACATACCTTTGCATCTCATCTCTAAGGGATGTCATAATCTCCTCTCGCAATCATGCCTCGCGCTCGGCTTTGGCTATCTTCCTATTCCGGTACGCTTCGAAGTCCTCTGAGAAATCATATTTCCAAGGAACATAAAGACTAAGCCTCTCGTGTGACTGGTGCTTTTTGTTTCCTGTACACAGAGTATATCTCATCCCCGATCGCTCGGTATGAGCCTTCGGACGATTCTACACTTAGCACTTCATGCAATAACCCGACATGACATTTCACTTTCTGTGAAGTTATGGAGTAATTACAAACTAGGTGGTTCAATATCTTACCAGGCGGTAGGATATTCCTCGTCTGCGGGGTTCTGAAAGGAGATGGCCCCTGATGACACATAGTAGATGACCTCACTCTTATCCAGTTTCGGGCGCGCTCATTAGGGATCCCGGCAAATGGTGGTGAGGTGTCCCACAGGATTGCCTACTCGTCCTCCTTCTTTCATTACGAGATTTTACCCACATACCCAGTGGTGCCGAGTCTGTCAGGGTGCATGTTTTTTGCCTAGAGGGTCCTGTACGCCACACTTTCACTCCTAAAATTATCTACCATCTTCATCACCACAAACTCTTACCATTGAGGTTCCAGGAATGGATACTTGTGTAAGGGCATCAGATCCTTCTTCACTTATTGCTTGACAAGCATGCTCTTAAAGTTCTTCACATATCAGATCCTTCTTTTTCGAAAGGATGGTGCATCACACACATTCAACGATGATGTCGAAGAATGAGCGGATGACATCTTCAAAAGATAATAGAAGAGAACAATTCTTGAGCCAATTCTTAGTGAATTTAGAATATGTTTCAAAAATCAATATGCCAAGTAAACTAGAATTGTTAGGAAAAATAGACTAACAACAAGTCTTACTTTTGTTCAAAGCTATATAGGTAACTAGGTATGTGTCATGGAGTTTTAGTGTTGTTGTGCTTAAATCATACCCTCAAACCTTTTGTTGTTAGCATTTTACTACATGATCATCTAGTGATATTGCTACTATATGATGGCATGGTTAGAAGTTGTCAAGGTAAAATAATATATAATATGAATTATGAGCTCAAATTTATTGCTAATTTCCACTTATCAATTTACAATTACATCAATTTTTATCTAGCATTGATCCTTCCTGATTTACAATACATTATTGATTACATAAATGCTCACTTGCTCAGCTTGTGACCCTTCTTACTTTTTCATTTACAATTTCATGCTGAACTCCATTTTGATGTTATATGAATATACATATATAAATCCATTTTTCAAATACAAAACCGGTTACAAGGCCGATTATCGTATAATCGCTATAAGGTGAGGTGATCGAGTGAGTACTAGTTATCGAGTTTTAGAACCATGGACAACATCAACATGAAAACAAGTACAACTAGCATGTTATTTAAATAGGATAATATACTTGAAACATAGAGCATAAAAACAACTAAAACCAACAAGAAGCTTATGTTTTAATGTGATTATTGCTATCAGTTGTAGAGTTGCTCAAGGTTCACTATTAGCATTCTCAATACTTTGTCTATACTATTCACAAATTGGAAATGATTACCACGGTTTAGATTTTGATCTCTAAAAAGCTTTCAATTGAACAATTCACAGAAAAGGTCCCAATACACAAGGAGACTACTTATTGCCATTATAGATAAAGTAAGATTACTGAATGTCAAAAATAGCAAGGATTCCTCAAAAATAGTAAGTAACAAAGATGCCGGGGACCAAAAGGATAGTAGGATACAATACAATTAAGGCTCAAAATTAAACTAATTAATCAATTTAATTTCAGTATTAGACAACTTCTTCATTGAGAATTGAGCCCACTACACAAGCATAACTTTGCAACTTCTTCCAACCAAAGATAGACATTGATAAATCACAGAATAGCTATCTAAAATAGATCAAGCAAAGTATAAATGATGAACTGTAGAACCAAGGCAAGGCGGCGTGCTTAGGGGAGGCAGAAGGCGACGAGCTCAGGGGAGGAGGAGGGTGACGGGCTCAGGGGAGGGGGCGATGGGCTTAGGGGAGGTGGCGTCGGGCTCCAAAGAGGCAGCGTCGGGCTTGGGCAAGTGGCGTGCTCGGGGGAGGAGGAGGGCACCGAGCATAGGGGAGGAGGGCTGCCGGAGTCAGGGAGGAGGAGGAGGAGGAGGCTAAAGGCTTGGGAGAGGCGCGTCGGGCTATGAGGAGGCGGCATGCTCGGGAGGAGGAGGGCACCGAGCATGGGGAGGAGGGCTGCTAGAGTCGGGGAGGAGGAGGAGGCAGTGCTCGGGGGGAGGTAGTGATGTTAGAGTGGGGGTTTGCAAACCCTAGCATATATATATATATATATATATATATATATATATATATATATATATATATATATATATATATATATATATATATATATATATATGAGAATAATCACATATGATTATAAAGTAAAACCCTCTATAATAAGAAAACATCACAATTGGTTTTACTTTAGAACCATCTGTGAAAATTAACCACCACAGATAATTTTAATTTAGAACTATGTGTGATTATAAATATCACAGACGATTTTACTTTAAAACCGTCTGTGATGTTCTCTACTCACATCCACATATATATCACATATTCTCATATATAGATGCAAATTCACATGTATATGACTCATTCTCATATACATAAATACAAATTCACATATATATCACATATTCTCATGTACGTAAATGCAAATTCACATATATATATCACACATTCTTATATACATAAATGCAAATTCGCATATATATCACACATTCTCATACACATACATACATGCAAATACAGAATATATGACACATAAACATTTTATTCATTATTCCACTTGCTTATTTCCTTTAAAAATTAGCCATTCATGATGATCAATGTGTATGTAGAGGATCTTGAAAAGCACGCAGTCGAGCTCCCAAATCTTCTCTATGAACCCATAGTAGGAGTTCTTCAACCGCTTGATCGAGTGACACCGCATTTGAACTCATCTATGCAAGAGGACCACGCAATGAGTTCTTGTTAGTACTCTTTACATCATGAGCCTGCGTATAGAATGTGTACACATTTATGCTATATCTTTGCCATGTCACAACTATAAATGTTGGCCATTTTGCCAACCATATCAGCATATCACTTGATGAGCTCCTAGCGAGTCACTCCTTCAACCATTGGTTGAACCGACTGTTATGTTGTCTTGTGATCCAAACATCTAACCGCTCCAGATTCTATTACCAAAGCACATCTTTGTGCTGGTTGATATACGGGGACACTTTAGTCATGTGTTGCAAGACCGTGAAATGGGCTTGAGCATACACATTGATATCTGGAGTGATTGCTTTCCTTCTGATGGTCCCGATACTCTTGAGCCTCCCCTCATGGAGAGATCGAGGCACACCTATCGCTTCAATCTGAGCTATGTAATCAACACAGAACTCAATGACTTCTTCAGTTGCATAACCTTCGATGATGCTGCCCTTCGACCAAGATCGATTCCATATATAGGACTTGAGAATTCCCATGAACCTCTCAAATGGGTACATATTACATAGGAAGATGGGCCCGCATATTTTTATCTCCCACACAATGTGAATAATGAGATGAACCATGATATCCAAAAATGATATAGGGAAATACATCTCAAGATAACATAGAGTCATCACTACGTCGTCCTGCAGAGCATCTAGTCCTTTGAGATCGATGCCCTTCTAAGCAATTGTATTAAAAAATAACAAAGCCTTATGATTGTCTCTCAGACCTTAATCGGTAAAATACTTATAATTACAATATGGAGCATATGTATCATTGGCACATGACAATATGAGACTTCATGCCAATTAACTTTAAATCTTCCATCAAAATAAGTTTCTTCATGTTGACGGAGTAACTAGACGAAACTTTCACACCATGCAAGCACTAGCATAGTTCAGTTCTCTTGGCCTTGGACAGAATGTAACAAACATCGGGAAGGTATGTTCATCCTTTATCGGTCTTTGTCGGTGCTAACTCAGGTCTGATGTCCATATCAACCAAGTCAAACTGTGCATTGACACCATACTTTGTTTTGTCACAAATGTTCAGTAAGAGATCAATCAAGCCGTCACATACATTCTTCTATATGTGCATGACGTCGATGCAGTTGTGAACTTCTAGGTGTTCTCAATAAGGTAAGTCCCAAAATATTAGTCTCTTCTTCCAGATGTTCTTCTCACATGTTGTCGTTTTACGTCCCTTTCCGAGCGTAACATCTAAATCCTTAATCATATCATAGATTACTTTTTAGTCTAAATGCCTTATAGCAGAACTATCCTCCTTCTCTCTATCGAATTGTTTCTTCATCCTGCGGTATGGCTGAGCCCTCCGAAGAAATCTATGGTGACGCATGTATACGATTTTGCGCGAGTGCTTCAGCCACACACTTTCAGTATCATCTAAACAGTGAGTACATACTTTGGCCCCTTTTGCACTCTGGCCCGATAAGTTAGCAAGGGTAGGATAATCATTTATGGTGCAGAACAACAAGGAGCATAAAGTAAAGTTCTTTCATTTGTACGCATCCCATACCGGTACTCCTTCGATCCACAGTATTTTTAAATCTTCCACCAATCGTGCTAGGTACACATCAATATCGTTCTCAGGTTGTTTCGGTCCTTGGATAAGTATCGACAACAAAATATACTTTCGCTTCATACACAACCAAATAGGAAGGTTGTAGATGCAGAGAGTTATGGGCTAAGTGCTATGTCGGCTGATTATGTTACCAAAAGGATTTACTCCATCTGTACTTGTAGGACCGAAATGGCGACAGAGGGGGCTGAATGTCGCTCTCTTTTAAAACGCCCGAGAATTCAGTACATTGCTTTTCAAAAGATGCAAAATGAGCACCTCACGAAAATTAAAATTAATGTTGCTGAAATTTGGAACGCATGCGACACTGAAAAATTCAGCATAAATCAGAGAGTAGTTAGTAAAAATTTCAGCTGAAAATGTTGTCGTTTGATCTGCATGCAAAATCGTCAAAGATCATCACAAGAAAAAAAGAAAAGTGAACATACTTGATTGCATTCTTCCGATCACACAGAAAGAGAAAAAGAAATCACATTCGGCTGACTGAAAATAGAAAGCAAATGAATCATGGCCTGCTGTCCAAAGCAAATGAGAACAATGTAAATTCAAGCCATCCAAAACTCACCAATAGCTATCTGTCAAGTTGATTTTGGTTCGGCAAAGGAGCAACTCGACCACTTGCAATGAGTGGTGAAAGAAGTTCAAGGCAGCAGCAGAGACATCAACCGAAGACAAGTATCAGGGGCACAACAGCAGTACTGACAACAACCCTAAAATGCAGAAAACTGACTAGCAGCTGCACAAAGACTACCCACCAAACCTGAACAGACAGATACTACAAAGCAACCAAAAGAGGTAAGTGAAGACTGAAAAAGAAAAGGCAAAAACTGAAAAAGAAAAACCGAACAGGAGACCTAAAGGACTGAAGATCACGACCGGAAAAAATTTGAAATAGTAAATACTGAATAGGAGAGGAGAACACAAAGAAAAGATCATGCAGTTGATGTACTCCTCAGGTTGGTGGATCAAGATTTCAAGCTAAATAGACAGCCAACCCTTGAGAGTAAAGATTCTGATCAAAACAGCACTGCTGCTGAAATTCAAACAAAACTGCAGTTTAGGGCATAGCTCATGGAAGACAGAGATAGGAGACAATGAAAATGCTTCTCCTCTCGATCCAAAGAGCCGTGAGATCAAATCAAATAACTAACATTTTCCAATAACACTCGAGCAATTGGTAGGGACTAAACCCAACAAGAAGAATGAACTTTAAGAAACAAAAACTGGGCTGCAGACAGTCTACACGATGAAAACAAACTGGCGATCAGAATCTAGAGAAAGCCATTCATTGCTCTTCAATTCCTGAGTCTCTTTACCAAGAGATAATAGATCAAAGCAGAGTATTAACTTCAGGAAGAGAATGCATACGGCTGAAACTATTTCTCCAAAACAAACAGTGAAGCCTCAACTCAAGTGAACAACAGAAAAAGATGCAGAGGGAACCAAAGCAATCAACAACCGAAAAAATACAAAGGAGTCCCCATACGCATGGACGTTAGAACGAGATTGATTACAAGATTTTCAATCCATCCACTCCTCTCAATCCTCAAACACCAAGAGCCTCACATGCTTCTTGGGAGGAACACACACACACAAGTGATGAAATGAACACTAAAACCCTTGTGATCCTCAAAGGGGTATGCAGCCCCTCACCTCTATTTATAGCCCTTGGCAAGCGGGTCTCCAACCGTTACGCCGGCTAAACCCTAACGGAGCCGTCTCCGCTTGTGCCTTACTCAATCCGAACCTTATATTCTTTAGTTCTGCACCGAAGTTTGCAAACCTTCTATCGATGTTTCTCCACTAGGCGGAATCAGTAAGGTGTCTTAACATTCCATCCTTCTTACACTCCTCCGAGTGCCAACATAGTAGTTTTGCCTCCTTTTGGTTCACAAAACACCGCTTCAAACGAGAAATTATAAGAAGATACCATGCCACCTTAGCAAAAAGTCCTCTCTTCACCTCTATTATCTCGCCGTCATATGATTGATTCTTAGCTTGTATCGGAATACGTTGCACACCGAACAAACATGCATGTTTATATACTCTTTATGGTATAGGATACAGTCATTCAGACATACATGTATTCTTTCTATTTCTATTCCTAATGAACAAAGAACTTTCTTAGCTTTGTAGGTGGTTTTGGGTAACTCGTTTCCCTCCAAAAGCATGTCTGTTAAAGGACCTAACAGTGCCATAAAACTCTTATCAGACCAACCATTACTTGCCTTCAATTTTAGCAGTTCAAGCACGGCTGACATGCTCATATACTTTGACTTGCAGCACATAAACAAAGATTTTTTCCGAATCCTCCATCAAGCCTCAGAATTTAACATCCTCCCATCACAGTTTTGTTCTGCATCGTGAAACATTTGATCTAGATTGTCATCATACAGCCTATCCGAATCGGAATCACAATTGACATCAACCGGTGGCATATCATTGACTTCATCAGCGATGTTATTATTACTACCTTCCTATGTAATCTACTCTTCACCATGACTGGTCCAACGTGCATACCACTTTTTGAAACCCCTTCAAATCAAGCGTGCTTCAATCTGCGGTCGGTTCTTAAACATCTTTAGATTCTCGCAGTTAATGAATGGTCAATCTATATATTCCATCCCCTTATTCAACATATCCTCCTCAACAGCTTTTGTAAAAGCAAACACACGATTGATGTACTCTTCACTCATACGGTTCCAGATTGTCATCATACAGCCTATCCGAATCGAAATCACAATTGACATCAATCGGCGGCATATCATTGACTTCATCGGCGATGTCATTATTACTACCTTCCTATGTAATCTGCTCTTCACCATGACTGGTCCAACATGCATACCCCTTTTTGAAACCCCTTCAAATCAAGTGCACTTCAATCTGCGTTCGGTTCTTAAACATCTTTATATTCTCACAGTCAATAAATGGACAGTCCATATATTCCACCTCCTTATTTAACATATCCTCTTCAGCAGCTCTTATAAAAGCAGACACACCATTTATGTACTCTTTACTCATACGGTTCCCAGCTACATCCAGCTTTGGTCCTACGTTACACATATAACAATTTATTATTAAATATTGAATTAATTAATTAGTATACTAGATATATACTATCTAAAGTAGCTATATGTAGTAATAATAATTAATTGAATTGAATTAAGTAGAAATAGACTATGAATTGACTAAACCCTAAATCCTAAACCATTCTAGATGTAAAATAATCTTCTCTCTACATTAAGCTAGCTAGATCTAAACTATATTCAATTCTCCTTTCACTAAAAGCTAAGTCTAAACTATAATGCAATTAAGAATAAATTACTAATTATAGATAGTCAAGAACTTAGTAGATCTACAATTACTCTTTCTAAATAGACTCCTTTCACCAAATAACCACAAAGCCCCGCCTTCAACTCAAAACAGCAGCATAGATTTGGAATTTAAGACAGAGAGTTGATGTATTTACACGCAATTAATATAGTTGAATTATCATAGATAATTTTTAATACAAACTGTCTGTGATAACTTAATTATCATAGGTGGTTTTAATACAAACCGTCTATGAAGTATCATAGACGGTTCAAAAGACCGTATGTGATACTTGATAATATCACAGACGGTTCTTGTGAATAACCGTCTGTGATACTTCACAGATGGTTTTCACTATGAACCATCTGTGATATTACCTCTTCACATATAGTTTTTAGCGCTAGTAGCACAGATAGTCTCTAAATTAAAATTAAAACTGTCTATGATTATATTTAATACTTACGGTTTTAGAGAATCGACTGTGATGTAACGTCTAGCATTATGTTTTTAGTAGTAGTAGTAGTGAGATTTCGTTGCTTCTCGGAATTAACTATAGCTGGATTAGCTTGTTGGCAAGCTACTCCAACTTGCTGTGGGTCGTAAGCATGCACGTTAGGCTTTGGTAAATTATATGCTGCTCCTTGGTTATCAAATACACGTCATTCTAACTTGTATAGAATGAAAAGAAAGGCACAAGTCTTACTCCCCCTTTGTTTTTGTTTTTACTTTTTGTTTTAAATAGATGAAGTCAATCTTTTAGAATCTTGACCACAAATAGATATAAAAGTATTTAAATTTTGTTACATGAAAATCATATACTAGTAGATTCTTCGTCAAATTACTTGTTATATTGTCATATTTTAATAATTTTGCTAACGAATAATTGAAAATGTAATGATCAAATGGGTGTATCAGCGATCATGTTTGTACAAAACAACGGAGGTAGTACTTAATATCCTATATATGATATTAGGAATTTGCTAGATGGCACTCGAGTGTTTTTTGTTTGTGAGCACTTAATTTTTTTGTCTTTTGGATATTACTTTGTTTGTGCTTTATGATTTTGATTTTGTGATTTTTTCTATGTCAACAATGTGATAAGTGAGTAATCAATTTATTTAATGTTGTCGAGAGTCACAACATAAACGACCAAGTAGGGTTTTTGTATAGTTTTGTATTGTGTTCCTGATAATTTGTTTTGTTTCTCTTTTTTACAAATTATCACATTATTTTTTACACAATTTAATTTATGTAAAATTAGTATATAATTAACATAAGAAAGCCATAAATAAAAGAATAATATGTATTATAATATTTCTTAATGTATCACACCACATGATAATAATTAGTGAGTACACTAATGGATGGAGGTAGATATATATCCAACATCTAAAAAATTGAGTACTCCTCAACAAAATAGTACTCAAATAGAAGGGGAGAAAGCAAAGTGATTTCATCCATTAGATCTAGATCTAAATACTCAAAATCTAAATGTTATTTAATAAGAAAACACTTAAGTTCTCTCCGTACACCACTTAAAGTTTCCCCCTAATTGCCCCAATTCGTCCCCCGTATTCGGTTTTTCCGGAGCTGCGTGTAGAGCATTTTGGGACGTGATGTCAGGTATGCATGGTCGCCTCGTAAGATATATCACATTATCACAGTGTTAATTACGCCCCTCGCCAAAAAAAAAAAAAAAAAGAAGAAGAAAGTATTAGTTACACATGACAAACAACGACAGTGAGCCCTTTGTACAGTTGTAATCTAGAACTAAATCTCAAGGGCATGAGTTAGCCAAAATAGGATACTGCGGTTACTAAATTTTGACTGTAGTTAGATGAGGCTTTTGATTTCTACAACTTGCACTCTTGGGAGATTGGGTTTGGTATCATGCTTGGAAATAGCCGGAAGAGTGTCCAGAAGAGCAAGACTGAACGGAAGTTAACCTGTAGCTGTGAGGTACGTGCCTGTTGGAAACACGCCTTTATTGTACGTTAGAATAAAATACTGAACATTAGTTCTGAATGCCATAATTGGAATTATAGCTTCTGTTCTGTTTTTTTGCTGCGGTTTATAATTTTTTACTGAAATTTTTGAATTTTGACTATTTATGGTACAGATTACGGAGATACAAATACTCACTTACTATATTGAGCTTTTAATGTGTAGATCGTTTAACTTGTAGACCCCGTCTTAAGAAAATACTTTATTTAAAAATTAGGTACTATAATAAAAATTAAAACCTGTCGATTTATGAGATAAAAGAATAAGCCCAGAAGCTGCATTTGTTTCTCTGCATTTGTTACTTGATTGGAAGGGAGAACCAAAGAAGGCGAGCACAGCCTCTGTCAGGTGCAACTACCAGCAACGATCAGGTCCTTTATTGTACGTTAAGATTTAATAAATGCCAGTATGCAGCGACTTGCCTAATTAGACTCGCACAGAACCAAAAAATTTTGAAAACATTTTCAGATCGCTCTGCAGGGGAAAACATTTTCAGATCCATATGAGACATCCGAAATTCAGAAATTTCGGATATCATTCGAAAAATTTCGGTCGAAATATTCAAATATACCATTTGAATTCAAAAAATTTCAAAAAACATGCATATCCTCATGTATCAAGTGGGTCATATGAAATAGTGTAAACATAAATTTTCCTGCAAAACTAGCACGCAGAAATCTCTTAGCAAACATTTTGAGCTGGAATTTCTAACTGAAAAAACATCTCAGAGCTGTAAGTACACACTAATTATATTGCCCACAATTAGTGCCGGAAATTTCCTCCCATACTATAATCAAACTATGAGGGCATCAAGCTACCTAACAAGACAATTGCAGAATTTTGCGTCAATCCTTGGAACCACACCGAAAGAAGCATTATAGCACAAGTAATTGCAATTCTGACTCACCTTTCCAAAATTTACGTAAGTTTACAGCATATAGCTTCTACGCAAGAACAAGCTCACCTCTTACGGACAAATGTATCAGTAGGAGGTATAACTTAGGCCATGTTTTTCAGTTTCTAAAAACTATTTTTCGGTTTTTCTATAATAACTAGTTTTTAAATAGAGTATCTTTTTAAGATAGAGTCTACTAGTTAATTGTAGTACATACTGTACCGATTTCATTTATATCAGCAAAAATCACACGTGAATTTCTATTACTCTGTAATCTCTCACACGAACAGTCCAAAAGCCATAAACCGTAGCCAAAAGGTATATGCTTCAGCTAAAGAACAGACCCTAAACCAACCACCCGTCGGCGACCTTTGGTCTGGTTAAGTAACATTATCGTCGAGGCGCCCTTCATCCACACTCCTTTCATATTTCCTGCTCAACGCCGGTGACACTCGTTACTGGCCTTTGCCCCATTTTTGCACCTCCTTCCCTCCATCTTCTATGGTGATCCACCTCTCCATTGTTTAGTTTCATTGTACTACCTTCCAGGTTGGACAACACAAATGCAACTATGAATAAGATTGAATTAGTTGCTAAGATATGAAAACTATATCTAAAGGGAGAAGTAAATATATAGAACCTGTCAAGAAAAAAACAAATCCACTTTTAGGGACATATTAATTAATATACCATCCACAAGATGAACCTCCATTTAAAGTCTGCTGATCTCTACAAAAGGGTAGTAATTAGGAACCTATGACGAGCACAATCACTGATAGGTGATCAACGGCATAACAGAGATTCTGACACATTCAAACAGAAAAAGTTCTAGAAAGTATGAAAACATATACTGTCTTCTGATTTGAGTGATTTCGAAGAAAGAAAGAGAGAAAGAAACCAGTCGGAGTTTTAATATTGACATGCAAAGAAGTTGGCTGAGCAATAAGAGAGAAAATGCATTCGACGCACGTGAAGCATTCCCTCAAAATGTATCGGAGAGATTGAGAGACATTTTAAATATAGTTAGTCAGCACACGGAATCCACATAGCCTCAATACAAGGTAGCAGAACTATCATAAATTCCTAAAACTTCTCTGTGGTAAATTTAAAGAGAAAAAAATCCATGTACAACAGCAGCCAAATATATTCGCGTTAGTGTTTAAGGCATTCCTCAAGTCCCAAAGTGTGCTAGCCTTTTAAATAATTCAATTAGCACTAATCAATCACTGTTAATGCTAATCAGTGTGTTTGACGCTAATTAAGTGCGTTTAACGCTTACTGAGTGCAGTGATTATTGGGGAGGGGAGCAGCGCTACAGTAGAGCCAAGACACCTGGATGGGGGGCATTGCCCAGGAATTCCCCAGGTTACAGGGACTACTAGCAGTGTAAGCACGGAGCTACGCCGCGTTAGCTATCATATGGATCGAAGTAAAAGAGATGATAATTTGTGGGGAACTTTTTCTAAAAAGATTGAGGGCACATGTGTAATTTCAAGAAAACCGAAGACTTTTCCGCAAAAAACCGAGGACTTGTACGTAATTTTAGGAAACTACGGATACGTAATTTTGGAAAATTGCGGGTGTTATCTAACAAAAGGAGGGTGCTGAGGATCTGTACGTAATTAAGCGAGGACCTGTACATAATTTGGGAAAACCACGGGGTGCTATCCTGCAAAAGGAGGGCCTCCATGGAAATGCGAGGACCTGTACGCAATTTCAAAGAAGTGGAGGGTGGTTTTCAGATAAAAAATGTGGCAGGGGTCTTTTGCAAGAACCGAGGATCCGAGCATGATTTCGCAAAATCCGAAAGGCTTTTTCGCAAAATTCAAAGGGCTTTTTTGCAAAGATACTGATGTGGAGGGCTTCGCCTGGGGAATTTTTTTGTACGGATAATCTATTTTTTATTTGAAATTACATAAATATACCCACGGGCAAATTATTTACAAAAATAGGCTCCGAGCCGCCCCATTGGGTGATGGAGCCTAACCGGAGGCGATTATTTTGTACGTCAGACGAGTACATGCAGTCGTCATTCTATTGGGCGACTAGCATGCAGTCACCCAATGGATGGGCGACAGATAGTGCAGTCGCTCAATAGGAGGGCGACTGCACTCGTTCCCCGTGATTTTTTAGAGTTTTGTCAATTTTGTAGTTTTAAACTGGAAAAAAATTTGGTGTGGTTGTAATAAAAGTTTATGTTCACAGGATGTTGTAGGTGCATAAAAAATTTTGGGAAATTTTTTTAAAGAATGATTGACTGTAGAACGTTCGATACATATAGTGGTAAGTGATATTTTAATGTCACTGAGAATCCGTGTACGGAGAGAACTGATTTGTTAATATTGTTAAATGACTTGCTATCTGAATCATTAGATGCGAACAGACGAGATAATAACCTTATGTGAAATAGAAATAAACTTCATAATACAGTTGGGAGTAACATGCCGCGTATATTTTTATTACATGCATAACATATAGCATGATATGCAACTAACCCATCCAACTGCTCGTACGACCTACTGTGTGGACCGGGGCCACTTTCCCTTCCTTGCTCGCTCGGCGTTGAATTCCTCCACAGCCTCTTTTGCCTTAGCCGCCATTTCTCTCTTTCTCTCGCGCTCCATCTCGCGAGCCTCCCGCTCCCTACGCGTGCACGCATCGAGATGGGATTGCGACTCGCATTGTATACGCAGGGTGTGCTCGTTCTTGCGGCGCTCCTCCTCCAGCAACTCCTTGTCCTGTTTGACATTCCACTCCTTGAAGTCGAGGGTCCATTCGTCCGCAGGGTGGATCTGAAGATCGATCCATTTACAGTAGCCACATAGGGGCTCCGAAGATTGTTAGTACGTGATGTGAAGGAGAAAATGTAGGGAACAATGGTGCATGTGGTCGTTACCGGTTGCCGATAGGATGAGGTGTCAAAACGGCGGTTGGGGTAGTCACTGGAGTAGTTTGCGCAACTCCAGTAACGCATACCCAGGCTGATGCGTTCCTTCGATTTGATGAACTTGCACGTGTCCCCGCACCAACAAAGGGGGGTGTCTCCCCCTCAGGTGGGAGTTGCGGCGAACGCTCGTTGGGGACGTCCGGGATGGGGTTGTTGCTACGCGGCCGCTCATTGCGGGGAGCTAACCTCGTAGCCGCAGCAGCCCTTGCTTGTTCCTCGCGAGCCACCGCAGCCCTTGCTATTTTGCATGTCTCCTCCCATTCTGTCTTCTTGCGGGACTCCTCCCTACCCTTCCGAGTAGCTTCATTTATCTTGTCCGCGAATTTCTACCATTCCTTTAGATTCTTGTTGTTCATTTCGACGTGGAGAAGGAATGTATGATGTAGTGTTAGATTGTGTAGTGTTCTCTTGCAGATGCATTGCACCTCAATTTATAAGGCGAAGGGTAACCATGTGATTTATTTTTGGTCGTTGTGCAAAGCTGCCATCTTTTGTCATGTCACTGGGCAAAGCTGCCCTCTTTTGTCATGAAAGAAGGCATAACTGCCTTCTTTTGTCATGTGACTGCGCAAAGCTGCCCTCTTTTGTCATGTCACTACGCAAAGCTGTCCTCTTTTGTCATGTCACTGGGCAAAGCTGCCCTCTTTTGTAATGTCACTGCGCAAAGCTGACCTCTTTTGTCATCTCACTGAGCAAAGCTGCCCCGTTTTGTCATCTGATTCAGCAAATACATGTTAAGCATGACATAGATTGGTTGTTATCGCATTTTCATGAATAGTAAATACATGTAGTAACTAAGTAAACAGAGCAATACTAAGCTACCAGCACAACACCAACTAAATTACAGAAAACGGATGTAACATACAACTTTTGCAAATAGTACATGAAATGTAGCATACAACTACTGATCAGGACGATGCGTTGCATTGTCTAGCTGTGTGCCCCTCCTGACCACATCGCCCACAACGTGCACCCCTCACTCGCCACCCTCAGGTGCCCCGTCACCGGGCCCGCGTCCGCCCCTACGACCCCGCTTGGCCGTCCTCCAGTACAACGGGTGACGACGAGGCTCCGAGAAAGTAAAACGTGCAGGAGGGTGTCGCACTCGGCCCTGCGCCGGTGGAGTCAGCTGCACCTCTGGCTGTGTGCCCTCCGGTGCTCTTGGGAGGGCATCGCCAGGAGAACCTCCCGCTGGTCGGAGAACCGCCGCCACTCCCAAAAACCGGTCAACAACCGGTCAACATCGTCCTGCAATAGTAATATCGTTAGTTCGTTGCATATCATCTTCGGATAAACACGATATCAGACGATGCGTACCAGTAGCTGGCGCCATCGAGGAAGGAGGAGGGGGGTACACGCCCTGTATGTCGAAGCTGGTGAAGTGCGGAGGAGGCTGTGCCCAAGCAGAACCGCCGGCTGCTCCGGGGGAGGTGGGGTAGGACGTGTCCACGTACTACCTCCGGGGTAGTGAAACGCTAGTCGGAGCGGCACTTGTGGACGCTGGGTCGGAGCGCTGGGCGTAGGTGTGGAGACCTCCGGTGGCCTCGTGCAGGACAGTAGGCTAACGATACATCTACACCCCGCATGAACCCGACGCGCGAAGCTGACGGTCTCCTCGCGGGTCAGATCCGCACCAGTGGCAAACCTCTGCAGTACTGACCCGGACTCGCTCCATAGAAAAGAACCGACGTCAGCCTGTACATAAAAACATAAAATGGTCAATCATCAAAACAACGTTGCCATTTGGGAATATTTGAAATTACATGTACCGCATCATGCGTTGAGCGTCGCGAGGTGCCCGGGGTACGTGTCGGTGAGAGCGGCGACGTGTGCGGCAGGCGGGTCTACGACATGTACGAGCCTGGTACGTGTCCGCCCCTGGTACCAGCGTAGGTACTCCACGTAGTCCCTGCTGTCGTACGGGCGGTCCTCCTCCACGTGGTCGTCGAGCGCACCCTCCCACTGCGCAATCCAGGGTTGCATCCTCTTAGACCAGTCTGTGTTGCACTTCACTCCCTTCGCGTTGTGCCTGCGTATAGAAAAATTACGTAATGTTAGTACTTGCGAAAATAGTAGTAAGTATGTACGTATTTATCAGTAGCGATCACTCACGCGTGCACGTTCTGCAGAAGCGGTGGTCCGAGTGGTACAGGGAGCGCCTGCCGGAGCCCAAACTGGCGCATGACTCGCTGGGGTGCGTAGTCCTCCACGTAGATATGGTACACGAGCTTCCGGCGGGTGAGCCAGAAAGCCCGATCACGCCAGCACAGTGCGGAAAGCCCGTCAAGAGCACAGGCCTGCACTGCCATATCCGCGTACGGCTCCCAGCGCACGTCGGACTCCCTGAGCCGATCGAACAGCTCCACAAATGGCAGGTACGCTCGCGTGACGCACGCGCGCGCGAACTGCACTCGCAAGAAAAGATAAGTTGCTTAATATGACGATCATTAATAAGGAATAAATAGTTTACTGTGGTAATACTTACTCGTTGACGGCACCAAATAGAACCCATCGTTGGCCGGTCGACGTCTCCCCCCGGATACATGTCGGCCCCGTACGGAGCCATGTCGTCTAGCAAAGGTCGTCCGAGGCTGAAGCGCTCGAACGACCACAGCTACAGCAGCAGGGGACAACCCATGAGGATGGAGTTCGCCTTCGTCCTCATGCACGCATCGCACAGAGCGCGGTACGTCGCGGCAAGTGCGGCTGATCCTCACACTGGGGCTCGCCGTCAGCGATCCCCCTCGCATAAGCGATAAGGCGCGCATCCACCGAGTTGCCGTGGCTGGTGGTGAAAAGCACCCAACCAAACAGCCACAACACGTACGCCTCCAAGTGGCGTGACACCTGGTAGTCGTCGGCCTCATCAACCATGCGATCCACCTGAGTGCAAACAAGTTGTTATTAGTATGTATTACCACAAATATGAGATTCAAAGACACGATCGAATTTAAATACCACGTACCCGATACTGTGCGAGCCACCTCAGCGTCGGCCCATGGGTCTGAGTCTCACCGAAGATGTGGTGCTGATCGGCCGGTGGAACGACCCCCTCGAATCTGCCGAGCAGGTTAACGCACCAGTCGGCCGGTGCCTCCGGTGGGAAGACAGCGCCTCCCGCGATCGGAAGGCCAAGGAGCAGGGACACATCCTGTAGGGTCGGCGTCATCTCCCCGAATGGGAGGTGGAAAGTGTGCGTCTCTGGCCGCCAACGGTCCACCAAAGCCGTCAACAGGGAACAGTCGAACGAGAAGCGTCGTGATCGCTCCACGCCCGCCTCGTCACCGCCGCGGCCAAGAAGGCTCCATCCTCCTCCGTGGCCTACACCATCTGGGCAAGAGGGAGTAGCCCAGCATCCCGCAGCCTGCAAAAAATGTGATGGTCAGCACGGAACGTTCTTACGGTCGCAATAAATGCTGGCGTAGTGCAAACCTGGCAGTCCAACGGGGGTCAAGTCCCCAGGCCACACGAGGTGTGCGTGTCCGGACCACTCCCAGCTCTGTTGGCTCGTCCGTGCTACCCGGTGGTGGCACACGATGGGAAGCGCGATGCTGGCGGTCCACGTGTTCGTCAACAGTAGCGTCTGCTTGATTGAGTCACGCCCGAGACGAGCCATACCTCCAAAATGGGTACATTAAATTTTTCCTAAACTAACTTTTCTAAACTAAATTTCTAAACTAAATTCGTAAACTAAATTTTCTAAAATAAATTTTCTAAAGTAAATTTTCTAAACTAAATTTCCATAATAAAATTTGTAAACTAAATTTCTTCTAAAATAAATTTTCTGAAATAAATTTTCTAAACTCAGTTTTTAAAACTAAATGTCTGGTAAACAAAAATTCCTAAACTAAATTTGTAAACAAAATTTTGTAAACTTAATTTCTAAACTAACTTTCCAAACTATATTTCTAAACTAAATTTTCTAAACTAAAATTTCTAAACTAAATTTCTAAACTAATTTTCTAAGTTTTCTAAACTAAATTTATAAACTATTTTTATTAACTTAATTTTATAAACTAAATTCCTAAACTTAATTTGTAAACTAATTTCTGTAAACTAAATTGCCTAAAATAAATTTTCTAAACTCAATTTCTTCTAAACTAAAATTTCTTCTAAACTATATTTTCTAACCTAAATTTCTTCTAAACTACAATTTCTTTTAAACAATAATTTCTAAACTATATTTTTGAAACTATATTTCTTCTAAACTAAAATTTCTTCTAAACTAAATTTTTTTTCTAAACTAAATTTCTAAACTCAATTTCTTCTAAACTAAATTTCTAACCTAAATTTCTTCTAAACTAAATTTTCTAAATTCAATTTCCTAAACTAAATTTTATAAACTAAATTTCTAAACTTACTTTCCAAACTAATTTTTCAAACTAAAATTTCTAACAATAACAAAATATACCTGAAAATCACGCTTTTCCTCTTCTCTTCTCCACCTCTCCCTCTAGTTCTCTTCTTCTCTTCTTCTCTTCTCCTCCTCCTCTGTTCGTCCTTCCGCTAGTCCGCTCTCGCGCTCGCTCGGTTGGTGCCGTCGGTCGACGAGCTCGGCGCTTATAAGGCCCTCACAGTCGCCACACAGTTGGACGATAACCATGCAGTCGCCCAACTGTTGGGCGACTGCATGTCAATCGCTCCACCGTTGGGCGACTGCATGCCAATCGCTCCACCGTTGGGCGACTGAATTTAATCGCCCAGCGACTACATTTAATCGCCCAACGGTTACCAGACTCCCCACCTATCGCCACGGGTATATTTATGTAATTTCGAATAAAAATGAATTATCCTACAAAAAAATTCTTCGCCTGGGCGCTTCCCCCCGCCAAAGGATGATGATACCAACTGAATAGTAGGCACAAAAGACAGTTCTATCCAGCCAAACTAAACGTAACAGTTAAACTCTACTTCATTCAGATCAAATTTCTAAAATAGGAGCTCTTGGATATTGCAAAGAATAGAATATAATGTTTCCCTTCTAAATTAGAATAAAAACAGGAACCATGATTTTAGTTTGTTTAACAGGAGAATTTCATAATTGAAACAACAAGATATCCGCATGAGACGCTACCAAATTCGGAAATAACTATGATGCAAGCAGGACAAAGAAAGGGAATTGACAAGGCCGATACAGGCCCTTTACGCTAAACCAAGATACCTTGTATCCATACTTAAAAAACAACAAACAAAGAAAATACGTATAAGAAAAAAATATTGAGTGCATACGTTCAAATTAAAAGTAGCTGTGAAGGAAAAATCTTAAGTGGAAGGTCTCGTCTTTTTCGGCTATGGCTTATAACCTATAACTGTGTTAGGATATGAGTAAGCTAGATTAAAATTTTCTACCACACAAATCAGAAAGTTATGCGAGTAAGAGATCATAAATTATTACTGCTAGACGAGCAGTACAACGGAAGTAGAGTTGAAGCAGCTGATTCAACGAAAGCCGTGTCGGTGTAGTGGAAGTAGTTGATCGTCCTCTGGTCAATTATTTCTTCCTCACAATCATCCCGATCAATGCCACGGTCGCACCAACACCTCTACTGAGGTCCATATGTCTAGGGATGGAACATCATGCGTTAGCATGCTAGCACCAGTGCGTATGGCAGAGGGTGTGTTTTAGGATGCCTTCCTCAGCCCCGCACCTCTCTTTATATAGCCTACAATTGAATCCTTATCCGATACGATCAGATATCATATCCAACTCATAAAGCCTCAGGCTAGATCTTTATCTAATACGAGTAGAGATCGTATCCCACTCGGAAAGTATCATCCGGATCCTTATTGTTCCAACATATTAAGTGTGTGACCTTGTAGATTCATATATATATATATATATATATATATATATATATAGTTTTCGAAAACTCTTTTCCGATCCATAAGTTGGTAACGACTCCCAAATATACATAAAGATCATATTGGACAAACCTATATAATGCTTATGTACCGATCTCTTTACCTCATAATACTAGATCAAAGAGCTTCGCGACCGTCTTGATTGTCTTACGCGTGTTGTACTCGACCAACGGCCCCGGGCGGAGGCCCTGTACCGCTGTGTTGATAATTGTTGTTTCATTGACGTCCTTGACCTGGCGCGGACCTTTGCGAAGCGCTTGAAGTACTCTCGGAGCTTCTCCGAGGGTTTTTACTTGACGGCAAAGAGCTGATCTGCGTCGACGCGCTCGACGTAGTTCCCCTGGAAGTTGTTGTAGAGGCGGTCGCAGATCTGCTCCCACGTGTAGATGGAGTTCGGCTCTATGGTGAAAAACCAAGAGGGCGCCACTCCCTGCAGCGCGAGGAGGAGCCCATTCACTTTGGTGGTGTTGTCTCCGCCTGCAGCTTCAATAGCGGTCTCGTACATGGCACATACTCCTGAGGGTCCGTGTCTCCCTTGTACAGCTCGATGGTGCTGGGGAACTTGAAGTCCTCCGGCCATGCCGATTGCTGTAGGCCCGCAGAGAGGGGACTCCAGATCCACGCTCTGCAGCGGGACGTGACTGGAGGTGGGGGCGTCGCGGCTGTCCGCCCGCTCTGGCATGGACTCCGGCACGGCCACCAGCGGGACTTGTTGGCTCCGAGCCTCTTGTATATCCCGCACGGCTCCACGGAGGTCCGCCAGCTCCCGCTGCATCGTGCTGAAGGCCGCTAGTAGAGTGTTCTCCACCGTCAGCGTGGTTGCGGTAGTTGGAGCAGTGGGTTGCATCGTCGGGCTGGCGGCAACCGCGGCCTGCGCTCCAGAACTGCTTGACGCATCGGTGCGGCGGGCTCCAGAGTCGGTGACGGGACCGGGGTCACGGCCGAGGCCATCCGTCGCTTCCGCGTCGAGCGTAGTGGCAGCGACCGCGGTAACCCGGGCATCGGCGTCACTCCCGACGGTTCGGTCGGCACCCGTGCCGACCGGCGCGCCAGCGGTTGGGGCGACTGTCGCACCACGAGCGTCGAGGTCGATAGCCACAGCACCGGCACTGTCACCTGCACCCGCAGCCGCGGCGCTGTCGCCCGCACCCACAACCGACGTGTTGCTGAGCGCCTTTTTAGTACTCCTCTTCTTCCTTGCCACCGTCAATGATGAAGCCTTCTTTGGTGCCATCCTTCTTCAGATCTTAGAGCTTGCTCTTGTCTTTCCCACAGACGGCATCAACTGTTATGGTTATAGACCAAACAGACATGAGAGTACGGTAGTGGAGATGTTAGGTGAGCAATGCTTCCTTGGGCCTTTCCCTAAGGCCAGGACAGAGGTATATATATATTCATATGGGGAGTATTTTACAATCGTGTCCTTACACCTGAGCATCCCTCTCAAGCGCATTTATGTCATTATACATGTCTCATTCTGGGCTTTACAACCTTCTAACAGGCCGGTTGGGCTTATGTGGGGGCCACCCCTACAACAGTAGCCTTGCTTGGATTTGTCCTGGTCTTTTCACCCTGTGAGAGATCATGTGGAGATGATCCCATCTTTATGATGAGTAATTGACTCTTGGTTGAAAGAAAATTGAGTTTGTTTTGGGCTTTTATTGCAAAGTCTTAATTCTGGTCGAAATGAAGTCGTGTACGACTTGTCCCTGGCTCGTACGACCATGTAGGATGCCTTACGACCACGTTTGGTCGTGGTCGAATTTCGTTCAGGGGCGTTACGACCACATTGAGGAGTTCTCGGCAAAACTGACCGTGGTCGGAAGGTGTTACGACCACGTTGCTTCATCCTCGGTGAATTTGGACGTGATCGGAAGTCGGTCGGACTGTGTACGACCACGCGGTATCTTACTCAGCGAAAATGACCGTGGTCGGAGGTCTTTTGGATGGGATACGACCACGTTGTGGCCTCCTCGATAACTCTGGCCGTGGTCGGAGGTCACCCGAGTCTTTACGACCACGTTAGCGTGGAGTGCGAACGTGGTCGGCGATGCGTGGCTAGGGTCTACGACCACGTTGGTGGGAATCGGAAGCCAGCTGAGCAGAGTACGAGTACAAAGACCGTGGTCGAAAGACTATACGACCACGTTGCGGAGCCCTCAAAAGATTTGACCGTGGTCGGCACTCGGCGCTAGGGTTTACGACCACGTTGTGGGATCGGAGCCTCGACCACGTTGGGCGGTGGGCGTTCGACCACTTTGGCGTGGTCGGTGGGCGTATCGACCACATTGCGGGAAAGGAGCCACGACCACGTTGTGGTCTCGGGCGTTCGACACGTTGCAGCGCTCGGGCACTCGACCACGTTGTGGCGGTCGGTTTCGACCACGTTGTCGGAGAACAACCGTGGTCGTATGAGTTCATTCAAATCGGTCGTATGGGTGCATATGATGTCCGATTGAGGTGGAACCTGGTCGTATGGGTTCCTGGTAATGTTGTGGACCTTGTGGAGTGATTGGTTCATCATTTTCACAGGTCCAGATGAAATCTAATTTCTGTGGAAAAGAGTTGAGCTCTGTTGGAGTGAGCAGTTGTGTTTTCTGTATAGATCGGTGCTATGTGATGGTTTTTGCTGCCTGTGATGGTTGCGGTCTTGGGAGACATGTCTTGGTGAGGCTTAGAGAGGTCGGGACTAGACATAGGAGATGTTGAGGTCGAGAACGACGTGGAAGCCGAAGAGGACGTGGTCTTGCCGAGTGGTGTAACGAAAAACAAGGCATGAGGAGGAAGCTTGGGAGGCTCAAGGGCATTTTGGAGAAATGCCAAAGCCCGCAAAGGAAGTGTCCTCCGGGAAAGCACTGGAGTTGGTGGTGCTATTGGGCAAGCGGTGGAGCCGTTGCCACGGGTAATGGGCAAAGCACTTGGAGGCTGAAAAGCCTTGGACTCTCTGAACGGTGGTCTGTTGAGACCCGTTAGCGTGTGAGACTATAAATAGAGAGGTTAGGTCTCGGGAGCGAAGAGAGGTCGCCCCGAGTGCTCGAGTTTCTTGTTCTATTGTGTGAGTTGTCTCGGTAGAGCCGGATGCTCGTGTACCTCCGATGGAGTGGTCAGAGAAACCTCCATGAGCAATAGAAATGATTGGATTCATCTCTCGTACCTTTCTTAGTTTATGTTCTTGAGATGTTTTGCTTGATCCGTTTGCCTTCTCTTTGCTATTACTGTCTTCTTTGTTTTCATTGAGAGTTGGCTTGCCTTGAGTTGCTCAGAACTGGGAAAGAGCCTTAAGATCTTCTGATCATTTCATTTCCGAGAGCAATAGTTGAATCCGAGAAATCTCTGTGATTTTTTTTTTTCTTCCGCCTCAGGTGCTCTGCTCTCTGTTTCGATTTTGGCCTTCTCTCTGTTTATTGATTAGATCTGTGATTTTCTTGGTAGCTTATCTTCTAGAGATCTTTTACCAGATAGGTTTCAAGTTTCATGCGGTTTCGACTTATGTGCAAAAAGTTATCTCATTTCGGCTCTGGTCGATACCGAAAGCAGTATCTACTGTTCGTCATCGATTTTCGGTTCGGCGACCACGTTGTTTTCGTGAATCGGTTTCGCCACTGTTTCGACCACGGCTGTTTTCCGTCCGCTTACATTTTCGGGTGGTCTCGATTGGTCGACCACAACTCTGTTCTTCTCTCGGTCTTTACGACCACGGTGATGAGAAACTCTCATTCTCTTTGAGTTTTCCAGTAAACAACTAATCTTCTTCTTCACAGCTCTTTAGCTATTGGAGAAAAGATCGAGTTGAATTTTTAGAGAGCGTTTAAAGGCACCATTCACCCCCCCTCTGTTGCCATTTCGGTCCTTCAATTGGTATCGAGCGGTTAGCTCTTCTTCATAGATCTTAACCGGTCTCAAAGAGCCATGGCACAGACAAGTATTCCACCAAGCCGCCTATTTTCGATGGCACGGATTACCCCTTCGGAAGAGCCGAATGGAAACATATATCCGAGCTCGGGGTATGCTATTTGGCGGAAGGTGAAAATACAATTTGTTGTTCCGCCGATGAGAACATCAATGCCGGAATATGGTCGATGTTGAGGCAAATGCAAAGGCAAGGAACATCATCATACAGGGATTGAGCAGAAGCGAATTTGATCGCATCTCTCACCTGTCGTCCGCTCACGACATCTGGGTGACCCTCGATGCATACCATGAGGGCACCTCCCAGATCAAGACGGTTCGACAGATCGGTTCAGCGAATCAACAAATTCGAGATGCTTCTGGAGAGTCCCTTGACGAGTGCTTTTCACGCTTTCACAAGATTTTGAGCAATCTCCGGCGGTCGGTCTCACATACTCCGACTCGGATAACGCCGATGATGCTTTCGCACTCGATCTTCGGGTTTGGGAGATGAAGGTGACTACCATCAAGGACACCACGGACCTCTCGACCTTGACTCTTGATGCGCTTTACTCGCGCCTCAAGACTCACGAGATTGACATAGTCTCGTCGGTCAAGTCACAATCGATGGCTCTAGTCACGGATCCCACCCGGCTTCTAGTTCTTCTGCCGATTCTCTTTGCGGGTTCTCCCTAGCTGCTCTCTGTAATGTAACTGATGATCAGTTAGAGCAGCTAGAGGATGAACAGCTAGCCCTCCTAGCTCGGAAGTTCTCCCATGCTTACAAGAGAAGGAGGGACGGAAAAGAAGAGGACCATGATTTGCTTTGAGTGTGGTGGCCCCAACCACATTTGCAACCGCCCAAACCGGAGAAGGGCAAACCGACGTTGGCGGTTCGGCAAGAACGACTACTCCGACAAGAACCGCAACAAGAAGGCCCCAACTCCGACGCAAGGCAAGAAGCCGTTCGCGACTTTGGGAAGGCCAAAAGCTGTTCCACCGCGTCCTCGCCGCCTTCGACGACCTCGACCTCGACGAAGTGGAGGGATGGAGCGACGACGATGGGACGGGTGATCAAGAACCCAAGAGCGGCGACGACTTCTCCGGCATGTGCTTCATGGCCTCGAGGCGAGATCGTGACGGCGATCTTTATTCCGACTCGACGAGGTATGTCCCTCCTATGACCAAGCGAATGCGACTTTTCTTAAGCTAGGAGGTTTTCATGCTAGAGCTAAGACTAGATGTAGTGAGTTGGAGAAGGAAGTAGAGATTATCACGAGCTTACTTCACTTATATCGCTCCCTCCGTGATGATTGTGATACATGTTGTGCTCGTTGGGTGACATGGAGAAACTAAGGACCTCGCATGATAGTGTGTCCTCCGAGCTTGATATTGTTAAGGTGGAGAACATTAGTCTTCTTGCTGAGCTTGAGATGAGTAGGACAGTTCCTGTTTCATCTTCTACTGTTGAGACTATTTCTTGCACCTCATGTGAGGATAAGGATAATGCTTTTAGAGGTCTTTATACATTGCTTCTCGATCTGCCCGAGACTTGTGAAAGTTGTAACAATTTGAAGATGAACCTAAAGCAGGCGAGATCATAAAATTGCGAATTACAAGCTTTTCTTCTTGAGCCTATTCGTCATGTGTAAATTGTCCCAAGCTTATCTTGAACTTGAATCGTCTCCAAACAGTTTCAAGAATTTGTTGATGATAACAAGAAAATGACTCGGTATGCTTCTAAGGACCCGTTAGCTCACCATGCAAAATTGTGATAAACTAAAATCTAACTTGATTACATTGGATGAGAAATGTGTGAAGCTAACTAAGGACCTTCTAGAGAAGCCACCTTCAGCTTGTAATGTGATTGAGGAGAAAGGGAAGAAGCCCCAGGATAAGGGTAAGACGCCTAGAGACGCGAACCAACACCGCTAGTAGTAGGAATGTGCCCCAGTCGGTACGTGCGTGCACAAGCCAAACTTTCCTCTCTGTTGGTTCTTCTTCGCTCCTTATCTTCTGCTGTCTCTTCCTCTCCCCGCCCTTCTTGTGCCTCTCTGTTTCGGGAGTGTCAGTACCTTATGAACACTCTCGAGAGATTTGCAGGGGGCAAGAAGGATCTCAATCTTATTCTAGACCAATCAAAGATTTGCAAGTTCAAACAGGGTCTAGGATATGATTTCTGTGAGGATGTGAGGAAGCATCCACCTGCCGTGCTCAGACCCATAGCCGCAGGTGTGATCGAGGTCAAGCCCAAGAACAAGAAAGTTCAATTTAGATCGCGGGCTTTGTCCAAGGGTTTCGACGACAAGGTGATTTCACCGCAGCTTCGACCTCTCGTATATGAAGCCATCTCATGCTACTTGACCCCTCGGCGGTATCATTGCACCTTCATCGGAAGGATGGGCATTTGTTTGACCAATGCTTCAAGCGCGCCAAGAACGCGAAGAGACCGTGGCCGAGTCTCTCAGCGATCTGTGGTCGACCCGGACCTTGAGTGCACCTAAGACCAACACGAGGTCTAGGTTTGCTCTTGTTGGTAGCTTTGGGCAGACCGAGGACTTGGTTTTATGAGTCTTCTATTTTTCGCTCGTGCTCCCCTCGGTCGTGACTTCCGCCGTCCCGAGGGTAGATCTCGTTCCATCGAGATAGCTACCCGCGGCGTGATCGGCGTCTTTGCCAAGTGCTCGACTCGCTCTCCGTAGTAGTCGGACCCGAGAATGCTTCAGTGCACATAGACCTTACGCTTCTGAGCGACGGGCGTGGGGTAGTTAGAGGTCGGTCGTGTGTGACTACTTCTTACGCTCGACGTGTGACTCAAGATTGGGTGCCAAAATCTATGTTGATTTATCCCGAGATCGAGACTTTGCTCTCTTGTTGACTCGGGTTCGCGGGCGGGGAAGGAAAAGTTTGGCTTGTAGACTCCGGTGTTCACGACACATGACCGGAGATTCCGTTGGTTTTCTTCCCTTGCCGTGCTCGGTGATGAGACTATCACCTTGGAGATGCTTCTTACGGGGGCCATCGCCAAAGGTCTTGTCGCGCATTAATGATTCATTTATTTTGAAAGATGTTGCTTTAGTTAGCAAGCTGCGGTACAATTTGCTCTCGGTCTCTCGACCACCGATGACAATTTTGAGGTGAGCTTTAAGAAAACAATTGCAAAATTCTTGATTCTTGGTGTAGTGCGGTTTATGGATTTCTCGATTTGGGAGGATCTTCGTGCTGATTTTTCCGAGTCTTTTGGTGATCCTCTCCGTTGTTTGCTTGCTTACGAGTCCCGCGACCTTTCCTTCGGCATAGGAGACTTGGTCATATTGGATTTGACCATTTGACTCGAGTTAGCGACCACGATCTCATTCGTGGTCCGCGAAACTCAAGATGGTCAAAGATCTTGTTTGCACTCCATGCCGGCACGGCAAGATGGTTGCCGCTTCTCATCCTCCGGTCACAGTTACTATGACCGATGCACCGGGACAGCTGCTCCATATGGATACGGTTGGACCAGCTCGAGTGCAGTCAGCAGGAGGGAAGTGGTATGTTCTTGTCGTAGTCGATGACTTCTCGAGGTACTCTTGGGTGTTTTTCTTAGCCTCGAAGGATGAGACGTTTTCACTTTCCGAGGTCTTTCGGTGGGCTTTCGTTGAGCTTAGGGTGCCTTACGAGCGATCCGCGATGACAATGGCACGGAGTTCAAGAATTCCTACTTTGAGAGTTTCGTGGTAAGGCAGTGTAGAGCACCGTTCTCTTCTCCATCGTCCCCAGTGAGAATGGCGTTGTGGAGAGGAAGAACCGTACCTTAGTCGAGATGGCGGGCGATGCTTGATGAGTACTCTACACGCGGAAGTTTTGGGTGAGGCTATAGCCACCGCGTGCCATGTTTCCAATCGAGTTTTTCTTCGGGCACACTTGCACCGCACTTCTTATGAGTTGAGATACGGGCGAAAGCCTAGTGTTTCTCATTTTCGTGTGTTTGGTTGCAAGTGTTTTATTCTCAAGTCGGGAACCTAGATAAGTTCGAGTCACGTTCTTGTGATGGACTTTTACGGGCTACTCGACTTCTTGGCGGGCCTATAGGGTGCAGGCTGCGAGTCTAGTAAAATGGTAGAAACACGTGAGGTAACTTTCGATGAGGCCGGTCAGGGACTAGGCCCGATATCTCGAGTTCACTAGAGCGATCCGAGACCATCTTTGTGGATGATGAGGATGATGGAGATGAGGTTGTCTACCCGATCCAGTCCTTCTCCACCCCTTGAGGTACCTTCTTCCACCGCACTCGAGGCGATCGGCCCTTACCTTCGCTATTACGGAGCTAGTGGCTCTGTTCCTACCCGTCGAGTAACGAGGTAGAGGCCACTTCTTCATCTCATCCAGGACCTCAAGACATATCCAAAATCTCATCCTTCCGAGCGGATGATTGGAGATCTATTTGAGCGGGTCACACGTTCCAAGTCCGGCGTGTCACTTTTACATCTCCACCGCCTTCGTAGCTTCCTTTGAGCCCAGGACGTTTGTCATGCTTTATCCGACGAGTCTTGGGTCAACGCCATGCATGAGGAGCTAGAGAGTTTCGAGAGAAACAAGGTGCGGACGCTTGTTGAGCCCCTCGAGATCACAATATCATTGGAACCAAATGGGTGTTCAAGAACAAGCAAAGTGAGGATGGGGTAGTCATTGAAACAAGGCTAGGCTGTTGCTGAGGGTACTCCCGTGTTGAGGGTCCGGATTTCGAGGAGACCTTTGCCCTGTAGCTCGTCTTGAGGCCATTAGAATTTCGCTTGCCTTTGCGCTTCTAAAGGTTTTAAGCTTTACGGATGGACGTCAAGAGTGCCTTTCTCAATGGCTTCATTGAGGAAGAAGTCTATGTCAGACAGCCTCCAGGTTTCGAGAACCCCAAATACCCTAGTCATGTCTACAAGCTTTCCAAAGCATTGTATGGACTTAAGCAGGCCCCTAGAGCTTGGTATGAGAGGCTTAAGTCATACCTATTGAGACATGATTTCGAGATGGGTAAAGTTGACAAGACCTTGTTCATTCGCCGGCAGCAATGACCTTTGCTCGCCCAAATTTATGTCGATGACATTATCTTTGCGGCTCTTCTCATGCTCTAGTTTCACAGTTCTCGGATGTCATGAGCACCGAGTTTGAGATGAGCATGATGGGTGAGTTGACTTTCTTCCTCGGCTTCCAAATCAAGCGAGACTCGGGAGGGTACCTTCTTGCATCAAGGCAAGTACACCCGTGATCTCCTGAGACGTTTCGACATGAGTGATGGAAAGCCGATGTCGACTCCGATGGCTTCTACGGCCACACTTGACCCGGATGAGGGCGAGCAGTTGATCAAAAGAGTTCGAAGTATGATTGGCTCTCTCTTGTACCTCACGCCTCGAGACCGGACATACACTTTTACGTGTGTCTTTGTGCGGTTCGAGCTTCTCCTCGCGTATCACACCGCCCGGTGAAGCGCATCTTCGGTACCTTCGAGCTACCATTGACTATGGTATCGGTACTCTTCCTCGTCTGTCGTCCCTTAGAGCCTATTCGGATGCAGACTTTGCGGTTGTAGGATAGATAGGAAGAGCACTTGCACTGCCGGTTCATTGGCACTTCTCTCGTTTCTTGGTCTTGAGGAAGCGATCCGGTGTTGCACGTCCACCGCAGAGGCCGAGTACGTTCTTTGCGACCGATTCTTTGTAGCCAAGTGCTGGATGGTCTCGACTGCGGGACTTTGGGTTAGCTATCGATCGTGTTCCACTCTTTTGCGATAACACGCCTGCGATTAGCATTGCTAAGAACCCAGTGCAGCACTCTCGGACCAAGCACATCGATATCGATATCATTTTCTTGAGACCATGTAGAAGGGTGACATCGTGCTCGGTTGTGGAGAGTGACCACCGGTTGGTGATATCTTCACCAAGCCTTTGGATAGCACGAGGTTTTCATTTCTCATGGGAGAGCTTGGGGTGGTTTGTCCTTACGGACTATTGTGAGGGGGAGCTTTGGGCTTTATTGCTTTATCATATTATTTATGCTTCTGTCTTCTTAATGTTGCATTGCATCTGCGGGTGCATTGGGTTTAGTCCTTCTAGCATAGGTTAGAGTGTATCTCTTGCTGAGTTGCTTAGACTTCTGGCTCTTATCTTATGCTTTCAGGATAGCTGTTTCTTATCTCACTAGATTGAGCTCACTCACTTCTTGCGATCTAGCGAGGGTCGGGCCACCTTCGGGCAGGCAGTGCGTGTTTGCTCTCTAGTGTGTGTTTTTACTGATCACTATTAATCACGAGTCATATGGGGTAGATGAGAGTCAGTCCGAGCCATAGTATCTTCTCTATCTTGTCTATGCTTTAAGGACTGCCTGTAGCCTTGATTCTTTTGCCAGCTCTTGATCTTTATTGCTTTGGTTCAGGGGGAGTTCTTTTGGGAACTTCTAGATTTTAATGATGACGTAACTCAACTTGAACTAAAAGTTGCATCACATATTGAGGGGGAGCTGGATTTTCTGCATTGCATTCTGCATTGTAATATAACCACATTGAGCCTTGATTATTATCCGGTTATGACATGCTTTCAATGCTTTACACATTGCTATGATTTGTGCTCCACTGCTAATCTGATCATGACTTTATATGTGTAGTCAAGTCTTTGCCATGATAGGTTAATTAAAATGCCAAATTTGACCTAATTCATGTCATGTTCATATTTGAGACTAGTCAGCTTTGTATTATCTTTTTATGATTCTTGCCATGTCAAATAGGCTGAGTTGAGTCTTGAATCTTAGTTGAGCAATAGATTGAGCTATATAGTTTCTTGATGACACATAAGTTAGTACAATCTATTAAAAGCAAAAAGATCTCTTTTGTGCGAAAAAACTGATCTCACCAATTCCTTCTCATGAGACTGCTTGCCATTGCACAAGGCATGAACTCAGGGGAGATTTGGATGACCAAGATCATCTTCTTAAGCTCATTGCTTGAAGTGGTCGCATAAGGCTTGAGGTCTAGCACATGACTGAATAAAAAGATGGTTGAAAACAACCATGTGATCTCTAAAGAAAAATGTCATTTGTGCTCAATTGCTAAAATTTCAAGTGTACTTAAACAAATGTATCATTCTTGAATAAATAGCACTCTAGTTGGCTCAACACTAGCTTCTCGATTCCATTTAGCTCATTGACATGGTTTGCATCATTTGTGGATATCATTAGCTAGACTAAAATCTTGTTTGACTTGACTTGCTAAGCACTTCAAACTAAAAAAAAAATCAGATTATACCTTCTGTTGCTTAGCTTCACTTTACATACATAGTCATGATCTTTGAAGCATACTTATATGTTATGGCTTGGTGTAATACATTTGGTCATTTGGATAATTCTCATGGCTCGCATACTTTGAATAATCAAATCACCATTCCATCCATCATTATGACTTATTTTTCTCTTGCATACTTGATGTGTTTATTGCCAAAAGGGGAGAATAGATTGGAGAAAAGAGAAAATTTCTTTACGGGAACTTGCTAGAGCTTTGGAGATCAATTTGCTCTTTATTCCTTTACTCTAGTGTTCTCTCTGTCGACATGGTCATAATTTTATTTTCATTCTTTGGACCATGTCGTCTTCTACAAACTCAACTTCTTATTTTACGGTGTTTGTCAATATACTCATCAAGGGGGAGATTGAGAGATCATGTGGAGATGATCCCATCTTTATGATGAGTAATTGACTCTTGGTTGAAAGAAAATTGAGTTTGTTTTGGGCTTTTATTGCAAAGTCTTAATTCTGGTCGAAATGAAGTCGTGTACGACTTGTCCCTGGCTCGTACGACCATGTAGGATGCCTTACGACCACGTTTGGTCGTGGTCGAATTTCGTTCGAGGCGCACGACCACATTGAGGAGTTCTCGCAAACCGACCGTGGTCGGAAGGTGTTACGACCACGTTGCTTCATCCTCGGTGAATTTGGACGTGATCGGAAGTCGGTCGGACTGTGTACGACCACGCGGTATCTTACTCAGCGAAAATGACCGTGGTCGGAGGTCTTTTGGATGGGATACGACCACGTTGTGGCCTCCTCGATAACTCTGGCCGTGGTCGGAGGTCACCCGAGTCTTTACGACCACGTTAGCGTGGGTCTGAACGTGGTCGGCAGTCGTGGCTAGGGTCTACGACCACGTTGGTGGGAATCGGAAGCCGGTGGCGGTAGCGAGTACAAAGACCGTGGTCGAAAGACTATACGACCACGTTGCGGAGCCCTCAAAAGATTTGACCGTGGTCGGCACTCGGCGCTAGGGTTTACGACCACGTTGTGGGATCGGAGCCTCGACCACGTTGGGCGGTCGGGCGTTCGACCACTGGCGTGGTCGGTGGGCGTATCGACCACATTGCGGGAAAGGAGCCACGACCACGTTGTGGTCTCAGACGTTCGATTACGTTGTGCGCTCGGGCACTCGACCACGTTGTGGCGGTCGGTTTCGACCACGTTGTCGGGAGAACAACCGTGGTCGTATGAGTTCATTCAAATCGGTCGTATGGGTGCATATGATGTCCGATTGAGGTGGAACCTGGTCGTATGGGTTCCTGGTAATGTTGTGGACCTTGTGGAGTGATTGGTTCATCATTTTCACAGGTCCAGATGAAATCTAATTTCTGTGGAAAAGAGTTGAGCTCTGTTGGAGCTGAACAGGTTGTGTTTTCCTGTATAGATCAGTGCTATGTGATGGTTTTGTATGCGTGATGGTTGCGGTCTTGGGAGACATGTCTTGGTGAGGCTTAGAGAGGTCGGGACTAGACATAGGAGATGTTGAGGTCCAGAACGACGTGGAAGCCGAAGAGGACGTGGTCTTGCCGAGTGGTGTAACCAGAAAACAGCAAGGCATGAGGAGGAAGCTTCGGGAGGCTGCTGAAGGGCATTTTGGAGAAATGCCAAAGCCTGCAAAGGAAGCTGTGTCCTCTGGGAAAGCACTGGAGTTGGTGGTGCTATTGGGCAAAGCAGTGGAGCCGTTGCCACTGGGTAATGGGCAAAGCACTGGACTCTCTGTAACGGGTGGTCTGTTGAGACCCGTTAGCGTGTGAGACTATAAATAGAGAGGTTAGGTCTCAGGAGCGAAGAGAGGTCGTCCCCCGAGTGCTCTGAGTTTTACTGTTCTATTGTGTGAGTTGTCTCTGGGTAGAGCTGGATGCTCGTGTACCTCCGATGGAGTGGCTGTAGAAACCTCCATGAGCAATAGAAATGATTGGATTCATCTCTCTGTACCTTTCTTAGTTTATGTTCTTGAGATGTTTTGCTTGATCTGTTTGCCTTCTCTTTGCTATTACTGTCTTCTTTGTTTTCATTGAGAGTTGGCTTGCCTTGAGTTGCTCAGAACTGGGAAAGAGCCTTAAGATCTTCTGATCATTTCATTTCCGAGAGCAATAGTTGAATCCGAGAAATCTCTGTGATTTTTTTTTTTCTTCCGCCTCAGGTGCTCTGCTCTCTGTTTCGATTTTGGCCTTCTCTCTGTTTATTGATTAGATCTGTGATTTTCTTGGTAGCTTATCTTCTAGAGATCTTTTACCAGATAGGTTTCAAGTTTCATGCGGTTTCGACTTATGTGCAAAAAGTTATCTCATTTCTGGCTCTGCGGTCGTGCGCCGAAAACAGAGTATCTACTGTTCGTCATCTGATTTTCGGTTCTGACGACCACGTTGTTTTCTGTGAATCGGTTTTCGCTACTCGTTTCGA